>CM022403.1:54713971-55345151 GCA_011833715.1 Carcinoscorpius rotundicauda | reverse complement strand
TGAAGAGTATACTTTGCACTCTTTTAATAAAGGCTTGACTTCTTTGAAACAGAATAACTTCTATGCAAACAAGCTCTATTTGCTCATCAGCTAGTTCACAGTATTTCTCATCGAATTATACGCAAGAAGACCCTGTCCTCTCTCGTATTTCTAAACCTTTACTTTGAAAATTCTACAAGGCTAAAGGCCTTTCTTATGTTCGGCTGACTGACATTCAGGAACAAGCGTAATACTGCTTCAAGCAAATGGTATTCCGTACTCCCATCTCTGACAAGCACTTTAAAGGATTTTTTATTCTTAACTCCACACTATTTATTATATGCTGCCTTGGAATTCTCTATTATTTCACTATTCTTGAAACGTACTGCTCAATTGGTCAAATGAGTGCTTTTAGTGAGATCTTTTAACACATCATTTTTACATAATTGAATCATTCTACATTTCAATATCGAGAGAAAGTAAGTAGTTGTGGTATGGCCAGGTGGTTAAGGCGCTCGACTCGTGATCTGAGAGTCGCGGGTTCGAATCCTCATGACACCAAGGATGCTCGCCCTTTTGCAGCCGTGGGAGCATTATAATATGACAGTCAATCGCACCATTCGTTGGTAAAAGAGCAGTCCGAAATTTGGCAGTGGGTGGTGATAATTAGCAAACTTATCTTAAACTGCTAAATTAGGGACGGCTAGCGCAGATAGCCCTCGAGTAGCTTTGTGTGAAATTCCTAAACAAACTCACAGATCACTGAACTAAATAATATCTTTAAAAAGTTTGCTTCTCAACAGAGTACGTTATTAAACGTAGTGGCCCATTGGTGTATCTGCGGACTTATGAAACAGTGTTTCGATAACCGATACGCAAATAGTCCTTAGTGTAGCTTTGTCCAAATTACTAACACAAGCAAACAATAAAGCTTGTAAAGAAAATACCAGAATTTTTAGACTTATTATATTCACGTATATTCCAATTTACTGGTGTGTTTTTCAATTCATAAAACTAATATAAGGTATGTGTAACAATTAATTGGTGTGCTATAAGGCGTTAAATGTTTGAATTTTCTTACGATTTTGTGTTAGCAAAGTTTGTACATATATTACTTTAAGTATCTTATGCAATGATAGTATAAGATTTATACTTGAGCGTTAAAACATTTAGCTGAAATGTTGGTCTGGACAGGCGATTATGTAACAAAAAGTATTTGTTAGTCCAAAACAAAGTTACCAAAATAAGTGAGATTTGTATAGTTTTAAATTAGTCGATCAAGTTTAAAACTCATAAGAAACATTTTGAATCTAGTAGTTTTTAATTTATTTATTTCATTATTTGTTTGTTTTTTATTTAACTTAGTTTGTGTAGTTCTGTCATTAGTTTCTCAACATTTCCTGTTTTTTGCATTATATTTAGTTACAGAATAATTCGTAAATTACTTTTCTCTTCACCACAGAAAAGTTTTATCAGACAGCAAAAAATTGATTTTGACACGTGGTGACATATATCTTAAAAACAACGACTGGTGTTTTATTAAGTTCTTTTTTACAATTTTACTTCAAATGTTTGTGATTTCCCATTTGATACGTAGGAAGTGAACACAGCATACATTCTCTGTAATCAGAAGGTTCGTGTCCTGACATACGGTGATTTGTATGTTCTCTGATTAAATATTTTTATGTACGATAGTTTATATCAACACCTCAATCGTCTTCAAACACAATTTCACATGTGATATGTAAATTTATTGTGAGGAAGTCTTTTTAAGCAAGTTTCATATACATTATTTTAAGTCTGTGATAACGTAGTGGAATAAATCGCAAGTGTGACTTTTGTTATTAACAAATAAATGCATAGAACGTAAATTGTGCCGAAAATCTAAGTAGAAGAAAGTATGTGTTGTGGAAACTAAGCTAAAACTAAGTAGAACGTGCGTGTCGTCGAAACTAAGCTAAAATTAAGTAGAGGAACGTATGTGTCGTGGAAACTAAGTAGAAGACCGTGTGTGTTGTCGAAACTAAGCGTTTGAAGCCATTTAAGATGTGTAAAAAGCTTTCACAGATTAAACAGACTTCAAGTAACGGACACTTAACTTCTTCTAGGATTTTGAATAACAAATTGATATGAAATATAAAGGATTTGGATTGCACTACGTCATGACGCGGGAAATGTAATGATTAAATCTATTTAATATCCAATGGAACTTTTGCCCAGTAGCATAATTTTTTATCGCTTCTATGATATATGTAGTATACATTCCTTTGTATCAAAAAATAAAGTCTTGATGACGAGTAACCCATCTTGAAATAACAATGTATCTCAGAACGGCTGGTATGGATATTGACACTTCTATTGCTAAGGAGAGAACAACATTTCGACCTTCCTAAGGTTCAGAAAGAATGGTTTGGTTCGGTTTAAATTTCCCGCAAAGCTAGCTGTCCCTAATTTAGCAGTATGAGACTAGAGGGAAGGCAGCTAGTCATCACCACCCACCGCCAACTCTTGGGCTACTCTTTTACCAACGAATAGTGGGATTGACTATCACATTATAATGCCTCCACGGCTGAAAGGGCAAGCATTCGAACCCGCGACTCTCGGATTACGAGTCGAACGCTTTAACACGCTTGGCCATGACGGGCCCGTTATTTATTTCATGATAGGAGTTAATAAACACATTCAAGTGAGTTATGACAACTGGTTAGATTCCGAAATTCATGAAAAGTCCACGGGAGTCAGTGAGGTCACAGATCGTAACTGGAAGGTCCAACTATGATTTTACATACAATTCGTTTCACTCTTCATTGGCTACTATGCACATGGCGCGAGAATGTCAGCGTATCCGCCCCAAAGCCTCAACGTCGATGACAACTCATTTCGCTATGATTTCTGCCATCGGATTTCTTTATAAACAGCTTTCCCCTGACAGCTGAAATTAATGACCTTCGTGAAAAGAGCCAAGAAAAAGCAAAACCACGTGCCATAAGACTTCAAAAGCAACGCGCGGATGTGAAACTTGCTACTACTTTAGGATTGGCTGAATGTAAAAGAGGTGGAGTCAACCTGTAAAACCGTGAAGGGCTTCGAGTACAAGGCAAGTAGAGATGTTCGCTCATCCATGTTTGGTAGTTATGGTAACACGAGAATTTAAATAGATAGGCAGCGTGAACTCAAACTGACATGTTAAAATCGTTTTGCGTAGTGTTTGTGATGATAGGATCACTTTGTGAGATGAACTCTAGCAGTGTGCCATCAAGGCACCAATGGTGAAGTGGACAGAGCGAGAACACGCGCCATGAACTCAGCGGCAGCGATCGTGTTGATATTTTGTATGCTATCTACCGCGACTAGCTCTTCGGCGGCACAGAACTGTGAGATAGCTCGGATGAAGTGTGCTTATCGGAAAGGCTGTGGAACAGCTCTACAAAACTATATGTTTGACTGCGCTAGTGTGCTGGCCGGACGGGTTTTCAGATGTACCACTCTCTGTAAACGTGCACTAATTTCTTTGGCGAGTACCCCAGAAGGAAAAGAATTGATGAAGTGTGACTGTAACGGGTCAGATTTTTGTGTATTAAGTAAAGAACGTTTAGAGGTTTGTCGTTCCGAGGTCACCCAAGCTACGGCCGAAGACGCTGTAGTTTCCTGTTCCGTGGCTCATTGGATCTGCGTGGCCGACCTTCTGTGCTCAACAGCTCTCGAATATTATCGTCACTGGTGTCACGCGATGTTTCGCGGTTATAGGTGTACTCACCGCTGTAACAACAGTCTAGCTATCTTAAATCGGCAAGCAAAGGCCGAGAAACTAAGATCTTGTTACTGTGATGGGTCTGAAGAGTTCCCTTGTAGGCGAATAAAGGTCAACATGGAGCATCTGTGTTACGGAAGAGAGGATTTTGTACTGGGAGAAAATCACGTTGATCCCCATAGGTCATCAGCTATTCAGTTGGAGCGTGCACACTTACTCACCTGGGTATCGTGGCTGTTGATTTCGACTCTGACAGTCAACACTTTGATTCGCCTCAAGATCGAAGAGCTAAACTGGAGATGATAGAGTATTAATTATACGTAAACAAGTAAAGTGCAAATGGTAAGCTAAAAATAAAATTACGACTGTAATTCGGGACAATTACAGGTAGATTCACATTTAAATATATTAGAAAATAAACAGTCGGATTTGCTTTACATCTCGAAAGTGCGTGATCCACATAAATAAAACAGGTGTATTTAATTATTAATAATTTAATATATATTCACATTCCATGTTTGTGAAATTTGCAGAACAGTATTAAAAATTATTTATTCAGAAATTATTAATAAATGTTTTTTTTCTATTAGAAAATGCATCAATCTAGTCCGTAAATGTTTCGAGTTTCTAAACGACTCCCAGACAGTTATAAAAAATGACTTTTCATATAAAAAGAACGAACAATTTGAACGCAATTTTTTTATTATTCTCATAAGACCTACGCACATTTCTTTATCTATTTAAAATATATAAGTGTATCGTACATAGCTTCTGTGTTCCCAAACACGTATTTTCTGATGGTTAAATGAATATAACCCACATAGTTTTCTTCACAACCAACATTTTCGTCAAACCTACTGCAGCCAAAGTTATTCTAGCTTGTCAGAAACGGAGACTGTACACAGATGTCTTTTCCAAGTTTCTCACGTCGCTGCTAACAGCAGGTAGAGGGACCAACTAAACGACCAGTGGTAAGGTCGTGAAGAGATTTGTTAACCCTAAGCCTCGAGGTTTACTACGTAGTTGTCCCCCTTTACTATCCATCAAACTGCTGACAGCAGGTATTTATTCGAGAATATCTTAATTTCACGCAGAGAGGTGTACCAGCTTGGCTTTGAGCGAAGTTACAGGAATTACTCCAAGACACGTACGCGATTAATGACCGTTACTGCTTGTTCTGTAATGCCGTATATTTCATTACATTTAGTTTACTGATAGTACGTTACGCACTTTGATGTATAATTTTAAATGTATTATGTGCCATACTAGGCTTATCGAACAACCGTTTCTTTCTTTGGCGGCGAATCAACCTTGATTTGTTTTTTTGTTTCTTTTATCATTTCAGAATATAACATAAATAGTTTACGGTTTGTTATAAATGATTTCTAAAACACAAATATGGTAACAACGATGTACAAAATCAGTAATCAAATCCGCAGATCAGGGGTAAACGGGAAATACATGACATACTTCGTGTTTGGTTTGGTTTGTTTTGAATTTCGCGCAAAGCTATTCGAGGGCTATCAGCGCTATTCGTCCCTAATTTAGCAGTGTAAGACTAGAGTGAAGACAGCTAGTCATCACCACCTACTGCCAACTGTTGAGCTACTATTTTACCAACGAAAAGTGGTATTTACCATCACATTATAACGCCCCAACGGCTGAAAGCACGACCATGTTTGGTGTGAGGGTATACTTTACGTCTAGCATAATAAAACCTTAATAAGGAACGCATACAGTTTGACTTGCATTAGCCTGCAAATGTCATCACACTCGTCGGTTGAAACGCGTTTAGCTCTGACTATGATTCGCTATTAGAATAATATACATATGACAAAGGTCGCAGTTAGTCACGTAATCAAAACAATATCTAATTCATAGAAGTGACGAATCTGCGTGATTTCCCAATAGGGTGACATATGATCGTTTTCAGAACATAAAGTGTAAGTATTGTTCACTGGTAATGCATTTTTAAGAATATTAATTGATGGTAATTTTATGGAACGTATTGTGTTGGAAATTAACCACTGGTTGTGTCCTTTCAAGTAATGATAATAAGTGACTATTATTAATAGACTTTAACAATAGAAATATATTTTTGAGTAAGAATAATTAATAATAATTATTTGTGGAACTTAATGTGTTAGTGTTCTACAGTGGTACTGTATTTTTAAATAATAATAAGTGAAAATTATTTGTGGAACTTAACGTGTCGGTTCTACCCTGGTATTGTATTTTCAACAAATGATAATAAGTGATAATTATTTGTGGAACTTAACGTGTAGATGTTTTACACTGGTATTGTATTTTAAAATAATAAAGAGTTAAAGCATTGGCTAATTTCTACAGTCTTGACAAATGAAAGGAAGTTTCTTTCAATACTATTATAGGGTATTGTAGTGAAAAGTATACCAGTGTTATGTTTTATTTCCGAAATCTTTACGCTGAAAACTTTAAAACAACTTTAAGGACTAAATTAAAATTGTGTAGTTTTATCGTATAGCTTAAATATTTGCAATTGTAAGGACTAATCATTGGATAAAAGTATCTACTTTTGGATATAATTATTTTTTTTGTTAACTCGGGAGACACGTTATGTTTCCATAAGTAAATGTTTGATTTACAGTTTAAACAAACAGAACAGTGATTCTCCTACTCAAAGGCAGAAATCGTTTCACAGGTTGATACAAACACTTTTATCTTTTACAAATAATTAATAAAATTTGCACTGACGTATAAAGTTCATTGGTTGTGTTCAGTTGATCGTGTTTGGTTTTGGATTTAGCGCAAAGCTACACACGGACTACTTGCACTAGTCGTTCTTGTTTAGTGCTAGATATACTAAGAACTTGTAAGAAAAACATTTTGATGTTAATATACCTCCGCAAAATGCAAATTTTAAAATACATTGTTTTGTTTTTAATAATTGAAAGTCACAAATGGAGTCAAGGTATTTCAGGTTTAGGACAAAGAACGTTGTCTTTACTATGCGGTTGTCGTCCTAAATTTTCTTTAAAACTTATAAAGATGTCTATTAAGAATTAGTTAAAGGTTAAACTTGAGAAGAGTGAAGTTATTTACAGTAATAAGTTAAAGTTCACTTGCTAAGTTGAATATTTGATCTTGAGAGAGTTAAGAGATTATTATATAACATATTCTATAATTCTGTCTCTCTCTGATACGAGCGCCACCTATGCCACTGTTGGCCAATTCCACTGAAAAATAACTTCAAATATCACATGTATTCCATTGGAAAACACAACTGTCTAAATTTTTGCACGAGTATTACTGTTATATCTCCCACAGGCGGGACAGTTGTTGCTTCCAACGAATGACGAAGAAACTAAAACAACTAGAAAGAAATACGCATAACGACTTTCTTGATAACATGTTATATGAAAACTGCACATACCCCCTTCCAAAAAAAGATATATTTAAAACAATATTATGTTGAAATAAAAAAGGTAAATATTAGTAATATTGTATATGCCACATTTTCGTTCCTGCCAAATTTCGAGATTGCCCTTAAGCCTATAATTAATTTTGAATTTATAATCAATGAAATTTAAACTTTTGTTCTGGTCAAAGAAGTGTAGAGCCCGGCATGGCCAGGTGGGTTAAGGCGTTCGACTCGTAATCCGAAGGTCGCGAGTTCGAATCCACGTCGCACCAAAACATGCTCACCCTTTCAGCCGTAGGGGCGTCATAATGTCACGATCAATTCCACTATTCGTTAGTAAAAGAGTAGCTCAAGAGTTGGTGGTGGGTGGTGATGACTATCTGTCTTCCCTCTAGTTTTACATTGCTAAATTAGGGACGAATAGCGGAGATAGTCCTCGTGTAGCTTTGCGCGAAATTAAATAAAACAACAGCGAAAAAAAAACAACAGATCCGACCGTTAACCAAATGTTAACGGTCCGTATTTCCCTCACTAAATTTTTACAGGCAGATGTTCATATGCTTCACAGAACACAGCATTCGGAGACAAGCACTTAGAACCTATTTGATGTTTGTTTTACTTCACAATGGGCTCTCACGTTTGTTAAGTGGGCGGATGGGATTTCAGAAAAGACGGTTGTTTTTACAGGTTTAGCAACTCTCAACGATCTCTTCTGACTGTTTCAATACGCAGTTTTATTTGTTTATTTATTTAAGTGACTTTCTTCTATACTCAACAATACCTGCTAGTTAAACGTACGACGGCTACGTTTTGAAAATCAGCTGTCAACGTAAAACGAGTTTCTAAAACCTTTAAAGTTTTATATTCGTTCTCCAGTTTTCACAGTCTAATTCTTACCTGGACAAGACTGTTTCCCGAGCAACTTGGACCCGGTGATTATACTGTGTACTGTAATATAACATGAGAAATCCCCTTCATGGCACAGCGTCATGTCTGCGGACTCCCACCTCTAAGAACCGGGTTTCGGTAACTGTGGTGGGCAGAGCACAGATAGCCCCTTGTGTAACATTGTGCTCAGTTCTAAAACAAACGAACAATAACTTGAGAAATTTATCGAAAAGGGTCGCAATCAGCTCATGGGGATAAAAAAAAAAATCTGTCTTTAACGTTTATCCCAGAATTTAAACATTTTGGGGTAAAGCGGTAGAAATCCACCATAGTCAGATAATTCTTAAAGCTTATGAATAAAAACAAAGAGGAATAAATTATGACATGCCACCCACACGACTTCTGCCATATCCAGTGCCAATGAGGCCTTTCGTGCAATACCATGGCTCGTCAGGTGGGCTGGTATACGATAGACGTTTTAGCTACTTAAGTGTTATATATGTCATCAGTTGTTAAACGTCGACTGTTATTTAGTGAACTGCATTAAGTAGTGAATTGTAATTATTGTGAATTTTATTTAACTCGGTTCGAAACCAGGTTTTAGGATATCGATTAATGACACTTTTTTGTCTTACTTTCGTAGGCGGCCCGGCATGGCCAGGTGGATTAAGGCGTTCGACTCGTAGTCTGTGGGTCGCAGGTTCGAATCCCCGTCGCACCAAACATGGTCGCCCTTTCAGTCATTGAGGCGTTAGAATGTAACGGTCGATCCCACTATTCGTTGGTAAAAGAGTAGCCCAAGAGTTTGCGGTGGGTGGTGATGAGTAGCTGTCTTCCCTCTAGTCTTACATTGCTAAATTTGGGATGGCTAACACTGATACTCCTAGTGTAAGCTTGTGAGAAATTAAAACACAAATGTACTTTCCTAGGACGATTATACGTTTCTTACTGTTGTTATTTTATTTGTATTAACATTACACGAAGATAAGCATTATTTACGCGAAGAAAGAAGAGATAATGGTCCGGAAATGGAGAACAAACGATTAAAGTTACTTTTATTGAAAATAAACGTTGGTAAAATAAATTTTCTATTCTTACCTTATTGTTTGTTTAGAAAGAATTTGACTTTATTTGAAACAATGTCACAAATAAGGGTTGAAAAGATATGCATTATCTTTAGTTGTAGAATATGATAATTTTATTGAATATTTCGACTATAATTAACTGGGCACTGTTTGGTAATAGTTTACTATGATGCATATTTCGGACCGAATTTGAAACAGATTCAAAAACAGTAAAAGTTACCTTTTTACTGTAAGTAAACCCATAAAGGACGTTAACTTCCCTCTCTGTCGCCCCCCCAGTGGCTCAGCGGTATGTTTGCGGACTTACATGCTAAAATACGTGTTTCGATACCCGTGGAGGGCAGAGCACAAATAGCCCATTGTGTAGCTTTGTGCTTAATTCAAAACAACAACAACAACCCTCTCTGTCTTCTCAATTTCGAACAATATAAAGTAACTTTGAATTACGGAATCAAAACCCGTAGTCAAACAGGTAAATTTAAACTACGGAATCAAAACCCACACATAAACAGGTACATATAAACTATGGAATTAAAACCCGTAGTTAAACGTATAACTTTAAACTTCGTAATTAAAACCCACACTTAAACAGGTAAATTTAAACTACGGAATCAAAACCCACACTTCAGCAGGTAAATTTAAACTACGGAATCAAAACCCACACTTAAGGAGGTAAATTTTAGACTATGGAATCAAACCATATATTTAATCAATTACTTCCAATAAATAATGTATAATGCTACACAAACACGTAGTAATATTAAACACGTGTTTAAGAATTGTTTTGATTTATTAGCTCCTACTCGCTTTGATTTTAACATGATAAATTCAAGCATGTGTATGAAGCCAACATTTTAATTTTTTTCTCTGTTTATGATCTATTAAAACGTAATCACCGTATAATAACCTGAAGCATGTTTTGATTTTTTATCGGTTTATAATGCATTAAAACTAATCGTTGGTTCATAAATTTAACCAGTTTTATAAATAGATGTTCTGATTCTAAAGTTTCGGTGTTTTTTTTTATTTGGTTAACTTCCTGAAACTAAATATAAAGTTGTTTTAAGTTAGGGTTCCAAATTAAGCATACTAACACAAGTTCTGGGTGTATCATTTACAAACACAAACTAATTTTAGTTATTTCTTGGAAAACTCTCATAAAAAATATAACTTTGGTTTTAAAGTAACATCTTCGATTCCTCTGTATAAAATGTTTGAACCTCTAATGACGTTTGAATGACGTCAGATTTTAGTTTCGTGGATAGAATTCGAGTTTAAATTCATAAAAGTTTCTTTTATTTATTCTTTACTTGATTGAACCAAGTTTTGTTCTGTTTTGTTTTTTTTTCACTGACATGTTGCCTGAAACAAGTAAACTCAACAGTTTTGATTGTGTGTATCAAAGAGCCGTTTATTGCCTTAAATAGGTATAGTTTACTAATAATAAACTTTTGTGTTGAGACTGAGAAATTACGTTATAAAAGCATTTCGCTCATAAGTGGCGCTATTTGTGGGAACTGGCATAGCGTAAACCTGCTGGTCCCGATATCGGGCCTTCACAAACACCAGACGTGACTAATGCAGTATTCAGTCGTACCCAGCAGTGGTTCTGTGTAGCGTTGGGCTTACACATTGGAGAGTATTTCTTTTCGCTTGTCAGAAGGAAAAAAGAAAAAGAAAACTTTCTCCCTCGTTCATTTTATTTCTTATCTTTGATGTTTTTTATTACTTACTCCATATTTTGTGTAGTGTAGAAACAGTTATGTTGAAAAGCTTTAAGAATACTAGAATAGTTTTATTTCGTTACTTAATAATCGTTAATAATATATATATAATTTTAACAGTTAAATAAAAAAATTACCAGAAAAATAACGTGAGATAGTAACACGTTTTATTTAAGACGAGAGAGACGTAACACGCAAGGCTTAATCTATCCGTTTGCTACACGAGGGCTATCTTCGCTAGCCGTCCCTAGTTTTGTAGTGTAAGACCAGAGGGAAGGCAGCTAGTCATCACTACCCACCGCCAACTCTTGGGCTACTCTTTTACCAACGAATAATGGGATTGACTGTCACATTATAATGCCCCCACGGCTGAAAGAGCGAGCATGTTTGATTCGAACTCGCGACTCTCAGATTACGAGTTAATCTATCCGTAACTTGGTAATGACGCGATGTTTATTACCATCTGAAAACTAATAGTAATCTATCTTTAATACTCAGGTTTACCATTAACCATCCTCAGATGGTGGGAATACCTTGTACAGTGTGTTATATTATGTAACTATATACTTAAATGTAACTCTGAAGGAGAAATCGTAATGTGTTCAAGCTGCCGTTATTACAATTCGAGTAATTTTTTTGCCCTTTTCCCCCCTCATTAAAAAACAAACCTAATTTCCCGATACCACAACTAAGTGTTGTTGTTATCCAAACACTCTAATTATCACGTACATTATTAGTTAATGGATACTCTGTTAATCGAGAACTAAAAGCATGATTAAGATGGTCTAAGTTATACCTACAAAAGTAATCTTATTTTCCTGTAAAATTGCACTTCTCGTGTTATCACACGTTTGGGTAAGTTTTAGGCTTAAATACCAATATCGATATCTTTGTCTTAGTTAATGAAGCACACGCTCCCTCTAAACGTCGCACCCCAGTGGGGCAGCAGCCAGTCTGCGGGCTTTCCACACCAGTGGTGGGCACAGATAGTAGTAGTTTTCTGCTTAACTTCGAACAGACAAACAAACTCTAAACACCAGTACATACGGCCCGGTATGGCCAGATGGTTCGAGCGATCACCTCATAATCTGATGATCACAGGTTCGAATCCCCGTCACACCAAATATACTCAACCTTTCAGCCGTGGAGGCCTTATAATGTGACGGTCAATCGTTGGTAAAGGAGTATCTCAAGAGTTGGCGGTGGGTGGTGATGGTTAGGCGCCTTCCATCTAGGTTTTTTTTACTGTTAAATTAAGAACGAGTAGCGCAGATAGCTCTCGTGTAGCTTTGCGCGAAATTCAAAAGAAACAAACTTTAGTACATACGAGTATATATGTGAGCCCAGTATGATAATAGTTTATCATAATTGGCTTCATATTTGTATGATATATTTAAAACAAGCCCGGCATTCATACAAGAATATTTGCGACTGCGGGGATACAGCAGTAATTTCTCCGTAAAAAGTCATCCCGCCCTTGAGTTAATACTTTCGTTATTCTCAAGTGTAGATCTTGTACGAATTCAAATATTTATAGTTGTTTAGAACAGTACAGATATCTCAATGCTGCATTGTAGCTAAAAAAACCCATCTAAATTAAATAACCTCTTTCCAACATAGGTGAATAAGAAAATATTTGCCACGTAAATGAGAGCTTTTTCATGATAAAGAAAGACATAATTCTCTTGTAATCAAAGTACCACACGCTTGTCATTGAACTGAAAAAATCCAACAAATCCAGAACGTTTTCGTGACACAAACTTGCAATAAAATATTTGAGAATGTATTTTTTTGTTTTTTTAGAATTTCGCACAAAGCTACTCGAGAGCTATCTGTGCTAGCCGTCCCTAATTTAGCAGTGTAAGACTAGAGGGAAGGCAGCTAGTCATCACCACCTACCGCGAACTCTTGGACTACTCTTTTACCAACGAATAGTGGGATTGACCGTCACAATATAACGCCTTCACGGCTGAAAGGGCGAGCATGTTTGGCGCGACCCTCAGATTATGAGTCACACGCCTTAACACGCTTGGCCATGCCGGGCCAAAAATATTTGAGAAATTAATTCTTCTGACCTTTCATATATTTTTCATTTTTTTTGTTATAGTGAAAGCTATAAACAATTTTATAATATTTTCACTAGATTACATAACGGCTATCTTCGCTTAGCATTACCTTAATTTGAAATGGCAGTTCGGCAGCTGCGATTAACAACACCCACCCCAAACTTATGGGCTGCTCTTGCATACTTGGATTTGACTCTCAAAGCCCCAAAGTGCTGAGCACGTTTTTATGGAGTCGGGACACGAGCCCTAAATCCTCGGATTCATAATAATGGTATGTTTACCATAAGCCATCTTCAACTACGATCTATAAGTTATCCAATGGTATGTTGAAGTTTCAACAAGTTTGCGAGTGAAGTAATTTTGCGTTACCCGAGCTATATTAACTAATTCCCTTATATCATAGCTGACGTTTACGACACAAGCCAATAAATTCAAATAGTTGGAAGGAAGGGGAGTCAGATACCAAAAGCTACTAACGACCTAAATAGCAACTGGGGTTCTAAAGTGTTGATACACATACTAAAGAGACACAGCGTTAAATTTATATTTTAGTCTGTGTTGCAGCTGAGGTAGGAATGAGTAATGCATGTGTAATGTGTGTCACTTGTGAATATGAAATTGTATAAAAACGAACAGCTGGAAATCATAAACTCTGAAATGAAGGATAGTTATTACAGTTATTTCTCCGTTTGGGGTCGCTAGCTTCAAACTCTGATAACAAGGTGTTGGCATGGTTGTTAGATTTACTGTTGAAAACTTCGTTGGGAAAGCAAAAAAAAGAAAACAAACGCGTGGAGAGATTAACCCGCAGCCGGTCCCGCCGGAGAAACAATTATAGTTTGTGCTACTGCTTAACAGCTGATATGTAGAGGGTTTTACGGTGGATTAAATAGTGTGTTGATGTGGCAGAATCAGTGTGTGCTCATAATTAACACAAGTATTGTTGTTGTTTTGAATTAAGCACAAAGCTACACAATGGGCTATCTGTGCTTTGCCCATCACGGCTATTGAAACCCCGGCTTTTAGTGTTGTAATTCCGCAGACATACCGCTGAACCACTGGGGGGCTTAACATAAGTATCCTGATGAAGGTAAACTTACACCCAACTTACCTTTGTGAATACGTTAATTTTTCTTGTTACCTCTTGTCAAACCTAAACCTTCGGTAAACATAAATTAACAATTTAGCCCATGTCCAACATGGAAAGGTAGGTAAGGCACTCGACCATTAATCCGAGCGTCGCGGGTTCGAATCCCCATCACACCAGACATGCACACCCTTTCAGCCGTGGAGGCGTTATAATGTGACGGTCAATCCAACTATTCGTTGGTAAAAGAGTAGCCCAAGAGTGTGGCGGTGGACGGTGATGATTAGCTACCTTCCCTCTTGTCTTACACTGCTAAATTAGGGACGGCTAGCGCAGATAGTCCTCGTGTAGCTTTGCGCGAAATTCAAAGTCAAAGAAACCTAATATATTAATGGTCACTGCTATGAAGGAACTGAGGACAGGAATATAAATAACCAAGCGGATATGACGTCACAAATACTGTACATTATAAAAATAGTACGATAGATTCATTTTTAAGAATATATTTCGGGTAGTTCTATTGGAAATATACGTGCAAAAATGATTTTACAAATGCAACGAAATATCAAAGTAATTTGATAAATGGTACAAACAGTGGGCAGTATTTTGTTTCTGTGGAAGATACGTGGACGTATTATTAATAAACCATTTCTCTTTCTGTTTTTTTCAGTTATGATGCAGACTTTGAAGATTTAATTAAGGGAACGTTAATTAAGTTCGTCCTCGTATAAAGTTGATCACGCCTGTATCATATTGTATCGATGATACGTTCCTTCAACACCAAGAACGCAGACTTAATATGGTCCACAAAACAAATTTTTGCCTTTAAAAAGACGAGAAAAGCTTCTTTCTCATAACCTGAAGCCGAGAACCGCGTATTTCTCAAAGGAGATTCGTTAACATTTTACTTATAGAGTTCTTTATTCGTTAAACGGATCTATCGAGAGAATGTAATTCAAAATTTATGTTTTTGTAGATGACTGACATTATGCTAAGCATATTTCTGAAAAATGAAATGACATTTCTACCTCGTTTCCAAATACTGCCTCTAAGTAGAACTAAAAATGTTTTTTACGGTAACATGTTGTAAAGCAGTTTTTTTTGCTACGAATTGTGTTCTCAATCAATACAATGTCTCGCATGTCCCAATCAGCTTGAAGAGTTCTTTTACTGGGTGGAGACACCTCGTCGGAACTGGGTGTAACAGATAGATTGTAGGTGTATTATTATACATTCCTCTCAGAGGTCAGTAAAAATGATAAGTTTACTTGCAACAGTTTGTAAATTAAGTTGGTCCGTTGGTTAACTTTAAAACTTTGATAAATGGAAGGTATTTATTCGTTTATTAATATTCAGATTTCCAGTAAATTTGTCTTCACCATAAAATTAAGAACCCAATATGTGGTCTATTGGACGAGTTTATTTTCCACTGTATTAACGTTTCGACTGACTTGGCATCCTATATACTCGCACCAAATTGTTATTTATGAAAGATCTGTGATTAGATTGAACCCTAAATTTTATACCGTGTGCACGTTTGTTGGTGACATTTACGCGCGAACAACACCAACCGCCTTTTGATAAAACAACAGTGGTAAGGAGTTTGGTTTGTTGATTATACGATACGATGAACTTTGAGTGCTTTAGTAACTACAGTAGAATAATTTTATGACAAAGTAATTCGAATGTAATGCTTTTGTTTGGAACTATTCTTGTCATAAGGTGTATTTGTATAGTGTATGTAGTTGAAATACTTTTGATGTCACAAAACAAAAGTAATATCGTTATAATGACGTATAATTACATTTCCTTTATAAGGAACTATGACAAAACTATCCTCGTGTACAATTTAATTTATATAGAAATTTCAAATAAAATGTTTTTTACTCTCTGTGCAAAAGTGTGGTCTGTTTGTTTGTGATAAGTGAAACGTAAAAATTGAAGTTCTGTTGCTTTATAAAATTAGCGTCAAAAATATTTTATTGTACATAAACAAGTAGCCAGTGTTTAAACAGCCACGTGCTGTAAAACTATTTTGAATGTGAGAAGTTAAATTAACGCTAAGCTTAATTTAAATTTCTTAATTTGACATTCGTGGTTGTGTAGTCTCATAACACGTCTTTGAAACTTTACGCACAGTAAATAACAGGTTATTATTAGTGACCTGGTGTGAAAGCCATGAGAAACATGAAATTGGTGTGAGTGTTACCCTTCTGATAAAAAAACAAACAAACAAACAAAGCCGCCAGACTCTGAAAAGATTTATAGGTCCGTAGCCATTTAAGGGATTACCTTTGTTGTCGTTTTTCAACAGATATTCAGAACTTTTCCATATGTGTAGTCGATTGTATTTAGTTATGAAAAGTCGAAAATATATTTTATTGTAATGTGTCAAAATTAAATACCTGAAGTAGTTAGACTGAGTTTAGGATAGTTAAGTATGTTAAATGGTTAGACTTAGTTTAGGACAGTTAACTGCATTAAGTGATCAGACTGAGTTAAGGACAGTTAACTACGTTAAGTGGTCAGACTGAGTTTAGAACAGTTAACTGCATTAAGTTGTCAGACTTAGCTTAGAACAGTTAACTACGTTAAGTTGTCAGACTGAGTTTAGGACAGTTAACTACGTTAAGTGGTCAGACTGAGTTTAGAACAGTTAACTACGTTAAGTAGTCAGACTGAGCTTAGGACAGTTAACTACGTTAAGTGGTCAGACTGAGTTTAGAACAGTTAACTGCATTAAGTTGTCAGACTTAGCTTAGAACAGTTAACTACGTTAAGTAGTCAGACTGAGCTTAGGACAGTTAACTACGTTAAGTGGTCAGACTGAGTTTAGAACAGTTAACTGCATTAAGTTGTCAGACTTAGCTTAGAACAGTTAACTACGTTAAGTTGTCAGACTGAGTTTAGGACAGTTAACTACGTTAAGTGGTCAGACTGAGATTAGGACAGTTAATTGCATTAAGTGGTTAGACTGGGGTTAGTATAGTTAAATACGTGAAGTGGTTGGACTGAGTTTAAGGTTTCGATATCAAGTATTCTTTTGATGCACTAAATACGAAATTTTCGTTTTAAAAATTGTAGTATTCTTGAACAGTGTAACACATCAAATTATAATTTGAAAAGAGGATATATAAATCTCGCAATATTTATCAGATATTTACACTAAGTTTGTATGACCAGTTTATATAGCCTTGGGTTATTTAGATAACAGTATATATATATAACTAACCCATTCAGTCTTAATGAAAATATTTCCAAAAATATTATATATATATCAAGTAATTATTTAACATTTCTATCTCTGTTCCTCTTATGATTGAAGTGAAGCCCTATAATAGTTATTTTGAAAGTTCGGAAACAGCATTTGATAGTTTTTTACTGTAAGTGGCTTGAAGAGACAACACATCCATTAATAATAACACCTGTATGTTATGCAGCATAACATATCTTTCAGACAATTCAATATTAATAGCACTAAAAGTATATACTTAGTGGTAGGCCAAGGGTTGTCTGGTAGTTAAAGAGTCTGAGTGTTCGTGGTTCGTATCTCAATTCCACAAAGAAGTCGCATTTCTAACTTGGGGGGTGATGAGTGCGTTATAAGAGTAACAGTCAAATCCCAGGCATCTTTCTATCCACATTCACGTCAAGGTGGTTGATTATAATTCTCAAATCGCCCCCACAACCTAGACTGTGGGGGATCATTCAGGTTCGAGATTCGGGGTGAGCGGTATTAATTAGCAGAATTACTTTTAATTTACAGGTTTAAAATTAAGTACGGCTAACACAGATAGCCCTTGTGAGGTTTTTCACGAATATTTGGGGAAAGCAAATGGTAAGAAACATTTTCTACAGATGTTAACTGACTAGATGCTGAATCATCATTTATACAAAAATGGAAAACAAACAAACATGCGATTAAAACAAAACGTTCTTCTTGATAAGTCTAACTTCTTTCTTTGAATGACTGTTTCAAAACATTACAAACTGTAAGATCTAGTTACCCTCAATACAGCTTAAAAGCTGCTCTTCTGTCGTAACTCTTGGTTGGTCTGACCAGGTTATAATTTTGCCAATAAATCTTGCTTTACGTTCCACTGTGTTTGTGATCAAAGTGATGGCACAAACAGCTTGAAATGTCCTTTGTACAGCAGAAAGAAGCGAAGCTGAGAAACACCATTAACGAGTAATCCATGGATGGTGTAACTTTTATAAAACTAGGTGAGAGTCAGAACAACAGTTTGCTTCTTTATTTGATTAACCAGTAAAGGTCACTTCATTATTACGTCAGGGGTGCAGGTTCATGACGTAAGAAACTTGTGACGTCACATAATTCCGATAAGCTTAACATACTCGTTTCTTTCAAAAAAATACTTTAAGTCAGATTTATGTGAACAATTAACTTGTTCGTTGGAAATCTTCTCAGATCGTGACCCCATCTACGTACAGCTGGGAAACATCAACTCGACCACGAGTTAGCTTATGGCTTAGGACTTAAAAGAAAAACTGTGTGTAAAATGAAACATTGCACGTTTTATGGCTTTTAAAGATGTCTTCATTCTGCGTGTCCAGAAAATTTACAGTACAGTTGATAACTTATCTATTGAACAATCTGTTAACAAGTTGAATACGTAGCAACGTTATAGTGAAAAAAAGGAAACAATAATTTCACGGGATTTTTATCCACAAGTAGCTTAACCTACCTTAACGGTTTACTAAGAATGAATTAACTTGTTTTATTAACACTGTAACTATCCAGCGGCACAGCTAAATATCTGTGAACTTAGAGCGTAATGAGTAGAGCAGAGATAGCCCATTGTGTAGCTTTGAGCGACAAAACTTCAAAACAAACAATCATTTACCGATTCTGCACAGTCTATATAATACTGAACTTGTTGATGGCTTCTTCAACCATAAGATGGAATCAAATACGGAATTACAAATTTTAACTGATACAGTTGTACGGGCTTCGTCTACATGTGAAGCTACGGAGTACACAGCGGCATCAGGCCTCGAACCTGTATACTAGGTCACGCTCGACCCTACTTTAAAAAAAAAAAGAGAGATCAAAGGTTTTGAAAATAATGATTGAAGTGCATATTTGACAGGTGTGATTTAGTTGGTGAAGAGAACTGTGAAATATCTGTTTGGAAGATCTGGGTGCACAATGATGTTGATTCATTTACGTGGACCGTTATGGGATGGGAAACGTTAGTGTGTTTCTCAGTCCTCACTGGGTCTATTGTAATGAAAATAAACGAAAGTAACTGAAACATTACGAAAATATGAAGACAGGAAAAATCCTTCGGTTGGAAGAAGTGTGAAACTCAGACTGGTTAAGCATAAATAATTTCTTAGTATCTTCAAGTGATGGCATCATCGGCCACCGAAACAAATGTAGTCTTTCCCAGGGCATGTCCCTGATTTTAATAACAATTTATTGAGTATTTATTTTAACGTTGTATTCATTTTAATTGTAAATTATGTTAAAATATCCTTGTTACCTAGGTCGGTATAAAAACAAATATTACGACAAAAGCTGTGACCGATACACAAATTCATCTTCATTTAAGTCACGAGACGTATCTTTGTAATTTAAATGTGTTCTAAAATTACCACGACAACTTGCTAGTTTTAATTATGGACCAGAAGAAAGGTAGGCAGTCAGTAGCACCCTTTCACCCACACCTCCGTCAAGAAATTGATTATCATTCTCAAATAGCACCAACAGTCTAGACCAGTGGTTCCCAACCAGGGGTGCTCGCAGCCCTTGGAGATGCAAGATAACATTTCAGTTTTTTTGTTTGTTTGTTTATATTAAGGGCACTGTCCTATATATTCAAAAATTGTGCCATGTTTTAAAAAACTCGTAAGAAATAAACAGGAACAAAAGAGTCATTAAATTTAAATTGGCTTATGAAGATTTCAAATTGAAAAAACATTAATTTCAGGCATGGATGAAAATTTATTTGTTTGTGGGCCATGCTGGGTTTATGTAACTTTTAGTTTGTTGAAATATTTTTTCTTTTCCAAATGTTTCGTTTTTTTATATATCATTAAAAACTAATTATAAAAAATTAGGTTTGATCAACTTCATCTTTATTCTTAAGTAAATTACCACTGTGAGGGGTGCGAAAACGTATTACAATTTTCTTGGGGTGCGGAGCATAAAAAAGGTTAGGAACCGCTGGTCTAGACAATGGGGTATAATGCGGGTTTGAACAAGGCTCGCTAGTTTCGAAACCCAGAGCTCTACCACAGGGACTACCTGCATTTGTCATTTTCTACATTTCAACTGGACATTCTCTGAACTCGGCATTCATTTTGTTGACACAGCAGGATGTGTGGACCTGGAATCAGGCTTCGATAACCCATGGTGGGCAGAGCACAGATAGCCCTTAGCACCAGTTTTCTTGACACTAAATATCGATATACTTTGTCATTGTTTCTCCTGTTTGTGTTTCACTTATCTTTCAGTCATTAACAGAACGATTGTCCTTGTTTCTCTGAAACTCAAAACTGTTTTCCAATCAAGAGTTTGACTCTTTCTTGTTTAAGAAGTTAACCTAAGTTTTTGATTTGGTTAGTTTGGAATTTCGTTGAGAACATGTGATTTCTGTAAGTTTCTTAATTGTTATCTTCGAAGTTTTGTTAGGGCACAACTGGACGATAGCCAGTAGGCGACAGAACAACTCGATAGCGTTTACTCAGTTCGTCGACAGACAATTCGGTGACAATATTAATAGTGAAGAGACAACTCGGTGACAATATGAATACTTAAGAGAAAACTCGGTGACAATATTAATAGTTAAGAGACACCTCGGTGACAATATTAATAGTGAAGAGACAACTCGGTGGCAATATGAATAGTCAAGAGACAACTCGGTGACAATATGAATAGTTAAGAGACACCTCGGTGGCAATATGAATAGTCAAGAGAAAACTCGGTGATAATATTAATAGTCAAGAGGCAACTCAAAAACAATATTAATAGTCAAGAGACAACTAAATGACAATATTAATTGTTGTTGTTGTTTTGAATTAAGCACAAAGCTACACAATAGGCTATCTGTGCTCTGCCCACCACGGGTATCGAAACCCGGATTTTAGCGTGTAAGTAAGTCCGCAGACATACCGCTGAGCCACTGGGGGGCGACAATATTAATAGTCAAGAAACAACTCAATGACAATATTAATAGTAAAGAGACAACTCAATGACAATATTAATAGTGAAGAGGTAACTTGGTAACAATATTAATAGTGAAGAGACAACTCGTTGACAATATTAATAGTCAAAAGACAACTCAATGACAATATTAATAGTCAAGAGACATTTCGGTGACAATATTAATAGTCAAGAAGCAACTCAATGACAATATTAATAATCAAGAGACAACTCGGTGACAATATTAATAGTCAAGAGACAACTCAGTGACAATATTAATAGTCAAAAGACAACTCAATGACAATATTAATAGTCAAGAGACAATTCGGTGACAATATTAATAGTCAAGAGACAACTCAATGACAATATTAATAGTCAAAAGACAACTCAATGACAATATTAATAATAAAGAGACAACTCGATGACAGTATTAATAGTTAAGAGACAACTCGGTGACAATATTAATAGTCAACAGGCAACTCAATGACAATATTAATAAAGAAGAGACAACTCGGTGACAATATGAATAGTCAAGAGACAACTCGTTGACAATATTAATAGTCAAGAGGCAACTCAATGACAATATTAATAGTGAAGAGACAACTCGGTGACAATATTAATAGTCAAGAGGCAACTCAATGACAATATTAATAGTGAAGAGACAACTCGGTGACAATATTAATAGTGAAGAGGTAACTCGGTAACAATATTAATAGTGAAGAGACAACTCGTTGACAATATTAATCGTCAAGAGGCAACTCAATGACAATATTACTAGTCAAGAAACAACTCAGTGACAATATTAATAGTCGACTGGTAACTCGGTGAAAATATTAATCGTAAAGAGACAACTCGGTGACAATATGAATAGTCAAGAGACAACTCGTTGGCAATATTAATAGTCAAAAGACAACTCAATGACAATATTAATAGTCAAGAGACAATTCGGTGACAATATTAATAGTCAAGAGACAACTCGGTGACAATATTAATAGTGAAGTGTTACGTATTTTTTATGTTTTATGTTTTTCGTAGACTAAACGCAACAGAAAAACACAGATAACAGCTTGTATAATTTATTACACTAAACTATTAACAGATATAACATAAATTATATAATAACAGTGACAGATATTAAGTTACAACATTCGAAATTAATTACAAAACAAAATAAAACTAGTTTCAAACTTCAAAATTAATCACAATACAAAATGGTACTGGCCTGTATCTAATATAATGATCTAAAATGAAAGTCTCAAATTCCAGTCTAGGGTGTGAATTTGGTCCCACGAAGAAATTCCGAAGTTTAAATGAAGAAGTTCAGAAACAGTTCACAGTTTAGTAAATTCGACGAAGTTCTTTTCACGATGCCTCCGACGAACGTCTCAAACCTGCCGACTCTCAGCACAAGCAGTAATTCAGATGAATCGTAGAGATTGACGAAATAAAATCACAGCTTCCGTAGATCTAACTTCAGTCACAAATCCAAGTTGAATAATCACAGCAAACACTTAATCTTTCTCAAATAACTGACTCTCTTCTTTTGAAATAAAACTAATGTCTGACTCTCTTTTCTTCCTCGCATCTTCGTCTGTTTATATATTGTAGGCCTAGACTCCTCGAAACACCGCGAAATTTCCACAGATCTCCAGAGCAATCCGTGCATGTCCGTTCTTGCACGAGACTAAACGTCTAGACACGAAGTCGCCAGCATTTCATTTACAAACATATGATTGGTCTACTTAATAATACCAAGGCAAAATTAAAAATCACAAACGAATAACCTCTAGGCTAACAGTCGTGTTCTTCTTTACAGGAACAGAACAAATGTTATATTAGCAACATCATATGCGGGTTAAGTAACCTCCAACATTGCAATGAGAAAAGAATTAAAATAAGAATAAAGCAAATATGTTAATATGATATGTCTTGAACCTTCCAGGGTAGACACTATTAAATAGGGTAAACATATACTGATCTCTCTCGCTTTCAGAAGATAAGCCGAGCAATTCTTGCTCAGGAAATGTAATAACTCCACGCTTATGTCTCTTCTGTGGAAACAATATAGTGGATTGATGGGATGATGTTTACCACCTTAATATCTTTTAAGCGTGGCCAAGTCTTGTAAGACAGTATTTGGGATGATTGCAACTGAATGCTGACCACTGAGGTATCACGTGCGGCCTTCGGATTTCTCACTGTTTCGACCAGATGAAGACCGTCAGATATAGCTTTCTTCCATGGTGTAGGATCGCAGTTAGATATATATGCTAGTGACCATTGGCAACAACTACTGTAATGGAAGTAACAGGCCTGTGAAACACACGTAGAAATCATTATGTCCATTCTGTACTCCTATCAGCACCTTTCTGTTGTTTAGTAAGTGGTTTTCTATAAAAGTCATGGTTCTTGTATTCTAAACTGAAGAAATTAAAGAAAAAATAAATATTACATTAATAAGCAAGTGAGTGGGCCGGCATGGCCAAGTGAGTTAAGGTATGCGACTCGTAATCTGAGGGTCGCAGATTCGCATCTCAGTCGCAATAAACATGCTCACCCTTTCATCCGTGGGGGCGTTATAATGTGACAGTTAATACCACTATTCGTTGATAAAAGAGTAGCCCAAGAGCTGGAGGTGGGTTGTGATTGACTAGCTGCCTTCCCTCTAGTCTTACACTGCTAAATTAGGGACGGCTAGTGCAAATAGCCGTTGTGTAGCTTTGCGCGAAATCCAAAACCAAACAAACATACAAGCAAATAAGTGAACTAGAGGTGTATCCTTACCCTATACCTCATTTTAACCTTTGAGTTTATAAAGTCCTGTGCATCACACTAACATGTGAGTATTTTAATGTTAATAAACAATAAAAAATTACTTAGATGAACAGCCTAGAATGACAAAAATGATACGGAGAATTTTGTGGCCAAAGTTTGTAGTACATCTTGTAAGGAAATCTAGGAGACGACTCCGTGAACAGAAACAAACGCTACCATTATTACACGAAAAGAAAAAATGGAAAAGATGTAAAAACGAACCATGTGGAGTAACATATGCTTTAAATTTATTAAATGTTGAAGCAGAATTGGTTAGACCACTACAGTTAATATCAAGAACAGAATCCAGTAGATGCACGGAAATCGTCAACTTATTTCTTAAGACAAAGGCACTAGAAGAACTTCTTTTCTCTGGTCCTAAGATCAAACATTTTAAACAACAAATATCACACGTTTCCACAGCATAGTTTGTACCTGAGTTACAAATCACTAGTATGATGAATCTTGGCACTTAGTATCATACACAAAAATATTCTATTCATTTAAATGTATTTAATGCTCTAAATTGTAACCTAAAGACAAATAATACAATACATCTTGTATTTACACTGACTTGGTTCTGTATTAGCCCTTCCCACATTTGTAGATCACACTTATTCTATTTGTGTAGCCAAAATAGCCTTATTGTGTGATATTTTTTGGTACCAGTAAAACATGAAGGTCATCTGATGACCTGGAAGATAATGGACTAGAGCAAGTATCACTCTGACTTTCAAAGTGGTTTAATGATGGATGCTTGAAACATAGCAGCATCATTAGTGAAATATTGCTTGCATGATCTTGTTACGTCATTAGAATCCATAAAAGGTGAAAGTCTGCCAGTAAGAAAAACTATAGTCACAAGATGCTGGTGACAGACCAGGGAAAACGCCTGAGATTGTGATATAAAATACTTTAAGACTGTACTTCTGTTGTCTGAATCCTTCAACATTGGTCAGAATTTCACTCTCTCTAGCTTCACCAGATGACAGACATATCAAAATCTGCCACAAGGAAATCAACAAATAGTCTGAGAGTCTGTCAACTTACGTACCAACAGATGTTGGTGCTGACTGTTGCTTAGAGTAAAAACTTCAAAAACGAACGACTGGAAGTTATCTCAGAAGTTGGGTTTCATCCTTCGTTCTTTCTACGTCATATATAAACACAAGGCTTGCAACTGAGCCGCCCAATCTTGCCCGTGTTACTCCAGCGGTGTGAATTTCTTGGAGTGAAATAATAGTGTGAATAACGTTATCACAGCAGTAGTTAGGTCCTTCAACTGGTAGGAAGAACTAATAACATTCATATTGAATATAAGCATTATTGAAGATCCAACGACAGATCCAAACTTCCATCTCAGTGGACAAGACATTGGTTCATATATCGCATGTACGGCTCTCAGTCATCAGCTCTTCCTGGCCAACTACAAACACCTGAGTTTTACATCTTGAATACATTATTAGTGAAAGTTAACAAATGCCTTAGTTCTGCATCTCATATATGTTATTACTGAAAATTAACAAACACACGAGTCTTATATCTCACATACATTATTAATGAAAGGTAACAAGCACCTGAATTTTACATCTCACATACATTATTATTGAAAAATTAATAAATACATTAGTTTTAAGTTTCATATACATTATTATGGAAAGTTAACAAATACTAATATTAGTTTTACATCTCATATACATTATTAATGAAAGTTAACAAATACCTTAGTTTTACATATATTATATTTATTATTGAAAGCTGACAAAAACCTTGTTTTACTGCCCATACACATAATAACTTTAATGGTGCTGTTACTCATTTATTTCTTGTATTCTCACATGTCTGGGTATGTTACTCTTTTATGAAATAATTGTACAAATTGCCTCAGTTTATCTTGTTTCTCATTATTTACATTAAGATGAAACACATACATCATACACGATGACACATGCTTTTAAACAATGCTAAGGGTAATAGAATTTCCTTGTAGATTTTATCAGTCCTTACAGCTTGTGAAAAAAATATAACTTATGGCATCACCAACCACATAAAAGAAACATTGTTTGATAACATCTCTCTTGTGTGTGTTATACCAAGCCTGTATTTTTCAGTATTTTACTCTAAACTGAAGTTTTTCATACTTCCCATGGCTTACAGTAAAGTGAAAACGCCCGTATTTGCTGTTTTACCATAAGCTAAAGATATGCGTTTTTATACCAAGATTTTAATACCCGTATTTTCGGTGACTTTGATAAAACTGCATAAATGTTTGTCCTTTTTTATTTGGTACCCAGGGGCACAGCGTAATGTTTGCAGACTCGCTCCTCTAAAAACGGGTTTCAATACCAGTGGTGGGAAGGACACAGATAGCCCGTTGTGCTTAATAAGTGTTGTGAGTAATATTAAGAAACTTACAAATTATGAAAGATAAAGTGATTTGGTTATACATTTCCAAAACATTTTCTTCTTAAATAAATAAGGTTATGTTTCCACGTGCCCCCCAAAAAATCGAAACCTCTACAATATGGCCGTAACCATAATGGTCAATACAGATGTCATCTTTTTGTGATAGTAGACTTAGTGAGTCCTGTAGGAAAGAACTAAATATAAAATGCAGTAATTACCGGTTACAGCTTGGTGCTTTCCAGGGATTTTACTATCTCATCTTAAATGTTCCCCGCTGGGGCAGCGGTAAGTCTTCGGATCTACAACGCTAAAATCAGGGGTTCGATTCCCCTCGGTGGATACAGCAGATAGACCCATGTGGCTTTGTTATAAGAAAACACACAATACAGATTCGTTTTAAATATTGGAAGAAAAGTATTAAAGACAAACTGTAGTGGCTTTGCGTTAAAAAAAAACATATTTAGAATACTGAGGAAATTTAAAATGTAGTTCGGAGTCCCTTTATGTTCCCCTTTGTATCATAACATACAATTAATACTAAATCATCTGTAAATTTGAGAGCGTAATCAACAAACTATACAATAAAATTCGTGGTGATTCATCTGTTTATGGATGGTTTTAGTTGTACATTTTAAAAGTATAATATACACGACAAACAGATTTCTACTACTAGTTTGGTTAGTTTATACAATGTCTTGTCAAACTGTAGGAGCCCGACTGTTAGACAATTATTTGAATATTGGCTACGTTAGTGTTAACGTATACGATTAAAATTTACATGAATTTATTTTTGCAATTAAAAATATCTGATGTCAAAATGTTCAACTTAATTTGTTACTCAATACATTAAAAAGAAATAGTGTTACACATGCATGTTAAAGAGCTTAGTTTGATTCTAAAATAATACTATAAACGAAATTCAAAACAAACCAAACCATTCCATATACTTAATGGAAGCATACAAGAAAATATATACATTGAAACTTTCAAATCTTCTCGAAGTTTCACAAATGAAGTTATTAAAACATGCGTCAGTGCATGAAAGACAGTTGAGCTACAGATTTTGGATTTGAAATTTAGAGAAAGGGAGAGAGAAAAAAAGGAAAAGATCACTCACTGAAACTCTTGGAAAGGTTGACGGTCGACGGATGATGGAGTGGCTTCTTTACCATGAGCTTCGAAGTGCAGCTAAATAACTTTGCTTCTCGTATAAGTAACGAAAACGAAAGAAAGCACTTTAAAAACATTCAGAAGCAAGTTATAAATGTTATGTCAGTTAGCTCTTTCAAACAGTCTCTTTCCTGCTGATAAATTTAATGGATACCAAACGTTGCGTTTTAAAGTATATCACAAAACTAGTTTGTTAGCTGAGTAGTTTCAGTTATTCTTGTGAAGTGGTCTTGACAGTGTAATGAATAACATTATGACTTATGGGCTCTGATTTTCTGTTTCGGATTTTCGGATGACGGTTCGGGCTTCATGCTATGCTCCGAAAATACAGTAACTTGGAAGTTCACATACACAGTACGTTTATCAACACAGTGAGATAAACATAAGAAGAAAATTCACTTACACGGGACGTTCAACAATATAGTAAGCTAAACATGAGGGGATTCTTCACATATACTGAAGGTTTGACAATATAATAAGCTAAACATGAGAAAGAACTTCACATATAAGGGACGTTTAGCCATATAATAAACTAAACATGAGAAATGACTTCACACATAAGGGACGTTTAGCCATACAGTAAGCTAAGTATAAGAAGAAAATCCACATAACAATAAAGTAACGTAAACATGAAAAGCGTTGAGACATTTGTATGTTAAACTAAATTACACGAAACAGATATTGTGACGTCGAAACGGAAAAAAAAAATATAAACAAAGTTTTAACTTCGTACAAATGTTTAAAGTGCGAAAGAAGTTCTTTAAGCAAATACTGGTAGTTTGCAATAAATAACATGGAATCCTTAATAAACAATATAAAACACTATAGAATTGTTGGTATATGATATGGTTGGCTGGACTGTAATTACACGAGCAGTAAAAGTTCTTTTTAACATTTAACAACTCAAATTACTATCATTCAAAATCCTGTTTCTTGCTACTTCCTACGGCTTAAAACAATATTTGCTTTTGCTTTTGAGTATGGATGTTTTCATTTGTTAAATATACACCCAAGAGGCAACATGCATATAATTTTTTTTATCTCAGATAAACATCCAAGACAATGTAATTCAGGTCTTACTTGTGAAAATACAGCGCATTTCAGACAATTTGTATGGATGAAATATGATGCTAAGTCAACATCACAAAAGCCTTTCAAATTCTTTCACAAGTACACAGCAGTTTTCGTCTTACGAGTTGCTGTTTTACTGCGTGTTTCTCGCTTGTCTGCTTTAACATAACAAGCCATTCCTATAGGACATACATTCTTACGACTTTGTAAACGTTCACGATACAAATAGCCTTTCACCGAATCTGCATTAATCTCTCCTGACATGAATAGGAACTAGTTCTGTACGTTAATATTCCATTCGAGACAATCCCAATGAGTGATGTCGAGAACAACCACTTGTAGAGAAATATGTATGCAAAAATATTAAATAAAGAAACAAACATAAACAAACGCAAAACTAAAGAAGCCTTACTCATACAACAACTTAAACCCAAAATAAGCCAATATAAAGGAACGCCTTTATACCTATATTAATATAATAAAATAAATAAATTATATATTCAAACATCTAACACCGCCCTTACATTACGATACTCAGTTACACAACCCTTTCAAACATTTGGTCAGCTTCTGGTCAGTTACCTCTTTCTTTGTGAACCTGACGATGACCGAAGAAGGTCGAAACGTTGTTTGCTCTTCTATGTGAAATATTTTCTCAACCCAAACCAGCTGTTTTTGCATATATAATCCAAATCCGTGATACACGTCCTATGGCAAAAAATATTATGCCTGATTTGTGAATGGTAATCCCTCTCCACTCGGATACTATATATATATATTGTATGCTATTAATTTCTACTTGTAAATAGAAAACAAAACACTATTAGACATCATTAGTTCATAATATATCTAAAGCACTAGAAATAACTGATTATGTTTTTCATATCTGATTCAAAGTGGGGATTAAACAATGGTGGGTTTTAATTGTAACAGAGTTGTCGTTATACATTTATTTTAACACTTACACTTGTTTCTGTATAGTTTTTTTGCCTGTGGCGTACATTTTTAACTGTATATTGCGCAAGTCCCGCCTGTTTTCCAAATTTGTAGAACATTCTTGAAAGTGAGAATCAACAATATTTGTTTACGAAAAGGCGCTAGAATATTGTTGAAGCGACGAGAAAATCACGTGATTCCTATTAAAAGCGGGTAGCCGAGAAACAAAAATAATTTTATTATAGAGCTACAATCAGGGTGCCATAAGCCTAGGAAGCTATAATTTTGATTTGTGTCTATTAATAGGAAAACTACAGAATTTGACCAGGAACGTATCTCAGAACAGCTGGTTTGGATAAGCAGAGAATAACGTTTCGACCTGAAGATGACCTAGGAAGATCGAGACGTTATTCTTTTTTGCTTTATTTATAAAAGTGTTAAGACCCATACCAGCCGTTTTGAGATTTTTATTTCATGTGGGTTTCTTATCATCAAGAAATGACCAGGAATGTTACAGATTTGGAACATTGCAAACCGTTAAACTTCAGTGAATTATTTCGAAAGTTATTATTTCCACCAGGACATTAAATATCTTTGCTGGAAGGAGTAAGCTTGTATTCAGTGTGAGGCCAGCCAAGAAAAAGACAGCATTAGATTAGGCGAGACGTAACAATATCAACTCAGTATGAATTTATTCGTCGTGGACCTAGATCATCGATAAAATATTGTAAAACAATTGTATATAAACAATCACTTGTAATAACTATTACTAATAAACGTTATTAAAAACTGTACTGTTTATATGTTTTATATCGAAATATATTTATCAGTGATGTCGAGAAACCCACTTGTTGAGAATTTTATATGCAAAAAACGGCTCTTTTGGGCTCAGAAAACACTTCAAATAGAAGAGCGAACAACGTTTCGACCTTCTTCGGTCATCGTCAGTTTCACAAGGAAAGAGGTAACTGGCCGGAAGCTGACCACATGTTTGGAAGGGGTTGTATAACTGAGTGTCGCAATGTAGAGGGCGCGGTTTGATGTTTGAATATATAATTTTATCTATAATATTAATATAGGTATAATGGTGTTCCTTTATATTGGTTTATTTTGGGTTTAAGTTGTTGTATAAGTAAGGCTTCTTTAATTTTTCGTTTGTTTATGTTTGTTTCTTTATTTAGTATTTTAGTGTTTTCTATGGTTATGTTGTGTCCATTTGACTTGCAGTGTTCGAAAACGTGTGAAGGTGACTTTTTATGTTCTTTGAATCTGGTTTCCATTTTTCTACTTGTTTCTCCTATATAGAAGTCGTGGCAGTTATCACATTGTATTTTATAAATAATGTTGGTGTGGTGTTTGTCAGTGTAGTTCTTACATAGTATAGACCTTAGTTTTGTGCCTGGTTTTTGAATAAATTTAGTGTTAACTGGAATGTTATATTTTGTTACTAGTTTTTGCCAAATGTTGGTTATTTGTTTGCTGATGTCAGGAATATATGGTATACAGCAGTATATGGTTTCGTGATTTTTTGATTCGTGAGATATATTTACTTTTGTTGGTTGATTTGCTTTCTGTCTAGGTGTGTGCGTATAATGTTTTCTACGGTTTGTGGAGGAAACTTATTGATGTTGATGAAGTATTGTTTTATTTTATCTAATTCATCGTTAATTTTATCTGGTGAGCATAGTTTTATGGCTGTGTTTATCTGGTTTCTTAGTATGTTGAGTTTTTGTTTTGTTTCATGTGCTGAGTCCCAAGGAATGTATAGTCCAGTATGGGTGATTTTTCGGTGGATTTCTGTTTTGAATTGTGTGTCGGTTCTTATAATTTTGAGGTTAAGAAATGATATTTGATTGCTTTCTTCCTCACTCAGTTATACAACCCCTTCCAAACATGTGGTCAGCTTCCGGCCAGTTACCTCTTTCTTTGTGAACCTGACGATGACCGAAGAAGGTCGAAACGTTGTTCGCTCTTCTATTTGAAGTGTTTTCTGAGCCCAAAAGAGCCGTTTTTTGCATATGAAATATATTTATGTTAAAAAGGAAAGCTGTGTTAACATTCACGTTGCTAAATAACATACGTTTGATACATATTAAACATTAATTAACTTCTAAATTTAAATTTCTGGTGATTTGAAATTGCAATACGTTAACATACATAACATAATAAATCATAATTTCCCCGTCACACTAAATATTATTTCCCTTTAAGTCATGAAAGGGGGTTATAACGTGACAGTCAATCCCACTATTCGTTGGTAAAAGAGTAGCTCAAAAGTTGGGGGTGGGTGGTGATGACTAGTTGCCTTTCCTCTAGTTTTACACTGCTAAATTAGGGACAGCTAGCGCAGATAGCCGTCGTATAGCTTTGCGCGAAATTCAAAACCAAACCAAACAGAAATAAGTTATAATACATAATATAATGTTAATAATTTCTTCAAGATAAAAAAGGAAAACCTGGAATGTCAGAAGTTACGGTGTGAGAGACTTTTTGAAGTTCACAGTTTTTGTAATGACAAACTTTTAAATCAGACTCAGGAGTCGATTGTACGGAAATAATTGTTGTTTCGGTCATCAACATTTCTGGCAAACAATAAAAAGCACTGATACCGCCTCTTAACAATAACGTAGCTTCAGAGTTTTCGAACAATAGAACTCTGTGTTCATCAGCTAACCTTTTAGTTATCTCTCTATGATGACCTGTTTTCAGTGCTAAACTAGTCAATATAGGCTTAGCAAATGTCCGACAACATGCTCATCTTTGAGTCAGTTGTAAGTTGCAATGTTTGGATTGAGTGATGATGAGATTCCTGTCAAAGTTAAAACTACTGCAAAAAATGATAGTCCAGAAACTTTAGAATTCACCTAACTGAGGACAAGGAAAATACAAAGAAGAATGAATACTTTAGTTCTTTTCACTGTTTTAGATCGTTTAATGATTGATCAGACATAAAAAATAAAGGTAAAAAATAATTGAACGAAGAACGTTTATTGAATGTCTCAGAAGTCTGGTTTGTTTTGAATTTCGCGCAAAGCAAGCTACACGATGGCTATCTGAGCTAGCCGTCCCTAATTTTGCAGTATAAGACTAGAGGGAAGGCAGCTAATCATCACCACCCGCCGCTAACTCTTGGGCTACTCTTTTACCAAAGAATAGTGGGATTGACCGTCACATTATAACGCCCCAACGGCTTAAAGGGCAAGCGTGTTTGGAGCGAAGGGGATTCGAAGCCGCGACCCTCCGAATAGGAGTCGAGTGCCCTATCCACCTGGCCATGATCTCAGAAGTCCTAAGCATGTTTAAAACTAATATTACAATACAAATCAGAGTGAAAGTGAAATGACCTTGCTTCGTGAAGAATTTTCATTAACACCAAAACAATATTTTGTGAAATTTGAGCGTTTTACGAAGATGGAGGATCAAATCCTAAAACTCAGTAAAATTTTATTTGAGAAATTGGTTGAGCAGGTTTTATTTTTTTACATTTTCCTTGGCAGTTCGCGTATGAATGACTCACGATTTTACGACTGAATTGACAGTCAACACATAAGAACAGAAGAATGGTATTGTAAGTGTGTATAAAAAATTCCGTAAAGAAGAATCTGTAAGAATAAGGCGTAACTTTAAAAGCCTTAAAAATACTCTTAATTTACGTGAGAATGTAATGAAGATACTTCTGCCATTATTACATTACTTTAAATTAAAATCAACGTTACTTCATAGTTATAGGAAAATAATTAACATTAAACATATATTAAAGTTATATACTCAGATCATACGAACGTTGTTTACTGCGTACGTTAAACACGAGTTAAAACTCAGTACTGAAATGATTCGAACGTTGTTTACGATTAAATAACACACCACAAAATACACCTAGTTGTAAAAGTATTATAAAAAATTGAAAATAGAAGAAACGTTTGAGAATGTTTTGTAAAATATTCATAAAATAAACAGATGAGATATAATATAAATAAACATGTGCACATACAACAAACAGTGTGAAATAAGATGACGCTATTTATTTATCATAATCAATCAATTTTTTGTAAAATAAAACGTATCAAACACCTTATTTGAATTGTGGAACTTTAGCAAGTCATTGTCAGTCACGTCATCACTATTTTAAAAACTATATTCCTTGTAACCATAACATTTCGCTTTTGTTTCGAGGTTCTCGCTGTGAAATTTTTAATTAGCGATTCGTCAACTAATTAGAGACGTAAAATTGATTCGGTGAACGTTGTTCTGCGTGATGGATAAAAAACAACAACAGAAAACTCTGGCGGTTTAACATGGTTATTAATAATTAAAATAAAAACCTTGCAGATTCATAGCTGTGTTAGGCTTACACAAATCATGGTTTGTTGCTACTACTTCTGCAGATTCATAGCTGTGTTAGGCTTACACAAATCATGGTTTGTTGCTACTACTTCTGCAGATTCATAGCTGTGTTAGGCTTACACAAATCATGGTTTGTTGCTACTACTTCCTTGATCTGATGTTTATTGTTTTAACACTCATGGTCATGAAATTATTCCTATTTCTACCTACAAATCCATAATAGTGGTTAGTGTGCACTGTGCAGGGTTCATTATGCGACTACATCTTAACAGTATACGATGTAATGTATAGTTACCATACAGATATAATTGTTTTGAATTTCGCGCAAAGCTACACGCTATATCTGCGCTAGCCGTCCCTAATTTAGCGGTATAAGACGAGAGAGAAGGCAGCTAGTCATCACCACCCACCGCCAACATTAAGTATAATTGCACACTTACACATTAATTATATATGATATATGGTATAGTTATCACATAGTTATATTTGTACACTTACATCTTAGTTGTTTACGATGTAGTGGATAGTTATAATACAGCTGTACACGTTATACTTCACCTTAGTTGTATATAATGTGGTGGATAGTTATAATACAGCTGTACATGTTATACTTCACCTAAGTTGTATATAATGTGGTGGATAGTGTTACGTATTTTTTATGTTTTAAGTTCTTCGTAGATTAAACGCAACAGAAAAACACAGATAACAGTTTGTATAATTTATTACACTAACCTATTAACAAATATAACAGATATAACATAAATTATGTAATAACAGTGACAGATATTAAGTTACAACATTCGAAATTAATTACAAAACAAAATAATATTAGTTTCAAACTTCAAAATAAATCACAATACAAAACGGTACTGGCCTGTATCTAATGTAATGATCTAAAATTAAAGTCTCAAATTCCAGTCTAGGGTGTGAATTTGGTCCCACGAAGAAATTCCGAAACAGTTCACAGTTCAATAAAATCGCCGTCTCTCAGCTCAAGCAGTAATTCAGATGAATCGTAGAGATTGACGAAATAAAATCACAACTTCCGTAGATCTAACTTCAATCACAAATCCAAGTTGAATAATCACAGCAAACACTTAATCTTTCTCAAATAACTAAAACTGATGCCTGAATCTCACTCTTATTCTTCGAATAAAACTAATGACTGAATCTATTTTCTTTTTTCGAATAAAAACTGATGACTGAATCTCTCTCTTTTTCTTCGAATAATAACTGATGACTGAATCTATCTCGCGTCACCGTCTTTTATACCGATAGGCCTACTTCTCGAACAATCTTGCAATTTCCATACAACTCTAGAGCAATCCGCGCGTGTCCGTTCTTGCACGAGACTACACGTCTAGACACGAAGTCACCAGCACTCATTTACAAACATATGATTGGTCTACTTAATTTAAGAAAATTCTAAAATGTTACCCTAAATAAATAACAAAATATTAGTTTAAACTTCGAAACAACAATATAAATATGGAAAAATGAATAATAGAAATGAAAATTCAAACACAACACGACATGTTGTCGTTTACAAAATATTTACACATATACATAACAATAGTTATAATACAGCTGTACATGTTATACTTCACCTTAGTTGTATATAATGTGGTGGATAGTTATAATACAGCTGTACATGTTATGCTTCACCTTAGTTGTATATAATGTGGTGGATAGTTATAATACAGCTGTACATGTTATACTTCACCTTAGTTGTATATAATGTGGTGGATAGTTATAATACAGCTGTACATGTTATGCTTCACCTTAGTTGTATATAATGTGGTGGATAGTTATCATATAGAAATGTTCGCATAGTTAAATCACAACTGCAAATAATTTCATGTGAACTTTCTAGGGGTCAGTCCCATAAGACTATCTACTGTGGGTGGAAGAAATAGTTTCCATCGTAACTGTGATATAGGTGTGGTTTTATAACTTAATATGATTTATTTCTTAAATTGTCACGAAATACAGAATGTTTTGTTGGATTGTTAGTTGTGCAATCACAAAGTCGTGTTTATGAGTTACTTAAACAACAAAACAGTAAATACAGAATGTGTAATGAAGATGAACTCGAAAACAGTTTACGGTTTTGGATATTTTGGTAAATATTGATACAGGTTGTTTTAAAGTAAGTTTACTTCGTAAACTGATACGCTCTATTTTGATAGTTTGTTCAAATAGAAATTGAAGTTAACTTACAAAAAGACGTTATGAATCTTGATTATACGATTTAAACAGCTTTCGTTTTTAAATAAAAGCGACTTGAAACAAAATGACCTGAGTAGAAGATATATAGTTGGTAATATCCGCGAAAGACCCGGCATGGCCAAGCGCGTTAAGGCGTGGGACTCGTAATCTGAGGGTCGCGGGTTCGCATCCCAGTCGCACCAAACATGCTCGCCCTTTCAGCCGTGGGGGCGTTATATGTCACAGTCCATCCCACTATTCGTTGGTAAAAGAGTAGCCCAAGAGTTGGCAGTGGGTGATAATGACTAGTTACCTCCCTCTAGTCTTACACTACTAAATTAGGGACGGCTAGCATAGATAGCCCTCGAGTAACTTTGTGCGAAATTTAAAAACAAACAAACAATATCCGCGACATGTTAAAATAAAATGTCTGCTTCTAAGATGATGTGCATAACAAATTAATGGGGTTAAAACCATAATATGTTGGACAGCAATGTCTTAAAGTTGGTTTCAATATTTTCACAGATACAAATCAGATGCGAGAATATATTTTATTGTTTCATTGTAAACATGTTATTCCTAAGAGCGATCAGTCATTTATCATTTACAGATCATGTGTTTCGAATGTGTGAATGAATATGTGTACTCCACCAATGTAGGTGTTTGTATACTCTTATAAAGACCGTATATCTTACAGACTGGAAATATACGGAGTAATGTACGGAATATAGCAACAAGATGTGATGTTGCAATCAGAGCTGACATCTTTGTGCAAGTGACGCGAATTAATGAATGTCAGAGAATGTGAATTACAGTGAATCTTATAATCGCCAAAGTGATTCTGATCGGATACCAACAAAATTCAATGATGTCTTTTCTAAAGCTGTAGGCCAATTATCATTTTTAAAACTGTGATTTTGATTTTGAGAACATTTGGAATGGATGGACTGTCTATGAGTATTGGTAAGAATGGCTTATACATATAAGTTGAAAAGGGTGGGTTCTCTATAAGTGTTTTTTGGGATGAGTTACTTATGAGTATTGGAAAGGACGGCTTATACATGTATGCTGAAAAGGGTGGGTCCTCTGTAACTGTTTGTAGGGATGGCTTACTTATGAGTATTGGAAAGAATGGCTTATACATGTTTGTTGGAAACAAGGAGTTGTCTATTAGTGTTGAAATAGATTAAAAGATATTTGTTCGAGTCACTTATGGTTAGAGTTCTTGTTTTTATTACTGTTCAATCAAAACTGTAATTACAAACTTTAGTCTGCTCTGAATTGTTGTACCAGCACATTGACGTAAGGAAACTTTATTTGTTGTAACACATGGCACATTTTCTTTGTTGTTCCCCTGGTATAATCTTCAGTTCAATGTCAAAAGAATAAATAATTGCACGTAGTTACTGTTCTCGTGTGGTGTACTTTAACACTTTGAACAAGTCTGGGAAGTGTGTCTCAAAGCTTACTTGTGTCACTAATATACGGTTGGCTAAGCACGAGAAATGAGATTTCCACTTCAGTAAAAACTGGAGATTACAACCAAAAGTTCGTCAAGCATGAATTTCGGAAGACTGGATTTCACTGAACCTTGGCTACAAGTTCACGAAAGTGAATTCATGTGGCCTAATTAAGCTTATTTAGTCAACTGAAGCGACTGTAAGTGTTATTTTACTACGCGCTTCAGTGACCATCTGTGCGGATTCTTCAAATTGCCATTTTCCAACAATACTTGCTCAACAATGAAAAATATCCATGCGTTCGTTGTAAAAGGAAAACAGCCAGTTGACTGTAAAACACTGATTTAAACGTACATCTATCTCCATTTACTGCAGTTATGAGGCCCGGCATGACCAGGTGGGTTAAGGCATTCGACTCGTAATCCGAGGGTCACGGGTTCGAATCCCCGTTGCACGAAACATGCTCGCCCTTTCAGCTGTGGGGGCGTTATAACGCGGCAGTCAATCCCACTATTCGTTAGTAAAAGAGTAGCGCAAGAGTTGGCGGTTGGTGATGATGACTAACTGCCTTCCCTCTAGTCTTACACTGTTAAATTAGGGACGACTAGCGCAGATAGCCCTGGAGTAGCTTTGCGCAAATTCAAACAAGAAAACAAACTGTAGTTATGTTGTCACTTAGTAACACGAGTGTTGACTACAGAAAACAAACTGTAGTTATGTTGTCACTTAGTAACACGAGTGTTGACTACAGTTTCTTGTCCCTGACATACTGACGTGCTGTATAAAATCACGGAATAAAAGATCTCTTATTTATTTCGTTATCATGTATAATAAATATTTTTAATATTTAATTCAAACTCGCTATTAAATTCTACTCATCAGAGGACTTGACAGTTGATTTGGCTAAGATTGTATATTCGCCTGCGTAAGTTTATAATTACCCACAAGGATAATATATTTTTTAAAAATTATATTTAAACTGCTGATTATAAAATAACTACGCTCCCTAACTAACGTTACACAGTGATATCACTGGCAGTTATTAAATTTATATTGGAAAATAGAAAAGTTTGTTTGTTTTAGAATTTCGCACAAAGCTACTCGAGGGCTATCTGCGCTAGCCGTCTCTAATTTAGCAGTGTAAGACTAGAGGAAAGGCAACTAGTCATCACCACCCACCGCCAACTCTTGGGCTACTCTTTTACCAACGAATAGTGGGATTGACATTATAACGCCTCCACGGCTGAAAGGGCGAGCATGTTTGACGCGACAGGGATGCGAACCCGAGACCCTCAGATTACGAGTAGCACGCCTTAACACGTTTGGCCATGCCAGGCCGGAAAATATGAAAGTTCAGCTGAAATGTATCATCTTAGGAGACATAGAATATTTAATCGCACGTACCACCTGTATAACTACTATTTTTTCTGGTCAAAGACAGAGGTACGTCCAGCTATTTACTAAGAAGAATGCAGCTCTTTTTGTTGTTGTTTCCTTTGAATTAAAAACAGATAAATTGCTGTGACAAAACGATGAAATTTGTCGTGACAGATTCTGAACTATCAGGTTCTTGGACAAATCATCTGAGAAGAGGTGGAGATAAAAAAAAAGCACACATGCACGTAACTTGTGCAGAAGCAACACTAAAATAAATATTCATTCGTGATGGAAAATAATTGAATGTAACGTAAATGACTGACTGTGAAATTCCGAGCAGAATATCACTTACATTTAAGTTCGCCCCTTCAGTCGCCCAGCGGCAAGTCGAGTGAGTAATAATGCTAAAAACCGGTTATCGATACCTATTATGGGTAACATATCTCATTGAGTAGCTTTATACGTAGAAATAACAAACAAACAATCATACCACTTGAATGAGAGTTCTTTCTTTCACTCACCGATATTGTTTTTCTAGGTAAACAAGAGGGAATCTTCAATAGCCGCGGCTGTAATTAGATCTTAAATCGGTCAAGCTATGCTTGTACTTGCAAAAAACAAACAAACTCATAGTAATTATATGAACCGCTAAGCTACGGCTAAAAACTGTTTCCAATTTTTTTTCAAATATGCAAACATTATACATGCTTCATCTCTTAGACACGTGTAATAAATTTGTGATATTACACAAATGCACATTCCCCTCGGTGGGCTTAGCAGATAGCCCGATGTGGCTTTGCTGTTGTTGTTGTTTAGAATTAAGCACAAAGCTACACAATGGTCTATATGTGCTCTGCCCACCACGGGTATCGAAACCCGGATTTAGCGCGTAAGTCCGCAGACATACCGCTGAGCCACTGGGGGGCGCGGCTTTGCTATAAGAAAAACACACAGTTTGAAATAATTTTAAAAACCTCCGCTGATACAGCGATAAGTCTCCGGATTTACAACGTTAAAATCAAGGGTTCGATTCCCCTTGGTGGGTTCAGCAGATTTCCTGCTATGGCTGGGCTATAAGGAAAACACACACACGCACTTGTGTTGAGGTACATTTCAGATGTAGACACACTGGACTGGCTCTACATAAATTCGTATGTTGTATTTTATCAGCTTGGACTATTGCTTAGTGACAACTTAATGCTTAGGAAAATAAATTAATGGATCATTTTAATAGCCGGCTCCACTTTATTTCCCAGTTTGATATAATTTAAAGATTTATTCGGATATGAATGTTTAATCCCGAATTTACCAGAATTTCTGATCCGGGCCTAATAAGAATGAGAGAAAAGAAAAATGTATCGGTTTGATGAAGCTTGATTTCGAGAGTAAAGAAGTGTTTTAGTTCCGAAAATGTATTCTAAAATACAAAAATTAGTTCGACTACTTTTCAAGTACTTGAGTGTGAGTCGGACCTGTTCGCTGATCTGATGGTGTGTTGGTACGACTTGTCATTATGAAAAAAATTTGAGAGTTTTGGTGTACCAAAAAGTAGGATAAATATTTAATTAATTTACTAGTTTTTATATGGAGTAATTTTTGTGTTACTACACGTAGTTAGTGTATCTATATTAATAATATAGTATGTGTATTAGAAGTTATTACTACTCAATACACAATTACATTACATCTACAATTATACAGAGATAGTATCTTATATGTGTTAGAAATTATCAGTATTAAATAAGATACAGGGTGGTCGCTAGAAAAGCGGAAAATTTGTCAAACGGCTATTTATTTTTACAAAGAATAACTTTTACAAAGTTTTTTAAAGGCATATGTTATATTACACTCGTAGATGCTCAAAACGTATTTTATTATATTAAAATCATGCATTTTATTCATGATGTAAAGAAATCAAAATAGAAATGAGTAAGCACGCATTTTATTCATGATCTCATCTGACCCTCAAATTTTCCGCTTTTCTAGCGACCACCCTGTAGTTACACTAGTTTATGTTTACAATTTCAAGTCGTTTGTTTTTTCGATTGCGCAAGAGACACATGAATTTCAAACATTATCTTCTTGCTTATCATTGGTATTCAAACGAAGTGAAATTCCCACCGGAACTCAATACGTGCTTTTTTAAACTCCGCCTCTTAGAGAACTTTTTTAAAACTCCGCCTCTTAGAGAACTACTTCATTTCTGGAAGGCATTATCGGGTTTTCTTACATTCTATATTTCTTATGTGTTTAATTCGAAGAAACTCAATACGCCATTAAAGTCACAACTAGCTCGTCTCAAAAAGTTTGTTGTTTTTTTATCTTATTGGGCCAGAAGCACTGTTAGGTGAAACACAGTAAGAATCATCACCTCGGAACATACTTAGTAGTGGAAGGTTAGCATCCGCCCTCTCTTCATATAACCTTCTCCCAGTGACTAAGCGGTAGATTTGTTGGTTGGTTGGTTGTTTTGATATTAAGCGAATTATGTTTATCCATCACGGGTATCGAAACCCAAATTTTAGCATTATAAACTTTCCGACTTATCTCTGTGCCACTTGGGAGGGGACTGTCGATAACTTGAGAGCTTAAATACTTAAAGATAAATAAACAAACGCTCCCTGTTTGTGTGTGTATGTTTATTTGTATATACATATATATAATAAAAGGAAGCATTTACTGTGGCCTGAAAATAATGACAGAATTTGAAGTATCATACTTTAATACGTGTATCGAAGCATTAAAGGCTATCGAAGATCAACCATGTTACGTGTTGACTGCTATCTGTATCAGGAATAGGCAGTCTATTTCTCGTAGACTCAATATTGACATCGAAGAGCAACTAAAGTGATAATCTGTATTGAACAGACCTGTTTCGATCTATAGCTAACACATCAAATTTCATGCTACTGGCGACAGAATAATTAGGTCTATATATATTTCACGACTTACTGAAGTGTTGTTAGATCTAATTCTAATCACCATACCACATGCTCTTAGGATGGCTGAGTCTTTAAGATGACGACACTGCATAAGAAAATATAGTGGTCATAAACTGACCATCGAGGAATTTCGATATAAGCGCCTTAGAACACTCGTGAAGTTTCTTAACCTACACACCCTTCGAAGAAAAGAACCCTGTTTTGCACTAACTGGGGCCATTGGAGGTCCGTGAGTAGATCACAATCCATTGACTGACCAGTATTCATTCCAGACATAGAGCACGTATAGATAGATACAAAGACAGTATATAACTGGTCTCAGAGTATTTTTGTTTCCTTCATTTCGAGCATCATTGTGCTGTTCAATGAAGGGTGACTCTCGATATTTTTGCCTCTGAAACTGATTCATTCAGTGAAAATCTCTCACTTTAATTTTTCGAATAGTACAATAACGTTATAACATATGACGCACGTTTTTTTTTATTTTTAGCATCCTTGAATTTAATATTTATAAACTTATTGCTGTGAGTAACAGCGCGCGAAAGTGTCGATTCCCAAGAAAAGAACGGATTTTAAGATTAACCCATTTTGATGTTGTACATACATACACATTTCTATATAATAAAAATATTAATTGCCTCTAATTTACGATCTCTTTTTTTTTAAGTGACGCCTTGTTACACGTTGAAAATAACAGTTGAAGAATAAGTTGAATGTTAAAGTTTTAGCTGTCATAAAGCAGATCCACAGCTGTAAAATAACAATAATCATCTCGAAGTTGATTGGTATGTACGACAGTCACGTGCTGAAACGTAATGGACATGAAATGCAAATAATTGGTCATTCATCTCATGCACTTGTAAGCGAAGAGTTTATATACATTAATTCACATATTTATAGTTCGTGATAATAATATAAATACAGTAGTAATATAAAAATAGCACTAATATAAACACAGTAGTAATATAAAAATAGCACTAATATGAATACAGTGGTGATTATAAAACAACACTAAAAAAATACAGTAGTAATATAAACAACACTAACATAAATACAGTAGTAATATAAATATAGTAGTAATATAAAACAGCATTAATATGAATACAGTAGTAATATAAAACAACACTAATATAAATATAGTAGTAATATAAAACAGCATTAATATGAATACAGTAGTAATATAAATATAGTAGCAATATAAAACAGCATTAATATGAATACAGTAGTAATATAAAACAACACTAACATAAATACGGAGAATGCGTATTTCATATACATGTACATCTTAATAAATTCCTAGATTCTCATTTTTCTTTTGTCTTTAAATTGTAAGTATTTATCTCTTGAAGTGTTGTTAAGTCCCTATATCTCTTGAAGTGTTAAGTTCCTACATCTCTTGAAGTGTTGTTAAGTTCCTACATCTCTTGAAGTGTTGTTAAGTTCCTACATCTCTTGAAGTGTTGTTAAGTTCCTACATCTCTTGAAGTGTTGTTAAGTTCCTACATCTCTTGAAGTGTTGTTAAGTTCCTATATCTCTTGAAGTGTTAAGTTCCTACATCTCTTGAAGTGTTGTTAAGTTCCTACATCTCTTGAAGTGTTAAGTTCCTATATCTCTTGAAGTGTTGTTAAGTTCCTACATCTCTTGAAGTGTTGTTAAGTTCCTATATCTCTTGAAGTGTTCTTAAGTTCCTACATCTCTTGAAGTGTTGTTAAGTTCCTACATCTCTTGAAGTGTTGTTAAGTTCCTATATCTCTTGAAGTGTTAAGTTCCTACATCTCTTGAAGTGTTGTTAAGTTCCTACATCTCTTGAAGTGTTGTTAAGTTCCTATATCTCTTGAAGTGTTGTTAAGTTCCTACATCTCTTGAAGTGTTGTTAAGTTCCTATATCTCTTGAAGTGTTGTTAAGTTCCTACATCTCTTGAAGTGTTAAGTTCCTATATCTCTTGAAGTGTTGTTAAGTTCCTATATCTCTTGAAGTGTTAAGTTCCTACATCTCTTGAAGTGTTGTTAAGTTCCTATATCTCTTGAAGTGTTAAGTTCCTACATCTCTTGAAGTGTTGTTAAGTTCCTATACCTTTGATTTATATTTCCTAGTCAGCTTCTGTGGTTTGCTTTTCAGTCTTTTCTAACCCTTCACTAGTGTAAATCTTATGTATGTTCTTCTGTAGTGTATTTTTAACAGACTTTTCTCCAGTTCTTCAATGGTGTAAATCTTGTACTTACTATTCTGTGGTGTACTTTTAACTGTTTATTTCTAGTCCTCATATCAGTAAAGTCATTCTTCTTGTTATGTCCTTCCTAATCTTCAAAATCCAACGAGAACAATGTGTACATTTTAAGAACTCAAGCTTTTAGATTTAACTACAAAATTGGTTATCTCTGTTTTCCTTACTTCTTTTTAAATCAATTATATATAGAGTTAATTTTATATGTAATAAGTTTCATTATATATATGTAGTTGATTTTATATGCAATAAGTTTCACCTTTAATGTGCCATTTTAAACGTTAAGTAAACATTTGTGTTTAATGTTATGTGTGTTTCATTCTCTCAGTTTTCATCACTTAACATTTTTCAATTCGTTCTGTAAACTAAATTATTCTTCAAGATTTACATCATTATGGCAAGGAAACCTATATGGAATCTACTCATCGAAGAGTCGCGCTAAACATGCTCGCCCTCCCAGCCGTGGGGGCGTATAATGTGACGGTCAATCCCACTATTCGTTGATAAAAGAGTAGCCCAAGAGTTGGCGGTGGGTGGTGATGACTAGCTGCCTTCCCTCTAGTCCTACACTGCTAAATTAGGGACGGCTAACACAGATAGCCCTCGAGTAGCTTTGTGCAAAATTCCAAAACAAACAAACAAACAAACTATAAACGCCCCCCGCTAGTACAGCGGTATGTCTCCGGATTTACAACGCTAAAATCAGGGGTTCGATTTCCCTCGGTGGGCTGAGCAGATAGCCCGGTGTGGCTTTGTTATAAGAAAAACATACATACATAGAATACTATAAACATAAATGTAGTTAAAAGTTTGAAATGTTTAGGACGTTATTTCTCCTTCATTTCAGTAAAGCAGACCAGTCACCATGTTTCTGATAAAGCAGTATCTTTTTTGGGGTAGTTTTAAAGTACAATAGTAATTGCTCATGATAATGCAAAATCAGATCGACAGTTTAACTTTTGAAGCATGATACAGCCACGTTCGTCATTTTCGTTAATAGTTTTTGAGCGTTTTTTTCTTCAGAAACACCAATTCGACAATTATGTTATTATTGGTCATTTTTCACTAAAGCAGCGGTTTTTAAACGTTTCAGGCTCGTGTATCACTTTAAAAAAATTAAACCACAAACACTGATCAATTTTTTAGAAGCGAGATAAAAAAAACTCGGTAACAGAAATTTATATTTTTAACACTTACCCATTAATGTGAAGGGTGTGATTGTTTATCTCTAGCACGATTGGAGAATATGTTGAATCATTTATGTCAGTTCAAAGGGAAGTGAATATCAGTGAGTCTATGGTCTATGGAGTTGGAAGAAGTGTCTGTACGTGAGAGAAGTGGTATGTATATATAGGGGTTATTAGAAATTTTTTTTGACTTTTTTATATTAATTGTGTCGTTTTACGACAGTTTGATAATCTCTACTTTAGCATATATGTTCTTCAGGTTGAAGCTTTCTTTTGTTTTTGAATTTAGCGCAAAGCTACACGAGTACTATCTGCGCTAGCAGTCCCTAATTTAGCAGTGTAAGACTAAAGGGAAGGCAACTAGTTATCATCACCCACGGTTGAAAGGACGAGCAGGTTTGGTGTAACGGGGATTCGAACTCGCGATCCTCCGATCACGAGTCGATTGCCTTAACCGCCAGTCCGTGCCGGGCCACAGATCTAACCACAAACACGTTTCACTACGTTGAATCTAGTGACACTCGCTTAGTTCTAATGAATTAGAAAACAAAAGCTAATAACTTAACTCGCTGTATTACGATCTATCCAAAATGACGCAAAGCACGTGATCGCGATCCTATAAAGTATAATTAACTAAATATAAAGTAAGATAATTTAAAGACAACGCGATACTTGATTATTCAATAATCAGTACAAAACACTTTCTCTAAAAGTTTCTGAAACTGAAATGATTTTTATCAAAAAAAGTTAGGCCATTGTTTGGTAATTTACTCGAAACAATTTAATTTACGAGCACAGATAAAAAAAAAAGAGTTAAGAAAACAATATTGTTGTCTTCTGGTATTCGTATTCTACTATTGCTGTTTGTTTTGTCTGTTCTAGGCTTTCTCATAGTCATGCAAAACAACAACAAATGCAAGAGTCTTGACATCAAGGGCACAAAGACGGGCATCATTCACCCCACTCTTTCAACGCGCATTCACGACCTTGAATGTCACATGACCTTGTGTACGCACTTTCAGGCTTGACAATATTCTGTAGAGTTTAGTAAGACCCGCTCGAGTAAACTCGAGATGGATTACTATATTTGGTTTTCACAATTTTAGCTGTAATCTGCCTTATCGCACCGGTGACTGACGGTTCTCAAATATTCTGTCTTAAATGTCCCCCAAATATCTTTCCATTCTTAGCGTTTAGTATTGTTAACGGTAGCATATACGTGAACATTCTGTAAAACTATTACCGAGGCTTTCAAATTTAGGAATGTGTAAAAAACAGTGACAAACCATAACTTTCTGTATCAGCTGTACTATAAATCTTTGACGTGATAATGGAATTAATTTTACTCGGTGACTAAAGTTTAATGAAAAAAAGTCTCAATTAATTATTTTATTCTTATAAAACATTAAAACTATGAGGTTAGTAGGTAACTTTAACAAGTGAATTCTTTGGTTAATACGACGAACATTGAGGCCTGGCATGGCCGAGCGCGTTAAGGCGTGCACTCGTAATCCGAGGGTCGCGGGTTCGCGCCCGAGTCGCGCTAAACATGCTCGCCCTCCCAGCCGTGGGGGTGTATAATGTCACGGTCAATCCCACTATTCGTTTGTAAAAGAGTAGCCCAAGAGTTGGCGGTGGGTGGTGATGACTAGCTGCCTTCCCTCTAGTCTTACACTGCTAAATTAGGGACGGCTAGCACAGATAGCCCTCGAGTAGCTTTGTGCGAAATTCCAAAAACAAACAAACGACGAACATTTGATTCATTCAAAATAATGAATACTTACTTTATAAAATTCATTTTTTAAACAGTAGTGTTGAACTAACAAAGTACATAAAACTGTGGATGAAATTATATTTAAATTATCGTGGAGCCTCTCCACGTCACTACGTAAGAGTGTAGTATTCACAAAACACCTTTTCCTGCACGCTTTCCATAATCCTTATAATGTACCAGAATTTAAATAATTTGATCGTATAGATCTATAGGCGGTGTTCGGCGACTTAACCAGTATGTCTTTGAATAGCTGTTTGTAATTAAGCACAAAGCTACACAACCATGAATATTGGAACGCAGATTTTAGCGTTGTAAATTCGCAGATATACCACTGTGCCACTAGAGGGCTCTTCTTATGATAGAGCGTGAACACGTGTTTTATTCTCTATCTACTTGAGGTATGCGAGAGTTGAACTAATATATTTACTCTCTTATTTATCAAACTACTTGATGAACTAAATAATGTAATTATTTAATCTCAATATCTTCTGATAACAATAGCATTTCTAACAAGCAAACAAATACAAAGATAAGAGTTGGGTACAACAACTGGTTTGTGAAAATTACAAAGTCTATTTGATGAATATCTATATTAATACCTTTCTTGTATTTCGTTTCGCTAATTAGATATTGGTAAAGATATAAATTGATAACTTATTTTTGTTTAATTTCGCGCCAAAGCTACATGAGGGCTATCTGCGCTACCCGTCCCTAATTTAGCAGCGTAAGACTAGAGGGAAGGCACCTAGTCATCACCATCCACCGCCAACTCTTGGGCTACCAACGAATAGTGGAATTGATCGTAATATTATAACGCGCCTGGTTGGTGTGAAGGGGGGATTCGAACCAGTGACCCTCAGATTACTACTCGAATGCCTTAACCACCTGGCCCTGCTGGGCCACGTTGATGAATGCTGAGTAAAGCCGTTTCAGATTAAGAATAAAACGATTCTAGTTGAAACACGAAACGCTTTTTTTATGGGGGAAATAATTTTTCAAAGTTCTCACCCAAACTCTCAACAAGAGTTAAAAAACCTGTTTAAATACGGACAGTTATGCAAACAGGACTTGGCCTTCAGGTTGAGGTAAAGGCAGGCATACTACAAATCCTATCTTTCAGAGATAAAAGAATAATTGCAGGTTAAATTAATTTATTTTCTAAGCTTAGTCCTTATTACACATAATTTGTGTTTGAGGTACTTAAGGGAACGAACTTTGAGTTAAGAATAAATAAAGCATAATCTGATAAAAGAAACATCTCTTGTTCTTAGTCACTAAGATGTAATACACAAACATCGATGTGATACACATTAAAGTTAAAATATCAACTATAATTATTTAGTGAAAAACTAGGCTAGATTTTTAAATTACAACTTCTACGTTCTAGAAATGTGTTCATGTTTAAAACGTAGCAGGGAAAACGAATAAGCCTAACGCTATTGGAAGGCTTAAGTAAATGAAGGTAACACATGTGGATCTACAAAAGTTTTTTGTTAAATCGTACTTAAATAAAAATAGGACGAAAATATCACATCAATGTTAAACTTTATTCCAGTAAGACATGTGTGTTAAATATGACAGATAATTATTAACGACTCCAGATCAAAAGTGAATAAATTATACAGATCTTAAGTAAAGTGAAAACTAACATATATAATTTATAAAAATCTGGCTAAGAGAAACTAATAAGAGGTAACACAAATAATTCTGTATAAAATCATGGACAGAAAAAACAATACGAGGTAGCACAAATAATTCTGTGAAAAATTTGACGACAGAAAAAATACAGATAATCTGTAATGACCAACCAATCAAAATATTTCAGCATATTAAACTTCACCCTAGTAAAACACGTGTGTTAAATATGATGGATAATTATTAATAATTTAAGATCAAAAGTAAACCAACTGTACAGATCTTAAGTAAAATGAAAATTAATACAAATAATTTTGTGTGAAAACCTGGCAAGAGAAACTAATATGAATTAAAGCAACTAATATTGTATAACAATAAGAAAGTGAGACAGACAATTCTGTATAATAGCTAGCATCTTTATACTGCACAGACTTGTAACGTAAGTTTATATCGATAAGAAAAAAGTTTATTTAGCTTTTATGTCGTATTGATCTTTTCCAAATGCTAGTTTAAATTCTATATTGTACGCTAATAATTGATAAAATGCATTCTGTGTACATCTGATGTCTAGACACTAGAAAGCTCTTGGGTTTTATGGGTGATTTTATAATACTTCCTGAGGTTGCAATAGGGAAATAACATTAGAAACTATGTATACTGTTTTAGTGTTGATTTTGTATGTGTTTAATTACATCCTCTGTGGCTTAAAAATAATAAAAAACTGTTAATAAATCTCCTTTTTCCAAAAATAGTTTTATCCATGTGCTTTAATGTAGAATTGGAACTTCGACAACAATTGTTTACTTGTTAAAGTATCGTACAAGTTAGAAAACTATTTTGAGTATTTATACTAGACACACACATATATAAATAATTCAACAGAAAAAAATATAATTAATATAAACATAATAATTTGACTCTTGATTTAAAAAAACACTGGTCTACTTTGGTCTGGCGTATGATACTTCAGTGATTTATATTTTAAGAGGTAAAAGTGATGGAGGCCCGGCATGGCCAGGGGGGTTAAGGAGTTTAACTCGTAATCGGAGGGTCGCGGGTTCGATTCCCCGTAGCACCAAACATGCTCGCCCTTTCAGTCGTGGGGGTGTTATAATGTAACGGTGAATCCCACTATCTGTTGGTAAAAAAATAGTCCTAAGAGTTGGCGGTGGGTGGTGATGACTAGCTGCCTTCCCTCTAGTTTTACACTCCAAAATTATGGATAGCTAGCGCAGATAGCCCTCGAGTACCTTTGAGCGAAATTTAAAAAAACAACAAAAAAATGATGGTTCTAGTGTTTCGTGTTTTTAAAACATACAATTGTTCATTTTGTACGACTTGTAAATAGCTTTTGTTTTAATCTTTAAAAAACAAATATTTTGATAGATGTTTTATTATTTTGTTGTGACATAAATTTATATCGACAAACACTGACAGTCGTGAAATAGTCGTTACATAGAATTTCTTGTAACGTCTCTTGATAAGAGTCTGAGTTATTCCTTATTATATATGACTGGATTGTTTTATCAGAAATCATAAGATTGCACGAGGGAAATAAGACTGCAACCGTGATCAACAATGAGCACAGCGTACACAGCACAAACCACTAGGGTACTTTAAAAACAATATATTATCCACTTTATCGCGTAACACTAAATCTGTTACATGGTTACATATCTCATATTGTTTATAATCTATCGACTAAAGGAATAATTTAAACCTTACCCAGTCTAGGATATGTATCTTGGCTTCTATAATATTCTTCTGTTTAGACTACGGTGTATAATAAAGTGTTTATATGTATACTGTGTTGTAGTAAAATTCATCCAATTTCTAAGTCGTCTCGATTTTTTAAGTATACCAATCTTAATACAGCAAACCACGTTAACAATGTTAATGTTTTAAACAATACTTGACTTATCCTGTTCACATGGACTTACATTAAAACACATTTAATGGCAACAACCACATTTGTAATAACAGCACACGGTTTAGCTTTGTCATTGATTCAGAACGCACAAACAAATCTCTTAATAATTCTCCTTAGCTCCAATTATTTTATTTGAGGGTACTAATGTTTAAGACCCAGTATTTGTACTAGGGGATAATTACTTATCCACTAAAATGTCAAAAAACACACTAAAGTTTTATTACCTGGTGTCAAAGTTTAAATTGGAGTGCATTAATATTTATTATTGAAAGTAATAAAGTGTCAAGAAATACAGATAAAGATATCACTTTTAAAAATCTTATACATTTGAACTTTCTGCACATGATACTCAAGAAAGTTCTAAAACTTATATACTGGTAGATTGTGAAGTTCAAACGCTACAACGTTATAAGTTTTAAACATTAAAATGTTCTAATGACTATACACTAGAAAGTTCTAATGTCTATCACAATATTTTACATTTTGTACACTAGAAAGGTTTAAAGTTTATATATTAGACATTGCTATAATTTATACAATACAAATTCTAAAGTTTAAACGCTAGCAAGTTCTGAAGTTAACACGTTGTAGAAAGTTCTGAAGTGTATACAACACAAATCCTAAAGTTTAAACGCTAGCAAGTTCTGAAGTTAACACGTTGTAGAAAGTTCTGAAGTGTATACAACACAAATCCTAAAGTTTAAACGCTAGCAAGTTCTGAAGTTAACACGTTGTAGAAAGTTCTAAAGTGTATACAACACAAATCCTAAAGTTTAAACACTAGCAAGTAACACGTTGCAGAAAGTTCTGAAGTGTATACAATACAAATTCTAAAGTTTAAACACTTGCAAGTTCTGAAATTTACACGTTACAGAAAGTTCTGAAGTGTATACAACACAAATCCTAAAGTTTAAACGCCAGCAAGTTCTGAAGTTAACACGTTTTAGAAAGTTCTGAAGTGTATACAACACAAATCCTAAAATTTTAAATGCAAGAAAGTTTTCGAGTTTGCTCTTTAGGGACATTTTTTATATAACAGATTGTAAAGTTTGTAATAAAACGATTATAAGGTTTGTAATAAAGAGTAATTTAACTTAACTAAAGTAGTAACGTTTTAGTACAATGTATGCGGTTTGCAGTAGAAATCTTGTTGTAAGTGTTATAAAAAAGATTAGAATAAAGTGAACTCTAAGACACAAGAGTTCCGAAGTTCGTATTAAAGAGATAAATAACACTGAGCATTATTATTTCTCCTCAAAATTAGACTAGCTTGTAATAACATTTAAGTAAGGAAATACTAAACTTTGCCGTGAACATTATTATTTGTTTAAGATTTTGTTTGTTTGTTTTGGAATTTCGCACAAAGCTACTCGAGGGCTATCTGTGCTAGCCATCCCTAATTTAGCAGTGTAAGACTAGAGGGAAGGCAGCTAGTCATCACCACCCACCGCCAACTCTTGGGCTACTCTTTTACCAACGAATAGTGGGATTGACCGTCACGTTATAACGCCCCCACGGCTGAAAGGGCGAGCATGTTTGACGCGAACCCGCGACCCTCAGATTACGAAGCACACGCCTTAACGCGCTTGGCCGTGCCAGGCCATTTGTTTGAGAAATTTGGTGGAAAGCTATAGAAAGAGTTATCTCCGCATATACGTCTCATGTTTTTAAATGATAGATTATAGTAAGAAGATAGCTAGTAGAAACCTCCTGTCACCATTTTTTTATTTTTTTAACTCTTGTTATATTAACTAATAACGGGATTTAGTTGTCACTCTTATAACACACCCTCGCTTACAAAGTGCAGATGGCTTTTTTTTGGAGAAAAGAAAGACTGATTCACACTTGGCACTACCGTTTATCTGGTGACCATTAGAATTATATTCTAAATGTATCAAATAATAATAAGTTATTCAGTCTAAAACGTATGACTAATAGTGTTATTTCAAAACATCGTAATAGCTTGGTGTGTTATTTCATTACACGTTCATATGTAAAATAGTTTAAACAATGACTGAAGGAGATATGTAAGTAGGATAGTAGTGGTAGGAATATGCCAGGCATAAAGTATAATTCTTGTTTGCAAGCATCGCTACTGTACTTAATTTAAGGTTAAAATTAGAAACCCACGTGGTTTCTCGGTCAGTTAACAACCTATCACACCTAAGCTAGAGTTTGCCTTCTTCAACCCGCTGTGAGCAAATAGTTGTCCCTAATGAAGGCAAGAAAACAGAAATTAAATAGACCAGTTCTGTACCAACATCAACTAAATTATCAAACAAGATTACATATTTTAAAATATAAAACTACACTAAATCCTACAACGTCTTAGGAATTTGAACCTTCAATATGAGTAGTAACGTAATGTTACGTATATAGAGAAAATGTTTAACCTTTAATTCATTGAGAACAAGTACAGATATGCCCATTTTAAATATACGTTTAATTATTTTAATTTAAAATTTTAGTGATATCGTGGTGAGTGTTTCATACGACGAAGTTTTGAAAGTTCAAACAATACTTATGTATATAATGAAGGAAATAAACACTTCTGACGTCTCATTTTGTATTTCAATATATTACAGCAAGAAAGTTCAAAGCCCTTTCTTTAAGCCTATTAGCCTAGCCCCCCGCTAGTACAGCGGTATGTCTACTCTTAATGTATTACAATTACCTTCTGAATACAGATCGGACGTGGTCTAGAAGTTCGTTTGAAGTTAAAAACACTAAGCTACACAAGGGGTTCTGCCCACCACGGATATCAAAAACCAGTTTTTTAGCGTTGTATGTTCGTAGGCATATCGCTGTGCTGCTAGAAGGGGATATAATAGTTGATTTGCTGGGTTATGTATGCTAAAGCCCAAGGCCCGCACAGCAGTGCATTTGAATACTTTCAGTACTGTCGGCTAAGAGTGCGTTATAAGGGTGACAGTCAAATTTATTTCGCCTGATAAAGTTTTTACAGCAGCAAATCCTGTTGGCTGCGGTTTGTTTTTTTCTCTCTGGCTTGAAGTTCCAAACTAGGGTTGACTCTAAAGATCACTGACCTGACTACTTACACCTACAAGTGTAAAGTCCTGTTCGGTTTAAAAATCAGAAGTATCAATTTCTGAGGGCATTGAAGTCGAAGAATATTATAAAAACTGAACAAAGTTAAAATAACATCAGTTTCAGTGCATTTCTTTATAATTTAACCTTAGCAATAATATACAATTACAAATTATACTTATGCTATTTATTTACCCTAATAACGCTATTTATTCGTTTGAGTTCACTAAAGAATGAGTATGATCATAGCGCCATCTACAATATAGAATAGAGAAACGAACACTTCTTGTGATTGCCTTCTTCCATTGAATCATTTCTTTGGAATTCTTATTGTTAGCAACATTACAAACAACATAATAATGGCGTAAGGCTTAGATTATAAGAGATGTGTAACTAAACAACATTGACAATTTTATCTATTATAGCTGAAGTAGTCTGTGTTTTATTTGTTTGTTTTTTTAATTTCGCGCAAAGCTACACGACGAATATCTGCGATGGCTCTCCCTATTTTCGCAGACTAGAGAAAAGGCAACTAGTCATAAATACCCACCACCAACTCTCGGGCTACTCTTTTATCAACGAATAGTGGAATTAATCGTCACATTATAACGTCCCTACGACCGAAAGGGCGGTCATGTTTGGTGTGACTGGGAATCGAATCCCCGACCTACGAGTCGAGCGTCTCAACAACTTTGATTATGGTTTTAATAATATGTGTAATATATTTTATAATGTGTGAAAACATCTTCGAAATATGACATCCGAAAATCCTCTCTTTAACAAGCTTCATGTTTGGTTCACGTAATCGTTAACTGAAAGATAACTGATACAGAATAAGCGTTTGTGATGTTAAGTGATGTCCTCTCAAGCTACTTCCATCGATACTGTGTATTTGTGCAATTATGTTTGATCATTACAAAAATATATTGTCAAACAGGTAGTTGAAAACGTTGTAACTAAAGTTGCTAGTTTATTTGCCAACGATAACGCTTTCAATTGATATCATCATACAAGTTAAACTGCAAAAAACACACATTGTTACAAGACCAGAAATTAGGTCTCTGAATGATTTCTTTTGTCAGTGAAACTTCGAAAGATCAGGGGTCGTAATGCTTATATTTCGAGGTAGCTTGTTTTGACCCAGTTGTCCTTCTAAAGAAATGTTCTATTTTATTTTATTTAACTAATTTTATTTTGTACTTTCGCGAAACCTCAAACAACTATTATTAATAATAGTAATACCCACACGGAGATCACATGTGCAGGACATCATGGGGTCTTTGATTTACTCTGGACAAGGAAGCAGCAGAGGTCGTGAGAAGCTCGTTGATCAATGTTGCAAAAGGTCATGCCCTCTGCTATTGATTTTACATGTTGCATTTATTTATTCAACATCGAACAAGACAAGATAAAACCTCTACTAACGGCCTGCCCTGTTAGCTACTCCAGAGAATAGCGGAGCGAACTGTTGGAACTTCTTTTTGAGTTACGGAACAAAGAAGAACGTTTCAGTTTATACTCAGGACGTCAAACTGGGAGCCACTGTGACTTCTCCTTTTTCACTTTTAGGACGCCTCGCTTCCGTTGGATTTTCCCAAAAGGGGCGAGTAAAGGATGCGATGTGGTTTATAATCTGTTACTGATGACGTCTTAGTCAGAACAGTATCGTAAAGTTCGGTTCCTAAGTCACAGTCAGATCACAAGTTCTTTGAGCGCCAAGTCTTAACTTTGTACCTGCATTGGTAATTATGGAAGTTTTCTACAAAACTTTTGCCGGCTCCCTTAGCATATTCATAGCTTCTAGGTTGTGGTCATAGATACGCCATGCTCTAATAAATACGCTATAAACGTAAATCTCGAGGCACTACGTAAGATTCAGAACAAAAATATCAATTATGTTTGACGCATCCGTTGTTGAAATTAACATTATTGACTTTTCGCTGACCAGGCTATCCATCATGATCTGTGTTAACAGAGATGGTAACAAATCTATCCACTAGGATGTATCTGTAAACACAGCTGATAACAAATCTATCTACCAGGATCTATCTATAAACATAACTGGTAACAAATCTATCCACCTAGATCTATCTGTAAGCATGACTGTTAACAGGTCCATCCAGCAAAAATGTGAACTGCAAACATAGTTGGACAGTAGACTTTATCGTAAACGTGTTTTCAATAAAGAGGAGAAATCCTTGATGTTTCTGAGATTTCAGTTTTTGCAAGAATGAATGTTCGGACTTGGGAACGGAAGATTGGCTCTCACTCACCTAAAATAGCAACATGACCTAAAATAAATCTGAATGTTTTTACAGAAGTAATATATACATATTTTCCGTTCTCTATGAAACACTCAATTTTTGATGCACTGAAAGGGATCGTGTTGGTATATTTTTATTGGGTGCTGAGAATGCCATCGAAGGAAGTATCCATCCACTAATTTTTCGTGTCATCTGGACTACTACTTCGCTCATTGCGACTGATGATGATAACCACAGATGTTATACATTATGTATACGATAATAAAACGGAATGTTAAAAATGCTATAATGTTAAGAAAGAAAGATATTCATAAATATTCACTTACATAAAAGCATGTAACGTAAGGCCCAGCATGGCCAAGTGGGTTAAGGCGTTCGGCTCGTAATCTGAGGGACGCGAGTTCGAATCCCCTTCGTATTAAACATGCTCACCCTTTCAGCCGTGGGGGCGTTATAATATGACGGTGAATTCCACTATTTGTTGGTGAAAGAGTAGCCCAACAGTTGGCAGTGGGTGGTGATAATTAGCTGCCTTCCCTCTCGTCTTACACTGCTGAATTAGGGACAGCTAGCGTAAATAGTCTTCGTGTAGCCTTGCGCGAAATTAAAAAAATATATACATAAAGTGAGAAAAGTGACTGAACATACATATAACGTTCGCTGTATTTTCCTATGCGTTATCATTTGATGTGAAAACTATACCAGCATCAGTAACGCATGTTGAGGTCCAGAAACGTGTATTTAAACTTCCTGTTTTAGACAGCCATGTCGTTATACCAGCATCAGTAACGCATGTTGAGGTCCAGAAACGTGTATTTAAACTTCCTGTTTTAGACAGCCATGTCGTTGTTTCATATTTTAACAACTTTCCTTAATTCGTCTTTTTCACAGTCAGTGCAAGTGAATGACACTCTTAACAGATGGATTACAATCTACCTTCGAATTCCTTACTTTCGCGTGTGAGGAATGAGTTCGGTTGATTTCTTGGAAAGATTGTAATCAGAACAAACGATGGCTGAAAAAAAAAACCCAACAACTAAAACTCCTACTGAAAGCTCCTGTAAAGGAGAGTAGATGGTGTCATTAGTTGTTACCCCAGAAGAAACGTCTTGCCACACCTTATAACTCCAGGAAACTTTGAGTTTGGGACGTGCTTTTGGCGTCACAAATAAAGAAACGTCTTGCCACACCTTATAACTCCAGGAAACTTCGAGTTCGGGACGTGCTTTTGGCGTCACAAATAAAGCCATCACTTGAGAGTTGGGGAACGGAGGGTAGAAGGTCTGATGCTTCATAAAGATGACTTGCACGCTATTAAGTCATGAATAATGAACCTGAGAAGCAGGTTAGGTCATACTACAGAATGTTAACTTATTAATCAACTTTGACGAAAGGATTCTTTCACGTGACATTTCTCATACAAAAGGGTTAACATGAATCATAGCCTGTCAGCATTTATTTTGTCTTTTTTTTTTGTATGAGAAGATAGCTGTTAAAACACGCATATCGAAATACGATTTTTTTTACGCAGCTTGGATTCTAAATTATGTACGAAATCTGAAAATCAAAAAGGTGGTAAAATCTCTAAATAGCAAAACTAGTCTGTACTTGGACATGCACTGCAAACTCCAAAATCTCTGGAAATATCCAATAAAAATGGTTTGACAGATAGCGACTACCTTACATTTGACGATGAGACAAACCACATGAAATTTACGTCACTAGTTACGAGACCATTGCAACATAAACACACCTTGGTGATATCGTTTTGAATTAACAGTATATATTTCAACATCGTACGTAAAAACGATTGGATGCAGTTGGAACGAGTACAACTAAGCAAATCGGTGAAATATAGCAAGTGTTAATCATATGTAATCTTTATTCTCTGTTGTCATTGGAGTTTTTTGAAAATGTTACATGACATTTTAAACATTTGAAACTGAAAATTATTCTGAATCATGTGGGAGCATTACTGTATTATTTTGGAAATAAAAAAAAATGTTCTTAAATAATATTTTACCGCAACAATATCAGAGAAAGTGTGAATTTTCACTTTTTCAAACAAAAAAACAACAACAAAAAAAACTTAGTCTCTCCAACACCAGCAGTAACTATAACTATTTATAACGCTAAAAATCGATTTTTCGATATACACAGTAGGCAAAGCACAAATAACTAACTGTGTAGATTCTAGCTCAACAACTAAAAAACACTTAAACCATTCAAAAATAACGGTTATAATACGTGACGCTTCCTCTGACAATGTTGTTGTGCATTGTAACATTTATTTATTTATTTTTTTGGTCAAGAAACAATCCAGTTGCGTATTATGAGTTTGCTTTTCCTGGTTACGAAACAATTTGGTTGTGTATTGTGAGATTAGTTTTTGTGATTAAAAAAACCTCAGTATTTCAAGACGTAAGATATCTATACAAATGAAGGTAAATGTCTTACAATGTAGCAATACGAAGATATGCCTTCTAAAATCCATAAATACACCTACTATTACTAGAAATGTCCAGCCAACAGTGTTCCTCATTGTTTTCTTGTTAAAGCCTGCGTTACTGAATGCATTTCAGCAGTTCCTAATGAGAATATAGCAACAGGCAAATACGCTGTATGAGCGTAGTTGGCGATATGCATGCAGATGTTCGTAAATCCGGACAGAGCGTGTAGTAGATATTTCTTAAATACGCTGTAACACTAAGGTAACGTATAACCACAATAATCAGAGGACTGCAGGATAAGGTTGGCCAACATTGCACTTAGTCTGAAAGAAAAATTTGAATAGAATTCAAACGTATGGCTGGTCAAAACCGCTGTAAACTTCATTTTTTTAAGTTTTGTTTTTTTTACACTTGCATATACACAATGTATGCTTCATTATACTTACATTTCATATAAAGGACAAACAAAATTTCAATAGCCAGACAGGACTGGACCTAATTATAACACTTCAACTGCATTTGAAAGTCCAAAAATCAGGCTCTCTTCAATGAAACAGAACTGGATTAGACTAAAGTTAAAAAAACAAAATGAGACCAAAACAGATCAAAATCAGTGACAAGTCTGAATATATATAAACATAAATATTATAAAATACTAAGGAATCCAGAAAGTAGCTACCTTACATCTATCTAGTCTTACACTGATAATTCGGACGGCTAACGCAGATAGCCCTCGTGTAGCCTTGCGCGAAATTCGAAACAAACTAAACTTCTCTCTATGTGATTAAATTTGTAGTTTTATTTCAATTTTTAATCATATGTCTGATTAGACTCACTTTCTAGTTTATTATTCTAATCTAATCACTCTTGTTGCTTGTTTTTCATTGTTTGCATACAAAGCTTCTATGGTATGTTTCACTTTCATAATTACTCCTTCCTGTACTAAAAACGCTAAGCCTAGATTTTCCAAGACTAATTACTTTGTAACCACTGCTCTTAATAAATATCCCTCAGAGACTATTAGAAAACTATGGAAGTAGGTCGTCACACATGAAAAGGGGATAATTATGCAAAAACTGAAAAAGTAATGGTTAATACTTTTATTGCAAGGCTCTAGGTATGGTGGTGGTGAAGAGGGGAGGGAGGGTCGGTTCAAACCATCAAAAAGAAAAACATTCTTTTTTCCTTGCATGAAGGCCTCAACATAGAAAACTTCGAGCAGGTGCAGTCCGTTGCAAATGCAACACCAGCGACACCTATCCGACAAAATTTTCACTGTGAAGCAATTGATTGGACTTCTTTACTAATTTCCTTTTAGGGTTTACTCTGGATAATTGTGGTCATTTGACGACTAGTAAACAAAAATATTCTAAAAAAATATCGAATTTTATTTAAAAGTGTATTTATTCTTTAAAAAGAAATGTGTGTGTATGTGGGGGGGGGGGCATATGGTCTTTTATCACCTACACTCCCGCGATAATTAACGAGACTATACCTGCCCCCTGTCTGTGCAAAATTATTCTGGAAAATTAACAGACAATTCTTCTTGGATTAAAAAGGAAAATATTTGAAAGTAATTTTTTATGTATTATGAAATAGTGAATGAGTTACAAAAATCACTCAAAAAGACACATTTAATGTTTGAAAAAAAAGACAAAAGTAAATCTTTATCTGCCCACTATAATGTTACTTCTCTGATACAACTTTTGTATAAATATTTCATACGATAAAAATTATTCTAAGTGATTTGGGCGTAAAAGATTTGAATCGTTTTATAATCTTTATTACATAATGAGCTATAATGTTCAACTGCCTGTCAAAAACACAATGATGAAAAATATTTACCTCTGTAAGAAAACTGTCTGAATGTTTCAGACAGAAATGAAATTCTGTTCTCTTTTCATATAAAAAAAACATGTGATGAAGGTAAACATTAGGTTTTACATCAATTCAACTTTTAAGGCTTGAAGATTATTTCTGATGAATGTCTTTGGAGATACTAAATCGTGCACTAAACAAAATTAATTTCACGAATTAAATTATATTATTTTTAGGGCCCAGCATGGCCAGGTGGTATTTTTAAACAATAAAGCTTGAATCGATTTTGAGAAAAATTATTGAGTGAAATGTAAATAATACAACAGGTGATACACGGATGACTAAAGTTTGAAAAACACTGCCTTATTCTATGCTTCAAACACTCAAAAACGTGTATCATACACGATAATATTCGACATGCCAAATAATTCCTCCTTCTATCGGAGTTTCGAACTGTCTAAAATTATCATTACAGATGATTATATTAATCATACGGAAATCGAAATGGATAATTGTAATAATAATGTTTGAACCGTTCATTTATGTTCGCAGCGGCTGTTTACTCAACCCTCGAGCCTACTTTTCGCCGGCGCCAAGGATTCGGCTTACAATCATGTGGTTGTAGACGCCTGGCCGGCAAGATGGTTAGGACGCTCGACTTGCAATTTACGAGTCGTGGGTTCGAATCGCTGTCACACCAAACAAGTTCACCCTTTTAAAATAAGAACGATATGGCGTTTCGGTTAATTCCATTATTCGTTGGTAAAAGTGTAACTTAAGAACTGGCGGTGGGTGGTGATGACTAGCTGCCTTCTCTTCAGTCCCTGATAAATTAGGAAATGCTAGAATGGGTAGCCCTCATGTAGGTTTGTGTGAAATTCGAAACAAACAAGTTATTTGTTGGGTTTTACGTCTTTTTGTATAGTGTGTGTGTTTGTGTTTTCTTATAGCAAAGCCACATTGGGCTATCCGTAGGGTCCATCTAGGGCTTTTAGTATAGGGTGGGGATAAAAGTTATAAGTATCACCATTATAAATTTGTAAGTTATCTTATCAGATAATTCTCGAAGTAGGCTATTCATGAAACACAAAAACCTGTGCAATTATCGAATGTTTTCCATTTAGGTACATGTTAATGAATTTATAACAAATATGAGCAGAACTTTATTTTGAAGACATGAAATAAAGCTTGTACTTTGATGCAAAATGTACGTGTAGTAACAATAAATTGAAAATGGTAACTTACGTAAAACATCACACATTATATCCGTCATTTTATTATTTTAATAACTTTTTTAGTGAATATGAAAATTATTGAAACCAACGACCACACTTTGTATAACGAGTTTCAATGTGAAATGTTTCTCTTGTGACTTGGTGGAGCAGGCACAACTGATGACAAAAACGTTTTTTTTTTTCTAATGATATGACCCCCCTCTGGTGGAACGGCAGTAAGTTACGAACTAACAATACTAAAGTCCGGGATTCGATTCTCTACGGTGGACATAGCAGATAGCTCAACTTGAGAGGTAAAACAAACAATTCAATGTTTGGGAAAGTACTTTTCGTATTGTTACCTTCGCAGCGAATGTAGCTATTATTTTCTCTTTTCATCGTTACATTATCGGCCACTAGATGGCTACTTTTGGCCGTATTGATTTTATCATCAAATGACTTGTCATTTTGCTTTTGCACCTTATTTTTATTTGATTTCTCACGTGGTTCACGTAGTAGGCTTAGCAACACATGGCTATTTTTCATTACCACGTACACTTGCCGTTAGCTTACGACAATTGTTTGGTATTAACACAGAGTAAAAATATTTTCGGAATTTTGTTTTCTTGTTATTAAGCAGAAAACTCTACAAGTGGCTATCTGTAATCTAAGCCATAATGGGGAGGAACTTTGTCAGCCATTACAAAAACAGATTAACTGAAATCAAACAATAAACACGAGAAACTTATCATCAGCTCACCAATAAGCAATTATTTTATATCGCTCTGCAGGTTTAATATGCGTATCTGCATAAATCTTGTCACAATTTTTACTCTTGTAAATCAAATTCTTTCATAATAACTATTATGTAAAGTGATAAAACCACTAGGACGCTTCTTATATTTTCCTGAGTGGCTAAAATTTTATGAAGAAAAAAAAGCTTCATTTATCTAGGCTGAATGTCAAAGAAACTGTATATATACATACACGTATTAATTACACTAAACCCTGGGTACCTAAATCTTAACCTCAAACAAGTAACTTGTTGCTAGTTGTTAAAGCATGTTTTGTATGGAAGTGAGAAACATATAATGAAATGTTATTTGATTGGCACGTGTATGAAATCAAATTTAAAATCAAACAGTTAAACTGATGGCCATCTGTATGCTTTTATAATTGTTAACCAAATAATCCTCTATTTATAGCCGACATTTAAATGATTGCTTATGCATTGAAGAGTAAAACAACAGACAGTTTGACTTAATTTTGTCTCATATATATAAATACACTACGCCCTTTCAAGCGGTAGACAAGTTTGACGTTCTTACAAAGTTCTTAGCTTGGAGTCTATGACTTACATACTTTACTTTTAAAACACTATCTTTAAATGATAATGGCAACTAGTTTTTATTTATAAATAGTCATATAAGTTGCTCCAGGAGATAAAAACATTCTGAAGTGGGCATCTTGTATTCCGAAATAGAAGGGAAGGCTGAGCTCACTCGGTAAATTAAGACGTCAGTTGTCTATTGGTAATAAAACAAATGACCTGTCGCCTAGGGAACGGTGCGAGGAAAGAGGCGCCAAGAATGCCTGCCGCTCGTTCCTATTTGTTCTTCTCAACGTTCGGAATTCTGGGAATTAGAAGTGTGCAGGTGCATTAAAAATAATTGGCATCTTTCCATCTTAACTCAAAGCACCCCGCCAAGCCTTGAGTAACGTAGAACCGGTGTATGAGGACTCTTTCGCTGCGTGTTACGTCTGCTAATCAAAGATTCACACCCATGACTTTGACAGCAGAGAATGAATTATCCAGTCTACTTAATAATCTATGCAATTTATAGCCAATATGCAGCGAGTGTAGAAATAAAATACTATTTACGAAGCAAACCTTCTAATTTATGTATGTAATACTGTACTGAAATCCAACTTTTCTCTGTTTTTTAAATTTTGTGTGTGTTTTTTCTTGTGTTTTTCTTATAGCAAAGCCACATCGGGTTATCTGCTGTGTTCACAGAGGGGAATCGAGGCCCTGCTTTTAGTGTTGTAAATCTGAAGACTTATCCCAGGAAGGAGGGGGGGTTCAAATTTTAGTACAAACAATAACAGCATGTTCAAACTCCATCTTATAGGATTTTAAAACAATTATGGTGCAAAATAATTTCGATGAAAGATAAGTTTCTTTTGTAGCTTTACCACTAAACTCTGATGGTAATTTTTAACGGCGTTTTCATGTGTTTGTTTGCAGACGAGCAGAAAGCTAAAGAATTGGCTAACTGTGCTGTTCCCACAACCACTAGTACTGAAACCCGGATTCTAGAGCAGACTTACCACTGTGTCTAATGACGTAAGCGTTCGCGCTGGAATTATTCTTCATTTGTTTAATTAGATTAATCTTAGAGCATAATGTTATTTCTATAAACAAGAGTTACTCTAACTACTGAAACATCTTTAATAATGTACATCAATTGCCGAACAGAGCAAGCTACCTATTTTCATTAAAACTAAATATCAAATCGGTAATAAATATAAATAATTTAATACAATGTTCTTACATTCGTTGTTATATATTGAAATGCATTATTTCATAAGTTAATATACTCTCACAATTAGCGATATTTTGGGCCGTAAACCCAATAATGCGTCACGAAATTCGACCGGTTTAGGAGATTTAGGTTAGTCTTAATTCCGTGTATATATGAACGTATTGTGAGTTTCTAGAGTCCTAATTTCTCTGACGAAGATTTTTTATTATATAATTGCTCACACAACCATCATATGTCTAATCATTTTTTTTAATAACTCTTTTGCGTAAGTAGCCTAAAATAATTTTATATTTCCTATTATGTTCTGAGCTCAGATAATATCTAGCATACATATTTGTTGAAGTGGCTATATTCTGTGTGTATTTTAGAAATATCTTCTTTCTTTCTTTTTTCTGCTGCGACAATCTTGACAGCCAACGAGTGACAACTGCTTATCGACAAATAATCGGGATTCGACTATTTAAGGGCTCGGCACGGCTAGGTGGGTTAAGACGTTCCACTCGTAATCTGAGGGTTGCGGGTTTGAATCTCCGTCGCACAAAACATGCTCACTCTTTCAGCGGTGGGGGCGTTATAACGTGACAGTCAATTTCACTATTCGTTAGTATAAGGGTAGCCCAAAAGTTGGCGGTGGGTGGTGATGACTAGCTGTCTTCCCACTAGTTTTACACTACTAAATTAGAAACGACTAGCGCAGATAGCCCTCGTGTAGCTTTGCGCAAAATTCAAAATAAGCCAATCGGCTGTTTAATTTCCAACAAGGATTGGCTATTTGCGTTTTGGCGCAAAAACTACATATTAGACTCTCTTCATTGTATGTGTCGCGAGGAACGAACCCCTGATGCTAGCATTATGAGCCGGTAAGCGTACCACTGAGCCATCGGATACTATAAGAATGAATTGAATAGTTTAAAGTAAGATGAAAAGAACATGCCATAAAATGTGTTTTTATTTATTATATATTTAAAAACGTGAGACACAAAGTGTATAGATATACAAGGCTGTAATCAGGGGTTCGATTCCCTCGGTGAACATAGCAGATAGTCCAATGTGGCTTTGCTATAAGAAAACACAAACAAACTTGCAAAGTTAAAAAACACTAGATACTAGCACAAAATGGTGAGTTATAATGGTTATAGTTGATTTAAAGTAAATAACCTGAACTGAAATTTACAATTGTAGTTGAATGGAGTAATCTGTTAAACCATACATACTGGTTTGAATTATATAGACGAAACAATGTGCTACAAATAAGACATGTTCCCTGACAAAGGAACAAAGAACTAAACCCAAAGTCTAGCTCTGAAAAAAACAAATAAAACCAGCTAAGAGCAGAACAGCGGCAAAAAGTAGAAGCGTAACCAAGGAATTCCAAAAAAAAAAAACTTACGGAAGATTTATATATGGTGTTAACAGATCTTAAAGCTTATTAGGTAATTAAAGGTATTCAAATTGTGTACATGCACTTAAGTAACTTGTTATGGGAGTGTAGATAACATACCACAACCTCTCTTCAAATACCCTTACTTTAGGCAACTTTTACTATCAAATTAATTGGGCCCGGCATGGCCAGGTGGATTAAGACGTTCGACTGGTAATCTGAGGGTCGCGGGTTCGAATCCCTGTTGTACCAAACATGCTCGCCCTTTCTGCCGTGGGGGATTTTAATGTGATAGTCAATCTAACTATTCATTGGTAAAAGAGTAGCCCGGTGGGTGGTGATAACAAACTGCTTTCTGTCTTACACTGCAAAATTAAGGACGGCGAGCGCAGATAGTTCTCGAGTAGCTTTGCGCGAATTTTAAAAGAAACAAACAAACAAGTTAATTACTAGTAAAATTCAGTTACTACTTTAGATCACGTGTCAGTTATTACCAAAAACAACAACTGGATTTGAATAATGGAAGAAAGTATATCTACTTGAAATTTCCACTATAAATATCTACTGAAATAACAATTTAAGGACAGTGCAAATTAACGAATTATCTGCTCTTCAGAACAGACTAAAGAAGCAGCTATCATTAGCTCCTACGTCCAGTGATACGGAAACACGAAACAGACTAACACGAGAAATTCTATTATGGGCTAAATCTAGTGATATGGAAAGTGAAACACAGACAGACTACCGCGAACGTGAAACATAGTAAAATATTAATTTACTCCAAATCAAATGCGCTTCATTTGAATATTGCAAATGTCAAATAATATTGCAAAAATATCAGTGACTCAATTAATGTTTAATTAATTCATTCATAAAACATACAAACCGATCAGACAAGAAGAAAAATTTAGAATAATGAAAATTTATTGTAAATTAAACGATGTTCAAATAATAGTGATGTAAAGTAAAGCTTACGTCAACTCATAACATTCCTGTATGCGCGTGAAATGTTTGCTATTTGTATCTTTACAAACAACATTTAGGAAATGGGTTGCAATCATTAATACACACTCCCATGGAGTACATACAAAGAAATATAATTCAAACGTATTTAACTTAAACAATTAAAACTTTAACATAAAAATGCATGTGTTATAGCGTGAAATCTTTATAGCCTTACAGTAATTACTTGTGTATTACTTCATATAATATTCACAATAGTTTTATTCTTTATTAAAATAAAAGATAACAACACTTTTCTGACACCACAAATCTTAGATATTACTTTAAATATAAAAAAAAACGAATTAATTTTCAAACCCTAAGCACACTCTTTTTTATTTTTAGTAATATTCACTCTCGGTTTTATTTGAATGACACTTTTTATTTCATTTTTTGTATTTTTTAAATAACATTCAGTCAACGATATCCTTATCTCAGTAACTTATACTTAATTAATCAGACACGTAGTAACACTGCCTTTGTAGGAATAGTTCAGATTGTTCATCGAAATGGTATTTCAAATATTTCCTTAATAGGTCGCGAGACATACACAGTACTAAACATGGTTTCCTTTTAAAACAATATCTATGTGATGACTAAGTCACAAGTTCTGGGAATGTTTGTTCTTCCTTCTAATTAGATTACAAATCAAAAGTCAAAATAATTGTGTCAACCAATTTCACTGAGACGACGTAGTTTCAAATCGAGTTTCTGCTTTGAAAAGTATGGTTAATAGTTAGTAGTAATTTTAAAAAAACAGCAATACAGTTCTAGTGTAACCCTGTGTAGCTTTCACAAAATTGAAAAACAAATAATCTTGATGATTAAAAACATCGGTTTGTAACAAAACTGGCTAATTTAACATCATAAATGTATGTTTTATTTTGTATGTTGTAGGAGTTGCCCTTAAAAAAATAAGCAATTAAATATAAAACTATTAAATCTTTTTATTTTGTTTTAATGTTTGACAAGATATATGTTTGCTACAATTTGATTTTTCGTGATACAGTTAGTTGCATTACACACAATTAGCTCGAGAAACATCGTTGAAACTAAAGTGATAATTCGTTATAGTTTCATTAATACTGTTCGTGATTGGAAACATTTTAAAACTACCTTAAGCCGGTCGTATTGTGCAGGCTTAGTTTAAAACCTTTCAAACGTAACACTTTACAACAAGGACAGGGTGGGGTCAACACCTTTGAAAACAACTTTCCGGTGAAAGGATATTTGGTGTTAGTTAAAAATGATGCAGTGACCGACAGTTCCCTCCTCGTAAATCATGTTATTATTTGCCTAAAGTTTTAAGAGACCCTTTTCATCTATTCCTACCATTCGCATTACAACATAAACCTGTAATCTCAAAATCACTTTAACGTACTTAAGAAAAATCATTTTATAAATTATATATGTAGAAACGGCTCGTTTGGGTTCAGAAATTTTTTTTTTTCCTTAGAGGAGCGAACAACGTTTCGACCTTCTTCGGTCTTCGTCAGACTCACAAAGAAAAAAAGAGGTAACTGACCAGAAGCTGACCACATGTTTGAAAGGGGTTGTGTTACTGAGTGTCGGGATGTAGAGGGCGTGCTTAGATATTTGAATATATAATTTTATATTATTTATTTTATTATTGTTATTTGTTATATTATTATAAACTGTTTTTATATTGAATGGAAAAGTAATGATAACGAATTAATAATGGCATAGGATTACACAGAAGCAAAGCCACGTGATCTTGCCTTATGTACATTTGTGGGTGATCGTACTTATCTTCTGATTAACATGAAAACTGAATCATCACATGTTTATATTTTCAAGAGTTTGAGCCTAAACAGAGAATTGTATCGACGATGCATTATAATTCTGTAGGTTTGGTTTACGTGACACATCGAATGACAAGATGCCTACTGCGCGTGTTGTTAGAGTTTATTCAAAGAATTAACTCATATTATAATCAGATATCACGTATTCTGTACATTTTTTTTACTTCTAATGAGAATTAACCTACAGATACATTACAATAATACACGTTGTGTATGCTGCTAATGTGAGTACTAATCTATACATGTACCATAATATCATAAAAAGACATTATAGAGTTCTGCGCAAAAGTGTTCCGCGACAGAAAGAAGACTGACACTGATGTCAAGCATGAGATAAACTATCAAATGACATAAAACTGAACACATCTACATTATCAAGAAAACTCAACAAGAATGAAATATTTGGTCATGTAGCAGTTTGAAAGAAAAGCGAAAAAAAGCACTTTACTTTGACCTCCAAATTTATTTAAAAAAACCATAAAAATTGGATTGTTGATTATTAGAAAAGGGTGATATATAGGGATAAATTCAAGTTTCAAATATTTGGCTCAAAGTGAAGGGGCCCGGGCCTGGCCAGGTGGGTTAAAGTGTTCGACTTGTTATGTGAGAGTCGCAAGTTCGAATCTCCGTTGCACCAAACATGCTCGCACTTTCATCCGTGAGAACCTAATAATGTGACGGTCAATCCCACTATTCGTTGGTAAAAGAGTAGTCCAAGAGTTGGCAGTGGGTAGTGATGACGTTATAATGTTATGGTTAATCCCATTATTCGTCGATGAAAGAATAGCTCAAGAGTTGGCAGTGGGTGGTAATAACTAGCTGCTTTCCCTCTAGTCTTACACTGCTAAATTAGGGACGGCTAGCGCAGATAGTCCTCGAGTAGCTTTGCACGAAATTCAAAAAAACAAACAAACGAAATCAAAGCAAAGGTTGTACGTCCGGCAGAAGAAAAAGGAATGATTCTTAACTAAATGCACTTACATATTTAAGCTTGAGTGAAGAAGTGTGCTGGTTTAGGGTGTTTTTGTGCTGAGACGATCGGAGTTATTTGTAAAACAGATTGAATAATGGACCAGGGCAAGTACCATAAGGTATTGATCTGTCATGATATATCGAATGGTTTGGGAAGTATTGGTAAAGGATTGTATAACCAAGAAGATAATAACCCTAAACTCTCATCCAACATGAGAAGAAATTATTTACGTAAGAAGGAAGTTGCTGGAGTCATTCAAATGATGCAATGACCCCCACAGAGCCCCGATCTGAACTCTATTGAGTCGGTCTGGGATTTGATAGATCAAAAACTTAAAAAAATCAAAGTCACTTCCAAGCAAATTTATGGAAATGTATTAGAGACGGTTGCAGTAAAATTCCAAAGGACACTTTCACCAAGTTTGTTGCAAAAATGCTTGAAAGACTGCATTTATTAAAGTAAAATGAAGACACAAAATATAAACTGTTTGCTGAACTCAAGCACTTCGCGTAAAACATAAAGTTACTTTCAGTTGTTCTTTGAGAGTAGCTTGAATTTTTTTACTTTGTTTTAATACGTTTCTGCTCCCCCCGAAAGGCCTGGCATGGCCGAGCGCGTTAAGGCGTGCGCTCGTAATCCGAGGGTCGCGGGTTTGCGCCCGCGTCGCGCTAAACATGCTCGCCCTCCCAGCCGTGGGGGTGTATAATGTGACGGTCAATCCCACTATTCGTTGGTAAAAGAGTAGCCCAAGAGTTGGCGGTGGGTGGTGATGACTAGCTGCCTTTCCTCTAGTCTTACACTGCTAAATTAGGAACGGCTATCACAGATAGCCCTCGAGTAGCTGTGTGCGAAATTCCAAAACAAACAAACAAACAAACAATGCTCCCCCGATAACATCAGGGGTTCGATTTCCCTTTGAAGGCTCAGCAGATATCCCGATGTGGCTTTGCTATTTGAAAACACACACATAGACGAATACTTTTCTACAGTACTACATATGACAAAATTCGAGCTATTACGAAAGTACTTCAAATATTAATAACATACCACCGTTTTTTCACACCCTTGAAGATATAACGTTTTCCTAATGGTTTAGGTAGAACTCCAATGTAACACTCATGTTGTATTCCTAATGGTTTAGGTAGAACTCCAATGTAAAACTCATGTTGTAAATACTGCACAGGTTTTACTTAAGTTCCGACTGTAAATATTCTATAAGTTCTACTTATGTTCGGATTGGAAATATTTTGTAGGTTCTAAACATTTCTAACACAATATTTCTTAAACTTTAAGAAAATAAACGTCTAATGTTTGTTGTTGAATGCACTAAAGAACTCTGCCTGACCAGAGTGACGGGTGATAAACTGAGGCTATCTACTAAACTAAAAAAAAAAAAACAACCAAAAAAGGACCTAGAAGTCAAAGTGACAAACACATATCGGCCATTAAACCACAGCACTAACGGGGAGTAATAAACATCCTTGTCAAGAAACACCACTTGCCGTGAGCAGTGATAAAGCACCTTAACAAGTCGAGTTCTCTGAATGTCTTGGCCGTTATACTTCAAGTTTAACGGCCGTGGCTGATATTTTCTAAATGAATTTTTGTCCGAGTGCTACTGCAGGACTTTACCAAGAAAAATATCTTTTCTATGACGCCAAGAGTTCACTATACTAACTACCTCAGTTCTTCAAACTCTGGTTACCAGCTTCGAAATCCTTCCAATTGATGTAAGCGTCCATTAAATCTCTGGACGCGACAAGGAAAAAAATCTCAGACACATTGATACTTAAGGTTTCAATCAGTGCACTTTATTTTGTAACACTTGAAACTGAATAACTTGTTTTTATACCACATGACTGATAATATCAAAATCTTAATTTTAATTCGATATGGTTTTTAGTTCAATTTAGTAACGACAGGGGGTAGTCCGAAAAAATAAACTAGTTACACGAAGACAGTTAGCTACTTTGACTCGAATAAAATATTTTCGTTTTCGTGACAAATGTTAATATAAAAGTTTCTATAGTTCTTAAGCTCTCTCCCAGTTCGTAACTTTTTATTTCTGTTTCACAGACATAGTACAGACCTTAAAATGTATTGACTTACGTCTCATGGATCTACAGATTTAGAAATAATCACTTTATTTTCCTTTCTTTTTAAATTTGAGAATTTAATTGAAATAAAACAACGTGGATATTAGCTTATTTCTGAAAGACGTTAAAAATTTAAAATTCAATAACAAGTGAAGAAACACTCACCTAGTTTTTACAAAATAGCTTTTTTTTCTTCTATGAGTTAAAAGCGAAGCCGACAAGTTTTGACCACTTATTTTAAAATTATTTGGTTGTCTGTTGCAAAGCGCCTTTAGGCTATAAATATTCTAACGTTCAAGTTCGTGGATAAGCTACAGAATAAGGTATATAACATCCACTGTAGTTGCAATACTGTCAGTTCCCCAGTTATCAACAACTCATCTGAATTATCGGTTTTTACATTAAATCTTTTCCTCCCGGATGTAGATGGCACTTGAGGTGTATCAACAAAGAGGTCACCAAACGACTGCGTCACTGCCCTTTGAAAACGAATGTGATCAAGCCATTTGTCGGAAAAGTTTTACAGCGTTCAAACAAACGAAGCGATAAATATGTCAGGAACAACTACAAACGACAGGTGGCAGTGCGAAGAAAGTTTCGCTGCGCCTACAGTATCATTGTACGTGATCAGAACTGAGAAGTACCAAGAGGGTGGATTTAGGAGAGTGTATACGAACCTACCTAAATCTAGAGATAAAAAGCCAAGCGTGACACCTGAGCCCAAACGGCCAAGACATGGTAGAATGTTTCACTTTCAATGGTTCTAAGCTAAACAACAAAAAGTTAACGCCCGCACCTGTGAACCAGAAGATGAAATTAATGCCTACATCTGTCATCTGGAAGATGAAAATAATTCAGTCCATAATAACTGTAAAATAACCGTCGTTATTAAGTTACAGAAACATACACATCATATTATTATCAGTAATATACAACAAAATTCAAAATATTGTTTCGGAAATAAGATGAACGGTATGGTAAACTATTACAAATTAATAGTGATAAAACAAAAAACAGAGTTTTAATCACGTGTTTCTGCAGCTTGAAGGCACACATTACAGAAGCTGTTAAATTGTATTGAAGTTACAAAAGTTGTTGTTTTGAATTAAGCACAAAGCTACACAATGGGCTATCTGTGCTCTGCCCACCACGGGTATCGAAACCCGGATTTTAGCGTGTTTGAAGTTACAAAAGTTAGTTCATAGTGCGTGAGGACAGGGGATCGAGAAAGATTATTTTAGGATATTCACACGAAATTACTTAAAGATTATTTGCGGTAGTCGTCTCTGATGTGAACTCATTGACTAGATAACAGGCAGTTAGTTTGAACTGCACACCACCAACTCTTGGAATATTCAATTTAAATAACGAGATATGGCTACCACTTTTATAACCCACACTACGCCGCAAAGTGATATTTTGTTTTTATTCGTAATGGGGATCGAACTAGGAACCACAGATTCACAGTATCAAACGTTAACCACAGGACATGTTTACAGAAAGGGTCTCTGAAATACGGTATTACTGATTTTCACTGCTCTGTAACGTTAATTATTTTGCACAGGATAAATATGTACAATACTATATCATAAGACATTCCGCATTAGTTTGTTCTACACAGGATAAATACGTACAATACTATATCATAAGACAGTTCCCATTAATTTGTATTACACAGGATAAATACGTACAATACCATATCATAAGACAGTTCCCATTAATTTGTATTACACATGATAAATACGTACAATACTATATCATAAGACAGTTCCCATTTATTGTATTACACAGGATAAATACGTACAATACTATATCAAAAGACAGTTCCCATTAATTTGTATTACACAGGATAAATACGTACAGTACTATATGATAAATTCACGAGCTTTTCTTCAGCTAATGTTAGAATAATTTGCTTCTTTCTTGAAATGATCCCGAAACTTTTGTTTTCACGTGATACTAAAACTTTTCGGTTCTTTCCTTTCACCTGATCCTGAAACTTCTCGGTTCTTTCCTTTCAGTTGGTATAAAATTGCTCGATTCTTTCCTTTCTGTTGGTATAAAACTGCTCGGTTCTTTCCTTTTAGTTGGTATAAAACTGCTCGGTTCTTTCCTTTTAGTTGGTATAAAACTGCTCGGTTCTTTCCTCTCAGTTGGTATAAAACTGCTCGGTTCTTTTCTTTCAGTTGGTATAAAACTGCTCGGTTCTTTCCTTTTAGTTGGTATAAAACTGCTCGGTTCTTTTCTTTCAGTTGGTATAAAACTGCTCGGTTCTTTCCTTTTAGTTGGTATAAAACTGCTCGGTTCTTTCCTTTTAGTTGGTATAAAACTGCTCGGTTCTTTCCTTTTAGTTGGTGTAAAACTACTTGGTTCTTTCCTTTCAGTTGGTATGAAACTGCTCGGTTCTTTCCTTTCAGTTGGTATAAAACTGCTAGGTTTTTCCCTTTCAGTTGGTATAAAACGTCTTGTTTTTTTCTCTATTCGGTCCGGTATGGCCAGGTATTTAAGGCACTCGACTCGTAATCTGAGAGCGCGAGTTCGAATTCCCGTCACACCAAACATGCTCGTCCTTTTAGTTGCAGGGGCGTTATAACATCACGGTCAATCCCATTATACTTTGGTAAAAAAGAGTAGCCCAAGAATTGGCGGTGGGTGGTGATAACTATCTGTCTTCCCTTTAGTCTTACACTGTTAAATTAGGGACAGTTAGTACAGATAGTCTTCGTGTAGCTTTGCGCAAAATTAAAAAAACAACAACAAAATCTTTCTCTGTTCAGATGTCGCTAAAGAATACAAACCCTTTCACGTGAGTGAAGTTGGACAGGATCATTCTAATGTTTTGTCAGACAACGCTTCACCTTTACTTAAAAAGCTTGCTTTTCTCTTTCAACTAGTGTTAAGCTCTTTACTTATTTATTAAACTTCCTTTTATTCTAATTGATCTTATCTGGCTATATAATTTAATGTTTCGAACCCATAATTGTTTAACTTAATTTTTCCGTCGACTTTTAACAACCAACTGCAACGTATTTACAAAACAGCATTAAACATTTCTAGAGGTTTGGTCATATAAAATTAAGTTATTTCACAATTGACATCGAAGTTCTTTGTGAAGCACTTCAAAGCTATACGCATCTTATATTACAGTGTATCACAGGTACTACGTTCGGCTCTCTCTCTCTATATATATTTCTACATTCAACATAATTATATCAATCATGCAATAAAAACTCAAAAAGATGTTCTTCGGATTTTCAGACACTCTTCTAATTTCCTGGTGGCCTGACACGGCCAGGTGGATAAGGCACTCGACTCGTAAACCGAGGGTCGAGGGCATTTGAATCCTCGTCACACCAAAAATGCTTGTCCTTTTGTCCACTGCAAAATTAGAAATGATTAGCACAAATAGCTCTCGTGTAGCTTTGCGCAAAATTCAAAACAAATCACCCTAATCTAATTTCTTGTACGAAACTTCAGGGATAATGATAATGAGATATTTACATTTCACATCTGCTTAGTACATGACAATTTTTACACTCCCATTATTTTCACCAGTTAATAATTTTCTATAGGATAAGTTATCATGCTACCAAGTTTGCACAAGATGCTTATCTGAAATGCATGCGCGTGGAAGACCGATATCGATGTATTTTGTTTCACATTGGGAGTTGCATTTTGTATATACCTCGTGTTAATTATTTTCGTTTGGTTTGAATTTGGCGAAAGCTACTCGAGCGCCATCTGCACTAGTTCCCTAATTTATCTCTAACAGACTGGAAGGAAGGCAGTTAGTTCGCATCATCATATCAACAACCTTTCGGCAACTCTTTTTAACAGCGACTAGTAAGATTGACCGAAACATTATAATGTTCCCCATGGCTTACAGAGCGAACAGGTTCGGTGACGGGCATTCATACCTGCAACCCACAGATTGTGATTCGAGCGCTCTATCCACTCGGCCTTGCCAGGCCTCCCCGACTGTTTTGACCACAAGTTGGAGTCTTGACGAAAGCGAAGACCAGAGATGAAAGGTTTGTAAACAGTCTGTTGTGAACATGAATGAAATGTTTAGACATGATTATTAAAATTACCCATTTCTATTTCCGTGTGCTTGTTTGTTTTGATTTTCGCGCAAAGCTACTCGAGGGTTATCTGCGCTAGTCATCCCTAATTTAGCAGTGTAAGACTAGAGGGAAGGCAGCTAGTCATCACTACCCACCGCCAACTCTTGGGCTTCTCTTTTACCAAGGAATAGTAGGATTGACTGTTACATTATAACTTTCCTACGGCTGAAAGGGCGAGCATGTTTGGTACGACGGGAATTCGAACCCAAGATTCTCAAATTACGAGCCAAACGCCTTAACACGGGCCCATTTCCGTGTGATTAATATAATCATCTGTAATGATAATTTTAGATAGTTCGAAGAAGCTCCGATAGAAGAAGGATTTACTTGGTGTGTTAAATATTATCGTGTATAATACACGTTTCTGAGTGTTTGAAGTATAGAATACGGCAGTGTTTCTCAAACTTCAGTCGTTCATGTACAATATGCACTATTATTTACGTTCAACTCAATATTTTTCTTTAAATCAATTGACTTTTTTATTTCAATAAATGTTTTCTGACAGGAAATGTCGTAACACTAGAACAAATGGAAAGTCAGTGTAACTTGCCACAATATTTATTTTAATATATTATTTTTGTCATCTCAAAACAAAAGAGTGAAAATAACTTCAGAATTCATGCGACAAGTAACAATAAATATAATCGGTTTCAAAATGTATTCCTGAAAATAAGTTTCCCAATGTAAAGAATGATACCCTTTACTTTCAGTGAAGAAATAGCTGGCTCGATGTCGCTTAGTTTAAGATGAGGTTGTACTTCGATAAGATTATTCCTTTTTTGTTAGTTTTTACCTTAAATAGCACCTAATATTCCAACTCACAGGTGTTTGTAGACGGAAAGGGTAAAAGATACCCAATTCCCTTCTCTGACAAGGTTAGGTTCTATGTATTAATTCCTAACTACTCGGCCCAACATGGCCATATGGGTTAAGGCGTTTGACTCGTAATCCCCATCACACCAAACATTCTTGCCCTTTCAGCCGTGAGTACGTTATTATGTCACCGTCAATCCCACTATTCGTTAGTAAAAGAGTAGCCCAAGAGTTGGCGATGGATAGTGATGACTAGCTGCCTTCCCTCTAGTCTTACACCGCAAAATTAGGAACGGCTAGAACAGATAGCCATCATGTAGCTTTGCGCAAAAATTAATAAAAGCAAACAAACAATCTTAACTGAAGCAGTTTCCAGAAGTTGTTGTTCTTCTAAATCTGTCGAGTTATTTGGTAAAGTTGCAAAATGTTCCTTATCCACTCTGAGCAAGACTACAAGAGTATTTACAGTTTGTGTGACTCCTCTAAACAGGTTTGCCAACCATATCTGTTTCCTGGTTTCAGGCCTTTTCAGAAAATCCTGGTAAGGACGTTAACTTTCTTATGGTAGATGTAAGTGGTTTATCAACCTCTTTCAAGGTATATGGCTCTGATAATGGAGGTGTATTATAGATGCCTCCGATTGATTTTTCCAGAGCCTTCTTAACTTTAATTGCTTGAGGTTTCGGTACTTTAGAATTAATTAGCAGCTGAACTTCAATCATACAAGATGAACTTTTCGATTGGTAAAATGCATAAATCACTCCCAGATAGTGGATGATATTCCCAACCATCTGGCTTGAGTGTATGAAATATATGCTTTTGACAATGTAATACCATTTCTTAAACCAAGCATGGTTGATGGTGTTGATAAGTGTTGTTGTTGTTTTTATCTTAAGATCCTTCTTTTGATTGCAGATGTCCAGAAATGCGGCTTCTATGGTTTGAATGTGCTTCTACACGTGTTTCTCGCAAGAGGACGATGCACAAAAATGTGGCTTTTATGTGTTTGAATGTGCTTCTACATGTGTTTATCGAAGGAGAACGATACCCAGGAATGTGGCTTCTATGGTTTGAATGTGTTTATACACGTGTTTCTCGCAGGAGGACGATGTCCAGAAATGTGGCTTCTATGGTTTGAATGTGTTTTTCGCAGGAGGACTATATCCAAACTGTTTTTGCAGGATTCTTTCATGGATAAGTCGTACTTCGCTTTAAATAAGCCTTAAACGCTGATCATTGCTACTATGATTTTTCTTATTTGTGGGTCCTGGAAAAGTTCTATATTTGACACTAATTTTATGTTCTGACCAAAAACTTATTTTGCGACGTCCAGTTTCCTTCTTGATAGCAATAATTGGTAGATTTATTAGGGAAAACCACTAACAGGAGGACCACTTGAAGGTTGCTACCATATAAAAGGAGATACAAAGGAAGTGATGTACAAACCTGGCTGTTGTCATTTTCAGAAAGAAGAAATACATGTTAAATTTGTTGTATTCCTATGTATTAACTTCTACTATTTCTCTCTTTTCGGCTTCATACAACAGAAAAACACAGATTTTAATTCCTCCTTTAAACTTACTATGTCTCCTTAAAAACTTTTACTATATATCCTGGTCCTAGACTTACAACATATAAGATATAATAGTATGCACGAAACACCGCCTTATACGTTTTACTAGACTTATTTGAAATGCAACTATTTTACAGTAGAGGAATTATTTGTCACATTAACTCCTTCGTGAATTGTTTGGAGCCGCAAATGAATAATTAAGATTTACATTTTATATTCAATTAGGCGAATGTTTAAATACTAAGCCACTAGATAGCGTTGCTCTACAAGTTGCAGTTTATTTGTTTGGTTTTGTTTGTTTTTTTGAATTTCGCACAAAGCTACTCGAGGGCTATCTGTGCTCGCCGTCCTTAATTTAGCAGTGTAAGACTAGAAGGAAGGCAGCTAGTCATCACCACCCACTGCCAACGCTTGGGCTGCTCTTTTACCAACGAATAGTGGGATTGACAATCACGTTATAACGCCCCCCACAACTGAAAGAGCAAGCATGTTTGGCGCGACGGGGATGCGAACCCGTGACCCTCAGATTACGAGTCACACGCCTTAATGCGCTTGGCCATGCCGGGCCGCGAGTTGCAGTCAGAAAATGTTTGAGTGGTGAATCAATCTGAAAATTTTACATCTGTGCCACTGCTTCAAAGTTCTTTACAGAAACAAGAAAACTAAAAGTTACAGCGAAAATATCAGTTATTTTTCACTTAAAAAAAACACTTATTCAACATTAATAATTGAAATTTATTTGTTTGTGTCAAGCTAAGCACAAAGCTACACGATGGGCTATCTGTGCTTTGTTCACGACGGGTATCGAAACCTGGATTTTAACGTCTTAAGTCCCCAGACATACTGCAATGCTACTGGGGGGCATAACAGAAACTAAGTTACTGCAATGATAACGGCCAACCAGTGGCACAGAGGTATGTTTGCGAACCCACACCGCTGTGAACCGGGTTTTGATACCCGCGATGAGCAGAGCACGATTAGCCCTTTGTGAAGCTTTGCGCTTAATTATAAAGAAACAAAGCAAATATAACGATACTATTATTTTATACGGGCTGGAAGAAAATTCGATGCACCCCGGTGGGTTAGCAGCAACTAGGGACTCACGATGCTAAAATCTGAGGTTCTATTATCTGCGGTAAACAGACCACAGATATTCCCACCCACTGTGCAGCTTTGTATCGAAGACAACAACAGAGAAGTTGACGAGAAACTAAAAGTTACAGATACTTAAGTAAGATGTGAAACCAGAGATTCTTTTCAATAAGGTATTTGCGAACAATCGCAGTTATGCGAAGTGCGTGTAATAACAGCAATCTAACATTAAATAACCAGAAACACAAATAAAGTTTTCAACACGAATAACATTTTATAAACGTGAAAGCTGAACCACCACGATTAGAGACCTCGAAGATTCATCTATAGTCGTTCACAGTTTTACATATTGCTGAGAGGGAAAGCCAGCAGTAACACGCATTACATGACTGTATGCAGATGGTACGAGCACCAACGAATGCTCAGTCAATTGAAAATTGAATTTTTATAATACAGTTATTAAAAAACACACACTATTCTCATTTGATAACGACAAAAACTTTTGTTTTAGCCAACGTTTCGCCATGCTTGGAGTATGAATTAAGCACAAAGCTACACAATGGGCTATCTGGGCTCTGCCCACCACGGGGATCGAAACCCGGATTTTAGCGTGTAAGCCCGCAGACATACCGCTGAGCCACTGGGGGGCTGGAGTAATGGAGTGAACAATTGTTGGTTACATGGAATAGTTTCTTTTGTATAGAGAATTATAAAAGTGTGGAGACCAGTTTGTTTTTCTACATTTAAGGTAGGTCGTTATTTAAGAGATTTACAAAACGAAATACAATTTTCAATCGCACAAATTGACAAATAATTAAGTTGTACGAATTTAGTAAATGAAGCTTAAATATTAAGAAATTGTTCCTTTTATTTTCAGCGAAACTTTCTTCTTTTAGGAGTTAATCATCACCAGGTACTGTAATTGTTTAAAGAACCAAATTAGATGTTTGACTTTGTAGGAAGGTTTGTTCGTTTCTGAAATTCTCGCAAATCTACAAGAGGGCTATCTGCGCTAGCCATCACTAATTTAGCAGTGTATAACTAGAGAAAAGGCACCCAGTCATCATCATCCACAATCAACGCTTGGGCTACTCTTTTACTAAGGAATAGTGGGGTTGACCGTAACATTATAACGCCTCCACGGCTGAAAGGGCGAGCACGTGTGGTGCTCGATTCGACTGCGATTCGAACCCCCGGCACTCAGTTTACGAGTTGAGTGCCTTAACCCCTGGCAATGCTGGGGCTATTCTAAGAAAGGAAGGTATAAAAATAAGACAAACAGAAGTTCTTAAAAATTTTTAGTGACTAGTTTTCTTTCGTAACATACAAAGAAAAAGAACATCTTTGAGTATTATGTTTGCACACGTTGATAAAAATAATTTATACAATATTTAACGAAAGTGAAAATATTAAAACAAAAATGGCTACAGAATGTTGTCTGATTTTTAAAAAATGTGGAACATTTTAAAGTTATTTATTTCTATGTATTTATAATCTTAAGAAGCTACAAACTTGCTTAAACTTGACGAATTAATTTTTCAGCTGTCAGGACCTTGACAATAGGGCATTGTTTAGCTCAGCTAGTTGTAAGTTATTATTAAAACCGCGGCGAAAGGAGCGAAGCCTGCCACCTCGTTTGTATGAAGACATCAAAATTTTCTTTGAACGTATACAGAGGCTTCAAAACATCGTTACCTACTGCAAGAAAATAACTAGTTTTAACGTCATGCTCCCTTGAGATGCACTCTTGATCTTAAACATTAAACTGACACAGCCAAGCCACAAAACAAGTCACCCCACCCACTTCTTCCTGGAAGAACTACCAGGGACTCATTAGCAACACTGTAAAGGTACGTTCGGAGGTCGACGTCACTTTGGAATTTGACGAATGTAGCTGCCGTTTAGACGATCATGGCCTGGCATGGTTAGGTGGTTAAGGCATTCGACTAGTTATCCGAGGGTCGCGGGTTCGAATCCCCGTAGCACCAAACATAATCGCCCTATCAGCCGTGGGGGCGTTATAATGGTACGGTCAATCCCGCTATTCGTTGGTAAAAGAGTACTCAGTCTTATACTACAAGATTAGGGACGGCTAGGGCAGAGAGTTCTCGGGTAGCTTTGCGCGAAATTCAAACCAAATCCTTTTTTTTTATAAAAGCATTATATGTAGTTATATAAGAAAAATGTAATATATGATATGAAGAAAAATTGACTTTCTCATCACTTGGTCTATAATTATAGGAACTTAACTCTAATGATATGATAAAAATAAAAGTCCGTCATAATCATCACAAACAAAGAATCATTCGATTGTTGAACAGCTCTGAGATTTGTGGTAATAATAATAATGTGATAAGCCTTAAACTTAACGTAAAACCAACATAGTGGAACATAATCCGCTTGAGAGGACATCTAGAGTCTGATTGAAACAACTAAGACGAGGAAAAAATATTGATATAATTAACATTTAAGTTACAAAGACACATTGGTTGAATTAAAATCCTCGAAGCTGGTACTAATAGTACAGTTTGACAAATACAAATATCATAACACACCAATATTATTGGTTGAAAAAAGGCAACAGAACCTTTCAAATGTTGCTTATCTTTTTTTCTTTAAGTACTTTGAATTCATAATAATACTCTTACCTACATCATATTAGGATAATATTAAATAAAGACTCATCACAATATTTTATTTACCCAAAAAATGAATTAGATGTGCAAGATGAACACATAATACCATATGATACGTGATGATAACAATGACCTAGCTTATATTTGTGAATGTCTTTAGCATTGTTATCGTTTCTTTTTTAATGTTTTTGTATTGTGAGCTTATAGTTGAGAATGTCTTTAGTATTGTTAACTTGTATTTACGAATGTCTTCAGTATTGTTATCTTATATTTATGAATATTTTTGTAAGGTGAGCTTTCAGTTAAAAATGTCTTTAGTACTGTTAGCTTATATTTATTTATGTGCTATGAATGTTTTTGTATTGTGAAATTATATTTACAATGTATTTAGTATTGTTAGCTTATATTTACTAATGTTGGTTGTACTGTGAGCTTATAGTTAAGAACGTCTTTAGTATTGTTAGCTTATATTTATAATTGTTTGTTGTACTGTGAGCTTATAGTTGTTGTTGTTGTTGTTGTTTTGAATTAATCACAAAGCTACACAATGGGCTATCTGTGCTCTGCCCACCACGGGTATCGAAACCCGGATTTTAGCATGTAAGTCCGCAGACATACCGCTGAGCCACTGGTGGACGAGCTTATAGTTAAGAACGTCTTTAGTATTGTTAGCTTATACTAATGAATGGTTTTAATACTGTTTTGAACATGTGAAGATCAAAGTACCGATCATATATAGATTCAAACATGACATCGGAATAAATATGAACATCCGTATGAAATGCAGTCAGTGTTTAATCTTAACGTGTTACTTGATTACATTTAAATGTACACATCATACACAGCCCGTGTTTACTTCTAACACGTGTTATGTCGTTACATTTAAATATATTTGTGATATGGTATCACAAATAACCAATGTTGCATTTTGTACGCCATGAACTGACTCTATTTTTCAGAATTCTTTGCATATGACGAACAGATTATTAGGCATCATTACCAGCCTTTAACAATACGGTAGACTTTTCTCTACAAAGTTATTGTACTTTAGAACCAAAGTTTATACAACAACTAACTTGATTAACGAGCTATAAATACGCTCTGAACAAATAAACTGAAGACTTTACCAAGTATTAGTTACGGCCAAATTTTTGTCTCTGATAAAACACGTTCATAAGAAGATTACTGATAAAATATTCTATTAAGAAATGTGTATTGAAACTATACGATTGTTTGTAAATACAATGATGCTAATTTAAAGAGAATACCATCTAAGGAAAAGTAAAATTTCTGAAAAAAATTTCAGTGAATTATTCTTTCAAACGACAAAAGCTTACAAACAATTATGATTACTAATATTACAAGAAATGTGAAATATATTTTTGAACCTGTAATAGACCTTCAGCAAAATGTTCACTGCCTTAGTTTTTATATCTCATATTGATGACCATTGTCACGATATTTATTTACATTTGTTTGTTTTTTGAATTTCGAGCAAAGCTATCCAAGGGCTATCTGCGCTAAACCGTCCCTAATTTAGCACTGTAAGACTAGAAAGAAGGCAGCTAGTCAGCACCGTTAAACTCCAAACCTTGGGCTACTCTACCAACGAATAATGGAACTGACCGTCATGTTGTAACGCCCCCACGGCTGAAGGACGTACATGTTTGGTGTGACGGAGATTCGAATCCACGACCTTCAAATTAGGAGTCGAGTGCCCAACTCGCTTGGCCATACAGGGCTTTTTTTAAATAGTGTATAACCTCAAAGACCATATATATTTGTATATATACTGCAACAACTAATGTTGTTATAGTTACAAAAAAGCTTTGTAAACAATCATGGTAATATGCATTGTTCTTAATTATTCCTGCCTCTTAAAATATAGAATATTAAAATAATTTAGTCAGAATTTAACAATGATCGTAATTCCATTACCTGTACTAAGAATTAAGGTACGTTTATACAACTGATCAACTTGTACTAAATGTCTATTTATTTATTCATCTATTTATTTGTAGAAATAGCGAATGTTTCTTGTTGTGTTTTTGGTTTTTTTTAAATTAAGCACTGCAGGTCGTTTCTGTCATTTTGATTGGCTAAAGCTGTTCTTCACTGTAATAAGTAGATTAACGAAACTGGCGTATCACGTAAGATACCAAAATGAAACACGTAAATAAACATTCATTCATAAAGGAAAGACAAGTGCTATTTGCTTGCAACCTAAGTGTCCCTGACAGTACCTTGGTACTGGTGGAGGTTATTGAAAGTGGACGTTTGTTTTTGTTTTGTTTTTTGAATTAAGCACAAAGCTACACGATGGGCTATCTGTGCTCTGCCCACCACGGGTATCGAAACCCCGATAGTGGACGATTTGAACGTGAAGCTATTAAAACCAGTTAACAATAAAGCATTTTAACAACATAGATTATCTTGAAGAACGTATAATTTCCAAAATTTATGAAGTATTTTTGGTAGTAATTTTACGACGAAACAGAAGGATTTCGTCAGAAAAGCCGATCCTGCATCAATTAATTAATTCTAATAATTTTTCCAGTTTATTTGACGCAATTAATTCTACGTTAAAAATTGACTTTTTTTTTTATAATGATAAAATACGTCCGTACTGGTGTATTATACCATTCATTTATCTGGGAAGATGTAATACGGCGTAACCAATGAATATTGTTTTCGTTTGGTAATTGTGAGATCATGTTTTATAAGTAATACTGGACTTTGTTCACATGTAACTCAGAACAAGGGGATTAATAGAAAAACATTGAAAATACATACGTGAAATACGTAAACGTTGAAACAACTTATAGGGTTATTGAAATTAGTTGGCCAATTGTAACGTTTACATTATCTAACTAATCAATATTACATATGTATAGTATTTGGTATATAAACTAACGAGACAACGACAAAAACATACTTATTGAAAAACCAATTATTCCCTAATTTTGTTCACAAAATTAGTTAACATTTAAGACTGCTGTTCGTGGTTACCATTCACCAACAGTTTCGTTTTCTTTCTTTCATGATACACAGCTGAGCGATGTTACTCGACCTTCAAACAGTTACTATGTCATGCGTTATGTAATATCTTTCGAGGTATCAGGCATATCGCGGTAACCTTTTGACCCGAGGTTACTCCAGAACCAAAGAAGCAACAATGGTGAGATTTGAAGATTCTGCTGACTACATGCTCTGAAATACAAACGTTCATTGCTCTATCTTCCCTAGAAGTAAATCCTAAGGTCCATGAAACTTTGGATGGAGTTCTGTCTTTTATGAAAGACAGAAAGTATTTCTTTAAAGTAGAAGTGACAGCGAGCTCTTAGTTGTGTCAAAAACCTGTTTGGTTTGTTCAAATATATTTAGAAACGTGTTTTTAAGACTCACGATCCTCCATGTTAATCGTTTTCACAATATTACTTTCATGTCGCTCCACAATAGTATTGTTGTTGTGCTGTTTGACGAAAGCAGTTTTGAAGCTCACCAATAAATCAGGAGTAACATGTGGAACAAACCCTGTCCTGTTTAAGACTGTTATTCCACAGTCACTGGACTGCGAATTAGTATATAGCACGTCCTAGTTAGAATTATTATTTATACTAGAATAGCCCCTTTTTCATTACGTCCCTACCTGAGATACAAAATGCCACAGCTCTGTGAGATATATTTTTCGAATTATGGACGATAAAGTGGGCGAACTAGTCCTATAATAAGTGTATCCTCAAGTCTGTTGACGGGTCAGTAGTAAGTTTACTGGCTAACAATACAATAATACGAGGTTCGATTCCCCGTAGTGAACAGAACGCAAGATAACCAAATGTGTAACTTTGCACTGAAACAAACGGAATTAAACAGTGTCATTAAAATTTTATTGTGATGGGTTCACCAAGATGTCTCATACTTTGTACGTTTATAATGCTTTCGAACATGTAATTCATTCAAAGTCCTTAGTGCAGATAGCTTTTGAAACTGACATCAGAGATGTTAACTACAGAAACACGTAAATTATGAGATATTCGAATTGTACGAATTGATTCATTATGACTCTGTTTGCTTGAGGGTGAAATATTATATAGGTTAAAATTGTCAACATGTTAGCTTTAATTAAAGAACTCATTTTCAAACTTCTTGCGTGACTTGTAAAAATATTAATTACTCTATTTTACGTTCTGGGCGTAGTTTCATAGAGATCTAGAACGTGTGATATACATGAATCATCATATGAAATAGCATGTTCTTCAAATGTTATGATGTAATGTTTATTCAATTTTGTAGGCCCGGCATGGCCAGGTGGGTTAATGCGTTCGACTCGTAATCTGAGGGTTGCAGGTTCGAATCCACGTCGCACCAAAACATGCTCGCCTTTTCAGCCGTTGGGGCATTACAGTGTGACAGTTAATTCCACTATTCGTTGGTAAAAGAGTAGCCCAAGAGTTGGCGGCGGGTGATAATGACTAACTGCCTTCCCTATAGTCTGCTAAATTGGGGATGGCTAGCGCTGATTGCTCTCATGTAGATTTGCAGAAAATTCAATAACAAAACAAACAACTGTGTAAGAATGTAATAATGTAGGAATTATGCTGTTTTGGTAGAATGTCAACAGTAGCCGTTAAATAATGACAACTTCCAACAAAACATTAATGTGAAGGAATGTTAAAACATACTTCAGCTGTTGGATGGTATAAAAAACAGAAATAAAATAATAACGACCAAATATTGAAGAGATAAAGCAAACGAGCTAACTGATAAATCTGACACTACTTGATAACTCGTAGTTTTTCGGAATTTAACATGCATGAATAATTCACGATAATTTATTAATATAACATAAATCAGCGTGGAAGAAAAGTTAGAGACCGAACTCGATTATTCTAAGAAGACAACATTTTAAGAATTTTAATGTGTCCATTTTTTTTAAACACTTTTATCTTTACCCACACAACCACTTCGATACAGCCATTTTGAAAACACCAAACAAACACGCCTTCGTAGTAATAACAATAAAGTGTTGGAAACATGGGTAGACTGATAAATCAGTTTTGAACTATCTTAAGTTAAAACAAACAGAAACTATTAGTATTTATTATTATTATTAATATATATATATATTTTATTGTCCTCCGCTAGCACAGCGGTAACTCTACGGATTTACAACTCTAAAATCAGCATTAATATTAAAAATTATTAATATCTACTTTCCTTCTAAATCTAAAGCACATAAAAGATAATTCATGGTTTGGTAGTGAACAGACAGATTCATTACCATTACCACACCGAATTTACTATTAATTAAAGGAATATTACGACATTTTTTTTTTTGTTTCGATAAACAGATACATCAGGAACCTTCATGTGTAAAGCGCACCTACAGCCATCTAGTATCAACGATTAGAAATACTTTTCCAAAATATTGAGCTAATCTCTCTTGTTGCTGCTTTCTGTTAAACAATTTAATTTTTGCCAGTGGCACGACTATATTAATATTTTAAAGACAAATATACATATATTATAACCCGGGGATACGCCGTCTATCAGTCTTAACCTCCAATTCGCTAGTCTCACATAAGAATATTAGAAATTTAGAAATTAGAAGAGCGAGATGTGGGTACTCAAGCTCACTATGTCCCATATCTATATGACGTTTCACTGCCTGCAGGCAGTTGTGGAAAGTGATTACTCTATCATGTTAAAATAAGAAAAATGTGTGTGTTTTTCTTAAAGGAAAGCCACATTGGGCTATCTGCTGAGTCCACCGAGGGGAATCGAACTGCTGATTTTAGAGTTGTAAATCCGTAGACTTACCGCTGTACTAGCGTAGGACAATAAAAATATAAATATAAAAAGATGAACAATAAATAAATAAAATGAGAAATAAAAAACAAAATAGAATAACAAAGAAAACAAGGTAATACCATTTGGGGATAATTAAGGTAAAACTTACCTCTTGAAGTTAGCATTCCTGTCCCCAGTATGGTAGAGGCACAAATTAGCATAACGTCAGTAAAGTAGCAGTTTATTATAACAGTCGTGCTTTAAAATCGACTCAAAATGTACATCCGCATAAAGTAGTGCTAAGTTTTTAAATTACCTTATTTTTAAGTAAAAATAATGTTTAATAAAATGTATCCATAATGTTTGTTTTGAATTTTGCCCAAAGCTACAGAAGGGCTATCAGCACTAACCGTCTCTAATTTAGCAGTTTAAGAAAAGAGGGAGGGCAGCGAATCATTACCACCCACCGCCAACTCTTGGGCCATTCTTTTATCAACGAATAGTGGGATTGACTCTCACATTTTAACGCCCCCACGGTTGAAAGGGCGAACATGTTTGGTGTGACCGGGTTTTGCACCTGAGACCCCCGGATTACGAGTCGAACGCCTTAACACACTTGGCCATGCCGGGCCGTTTCTCAGTAAAAAGTGTTGTTATAATATGTAATATTTTGTGTCGTAGAACGTTTATTAAACGTGTTTTTTTTTCAGTTTTCTTAAAATTTACGTTTAATGATAAAATTTTGTGGAAACTAAGTATCTAAATTCGTTTATTAGGACGAAAAAACAACAACAGAGAAATGAAATATTCATCGATGTAAAAAAGTAACCTGAGTTTTACACTGCTAAATTATGGACGTCTAGCGCTGATCGCCATCGTGTAGCTTTGCACGAAATTAAAAACAAATCAAACCAAACCTAACCCATCTTAGCTCCTTGGTTGAACACAGTTGTTCCATGTCATACCCATAATTTTGTGGGAATGCGGATGGTTTCTTGCACACTTTGTTGGGAAGTGAGGATGAATATTCATAATTTCAGATTGGATGAGTTTATTTCCTTTGGTTGAGTAAGGTATACATAATCCAATTATTCTGAACCTGAAATTTTGCCTTTTGGGCTTATTCACATGGAAGAAAACCTTTGTGTGCTCGCCTTTTCATTGTAATTTTACCATACCATGGCTACAGGTTGGTATCCTATCAAAAGTATTCCTATATATAATACTGCAGTACTATTGACCTATCCACTAACTTTGAGTAATAAAACTCTGGCTATCTGGCTTAGGCTGGCATGTAGAATTATTATTCATGTGCATTTCCACCCTTGATACAAGAAAATATGTTCATGATGAAAAGCATACCTCTTCTGGATGTAATGTAATTCTTCATCTCGAATACAACTCTTATCTTGGTACACCCGTGATCTGTTTGAATAAATAATACCTTCATTGGCCTCATCACATTCTCAGTATGAGATTCTAGCTATAAGTGGCAGCAGAGGTACGTTTTGGAAGTTAACATTTTTCTAAATTGAAAATGTATTTCCAGTAGTACTTACCTCCATTGACACTCCACTAAGTGATAAAATGTTCTGAATGAGATGCTTATATACAGTACCGGGATAGAGGGCTCAATGACGAAGACGGAAAGTGTCACAAAACAAATATCGTCAAGGGCAATTTAATGGGGATATAAAAGACTGAAGCAAGCAAGAAAAAATCAGACTAATGCTTAGACGGGAAAAGATGAAACCTTGAAGGTTAAGTAATAGCTATAGGTATTTGTGGAAGTAAGTATTATTGGAAATACATTTTCAGTTTAGGAAAATTTTAAATTTTGGAGTAAGACTTCCTCAGTTTTATCTCAGGAGTATTCTGTTTCACATTTTGCCTTCATGCACATGAGAAGCCAGTACATGGTGCTTAGTGATTATTTGTTTCTGGAACCAATCTAAGCATTGATAATGTCAAAATTAGTCTCTTTCTATGACCTTTCTTCTTTAAGAGTCTGCTTGTGTGGATTGGCTGGTGAGGTTCCTCAATCAGTAGTGACTGCTATTCAGTAATTGATTCATTTGGGAATCTTTATTACCTCGTTTGTTGGATGGGCTCAGCTTTTGTCATTATATTTTCAAAATGTGGAACCTTTTGCTTTCAAGATTCTTATATCTTCTTTCTATGCATAGAATTATCCTTCTTATGAATTATCTTCAGTGGCTTTTAGCAGCTCAGTGGAATATACCATATTTCTTCTACTACCATTTTTATGTCTTTCACTGATATTATGGTTGAGACTTTTCCCATGCTGTGATTTTCCCCTACTCTGACCAGAGTTACGTCTGTTGATAGATGCATTTCTGGATGAAAAAAGATGTTGTTCTGGATACCTTCAGCTTTTTCAGTGTATGGTCTTCTGAAGAGTAATTTTTTCAGATCAATGTCTTTGAAATGTGTACAGTTCAGCCTGCCAATCATATTTTGTTGCATCTGTTTGGACATCCTATTTACTTATATTTCAACAACTCCATTGTCGTTACTTATGCCAATGGGCAGGCAGTTACTCTCTTTGAAAGTCTCTATTTTTTGTTCTTAAGCTCCACTTCTGGACACATGAAAACAACAATCAGTTCTTCATCTTCTATGTTGTGGAAACTTTGAACTTATTGATGGATCAGCTATGTTACTCAGACCAAATCCTTCTGATAGTGGTCTTTATATCTCTGTATCAGTGAGTTTGTCCCTACTTTAGGAGTTCTAATATTGATGCATTTGCAACTCCCATCTTCACAGCCTTTCATTTTTTATCAGCAGTGTCAGAATCCATGATCCTAGTGGTATTCTTTCTGAATCTGTCACGGTCCATCATCTTAAAGTGTGCCTATTATTTCTCCATCTTTTTCCCAGTTTTCTGTCTGTGATTTGTCATCCCTTGCCATGATTTTCTTATTGTCCTCTTTAACAAGTTCAGTCATGGGTTTTATTTCTTTAACTCTTGACAGTCCTGGGGGATCTATCTCTTCCACCTTGGAGATAATTTTTGCTTCATCTTTGAACATCCTTTTTTCACTACAATAATTCCATAGATGCCTCTTCATTAAGCCTTTTGTCCAGTCTAGTTCCAGGTAGCCAGGTTTTTCTTGCAGAGTAACCAATTTTTATGTTGACTTTTTCAGCCACCCACCCTTACAATTTATCATGAGAAGTAGATGATTTGTAAGTTATGTTCTTTTCTTTTCTTTTCTTTACTCCCTCTTTCCATATTGTCTGAAACAGTTCAACATTTTACTTCCTTTTTTACCAGACTTTTTGATGGTTATCTTCATTTCCACAATATTCTACAACAGTACAAATTTGTCAAAGCTTATGTGTTCTCCATGGTCATTCTCTTTTATTTCTCTAGTTCTTAGGAATCTGTTTGGAGCATTTCTAAATTTCATCTTCCTCAGCTGATTCATATTTTTCTTGACTGGGACTTTATTTTAATTCTCAAATCTCTGTATGTCGTCCATTAGAAAGTTTGATTACCTGTTAACTATTCTATCTTTTTCGTGCCGAAGACATTGCTCATATTTTTGTCTCATCTCTCAATGTTCATCACAAAAACAGGTATGTGTTGATTGTATCTGATTCCCCAAGACTGCTTGAAAGGATGATTGGTTTATTTCAGTCACTCTTCTTTCAATTTCTTCTCTAACTGTTCATTAAGACCTTGACCCCTTTCTTCTTATTGTGACTTAACTTCTACCTTAAGCAGTCAGATTAAACATATCATCCAGTTTATTTATTCCTTTATGGAAGTAGACAATTTCTTTATTTTCCATGCATTGTTCAGTAACTTAAATATTCTTTCCAATTGTCATTGTTTGAGATAAATTATAATCTGATGAAGAGTACTACAACTTTCACCACTACAGTATGTGGTTTAGCATTCCTCATGCAAAGGCTTCTCCATTTCAAGACCTCCCCTAATGATCAAATCCGTATGTTATTTGAAACTTTGGTAATAGTCGCTTTCTATACCAATTGATATGAACGTTAAAGAGCATTACCAGTGAAACTTAACTTCAAACTGAAAATTTTGCAGGAACAATACTATCAAAATATTCCATTGAAATTTCTGAGCCCAAATATTAATTACTTGCAGACATTTCATAATGCACATGACAGAGCTGTTATGGTAAATTATATTTTATCCTTCAGCAGAACTTACAAGAACATGTTCTAATAATGTGGATAGCTCAAAACCTTTGTGTAAGCTTCCTATACTTTTTTGGTTTTCATGCATTTAGGTAGAAGTACAATTGTTTTTAAGTTTGTTTGTATGAATTATTTCTTATTTGTGTAGTTTTCTTAATTTTTATGGTGTTTTTTAGTTTGTATTTGTTCACAGTACTGAAAAAAATAAATTTTTCTAGATTGTATTTTGTTTTTATTTATTTACACTGGGAATCCCAGTTTTTTGTTTAATATTCTTGCATTGTTTCGACTCATATGTCTTCTATGTATAAGTTTAACCCTTTCACAATAGGTCAGGGTTCAAAGGCCATGCCATTGCATTTATTTACTTGCTTTAAAAATTTTATCGAAATATTATTTTATAAATTTATGTTAAAAATTTAGAAGCAAATTTTACATTATAATTCAAACATAAATATTATATACGAGTTAATTTCTTGATTTAAAAGTAAATATTAAAAGACAAATCTAAATATAATTTTTTTTATTTTTATGCAGTATGTTGAATGCAGCACTGTTTAAAATTAGATGTTTGTGATGTCAAAATACTAAGTCTATAATTTCGTATAAATTAGGATCTAAAATTACTAATATTGACAACCTAGAATATAAAATAAGAACCTAATTTTTTATTTTGCTAAAATATGGCTTATCTCATTAATCAAACACAGTGACGTCATCCATCTCTTTCCACTTTTTGAAACAGCACCTTTTATACTCTTCCTACAGTGTAAGATATGTGAATAACCAATTAATAGCTTGGAATGTCCCCATAGTGGTCCCCCACCATTTTAATTTTTGAAAAAGGTTTCACATTCTTTAGATACAAGTTTTCTAGGAGATAAGTTGTGTCTCTAGTTTGCTCAAAGTTTCATATTTTATTAAATTAAAAAAAAACATTAATTACTAAGGTTAATAAATTATTGTGGAATTCTACACTATCAGCATAGTTATTTATGATTTTGTGATTATTCAACTGTTTGTATATAACCTATAAAAATTGTTTGTATCTTCCATGGGTGAAATTTTAAAAAGTGAAGCAAGCTATGTCCAGCATCAATCAAGTACAAAGGTGATAGCGAAAACAGATAATTGTTTGGTTTACTTTTTGATTTATTGTTCTATATTTTAAGAAAAAAGTTTTTATATATATAATGTATAATAATTGAAATGTACTGAATATAACAAAATACTAGTCCAGTTATCACAGGAAAACTAAAGGTCAGTTCTATACTACCAAATATCATGACTCGTGAGCATGGTATGGCCTGGTATTGCTCTATATTTTAAAAAAAAGTTTTTATACATATAATGTATAATAATTGAAATGTGACTGAATATCACAAAATACTAGTCTAGTTATCACAGGCAAGACAGGAAAGACTAAAGGTCAATTCTATACTACCAGATATCATGACCTGTGAGCATGGTATGGTATGGCACGCCCAGATGGGTAAAGGCATTCGACTCGTAGTCTGAAGGTCGCGGGTTGGAATGCAGATCGCACCAAATATGCTTGCCTTTTCAGCTGTGAGGGCATTATAATGTGATGGTCAATTCCTCTATTCGTTGGTAAAATAATAGCCCAAGAATTGGCGGTGGATGGTGATGTCTAGACTTACACTGCTAAATTAGGGACAGATAGCCTTCGTGTAGCTTTGTGCGAGATTCAGAAACATCAGAAAGCACATGCACTGCATCAATGCAAACTATGTAATGTTAGGAAGGCATGACTGGAAGGTCAATATAATAAAGAATAATAAATATACATGTTCATATATAGCACAATGAGACTTAAGATACTTACACTAAACATTCGTATTTTCGTGTTATAATATGTAGTGATTCTAGTATGAAACAAAGCATAATTCATATTTATTTCCGAATTTTTTATGATGGTTACGAGGTTGATCAATTAAACCCACGTAATTAGAATACAGAAAATGACATGAAATATAAAGACTTACTAAAAATAAACATTTGAAATGTATTTAGGATGTTTTAGAGATTATACATATATTTGAGATTTTTGAGACAAAGAATAGTTTATTTAATCATAACATGATATCACTTTACATTCAGACTTGCAATGAAAAAAGATTCTTTTCACGAGAAAATTTGTAACAAAAATATTTTCTTAAAAAACAGATTTTATGTGGAAAAAATACTTGTAATCTTTACTGAAAGTCTACTGAATTTTGTGGAGATACACTTGCAGTGTCAAATGTTGTAGTGGAAATACTTATCGTGTGCAAATGTATAGATGAACTTGTGTATATTATACCGAGCCCTTTGTGAAAGGTATAATACAAAAAAGTATTTGTGTGTTCCCAAGTATGTGTAAAATGGCTTGAATAGGTAATGTATAAAAGATAGTTACAGGTTTTCTTCACTGCCCATTCAAATCACATATAAATTTTGTTTCAATGTGGTTTGTCATCATTAAACCTATGTGCGTGCAATTTGCCTCTCAACCCATTTTGGTGATTATCTGTATTTATTATCACAAAAATACCCAACTTTATAAAATTACTTGTAGGATTGCACAACAGACTTATTCTTTCAAACAGTTTGGTATTGGAACCAGGTCTTGTAAAAGAAAAATATCTGTTGAGGCTGCTTGTTGGTCATTTGTACTGGAAGACTAGCAACTGTCAAGGTGCACGACAATTGAATACAGAGGAATGTCCTTAACTGCTGCTATACGAAGGTGAGGGCCTCTCTCTCCATAGGAGATAGCGAAGGATTACATGTCTCTTTAGTCTTTCACTGCTAAATTAAGGACGGCTAGCGCAGACAGCAGTCGTGTAGCTTTACACGAAATTTAAAACACAAACATTTTTGTACAATATTTTAATACAAAAGCTTTCGGTTTAATTACGTAATCCTTGCACAAGAGTGAAATGTTTATTAAACAACAGGATCAAACTGAAATTTTAACAGACGTTTCTATTTATATAATCATTCTTTCCATCCCTCTGAACACAAGTACACTGCTCCTAAGAGGCAATTTCTACGATTGACACGTCTTTTGCTCCCATAACGCTGACTTCAAGTGAAAAGCAAACGACATGACTCGTTATCTTAGAAATCAGAACTATTAACCCATACAACGGTGTGCGTTATTTATTGTACTCACTGTACTGGATTTAAACAACTGTTTACTGGTGAAATTATACGCAAATTAGGTGTCAGATTTCGTGAACATCTTCGAACTAGACACCACGGCACTGTCCACCACCCAGTCCCTAACTGCTTCAACTCCTTAGATCACAACAGAATTGATGGCATGAGAATAGATTTTATTACATACCCCCACAACAAATATGATCGCAAAAATCTAGATCATAAGTTTATATTTAAACTGAGTTATCTCGCACCATGCCCTCTTCCTCAGTGGCACTGTGGTATGTTAGTCGACTTGTATCACAAGAACTCTAATTTTGATACTCGTGGTGGGGTTAATAAGAGAACAAACTATTCCTGCACACGGAATTAATAAACGTTTTTCTTTCAAATGGTTACCAGCTTCTGTCAATACATCTTTGCCACCTCTGTTAATGTGACATAGTCTGAACTAATTATTATTTCTAATTATAATTCCTAATTATTATTACTGGTATTAAAGTGCATTTTATCATTTCTCAGTTCTGTGTTTATTAGTTTCATGTTTCATTTTAATTTTTAAAATCCGATTTATATCACTCTTACACTTGTTTTCGTTTCAAAATTGTATGGAGCTGTATCAACAATTTTTCTAATAACAATATTTTTGTTAAAATGCTCCACGCAGTTTGAACGTTATTTAAAATCAGTTTATTCTAATCTTTCAATGATTTTGTTTTGCCTATTATTTCTTTGTAAGTTGGTTTAAAATGTCCATTTTAGGGCTTTTGACAATTACATTGCAAATTAATATAATTTCAATATGCATGTGTTTTACTTATTTTGAACACTTCATTGTCATTATTTTATTATTTTTCCACGTCTTGCGATCTTTTCTACTGTTTGATGTTTCTAATGGCGTGATATCATTTTTATTTTGTGAAGTTAAGTGCGTAACTGGGGTTCTATTTTATTTAAAGCTTCTTATTTGAAGATCTTGGATAAATCTAGGGAAAACTGGCGTTTAAAAATACTAAATAAAATGAATATTTTAATTATATTTATTTGGTTATCTATTAATAAAGAAAAAAAGCTTTGTTCCAACGTCACTGATCAAATTCAGTTGATTCTATTTCAACAATTAAACTGAAACAATATCTAAAGAGTAACAGTTCTACAGTATTGCTATGACTACAGGATTTTGAATTTAATCTAGCGAAAAGAACATTTGGTGAATAACATTTGTAAGCAAGTAGTTGAAGATTTGATTAAAAAAATGGGAAAAAGAATTAAAAACATCAGGAAAATGATACAAAAGTGGTTCTGCTGTTCATTTCCATCTTGGTATGTAGCATTTATTTACATTACATACTATTATTTTCCCTTTTATTTGAGCTCAAACCAAACTGTTCTTCTGTTTGCTTTGGAACTATGTTTCAGGCTGAAATTTTATTAAGCCTAACTATGTTATAGTTCTTACTGTAGGAAAATCTAAGAAGTGAAGAATTATGACAATGTTGATGCGTACTAATCAATACAAAATGTATATATCGTTACAAGGAATAAATGTGACGGAAATCGTGACAGAATATAGATAAAGGTCAACTGTATCATGAATGAATAAACCTCGCTGAATAGATTGATGTTGCTGGGACTATTATCACGGTTTAGAAAGAGATCGTTTGCCTTTTCAGTTTCTATACAGTCTCTTTTTCTTTTCTTTTGTGTTGGTTTAGGAGAAGAACATCATCTCACAGTATTTTGTGACCTATTTCATAACGTTATTAGTTAGGTTAGTAATGTAGTAGGACTAGCAACTGTCAAGATGCACGACCCTAGAATACAGAGGAGTGTCCTCGATGGTTGCTATACGAAGGTGAGGGCCTCTCTCTCCATAGGAGATAGCGAATAATTACATGCCTTTAACTCCTGAATCTTCTCCTAATCCAATAAGGCCAAATAATTCAAAATAGTGTTTAAAGCAACAGTGGTCAAAATTAAACTCAATGCTTTCCTTCTCGACGTGGTTCAGTGTGAAGTTGAGATTCTACCATAATCCTAGTGCTAGAAATACGTCAGTGATCCCATAGTGTCTAATATTAATGTAGGGAAGATATTCCTTCCAGACAGGGATAACATCAAGTTCTCTGCTTCTACCCCTTGTTTTGAGCTTATAAGATAGAAGGTAGTTAAAATAGTATGTGATGCGAGTAATACCTAACCATCACTTGAGATTTGATAAATTAGTATGGTAAACAGTCCTACAAGAAGATCCCGTGTGTCTCAGTATGGGTTAAGGCCATCATTCCAGATATTAGTCGGAAGTAGTTTAGTTATGAAAACCAACAGTAAAAGTAATACCTACAGTTTAAAATGTGTCCTATTATATTATATATCATATTAGACTTTAAACGTATATGGTAAAGTTTAAAATTATTAGCTATAATAGCACAGAACACTGGAAAATAACAAGGTTCTGCTATATCACTAGCATTCAACATTCTTATGGTAAACATCTGTGGAAAGTTAACCACAGTAGAAGGTTAGATTGAAAATTTAGGTGTGATATGATAAATGTATTGCTCACAAAAACATGACATGTTAAAACGAATAACAGGAACTCATTTAGAAGTGGGGAACAACAAGAAGATATGTATAGTTTCCCATACGAACGTCGAAAGAAATACATAGCTCAAACTTTAAAAACTATAAAAGCAAATGCTTTCTGACTAAACCGTAATAATGACCCTAACCACGCCAACCATATTCGGCAAAGTTTGCTCACTGCTCGTACACTTGACATTCATTTATTTAACAAATGGCAGGAATTTCGTTGTGGGATCTTCCGAAGTGATGCCTCAAGCAGTCTGGGTAATTCAAAAAAATTTGAATGAATTAATAAAATCAACGGCCTTTGTGAGACAAAGAGTTTTTCAGGTTTACAGCGATCTATAAATCTAAAGCAGGATAATTTTTCTGTGTGAAAAAGCCCGAGGAAACCAACTTTCAGTCGTCGAAAACATATGCCAGAGTCGTGCCTGACAAAAGATCCATAGTGAATATGAGAACTGGTGGAAGAGGAGGCGAAACTTAAAAATATTACACTTGTTTCTCAGGAGATGAAGACAAACAGTAACGGTCGTACAGCCAAACCAATCTGCTGCATGATACACTATGTGTTATTAACAGGATTGTTAGTTTAGCAATGCTCCATCTTTATTATCTCAGACGGTTGTACTTGAAACCATAATATATTTTAAGCTGTTGTGCTCTACTGGTCTCTTATTTCACATAAAAATCAAGACAATCCTTGAACAAATATTTGAGATATTGCGTTTCTTCCTTCTCTCGAAAAATTTGTGTGAAAGAAAAACAGGATTTTATGGATTTGTGACTATCTAATAAATAAATATTTGCAGGAATATACTTAGCAATGTTTTAAATGTAAATACCACTTTTGATGCCAAATTAGATACATTTCTTTTCAAGTGGCACACTCAATTTTTTTGGGTGCACCTTTTTTTGTTATCACAATAGGTGCTTTTCATTACAGATACGATCTAGATGTTGCAGGCTTGGAAAATAATGGCCATCTTCGTCGTTGTAATAGTCACCGAAGATTGATTGATATGTGGTAGTGTATTTTGATGTTGCTGAAGGTTTAGTTTCCGAGGTGACTTCATCAGTGACAGAAACATTTATCCTTCTTTGTGTAATTTGGTTGGTAAAGGTCAAAGTGGGGCGTGTCGGAAATTGGGTTGGTGGCTTGATGTATTTACAAATATTTGATGACGACAGACGGTAAAGATTGTCTTGGACTTTCTCAACAGAGCTAAACGGCTTCAGACTGAAAGAAAAATTGAGTTAGGATACGACCTGCTGTCGTTTTGGATTATAAGATAATTTCAATTAACTGGGTCGGCTTGCCTGTTGATTAGGAGTTAACAGAGTGAAAAAGATACGGCTCAGTACTGATTGACTGTTCCAGTGATTGCTGAAATTTTCGGGAGTTATAGCGAGTTGGACGAATTTAAGTAAAACTGAGGAAAGATTATGTTTACTCTTCGAGTTTGTGCTTATAACATGAGGAGAGAAATATTAGGAACTACAGAAATACCTTCAGTCAGCGTGGCTGGACAAAAACTCCACCTCATCGAATGATTATCTTCTTTGTGATGTCCACACATATTCTGAGCTCAGTTAAGGTCGTTGATAATCGCACTGTATATGTATGACCAGAATTGACTCTTACCTGTATTCTGCCACGTGCTGATATCATTTGTGTCATATTTATTTCCCGTGTTTTTTGTACTTGGAACGGGTCTTTCGTTCTCTGTCTACTAAAAGGTAATGAAGTGTTAAAGCTGAATTATGTGCTTTGAAATAACGAACCTTTATTACCGTTTTTAACAGTTTCCACTTTCGAAGAAGAAAAGACCGCGAAAGACTCCTGACACGTATTGAATTTATTTCAATATTAGATTATGTTGTTGACAACATTAACCCTCACAGTACTTCCCGAACGAACTCGAAGGAGACAGACACATCGACTTCATCAAACACAGAACAGGTGCCGCAAAACGAATAAAGATGATGTTTCCCCAACCGTAAACAGAAACTAAAAAGACGATAACAACGTAAGTAAGACGTCTGATGGTAATGACAATATTACAGGGTGTTGGAAAGTCACTGTGCACTTATATATTTATTAACAGACATGTTTTAATATAGAATACAGGAGGTAAGTATGAATGACATTATAAACAATGTTGAAAGTTGGATCCTTCTTATTTTGTTTCAAAACACCTATTCTACAAAATACAAAATAACAACACTTCAGCTAAAATAGATTCATATAAAGCTAATCTATTGGTTTACTATTGTGAAATATATTTCAGGAATTTAAACTCCACAGATTATAATTCCTATGACTACAGTCAGATAAATAACTACGTCAACAATAAACCAACGGTTTTCTCTCCAAGCTTCTCAGCCAACGATCAGAAGAATGAACTTAATAGGAAGAGAGTGAAAGGATCAATTCTTTCGCCACTCCTATAAATCGTCTTCATAAACGACATACATTTCATTAATCTAACATATACTTTCCATTACTTGCATCATGATGAAATAAAGCTAATAACTGCCAGTTGTTGAGTTTAAAAACCACTAAATTTAATTTAAAATGGCGAGTTGTATTACACACACAATCAACTGCCTCTTTGCAAACAAAGAAACAAAAGAAAACTACTATCAGAAGAAGTTAAAATGAAATAAATTTCAATTTCTTGGAATCATCTTGGACACTCGCCTTACTTGGACGAAGCACACTGAGAAAGATCCAAGCCTGAATAACCAAACATATAAATTACATGAGATTCATTACCGGTAAATACAAAGGCTATTCATCAGACACAGTTTTCAGAATTATAAAACATTTATACACTCGCTAATAGAATATGGATGCCACATGACACACAACATGGAAGACACCTGAAAACATTAAAGCAAACAGAATAATCGAATCACTCCTGAGGCTCCACTTTTCGAAACAAACTAACCAAGCTTGAGTACCAGTACTATAACACAACAGAAAGAGAAACAAACTTACAGCTACATTACATAAAACCACAAACGTTCTTCTCGAACACGTATCACTTCACAAAGAGAAAAACAAAGTAACCGATCACCCACACTAACTTAGGTTTGAAGGTTATATTATGTTTTATCTAACTGTCATATTTATATTTACAGCCATGGCACAGGGCACAGATCTTTCGGCGTATTTTCTGACATTTAAATAATTATAATACCAACTGGCAACTTAACCCTGAAATTTAATGAACACTAAATAAAAGTCTCAGTGGAGTACGTTGGAGCTGGATGGTACGATTAGATGTTTTGGTCCATTCACAACATCAATTGACAACAACAATGAACAGGAAGTAGAAAACCTGTCAACAATAAGATATCCGTGCTTTCTCTGACATTCTTATGGTTTTAAAACAAGGCAACCTAAAATACTCACTGACAAAATGTAATAATCCATCGAAGTCAAACAAATTCACGCATGAGGTTAAAGGAGAACGAATCGTCTTGAAAATTCCCTGTGGAGAAGAACCCACAGCTACCATGTAGTACTTTATTGTTTCAAAGAAACGTCCTTCCACATTAATTGTTTTTATAGCTTGTAGCGATGTGCTAACCTTGTATTTCTTAGTACTGATCACAAATTTTCTCTCCTAACATGTTGTATATTGTACTATCAATAAAATTATTTTTACGTTATGGGTTGTTGCTTACTTCGTTATTGTATTAAAATAATGTTTCCTGACACACAAAATATAAACAATTACAAAAACAAAATAAATGAATAAAACAACAGAACAACAAACAAAATTACTGAAAATTATTTAGATTATAATCATGATGATGTCACACAATAATATTATTTTAACCATTAACCCACATCATGTCACATAATAATATTATTTTAACCATTAACCCATATAAACACCAGTAAGGTCAATGCTTAGGGCATTCGACTAACAATCTTCGGGTCGCGGATTCAAATACTCGTTTAACCAAACACTGCTACTATTACAACCGTGGTGGCATAATACATTGAAGGCTAATTTCACTATTCGTTAGTAAAAACAGTAGCCCAAGAACTTGTCAGTAGAAGGCGATAACTCGGTGTCTTCCCTCCAGTTTCTTAAATTATGAAGAGCTAACGAAGATGGATCACGCGTGGTTTTGCAGGAACTTCAAAACGAAACTTCCAGGAAACATTTTATTTTCTAATTTTATCAGATTAACAAAGTGCTCTTGTTTCTTGCACTGAAATATTTGTAGAATCTTCGTTTCTAGCAACATTTTTATTGTTCTCTATTTTCGGCTTTTAACATAAACTGTTATAAGCATTTATAGCTTTACTAGGCTGTAATTCAACATGAATTTTTGAATTTCGTGCAAAGCTACTCAAGGGCTATCCGCGCTAGCCGTCCCTAATATAGCAGTGTAAGACTAGAGGGAAGGCAGCTAGTCATCACGACTCACCACCAACTCTTGGGCTACTCTTTTACCAACGAATAGTGGGATTGACCATAACATTATAACGCCCCCAAGACTGGGATGGCAAGCATGTTTGGTGCGACCGCGATTCGAACCCGCGACGCTCTGATTACGAGTCGAATGCCGTAACACGCTTAACCATGCCGAGCCTTCAGCTGTTTTATAGTACTACTGTGTAAAATGAAATATAAGGAATTATACGTCATTGTTATTTAATCTTTACATTAACTGTATATTCATTAATGCTCGTTTAAGAACTAATTTGCCTAATGAGAAGAATGATGCTGTTTTTCATTACACGGCAACTTCAAATCAGAAGGGAAAGAAGTCAGTTTGATCCTCAAATCTGGCTCGACATCTAATCTATTCCTGTAATTGCTTTTTTTAAAAAGAAAACGAGCGTTGAGATGCCTGGTTCACATTTATAAGTCGAGACAGAGGGCGTAAGAATTCTCACTACTTTTTCGAATAAAGTTGGATGCTCAACACAATAGCTCAGTTGAAAAATTAATTAAAGAAACTTGACTGAAACGGTCTTTCAGTCCAATGTCACGGGACACTAGAACCAATTTCTGATTTACTGAGTTGTAATTCTTCCTCATCTTCCGTGTCAACGCTAAAAGGGATTCTAATTCCAAGTACAAACTTTCACTTTTCCTCAAAGTAGCTCAGTTCAAATACTGAGAACTCCGAGTTAGATAAAATGAGAATTGCATGGAAGTATTTTGTTTTAGCAATAAGGTATTTTAAGGTACAGAGTTTTATAAAAATATAAAATACTTCATTTACCATTTTCTGAATATACAATGAAAGTTCAACAAGAGAAATATTTTTTAACCTTTCATGGAATCTTCTCAGGGTGCACGACGAACACTCTGTAGATTGTGGGTTCGAACTTGTTGGCCGAACATTCACATCTCCTCGGTCACGAGGCTATTATAATCTGACATTCAATTTCACTTTTGAATTAGAGTGGCTCAGTCATTGGTTGTGGGTGGTGTTGACTATCCGCGTTCCCTCTAATCTATCATTTCTATTTTAAGGACGACTAGCAACTAATGATTCTTGAGCAGGTTTGTGCAAAATTTAACAAGAAGAACAACATCTTGGGCATGAAAAAGTACGGAAAAAACGTGTAAAAATGTGATGTATTTTTATGTAGTTTAACATCACAAACAACTTGTTTTGAAGCTACTTTCATTTCATAAAATAATTGATCTTAGAAAAAAATATCTTAATTTAATAAAATACCAAAAGCATTGTAGTTATGAAATAGTAAAAGACACGGATCCTTAAATATAAAAGAGGTATTTATTTGTTTTCAAAAGTGACAACTAAGCGTCATTGAACGTATAAATGTTCTGAATATTAGAAAATAAAAACGTATTAAAATTAAGTCTTTGTATGGAAAAGCACATAAAAGAAAAAGGTCAAATAAGTTGAAGAATTGTTTTGTTTTATTTTTGAAAACAGTCAAAGAGTTTGGTTTGAGTATTAGCGCAAACCTACAAGAGGGTTACTGAGCTAGCTAGCCCAAATTTAACAGTAAAAGGCTAGAAGGAAGGCAGCTTGTTATTACTACTCGTCGCCAACTCGTGTGCTACATTTTTCATCAAAGAATATTGAGATTATTCGTAATATTATAACGCCCCCACAGCTTAAAGTGCACCAACAATGAATTAAGGGTCTTGACCACTTGGACATGCCAGGCCCTTTTATTCTGCACAAAGCGTGTCTGAATGTTTTGTTACAGCAAAACCACATTTGGTAATCTGTTATATGGAAGGAGACAAGAAAGTAACATTGGTGTTTTATAATTTTAGAATTAATGTGTGAAAATATTCAAGAATCGTGCTGGTATTCAGTAATGTAATATATACTTATTTCAATTTGCACCTCTAACGAGTCACTCGAGGTTTTATTTTTTATCCCTTAATTGACATTATGATACAAATTTGTTTGTTTAGAATTAAGCACAAAGCTACTCAATAGGCTATCTGTGCTCTGCGCACCACGGGTATCGAAACCCGGTTTTTAGTGTGTAAATCCGCAGATATACCACTGTGCCACTGGGAGGCGATGTTACAAATAAATCGCAAAATAAAAATTAAAGAATTGTTCCATCGCTATGTCCAAATTTGGTGGCCCGGCATGGCCAGGTGAGTTAAGGCGTCCGACTCGTATTTTGAGGGTCACGGGTTCGCAACCCCGTCGCACCAAACATGCTCGCCTTTTCAGCTGTGGAGACATTATAATGTGACAGTTAATCCCACTATTCGTTGGTAAAAGAGTAGCCCAAGAGTTAGCGGTGGGTGGTGATGACTAGCTGCTTTCCCTATAGTTTTACACTGATAAATTCAGGTGCTAACGCACATAGCCCTCGATTAGCTTTGTGCGAAATTCAAAACAAACAACTATTAACAACGAAGACAATTAAGAAGACTATTCATCACAACAACAGAACAAGAAATAAAAACACAAATTAACAATATTAGAAATAAAATTAGAGCAGAAATTAAACAGCTAAAACAAGAAAAATGGGACAACTTCCACTTCCAACTAAACGAGCAAACCGACCCTAGGAAGTTCTGGCTACACTTAAGAAGATTCACAAATAAACCCACGACAAGAAAGTACCCAACATCTCAGCACAAACAAACAAAGAAAAAGTAGAAGCCTTCAAACATCAAGTACAAAACACATTTAAAACACATCATGGCACAGACACGAACAACTGTTACTACAATAAAATAAACAACCGCGTCACAAATAACACAAATGTATACATTAAAAAACACACTTTCCAGTCAACATTATAAACAGCAACACTAATAATACATATGACTACAATACCCAACTACTAACCAAAAAATTCAAACTAAATGAGCTTGAACAAGCAATTAAAAATTCAAAAACAAAGCACTGAGAAATGATGAAATACAAACAACACTTCTTAAAAAAGGCACTCCAAAATTATTTGAGGAACTATTAGCCATATTTAACTTATCTCTATACTCTGGATACATCCAAGTTTCTTGGAAGCAAGCTAACATTTTAATGTTCCACAAAGAAGGAAAACCAGCCAATAAACCAAACAGTTATAGATCGATCAGCCCTACCAGCTGTGTAGGAAAAATTCTTGAAAGAATAATAAGTAATAGACTCTAAACATTTTTGGAGATTAATTCAAAATTAACAGAAGAGCAAGTTTGTTTGTTTTGGAATTTCGCACAAAGCTACTCGAGGGCTATCTGTGCTAGCCGTCCCTAATTTAGTAGTGTAAAACTAGAGGAAAGGCAGCTAGTCATTACTACTCATCGCCAACTCTTGGGCTTCTCTTTTACTAACTTATAGTGGGATTGCCCGTCCCTTTTATAACGCCCCCACGGCTGGGAAGGCGAGCATGTTTGGCGCGACTCGGGCGCGAACCCGCGACCCTCAGATTACGAAGCACACGCCTTAACGCGCTAGGCTATGCCAGGCCCACCAGAAGAGCAAAACGGATTCAGAAAATATAGACAAACAACAGATTACTTAATAGATTAACTGGAACAATAATAAACAGCTTTAATAAAAAAGAATGCACTTTCGTCTGCCTCCTCGATATCAAGAAAGCATATGACACTGTATGGCACGATGGTCTTCGGTTCTGTGTGTATGAAATGGGACTACCGTGTGAAATTATTCACTGGTTATCAAACTTTTTGGAAAACAGAAAGTGTAGAATAAACGTAGAGGGAACTTTCTCAGAGTACTTCATTCCAAAAGCTGGAGTCCCTCAAAGAGGGATGATTTGCCCTATTCTCTTTATCATGTATGTAAATAATATGCCACTCAAAGACCCAAACCATGGATACGCGTCACAATTTGCTGATGATGTATCAATCTGAAAAAGTTCCCCTACACCAGAAATAAGTCTCTATTTTACAACCACAACGAAACAAATTATGTGAATAATGCGAAAAATATAGAATTAAAATAAATACTGTGAAGACACAATTAGTAATATTTTTAAAATCAACGAAACATCAAAAAGTTCAACCCGAGTTCTTTATGCACGGAAAGCTTCTCCAAACTGCTACATAAGCAAAATTTTTAGGGTTAACATATGACTCGAAACTTACCTGGATAAAACATGCAAATAACATAAAAACAAAAATTTGGCAAACAATAAACTATGCTAGGAGTCTATCTGGTAAAACTGCGGAACGACACCAGACAACATCATTAAAATATACAAGTCATACATTAGACCTGTAATAGACTATGCAGCTTCTGCATGGATCAATGTAAGTGAAAAACAAATACAAACCAAACTCCAAACATTACAGAATAAACTAATTACACAGCATAAAGAGTACCTAAAACCGCTTCATCAAAGTTCATGCACAATTACTCAAATACACAAACAATACCAGATATACTTCTACATAGCACAATAAAATATTTTGATAAAAATTGGCTAAGAAATGAGTTGTTATGCGAACTAGACAGATATTGCATATATGATGAAGAGAGACCTAAACACCGCTCCCCGTTAAAATTGTACATCAGATCTTTAAGATAAAATCATTTAAAATAATAATAATAAAATATTGCTGAAACAAAACAGGCCACATACGTTCTAGACTTATTAAAAATGAACAATATAAATGGACATTGCCCTGAAAAGGACCAGTTTAAAATTGATATTATTACATATTAATCAGTCCATTCCAACAATGTAATGGAAGGAAGAAGACGTTTGGTGTACCTGACTCTCCTGGGTACACAAAAAATATACACACAAACACCAGAGAGATAGAAAGATACTGTAAGTTTAGTTTGTTTGTTTTTTGGAATTTCGTACAAAGGTATTCGAGGGCTATCTGTGCTAGCCGTCCCTAATTTAGTAGTGTAAAACTAGAGGAAAGGCAGCTAGTCATTACTACTCATCGCCAACTCTTGGGCTACTCTTTTACTAACTTATAGTGGGATTGCCCGTCCCTTTTATAACGCCCCCACGGCTGGGAAGGCGAGCATGTTTGGCGCGACTCGGGCGCGAACCCGCGACCCTCAGATTACGAAGCACACGCCTTAACGCGTTAGGCCATCCCAGGCCCATTTAGTGAGTTGCAATACTTAAATTAAAGATTTTATTCCCTTAGTGGACAGGCGCTGAAAACCAGTTGTGATAAAAACAGTTTTGGGATTGATCGTACCATTATAACGCCCCTGTAGCTGCGAGTACGAGCATATTTAGTGTGACAGGGATTCCAACCAGCGACCCTTAGACCATGAATTGAGTGCCTTAACCACCTGGCCATTCCGGGCAACACATTAGACCAGTAGTTTTCAAACTGTGCGCCGCGACGAACTTGCAGGAATGTCTCTGGATATTTCAAATTTTCAAGGGAACACAGCTCGAGATAGTTCACAGTTTTAACATTAGATCGCTCTACCTTCATTTCTATGACGTTGTCAAATGTTTGATATATGTTTTGTTTGCTTGTAATTTCGGCTACGCTGGTAACTTATCGAACTTTCTGATTTCTTAGATTTTGCATATGAATACCTGTCAACAATCCAGGTCAGTCAGTAATCGAAATAACTGAAGATTGTTGTGATCAAGTGTCTGTGAGGTCTCGCGAAGTTCATTGAATTATTTTGTTGATTTTCAGTTCTTGTGCATAAAAATGGAAAGATTTTTGAACATTAGTAAAAGTGTGGGAGTAAAGAAAAGGATTGAGAACCATAGACCAGTGGAAAAGTTGTGAAGAAACGTAAATGTGACGATAGTTATCTATATTATGGTTTTACATTGGTAGATGTTAATCATAAAGAGTGTCCACAGTATGTATTATGTCTAAAAGTTTGGGCTCTTGAGGGCATGCTTCCAAGTAAACTAAAACACCATTTAGAGACCAGTCATCCTAACATGACCTGTAAATCTCTTGGCTATTTGACCAGAAAATTAAAAAAATTAAAAGAACAAAAAGGTACATTTTTGAAACAAGCATCAATACAAAGCAATACTTTGTTAGCATCCTAGAAGGTGGCATATAGAATCGTGAGATGTATAACGCCTCATACCATCGTAGAAGGACTGGTTTTACCGGCTGTAGTGGATATGGTGAGCATTATGGTTGGTGAATCTGCGGGAAAACTGTTTTTAAAGGTGCCTTTCCAACAATACTGTCAGTCATAAAATCCAACACATGGCCTGAGACCTCAACGATCAGCTAATTGAAAAAAATGAAAGGGATGAATCCGAGTTATAGCCAGATGAGGCGACAGATAGTAAGAAGGATGCTCATTTGATTTGATACACACGGTTCGTAGATGATGACAAAATTGTAGAAGCCCTTCTCTTTTGTAAAAGCATAACTGCAGGTACAAAGGTTCAAAACTTGTTTAAAATTCATAACTCTTTTATGTGTGAAAACAATTTACACTAAAATCAGTACATTGGAGTCTGTATCGATGGTAGCGCTCTATTTCTGGTTGTTTTGGAGGATTGCAGACACTCATACGAAGCAAAGCTCTTGATGCACTGTGGATCTCCTGCACAATTTACAGGGAAGCCCTTACGTCAAAGCACATGAGCCCTCCACCGAGTCTAGTCCTGGAAAGTGTCTTGAAAGTGTTGAACTTTATAAAAACCTGGCCATAGAAGACGAGGTTTTGAAAACTCTGTGAGGATATAGGATATGAGCACACATCTTTGTTGTACTACCTTAAATCGCGATGGCTCTCCGGTTGGAATGTACTGTGTCATGTGTTCGAAGTACGACAGGAACTATTATCTTGAAGAAGAAGAACACGAATGTGCTAAAAATTTCTTAGATACTGATTATTTGTCAAAATTAGCATTCCTGTGCGGTCTCTTTGAAAAAGTGAATGCGTTAAATTTCTCTCTGCAAGGAAATAACACGCACATTCTGAAATTCGCAGAGAAGGTTTCAGCCTTCAGAAAAACATTCCTGCTATGGAGAAGAAAAATGAATGAAGATGGTGATAAACTCTGCTTTCCCATGTTGCAGCACTTTGTTAGATCCAGTGAAGTTGATTTGACCAACGAACTAAAATCTGTTTTTGAGGAGTGCCAATTACATTTCAGTGACTGGTTTGCAAATTACTTTCCAGAAGATATGGAGAAGTTTGCATGGGTCCAAGACCCATTAAAAGGTAAGGCCCCATCTGTATTTACCTCTGCAGAAGAAAAAACTCTTATTGAGCTGCCTTTTGACAAGACTTTAAAGACAAAATTTGACGGCATGCAACGAACTGAGTTTTGGATATCAGTAAAAGATAAATATCCACTTCTAAGTGCTAAAGCTCAGCGAATCATAATTCCATTTGCGACGTCATATCTCTTCGAAGCTGGGTTCTCGTCGGTTGCTGTGATAAAAAGCAAATACCGGGCGAAAATCAACGTGGAACAGGAAATGAGGGTGGCTGTGTCCAATCTGATTCCAAGGTTTGAGAAGTTGTACTGTGCCCGACAGGCCCACACATCCCATTGGTAATTGTGGTTGTTTAAAAATTTAATAAAATATTATTTTTACGTTACATTTATGTGTATTATTTTTTCAAGTGTGTGTTTTCTTATAGCAAAGCCACATTGAACTCTCTGCTGTGTTCATGGAGGGGAATCGAACCCCATGAATTTAGCGTTGTAAGTCCGTAGACGTGGGACGTATTGTTTTAATTTTGTTGTTTTGAATTAAGGACAAAGCTACACAATGGGCTATCTGTGCTCTGCCCACCACGGGTATCAAAACCCGGATTTTACCGTGTAAGTCCGCAGACATACCGCTGAGCTACTGGGGGGCATATTGTTTTAAACGCCTACTAAGTTGTTAGAGCATAAATACTTATTAAGTATAAAGTTGTTTGGACCTAACTACTTTAATACAGTTGACATACGACTTAGGTTTATGTATGCTCCCGTAAAAGTAAAAATATATACATATAAACCATTTCTATATCAAATTTTCAGTCTAAAGACAAATTTATGGCCAAAGAGATAGCTGTTAAAATTACTTAATCTGTTAAAATACCTCACAGTATCTAAAGAATATTTTCTTTCGTGAATTTAATAGGTTACTTCAACGTTATGAAGCTTCATGATCTGCAAAAGATATTCCAATAATTGCAATTAAATTTCCTATAAATGAGACTACCCAGTGGATATATCATACAATACCCTTTCATTACTGTTACAATTTCATAAATATACTTTTGCTTTTTCAACCATGATAAAAGAATAATGTTTTAAAATGTGAAAACCATAATGTAAACATCCCAAACTATAAAGTCGTTCGGTAGAAAAACTGATAGTTGAAAGAGAAAGCAAGGCATTTTTCTTTGCAAAACAGTAATAAAACATTTCATGAACCTCACTCACCCTTATCACAGTGGTGGCAACTTTTAATGTAGTAGGTTTTATTGTAAATTATCTCAATTTACTTCTCTGTAAAAACAAACCGAAAATGAATCCGCTTGTGTAAGGTAATGCAGAATAAAGCGATGGTCTGCAGTTGGAAGTGTTTTGGATAGTAATGCCCATTTTCTTTGGATTACTATGTTTTTTCATATTTACTTTAAAAATTTATTGATGTAAAAGGTAGCAACAGAGCAAAAAGAGGAAACTACTAACAGGAAATTCATAAGGGAAAAATGTGTTGTAACTTAAAACTAATGTTTGTTTATGTTAAGCTCAAAGCTACAAATTAGGATAGTTGTGTTGTGCTCACCACAGGTATCAAAACCCAATATTTAGCGCTATAAACTTTCTGACTTACTAGTCAGCTACCGGGGTCTAAAATTTATGTATGCTATAAAGGTAACAAATGAGTAAACTATATGTCCATGTTATAAAAGCTGTTTTATTTAATTGTTTTTGTTCATTTGTTTCAAAGTAATCACTCAAGCATACCACCTAAGCATTGTCCTTCTTAGAGAGCCTTGGAACTCTTGTCATCCTTTGTATTGAACAAATGGCCAAGATGAAAGGCAGTTAGTGAAGAATATGTTATGTTGGCCATGAGCTATTCTTATCCGGTTGATTAGTTTGAATTATATCGCTCATACGCGATGATAATGTATCCATAGCTTCAAAGAGTAGAGTAAAATAAGTTTTTATTACCATAAGAGGAGAACAATGAATAATCAAATTATATTTCGAGCAATATGACAAATAGTACATATTTTACAGACTGGGCTTTGAACCGCAATGTCTAATAATAAAATATTGATCTGAAAATGTGTATATATACGCTAAGCAAGCAAACAGGTTGAAGTTGAATGATGAGATCAAAATTTAGTCGATTCAGGGAAATAATTATTATTTTACACATTTTAAAACCAAAGAAATGCCTTTTTCTTCCTCTAATTAAGAAAGCTACGTGGTAAATTATTATTATTTTCTTATTTTACGGTAATTGTACAATCATCTATATATTTAGAAGCACTTTTTAATCTAATTACGTAAATGAAAATGGCGGTTTTCTTAAAGTATATTACCTAACTACAGTAACGTTAACACCGATACGGGATAGTTTGGTTATGTGCGTAAATTACTGATGGCAGGATATGACAACTTATATGTGATGGAATCTTAGAATTGAATAAGAAAACTGGAAGAAATGAATGTTCAGTTTCTGATAGTTGTGAATGTTACACAAGGTTTGTTTCTATTTGTATAAAAATTACAACTTGAAACAGTTAGTATTACTAATAATTAAAATAAAATTAATAACTACTGTTACTTGTAATATATTACTAGTATTAATACGATTAATATTTATAGGTCTCACTAATCCAATACCGTTAGTTTTACGTAGTTTCAAATACTTGATAAACTTTAAGTTGTATGTGGCTTTCCCTTATTTATAGTGTTAAGCCTAACAAATACTTTCAATTTCATATGAGTTCTTACTCGGCGTAAAATTCATACCCATTGTCCCTGAAGCTAACGTTGTTAAGTATGAGCGTTGCCGCTGGGAATGAAGCAACCAAAATACTTATGAGAGCGTAATTATTACTTAATTATGCCGGTTATCGATATTATTAATTAGATTTTTTTTTTCTAAATCTCTGAACTAGCATTTATTTGTTTTACTCGGGCAGTTAATACCACATATCCATTTAGATTTATTATATGGTTACTGAAGTCCAAATATCCTTAACAATAAAATAATTCCATTAATGTATTTGTAGTTTTGTAATAAAAAATAAAACAAAAAATACCTCTCATGATTAGCATGCATTAACCTGGATAAGGCAGTTAATTAATTATTGCTTAACATTCAAGAAATAATTAAGATAAAAATCTTAAGGTATACTTTTAGTATACTTTTAATCTATGTACATCACTGGTATCAGATAACTGATGTATAATAAGGTGCATCGTATGTAAGAATTTAATTTTAAAAATATATTACAATTTTTATAATTCTAGATGTAAGACCATTTGTAATATACTTTCTTGTATTTTGTTAAAAGGAACAATGATTGGTTTAACAGTTTCCTTTTGAGTTTACATATTGATTAAATATTTTATTACATGTTACAGTTTTTCTATCAAGGAAGATTGTTTTTTTTATCACTCCTATGAAACTTGGGGCCTTATAAGCCCCAGAGCAACTTGAAAGGTTATAAATATTAGGCTAATAGTTTTGTATTTAAATGAAATTGCCATTAACTGACCCTATCCCTTTATATTTTAAGGAGCAATAATATTGACTTTTCAGATATTTGCGAAATAATATTTAAAAAAAAATTTTAAACATCCACTGAGAGTATTACTTTAGTGGATGTAAATATTTTTTTCGTAGGAGTGTTAAATGGGTACTTGTGTAATCATTCTTAATTACACAAGTTTTTTCATTGCTTAAAACTATCTGTATATGTATATATATATATATGTATATCTTGTATGCTGGCATATTTAGTATAATTTCAGACAAATCTGTTACCCTTTCCCAGGAACATGACTTTGGATTGTTGATTGGTAGTAGACATTTTTGAAAATGATTATTGGTGATTTACTGTGTTCAAGTATTAATACATCATAAAATGGTGTAGTGAATGGAAAGTTCAAGGTCTCAATTGGTATTTATACACATGCATTCAAAATGTAACTCAGGTAAAACAAAGTTAGTGAGAGATGTAGTCAAATAGATCTTGACTGTTTTTGTAAGTTGTAATGAGTCTATAGAAGTTGCTGTAAGCTGTATGGTGTGATTAAGAGCACTAGCTTGAAATGTCGTTTTTTTTTAAATAAAAAAATACCAAAAGCTTTGTGATTATTCAACATACTCTTTAATTTTAGTGCATTGAAATTTGACGATGTGGCTTGTCTTATCCCGAAGACTCTTCATGCTAATTTGAACTAGCAGGAGATAATTTATTGTTGATAAGCATACAATAACAGAATTGCATACACAGGTCTGTTCAGTGTATTCATCTCAAAAAAATGTTTTCACAGATGGAGGATTATGATGAAAAACAAATTAATTCCAATTGGAAACTTACACAGATGAAGAGAAGTACTTGTACATTTACTTGGAAAAAGACGTGAAATGGGATAACATACCATAAAATTGTTGGCAACAGTTGCTTCCACCTTATTGGTCAGGGTCCTTATTGACTTGCAAGTGTGTGTTGTGAGAGAAATTTAAATTTATCTTTTTATAGAATAAATTATGACTGTAATTATATTCAGAGTTTAACGTGTTATATTTTAGGTTATCATGGACCAAATGTTATTTTAAAAAAATATTTGCTCAAACAATTTTAGAAAAAAAAATCTAGCTACTTATCTACTACCCACATTTTATATCATTTTTGGGTCACAACAAACAAAGATGTTTTTAAGGCTTTACAATAACAAAAACACATTAAGCAGTTTTGACAGTAATATCTTGATTACTTAGATGTTTGGAATAATTAAAACTAATAATTATTGAAAACTGTATGTTTGTGACAACAATTATAATTAGAGATAACTGCCTTTGTTCTGTGAGCTTCTATTTTATGTATACTTGGAGGTTTGTCTTAACTCTTACATCTTGTATATGACTTGTTACCAGAAAAGTCTGTATCCTCTGGTAGAATGGTCTCTGATATTATGTATATTGACTGATATAATACAAGATACTCCAGTGTTGTGATAACTCCTATATCAAGTAGGAACTTTATCTCTAACCCCTCTAATGTTATAGGTATGTATTCAGCTCTGTCTTGACACAAAAGAGCTAGACTGACTGCTCTCTCTGGTGTAAACTGTCTGCTATGCTATTTCAAGTTGGTAGCCAGATCCAACTCAACTGAGCTAAAGCTGTATCTTAGTCTTCCAGTTGTGTCTTACTTAAGAGTTTAATTAATGGAATTCAGGTTAGACCATCCAAGCTCAGCATCTGAAATTGGACTACTACTTCAGAGGACAATTGATCCATGTGATTACTAACATTGAACACTGTAGGATGAGGGGGAGTAATTGTTTTATCTCATTCACATTGCCTGCTATAGCATTTATCTTGCAGATTTCTTGGTGATATCTGGTTGGAATTTACACCACTGATATTGCAGATATATTTCAGTAAATGTATTCAGGAACTTCAACCATCAGATAAATTGTTCTCTGTTAATCGTTCATCAGTTCTGTGTGACTTCAAAATTCTTCACGATCTGTGGTCACCCTGACAGAAAGGTTAAGCTGTCATGCTTCATGATTTTTAGTAGTTGATGCCTACTATCTCATCTTCAGAGGAACAGCTAGAATGGTGGACTTTTGGCCCTAATTGGGTGGTTTTGTTTTCCTCTAACCAGAGTTGGTCTTTTGTTACACTGGCTGGTTATGGCTTGAAAAACTACAAGGTCTATGACTAACCAAACACCAATTCTCAGTTATCTGTGCTTCCCTTACATGGAAACAGATTATCAAGGATAACATTGATTAGGTTTTAAGGGTACACCAGACAGTGGTTTATCTGCTTTATTTTGGCTACAGGAAGATTAAAGTATTGGATCTTTCATGATGACAAGAAAACCCACTTGTACAGAAAACAAATGGCTGGTATGGGTAAGCACTAATAGAGGAGCTAACAATGTTTCGATCTTCTTCAGTCATCATCAGGTTCTCAAAGAAAGAAAGAGGTAACTGACCGATTAGGCTTGAGCTCTAAACATAGCAAATCAAATAAACACAACATAACCATAAAAAACACCCAAATACTAAATAAATAAACAAACCTAAACAAAAGCAAAATTAAAGAAGCCTTACTTATACCACAGCTCAAGCCCAAAATAAATCAATACAAAGGAACACCTTTTTACCTACATTAATAACTGTAATCAAACATCTAAACTTGTCCTCTACATTCCTACACTCAATTACACAACTTCCTTCAAACATGTGGTCAACTATACCTGAAGAAGGTCAAAATGTTGTTTACTTCTATCCATACAAAATTTTCTTTACCCATACTAGCCATTTTTGCATATATATTTACATATTTTAGATCTAAGTTTTGTGCCTGATTTTTAAATAAATTTTAAATTAACTGGAATGTGATATTTTGTTGCTAGTTTTTGCAAAATGTTGGTTATTTTTCTGCTGACATCTGGAATGTATGGTATGCAGCCATTATAAACCTAAAACAAGACAAAAACATTAAAATTCTAAGAGCAGATAATGAACATGAATGAATCCATCCAAAAAATGAAAAATATTTATCAGACATAAACAGATTTAAACCAATACACACAAATCCAATAAAACAAAATACTACTAAAAATGAAAATAAGCCAACACAATTTCAAAAACACTTTATTCCTACCTTTGCAAGACCGACTCACACACAACATAAATATACGGCATTCCCAAACCTTATAAACCAGATTGTCCACATATGAACTGTTTAAATATAATCTTAGTAAATACATAGCAGGACATTCTCCAAATATGTAACATTAGTCATCTCATTCATCAAAGACTCCTTTAATTTCAAATCTAACCTTAATCAACTTAATCATAAAGCCTTAATGTCCAGTGTTGATGTCGTATCCTTATTTACAGAAGTTCCAACCACTGAAGCCTGCAAGACAGTCTTAGAACTCTGTATCTGAGACCCTAACCCATCAATAGACATTCCCAGCAACCAATTAGCAACCCTCACAGAATTCATCGTGATGAAGGCAAACTTCATGTTCGACAGCTACAACTACTTAAAAATAAATGGCCTGAGCATGGACAATTCAGTATCACCACTTCTAGCCAATATTTTTATGGTACAAGTTGAAACACAAGCAGTTAACACAGCATTACATCTACCACTACCTTGGTACAGATATGTAGATGACATGATTGCAGGATTCACATCCACAGAACACACACTCAATTTTTTTCAACCACATTAACTCTATACATCCTAACATTAACTTCACATGTGAACAGGAAGAAAGCAATCAAATATCATTTCTTGACCTCAAAATTACAAGAACCGATACACAATTTAAAACAGGAATCCACCAAAAAATCACCCATACTGAACTATACATTCTTTGGGACTCAACAAAACAAAAACTCAACATACAAAGAAACCAAATAAACACAGCCATGAAATTATGCTCACCAGATAAAATTAATGGCGAATTAGACAACATAAAACAATTTCATCAATATCAACAAGTTTCCTCCACAAACCATAGAAAACAAATTTTTGCACACACCTAGACTAGAAGTAAATAACTCCACCATTTAAAAAATCACAAAATCATGTACTGCTGTATACCATATATTCCTGACATTAGCAGAAAAATAACCAACATTTGGCAAAAACTAACAACAAAATATGACTTTCCAGTTAATACCAAATTTAATCAAAAACCAGGCACAAAACTAAGGTCTATACCATGTAAAAACTACAGTGAAAAACACCTCACCAACATTATTTATGAAATAACTACCACGACTTTTATATTGGAGAAACAAGTAGAAAAATGGAAACCAGATTCAAAGAGCACAAAAAGTCACCTTCAAACATTTTCAAATACTGCAAATCAAATAAACACAACATAACCATAGAAAACATCCAAAAACTAAATAAAGAAATGAACATAAACAAATGCAAAATTAAAGAAGCCTTACTAATACAACAACTCAAGCCCAAAATAAACCAGTACATAGGAATACCTTTATATTTATATTAATAAATATATCTAACATCTAAGCATGCCCTCTACATTCCTACACTAAGTGACACAATTGCCTTCAAACATGTGGTCAGCTCTTTCTTTCTTTGTGAACCTGACAATGACCGAAGAAGGTCGAAATGTTGATAGCTCCTCAATTAGTGCTTTCTCCACCCATACCAGCTGTCTTTAAATATATAATGGATCCTTCAATCTGATGAAAGTCTAACATCTGGAAAAGATCTCCCAGACTGGAAAACTTTCATATAACTGCAGAGATGCCAACTATTACGATTTGAGCTTAATCATTACAATTTTGGTGTATACATAACAACTATATGCTCATACAGACAAATATTACGACTTGTTGCAAATCCCAAATTATTATATATTATATAGGCTTATACAATAAAGTGATAAATTGTTCCCTCAGGGCTTGAAAGGGGTGAAAAGAAAATTTCTAATGAGATACAAATAAATTTTGATAATGAATAAAAGACATAATCTAAATGGCAACTTGCGATAATCATGTTTGTGCTTGAAATAATAATGCATATTTGTATCTCCGACATATACTAGTAGTTTGAGTGCAATGCTTCTACATACTGGGTACGTGGGGGAATCCATAGTTATGTCATCAATGCTCATCAGCTAATCAACGCTTGTGTAGATGGGTATTTCTCATTTTCTAAGCAGCATAGAAACACCAATTTGATCGTTCACAAGATGGAAAAAAAAGAGGCCTTGTTCACCGGATTGTTTTGTATCTGGTAAATCTAAAAGGACTAAAACTGTGAATCAAAAATGTAGGAAAGAGTATAGTGCAAAATATCTGGTCATTGCATCAATGACATTAGTCAGGCCTAGTAGCCGGAAATGATAAAAAGCTCTGTCGACAATGATTATGCTCAGTCATTTGAAATAGTTGGCATCTCTGTTACTGTCTTTCTTGAAGTAACTCTCCCACTCCGTTATTAATACCTCTACCTGCGTAATATACCATTCTTTATATAAAAAGCAGTTTATTAAACTTGATTACATGTGAAGTAAGGGCAATATCATTTTAACAGAAACTCCAATGATATTCTGTTGTCAAGTACAAAATCTTTTTCCTTCTTACCTGCCTTGTGCTCTTTTCAAATAAAATGATTTCTTGAAACGGAAAATTTGGTTGGTCCATTATTTAATGGGTAGTTTGGCAAGATAAATTGCAAAGTAATGTTGAGTTTCGCTTGAGGGTGATTAATTTATACTATTCGGTAACTAGGACAACAAGTTTCACTGTTACATTTTGTCTGTTGAACAAGTATTTTTTGTACTTAATTGTTCATAATTTTTTTAACTTATTGTGTCATCATCATTATAAGACTAAAGCAGCAGTGTTGCACTTGAAGTGCATGATATGAAAGTATTTATATGTATGAGTAAAAATATACTTTCTCTTTGGTAAATTACAAATGTAAATATAAGACATTATTCAAAAAATATTTGTAAACACATGCTTTCAAAATATCTGTAGATTGAATTGTTATACCTGCTTTTTCAAATATTGTAACAGAACAGTTAATTTCAATTTGTTTTACATTAACGAAATTATGTGCGAGCAGTTATTCATCACCTACAGTTCTTAATGGTGAAACATTACTCTCATATCTAGTGGCATATGGGATACTAGGTAGTTTAGATCTCTATGTTAAGCTTGTGCATTGTTAAATGTTTACATATAATGAAATGTTTATTTGCTTATCAGTCACACATTGCAACAATATTGTGTATACTTTTTCCAGCAACTCAGTTTTACATTTCACTTTGTATATTGAAGACAATGTAGAGTTCTTAAATGCTGCATTTATAAGTAGTACACATTTACTCAAGTGCTTTGAGGAAACAAATGATCTTGACTCATTTATTAGGCATGTGCTTATGTAGCTAAAGTAAAAACTAAATCATTGGATATTCTTTATGTAGCCTAAATCTAGTGTCAGACATAAAACTCAGATAACGGCAATTAATTATGTAAAATAAAACTTGATAATTATAACTTTATCATACAAAGTTATGTTTGGATTAAATTATGTATTCATTGCATGTTTTCATGAAGCAAAATGTATTATTAATCAAAGGGTTGAAATGTTATTAGTGGTGTCCGACAAATATTTTTGGGCTTATCAGAGTATGCATTCATCTTTGTTCTTTACTATATTAATATTAAACTTGCGTTTTTTTAATACAGATTTAACATGCACAGGTATTTCAGTTGTTGTTCATTGTGTAATAAAAGTTACATTTCAATTGTGGGTACATACTTCATGGGTTGGTGAGGGAGCAAATGGAATTTTAAGAAATATGAGTAAATTTTCCTAATGTTTGTGCAGAAATTACCCCTGTCTGCTGAAAATAAAAGAGTTTGTAGTAAGAAATAAATGGATTGGCCTCAAAATGTGACATACAGTTGCAACTCATATTTGACAAAACACAAATTACAGTGTGTGCACTTCATCTTTTGAATAAGGAAGGCTGCTTTAATTGGGTTTTTTAATTGATCATGCTAAATATACACTATACTGCTTTCTGCATTGAAGATTTCAAGCCATTGTAATGACCTTTTCACATTAACTCTTTTATGGTAATCTGACAGTTTTTCATGAGGGATCAGCAGTAAGTACTTGACACATTATGATAAAGAGGAATATATGTGTATCTGTCAAAAGCTCATTGCAGGCTAATCAGATGTTTCTTTTCTGTTGCATTAAGTATGTTTTAATTCAGTATGCTGTGGTTTCCTTTGGGGCACATAAAGGAGTCAGAATGTCACTTAACCATTTTGCTATAAGCTAGTTATAATTTACACGAGTTTGTTTGTACACATTTGCACACGTTAAGCATTTTTACTGTAACTTTTGATACAGCACGCACATCTTTTGTAGACTTTCAATAAAGATTACAAGTATTTTGTATCCATAAATCAGATTTTTAATGAAATGGGTTTACTAAAGATTTATTTGTGAAAATAGTATTGTTACTAGTTTGAGGCAAAGTGATTTTATATTATGATTAAAAAACTATTTGCCACAAATATTTCAAATATTTTCATAATCTCTAAAATCTCCTAAATACATTTCAAATGATTGTTCCCAGTAAGACTATATTTCATATTAATTTGTATGCTCTGTATGGGGTTTCTCACTTGACCAATCTTGTGACTGTCATTAAAAATTATGAAATAAATAAAATTATGATTTTTTTATACTAGAATGACTATATATTGTAATGTGAAAATACAGATGTTCAGTTTAAGTAGCTTAAGTTTCATAATGCGATAACTGTTTTATTTAGTTACTAATTATTTGCCCCTTGGTGTGGATTCCTGTACGTGGTGAGGGGACCTCCCAGGGAAGGTTCTGTTCTGTCTGCTTACCTTCTCTGGGATCTAAACATCCACCCATGTGTTTGCCATGCGTGACGACCCGTGAAGGGGAGGAGAGGATCCTGGTGGTTGAGGAGTCCAACCCTAACACACCACTTTGGCCTCGAATTCCTGTAGATGAGCGGCCTTTGGGTGGCCCCCCTTGGGTCAGTTGGCTGGTCCGCTTGGGCTAGAGTCAACCAAGTACCAGTGTTGGAAGTTCTCAATGGGTGTTGTGGACATTGTGCCTGATGCTGGTGTTTGGGTATAGTGCTCACGAAATCCTGGCGTTGCTGCATTGTCCTTGCATGACTTTGTAGTGCATCCCCTTGTAGGGCTCCATGGTGGGTGGGGTCAGTGGGTACCGAAATTTTTTCTTTTTCCTATGGATCCTCCCAAAAATTTAAATAACATTGTAAAAAAACAGTCAATGGATAAGTGACCACATCTTGAATACTCAGAGCAGCAATCTTCAACATCAGTAACACACATACTTCATTTTTTTATATTACATTCTCTTTCAGAAAAACCTTTAGGGCAGATGTCCCCCTTTTTATTCAGAAGGGACAAGAGGGACTTGCTGGCTCTCCAAAGTTAGTAAAGAAGCTTCGATCTGGAGACATATTTGTTGAAACATCCACATCCCAACACAGCGAACTCTTAAATTCAAAGGCAATTGGGGATATACCAATTGAGATTACACCTCATGCTACTTTGAATTCTTCAGGAGGAGTTATTGTTGAGAGGGATTTGAAGAACATTCCCGAGTCAGAGATTCTTGCTGGTCTCTTCACTCAAGGAGTTTCTGCACTGAGGCACATCTTCACTCGCAAAGATGGAGTTACGCTGCAACAAATACCCTCGTTTTGACATTTACTTCATCACGTGCACCTGCCACCATCAAGGCAGGTTATCTCATTTGCAGGGTTTGGCCATACATTCCAAACCCTCTTTGATGTTTCCAATGTCAGAGATTCGGCCACTCAAAGACATCTTGTTGTGGTTCCCTGACATGTGCTCGTTGTGGAGGCAAGGACCAGGATGCCTATGAATGTGACATGGACCCACATTGTATTAACTGCAATGGTTTTTGCCCCTCTTACTTTCATTCTTGCCCAAAATGGTTAGAGGTAAAAGAGGTGCTAAAGAGGTTTTGAAAACAAAACATAACATTACTTATCCTGCGGCTCGGAAATTGCTACCTACCACTCCATCTCAGACATATGCTGCTTTACTTCATTCCACAACTGCAGTGGGAGTGCTGACAGATCTCTCTGTTCCTCCAAGAGAATCGTTTTCAAAACAAATGAAAAGCCTTTTGACCTCCATGGTTAAAAAGGTTGATAAATCGACTTGCACACCCATCTCTGTTCCTTCCATACCTTCCAACAAACCTCAAGATCCACATCCTTCAGTTTCAGATACAGGCATTTTTTCTGATACTTCTTTTTCTCCCACCCCAAGAGGCAAAACAATTATTCGTTCGCATTCTCAGTCACTGGACTCCCCTTCCAATAACAAAAACCTGCCCACTTGACCTAGAGCAGTATCCATGGAGGTTGATAAACCTCCTCCGACTAAGGACAGTGAAGAAAAAAGACATGGTCATAAACAGAAGGGCTCTCCAGCCACTTCACCTACCCATTCTTAAAAATGGCCACCTTGATACAATGGAACTGTCAAGGTTTACGTTCTAATTTGGATGATATTAAAATGCTGATTGCTTCCTACTATCCTGTTTGTCTTTCCTTACAAGAAACACTTCTCAAACCTGCTGATACAGTCTCCATTCAGCAGTTTTCTCTGTACAGAAATGACAGGCTGTGTGATGGACGAGTACATGGAGGGGTAGCAATATTGTTGATCAGCATGTGCCCACCCTGTCTGTCACTCAACACACCCTTGGAGGCTGTAGCCATCTGTGTTTCCTTGGGTCATACCTTCACTGTTTGTTCTCTGTACTTGTCCCCTGGAGAGACATATGATCAATCAGACCTTGATACTTTCGTTGAACAGCTGCCCTCTCCATTTCTAATCCTGGGGGATTTTAATGGACATCATCCTCTCTGGGGAAGTGCTGTTATTGATGAGAGGGGCCGATCTGTAGAAAGTATGCTCTCTGATCACAATCTTTCTCTTTTCAATACTAGTTTTTCCACTTACTTTCATGCACCTAGTCAGTCCTTTACTGCTATTGATCTCTTAGTTTGCCCCCCTTCATTATTCTCCCATTTTTCATGGAGGGTTGACAGCAGTCCACTTGGCAGTGATCATTTTCCTATCCTTTTGAGAGAAACTGGCCGTGGTCGATGCCACCCTACCCGCGTGTCCCGGTGGAAGCTAGATCAAGCAGACTGGACCACTTTCACTGCTCTCGCAGAACTTGATCCTGCCATCATAAATCAGCCATCAATAGATGACTGTGTAGCAGCGGTACATGGCTGTATTATACAAGCAGCTGCCCAGTGTATTCCTAAAACCTCAAAATGTTTCTCACGATATCCTCGTCCATGGTGGAATCCTGCTTTCCACTTAGCACGGGAGGCTCAGAAATGGGCCTGGGATACTTTTTGTAGATATCCCACACTTTCAAACCGTGTTGCTTTCCAATGGGCCTATGCACATACTAGGTGGGTAAGACATCAAAGCCAGAAGGAATCTTGGATTAAGCTCACAACTAGCATATCTTCAATCACCAGTTCCAAGATAATATGGGACAGGATTCGAAAGGTTAATGGGCACTACAATTCTGTTTTCCTCTCGATCTTACTTTCTGATGGGCAGAAGGTGGCTGATACTCTGGGTGAAAGCTTTTGCTGGGTATCTAGCACTTCTGCTTGATCCTCCACCTTCTTGACCATCAAGACTTGGCAGAGCATTCACCTCTTTCCTTTCGAACTGACTGTTTCTTTGACTATAATTGTCCCTTTACCCTGGTGGAATTGAAAATGGCCCTTCATTGGTCTGCCAGTACATCTGTTGGACCTGTTGATGTTCATTATGACTTGCTGCACCATCTGTCTCCTGCTTCTCTTGATGTCCTTCTGATTGCCTTTAACCGGATCTGGCAGGATAATGTTTTTCCTGATGCATGGGGCCAGGCTATTATTTTACCTTTCTCTAAGCCAGGGAAAGATCCCAAGATTCCTTCAAACTACCGTCCAATTGCTTTGACAAGCTGTCTCTGTAAGACCTTAGAAAGGATGGTTAATGCTCGTCTTGTTTGGTTCCTCGAATCAAACAACATTCTCTCGCCCACTCAATGTGGGTTCTGACGACAGCACTCCACCACAGACCACCTAATTTGACTTGAAATGTTAATCAGAGAAGCCTTTCTCAAATGCCAACATCTTGTATCAATATTCTTTGACATAGAGAAGGCTTATGACACAACATGGAGGTATGGCATTTTGTGAGACCTCTATACATATGGGTTACGTGGACCTTTACCCATGTTTATTAAAAAAATTTTAATAGACAGGAGATTCCAAGTTCATGTGGGTTCAACACTTTCTTGTTCTTTTATACAGGAACTTGGAGTCCCTCAAGGCTGTGTATTGAGTGTCACACTTTTCAGTATAAAGATAAATGCCATCACTGAACAACTCCCTCTCACTGTTGCAAATGGGCTATATGTTGACGACTTTCACATCTCATGTCAGTCGTCAAACATGAGATATATTGAGCGGCAACTACAAACTGCTCTAAATTGTGCACCTAAGTGGACTCTGGTGAAGGGCTTTAATTTCTCTCTCTCTAAAACTGTATGCATGCACTTTTGCCGTCAACAGGGTATTCACCCTGATCCTGAACTTCATATCAGTGAAGTTTTGCTGCCAGTGGTCCCGGAGACCAAGTTTTTGGGGCTTATCTTTGATCGTAAACTGACCTTTATACCACACTTAAAGCAACTTCGGGTCAAATGCACAAGAGCACTGAACATCCTCCGTGTCCTCTCTTCTACCAGTTAGGGTGTAGACCGATGTTTAGTGTTAAAGGTATATCGTGCTCTTATTCAATCAAAACTTGACTGTGGATCAATGGTCTATGGCTCTACCAGACCCTTGGCCTTAAAGATGCTGGACCCAATTCATCACCAAGGACTTCGACTCTGCACTGGGGCTTTCCGTACCTCTCCAGTTCAAAGCTTATATGTTGAATCTCATGAACCTTCTCTGCACCTTCACTATTTGCAACTATTTTTACAATATACTTCGAAACTTTGTTCCTTACCAAAGCATCCCATCTGAGAATGTGTTTTCCTTCCTTGGTGGGCAGTACTTTTTCAGAACAGATGATTTGTCATTGCTCTATTTGGCCTTCGCATCCAGGCGCAATTGGATGAATTGGATTTGTCCTTGGATAACATTGCAGATTCCACTGACCAGCCCATCCCACCATGGCTTATTACAGCCTCCAAATGTGACCTTTCAGTCACCTAAAAAAGGCAGATATCCCAGATTGGAAGTACCGTCTTTTATTTAATGAATATCTTTCAAACAATCATTCAGTTCCCATTTATACAGATGGTTCCAAATCAGGTAATTCAGTGGGCTCTGCTATGGTTTGCTGTGGTTCAGTAGTTGTGCGCAAAATCCCCTCTACAGATTTTGTGTTCACTGCTGAACTGTATGTCATATCTCTTGCCCTGGATCATATTGCAGCTGAGCAGAACTCCAACTGCACTATTTATTTTGATTCGCTTTGTTTTGCACTAGCCTTGGAATTGCTACACGTTGGCTCACATCCTGTTCTTGCTGATATTCAAAACCAACTGGCCCATTTTTCATTAACAGCTACCTCAATCCAGTTTTTCTGGATACTAGGCCATGTTGGAATTCACGGGAACGAGCTTGCAGACATGGCAGCTAAATCTATCTGCTCCGGCACTATCACCCCTGTGCCTATTCCATACATGGACTATGGTGTTGTCTTCAAGGCTCGGCTCCGTGCCAGCTGTCAGTCCACTTGGAGTGAGCAGTGCAACAACAAGCTTTTTCAAATCAAACCCTATATTGGACTTTGGCCATCTAGCTTCCATAAAGTTCGGAAGGAGGAAGTTGTTCTCACTAGGCTACGCATTGGTCACAGTTTTTTAACTCATCATTTTCTTTTATCTGGAACTGATGCACCAATGTGTTGTTTGTGTGACACTCAAATCACTATCAGCCACATTTTACTTTCTTGCCATCGTTACGATTCTCAACAATGGCAATATTTTAAACATATTTTTTCCCAGGGTCTATCTATAACATTGTACAGAGTTATTGGTGATGGTGACACTGTCCACCTTGATAACGTTTTTAATTTTTTAATGGCTATTAATATTTTTAATCTTGTTTAAGTGTTGCATATTTATTCATTACACCTTTTTAATTGTGGTTCCTTTTTCACAGTTTTAATCTCTCTCATTCAATTTGAAATTGGACAATGGCCAGAACATTAAATAACTCGACACCAGGACTGGAAAGGCCAACTTCAGGTGACTAACGCTGCTGTTTGAACTACTCATTAGTCATCCTGGCGAGTTGTTATTACATTTTTGCTGCATATCATTTCACACTTTTACTACTTTACCTTTTAGTACTGGCCATATTGACTCATAACTCGGAACCAGGACTGGAAAGACCAACTTATGGTGACTGCTGGTGGTTTTTATACTTACCTGTTAGTCTTCCTGGCGGGTTATGATCATTACAATTTTGCTAGAGTAAATACCTTACTACTTCTTATGCTTTGCTTTTTCTCTTAACGTTGTAGACTAGGTGTCAACATTGGTTTTATACTTTTTTGTTTTACCTTCATTTCCTTTTATGTCTTTTACTACATTTACTTTATTTTTACCTTTTTACTGGATGTTTGGTGCATATAGCCTTGCTGCTTTATGCCATAAAACACTAAATCAATCAATCAAACTAGTTATTTGTTATACTGACCTTTAAGTCATGCTTAGTTAACATTACATAACTTGCATTGATACAGTGAATGAACACTCATGTTATGTATTTAGTGAAATATAAAACTAGTGGATTATATTTTGTAATATACAATCACATTTCAATTATTATAAATTATGTATGCATAAAGATTATTACTATTTATAAATAATTTAACTTATTTTTTTAAAAGTATGGAACAATAAATAAAGAAGTAAAGCGAACAATTGTATATTTTTGGTTCGACTTTTGTATTTGGTTGGTACTGGACGTAAGATATTAATCCTTTTAAAATTTTGCATGTGGAGAATATCAAGTAATATGTTTTTCAGGTTTTATATGTATATAGTTGATTAACTAAAAAACTATAAATAACTACACTGATATCACAGAAATCCAGATTAATTTATCAAGCTTCATAACTAAGATGTATTTAGATTTGATAAAAATATTAAATCTCGAGCAGACTAAAGACACAATCTAACTCATTGAAATCTCAGGTAAAAAGACTGTGGTAGCCTTTTTACAGATTAAATGGCTGAGAGAAACCACTCTGGTGACATTCTAAGCCGTTGATTGGCTATTCACGTCATATATTATAGTAAGTGTATATAGAGGACCACTTTTTAAAATGGAAAGAGGTTAATAGGGTCACTGCATTTGACTTAGTACATAAGCCATATCTCAGCAAAATGAAAAAATATGAGTTGCTTATTTTGTATTCTGTCTTGATAATATTCGTAATTTGTATGAAACTATAGACTGTTTAGTATTTTGACATCACAAACACATAATGTTCAACAGGTCTGCATTCAACATACTATGTAAGTCACTAAAGTCAATATTTAGGTATGTTCTTTTAATATTTATTTTTAAAGTTAGCAATTAGCTCATATATAACATTAAAGTTTGAATTATCTACAATTTGATTCCAAACTTGACATAAATTCATAAAATTGTAATTATACAAAATTTTGAATGTCAGTCAACAAATGCAGTGGCATGGCTTTTGTCCCATGACTTGTCATGAAAGGGTTTACCATGTATTGTCTATATAATCAACACTACGATATGGATGTACTGGTTGTTATTTCACCTGGCATTATTAATAAAGTTTTGATAATTTGCTAGGTGTCTTATTTGCAGTGTTTTGACCCAGACTGCCTTTCATCAATCCAAGGCTTCATTGACTTCTTGGGTTTAGTCTGCTGGCTAGTTGGTTGACTGAAGTCACTTTGTTGGTATGATATTTTTTAGTTATATTCAACAAACTAAGGCATATTACCAGGAAGAACCCCTTCGTTTTTTCGTATATTACATGCCTTTTGTGGTGTTTTTGATTCCTTCAAGTCCTGTGCCAAGTTATCTACAATTGGGTAAACATGCACATCACAAGTAAAATGATGTCAGCTAATCTTAGTTCAGCAAAAGTGCTTCATTTTGTAAGAATTCCATTCTATTGAAAATAAGTGTTTTAATTCCAAGTTACAAATGAAAAAGTGCATTTTAGCCTACTTGCAGATTTCTACTCTTTTATTATTAAGGGAGAAATATTCAATGTTAATTTTGTTTTGGTGAAAACTGTATTGTTCTCTGGCTACATGCACACTATGTGTGTGTATATATACCTTATTTTCATTTTTCATTTATATATTTTTTGTATTTATATTTTGTTTTTCATCTTTTTATATTTATCTTATTTTAACTTGGGAGAGCAGTCACTTTCCTACAACTGTTTGTAGACAGTAAGGGCGATATAGATGTGGGATGTTGTGGGCTTGAGAACCCACATCTTGCTCTGCTAATTTCTAATTTTTTTATGTAAGACTAGCAAATTCAAGGTTGAAACTGATAGATGGTGTAACCCACTGCAGTGCGGGTCCTACTTCTGCAGTCACCTCCAAAGCCTAAGATACATTTTATAATCTCACATTGTAGCTTTTACTCTAGGATCCTTTTTAAAAATATGCAATCTTGTTTGTTTCATGTTAATGTGTTTTGTTTATGATTTGCACTGTCTTTTCTTATGATGTATCTTAATTTTTAACTTTTCTAAATAATACATCTATATATTTATGTATTCCTTCAAATACTTTTTTATGCATAGGCCGTAACTTTCAAACACGTCAGTCACACTCTCTTGTAATTGAAGCCAAGTTTGATGGTGAGGTGATGAGCACAGATCCTATACCTCATACAGCTGATCCAGATTTTAGCACAGAGCTTGCATGGGAAGTGGACAAGCGGTCTTTACATTTACATCGACTACAACGCACTCCAATCAAATTACATTGTTTTGCCATTAATAACAGTACCGAGGCTAAAGAACCAGTTGGGTATGTGGTTCTTGATATTCGGCCTGCTCAAGAAAATAAAACAGTAAGTTCTCTGCCATTGAAACTAATCAGTATATTAGCATAACATGCATATATGTTACATTCAGTGAACTACGAGTTAAATGAAAAGTAGAAAACATGGATTGATACATGATTTAGTAGGAAATGTATGCATTCAGCATTTTGACTGTATGTTATGGTACTGTATTAAGGAAATTGTATAATATTTTAATAAAATTACATTAGGGTTAATGTACATAATTGTATTATCAAATATTGTGTTATTTATTGAATAATAATTTAATTCTGTGACAAGATTACTATGAATGATGATAACCAAATATATCACAATGAATATGATTCATATAAATTTACTTTTAATAATTTGTATTTTTGAGATACTACAGAAAGTAAACATTTAGAAATTGGAAGATGTAACTAGTTTTATTATATAGATTTGTGTTTGAAATGATTTTTTTTACCGATAAATTTTAAAATTCTGGCATTTATAAATTTAAACAATTATGCTCAATTTGTATTATTGATACTATATGATATTGCTTTGTTTTCGTAATTTAGGAAAAATGAGAATAATGTTTCAGTAGCAGGCTGTTTTATGAATTTAATTAAATAATCTTTCATCTTTCTTCTGTTAATCAGGGTTTCCTGAAATTGTTGATATTAATCAACCCCCTGGGATTGATGAGACTATACAAGGGGTGAATAAAGACCTAGGAGTAAAAAAATGACACCTAGGGTAAACTTGGGCTGTCCTATTAATCACCCTGTGTTTTTATAGCATCAGCAAGTGAATAACTCATTCTGTTTCTCAAATCATCTGTAGTGTGTAAATTCACACAGTTATGAAAAATACATTTTATAAAAAAAAATTTCAATCTAATTAATTTATATTATAAGAACTTTTAGGGTTGATGACGATTTATAAGGATATCAAGAGGTTGTTAACACATAATGTTTTTGGAAACCCTGCTGTAAATGTAAAATGTGTGTGTACATATTTCCCATTTTATAATTGTATTAGTTACATCACACTTGAAATAGTCTGAGAAAGTGATGGCTAAGAAATGGACTTTCTTATCATGGAGAAATACAATAGTTGTGTATTTGCCTTTCATTGTAAATATACAGGGTGGTCGCTAGAAAAGCGGAAAATTTGAGGGTCAGATGAGATCATGAATAAAATGCGTGCTTACTCATTTCTATTTTGATTTCTTTACATCATGAATAAAATGCATGATTTTAATAATTTTGAGCATCTATGAGTGTAATATAACATATGCCTTTAAAAAACTTTGTAAAAGTTATTCTTTGTAAAAATAAATAGCTGTTTGACAAATTTTCCGCTTTTCTAGCGACTACCCTGTATTTAGTTTAACAAATTAAGGAAAGCTTTGGTGCGGTGCTCTTAACTTTGCTACCTATCTTTTTACTCCTAGTAATTTTCATAGTTTTTCATAGCACTTGAAATTTACAGTGAAACAAATGTTAAAAAGTAACTTACAAAGACAGTCATGTGTTGTAACATTACGAAGAATTAGTAATAAAGACTATAGATAACCAAGCGAAAGTTTTAAATTATTCCAAATTGCTTGTTTTAATTTTTGTTACAGGATTTCAAATGGCATACTCTTCTTAATAGCAAACATGCTAGGCACAAACCTGAGCTCCTACTTTGTGTGTATCTTGAACGAGAAACACCCAATAAACTCATCAAGGAAACAGAAGACCAACTTCCAGATTCAAGGATTTCATGTAGTGATGAAAATGTAGCTGCTCATGTGATATCTTTGAAAAATAACAAGGAAAACTTTCCATCATTGGGACTTCAGTCAAATCAACTTAAACCGGTGTTAAATTCTGATGAAGGATTTTATCAGATTGGACCTGCTGAAAAATGTCAGGAGAGTTTCATATTTTCCGTAACAGTTGCATTTGCAGCTAATCTTTCTCAGGTTAGTATGCATTTAAATGAAAATTACTTCACACACACACGCACACACACACACACACACACACACAAAGACTAAATAACTTATAATTATTTTATGGAAGCTATAACTTGTTTCAGTGCTGATTTGAAATATGTTTTTCTGAGTTTTGATGATAAGTCTTCACTATTATTTTTAACATGCACTAGTATCTTAGATGGTGTGGCTTAGATCTTAACTGGGATGATTATTTTGTTGTTGTGTTTCCTGATGAGCTCTTGTAGTAAGATAGTTTTTATTGTACAATTAAATACATTTGTAATGAAGTATTCAAAATTATTGAGATATCTGGATAGTCAAATCAGCCATTTCAGAAATACAATAGACGCTATTAGCCTTCTCATTTGAAGTCATTCTATAAAGAAAAAAGGGATAATTTATATTTCTTTCAGATTTTTGTGGTTATGAGGTTGGTCAAATTGATTAATATTGTTCAGATTTAGGGTAGAGAAAATGTATTTAGAAGGTTTGTGATTATACAAATCAAATCTGAGATATTTGAGATGAGGAAAGTATTTTTAATATTAAAATAAAAAGTATTTTACGTAAATATGGACTATTCAAAACAAGTGCTCAATATATTCATGGACAAATATTTATTTTGTCCACTAAAAATACTTCATAAAAAAAAATTGATGTAAAATACTTATGTTAACTGAAAGACTGCCAAATTTTGTTAAGGTATACACATTACATTTAAAATTAGAAGCATTAAATCTGTAAAGACTAAAGTACAAAGAGGTCATGTGGTTGGTCATATTGACCATGCCTATGTCAAGAGAGTTCATAGCATGCATTATCAGGCAGTTTACATACAGTAAACATAGCAGTTTATTACTGTGTATCTATAATTATGGTTAATAATTACATAACATCTATAAAACTCATTAAATGTCATGCTCATTTTGATTGACCTTGCAACCAGTGTATGTGCTATAATTTTGTAGTTACCATATGTTTGTAAAATTTGGCAAGTTTTTTAGTAAACAAAACATTTTTTTTTATCAAAAATCAGATTTTTTAATAATGTTTTTATTAAAAATTTATTTGCTAATTTATGAAGTTTCTACTGAGCTGGTCTGAACAAAAAGTGGCTTTCATGTTAAGAATAAAAATGTTTTTGTCTTAAGTTTCATATTTCATGTGCAGAACCTCCTGTAATATATTACAAGTTTTCTTTTTGTTAAAGTTTTGTACTTTATCTCTTATTGTCTCTACACTGACACTAATAATGGAATCATTGCTGTTTGAATCATGTTTAAATGCCACAACAAGCAGTAAATCACTAGAAGTGTGGGGGTGAGAATAGCAGAATAAACAAGTGATACATGGAATGACATGAATAATAGTGTAAGATTTGTTTTTCATTTAAGCTCTTTTATATAAACTGATAAAGTTTTAATTTTGGATTTGTTAAAACTACGCTTTTGACAACTTTGCACAAAGTCAAATGATGTGTGTATTCTTTTGTAATCCTAATTTTTCCGATTAAGTTTATTGAAAATAACAATGCATGCAGGTTTCTCAGTAGAGACCCTTAGTGAAGGGTCTTGCACTCTCAGCTAGAGTTCTAATGAGATTTTTAAAGGTCCCCTAGTTATTATTTGTGAACTAAGAAAAAATGGGAGGGAAACATTTCAGTGTAAGTGGAAAACCTTCAACTACAATGTACACTGCATGTTTACCTTCTGAAAGTAGAAAAGAGTTGTTAATAATGTTTAGTAAAAACCTTTATTACAATTTACATTGCATGCTCTTTCTCTTTATGAGTGCAAAGTAATTTTTATGATACAATTAAAAATATTTTCTTTATCTGAAAAAAAAATGTTAATTTTCTTTGCATAACCTCTAAAATATCTTAAATAAATATCAAAAGTTTTATAACTAAAACTATATTTTTATTTTCTCTACTTTAACTGTTGACTGTAACTATCATAAAAATAGCCAATCTAAATTACTTTTTTTTCTTCTAAAATGACTGCGGATTGTAACAGGGAACGATAATTGCTCATTCTAAATAGTTTGAGACTCATAACAGCCTGTTTCTGTTTGTACTTAATATTATTATCTTATTTCCTTTTAAAATGTGTCTTACCAATAATCCCTCCACACAATATGTACTTCATGTTCTGCATTGAAAGACAGAGCACAAGGTCCTCATGAACATATGGGTAAATTTTGTTTTGAAATATTTGTTCCTTATCATACCTAATTTAACTTTATCAAATAAGATGAGCTTCTAAAATGTAAAACTTAGAAGTTTATCTTATTTGATAAGGTTAAATTAGGTATGATAAGGAAAAAACATTTAAAAAACATTTTTACCAATGTGTTCACGAGGACCTTGTGCACTGTTTCAAAATACATATGAAAAACAATAAATATAATACTTATCTTAGATTTCTTGTTTTTTTGTTCTCTGCAGCCAATCAAATTTGAGCATACTCCTTTTTTATACTGATCGCATTTGTATATTAAATAATTTTTATTCACTTAAATAATGCACCTAAGAACACAGATTAATAATGCATACAATTTGACATAACTATCATAAATTAAGTGGCTTTAAAACTTTGGTATAAGAGTCTTCAAATAGTTCCTCAGCTTGTTAATCTAAACACTGGCAGAGAAACTTTCAAAATGCAGATGAAATACAGTACTATATGCTGAAAATGATACAAGATTCATCATTTGATTAATAGCTTTTCTTTCTGTTGGTTATTAATGATTCACTACAAAACCTCAAAATTATTGTTCTATGTTTTGAGAAACATTCACTGAAACACAGCCAAGACAGGGAAGATTAATGGTCAGTTTTATATTACTAGATAGGTGACCTGAGTGCATATTCACTACATCTGTGAAGTTGTGTAATACTAGCTAGGCATGACTAAAAGGTCAATATAGCAATAAATATATAGTGTTATGAAACTTAAACTATTTAGACTAGATACATGCATTTTCGTGTTATAATAGCATTCGTGTCATTCTAGCATGATAAAACATAACGTGATATTTTTTCCTAGTGTTTTTTGTGATGGTTACAAGGGTGGTCAAGTGACAAACATGCATAGTTAAGAGTATGGAAAATATCTTAAAATATAGTCTTACTGAAAACAAACATTTGGTATGTATTTAGAAGGTTATAGAGATTACACAAATAATATTTGAGATTTTCAGGATAAAGAGTAGTTTTTAATATTAATATGAAATCACTTTACACTCAGACAAGTAACAAAACAGACTATTTTCACAAACAAATTTTTAGTAAAAATATTTCATTAACAATCTGTTTTTTTTATACAAATTACTTGTAATCTTTACTAAAAGTCTGCAAAATTTTGTGAAGATACACATGCTGTATCAAAATTACAATGCAAATACTCAACATGTGCAAATGTGTAGATGAACTCGTGTATATTATACTGATCCAATAGTGAAAGGGTTAAAGAGAATGATGATCATTTCTTAAATGGTATAGAGAACAAGAGGAGTGGACCACTCCAGACTGAACAAGTACAGTGTGATTGAAGTAAAGCAAAAAAATGAGGTTGAAAATTTATATTCAGAAATGTCACTTACCTCTTTGTACCATGAAGAAATATTACCTCATGCAACAACTTCCCATGAAATTTCCTGCATGTGACACAAGCTTTAAAGAAACTCCTACTCTTACATGTGTTTATGGGTATTACACCAGCCTATAATGTGAATATCATAATGCTTTAGGCCTCTGTCAGTAGGATGGTGAAATGACCTCTTTGTTTTGTAATAATCTCCATGAGCAATTAGATTGTGATCATAGCCTTAATCTTTCTCTAGCGATGCCTATATTCAGACATATTTTTTAATGTCTTTTTTTTCTTTAGCTTCTAGTTGATATAATCGGCAACATTTCTTTCTTTAGTGCTTCATTGTTTTGATTTTTGTTGCACTTTTGTTCTATCAGCTTAACTGCAACTTTTTTTTATACCTTAGACTGCATTCAACAACATATTACAAATAATATATATAACATTTAAAGAAATTCTTTTGAATACATTTTCTGCAACTGATCCATCAACAGCAGAAGATACTTTTTTTGTTCAGTGACTTGACTTTCATTTGTTATCCCTTTAGCTCACTTAGCACAGAGCACACAATAGCATGTGACAGGTCTCAGATTTAATTTTGTGGCAGAATATTTTCTGTGCCATAAATAACTTCCAAAGTCTTACTAGGATGTGAATGACAATGATATGCCATCAATTTAACTGTTGATGTTTCTTCTTTCATGAATCAGGTGATTGGTTTCCTTCTGCCTGTTTTTTATCTTAAGTTCATGTCCCTTGTTTTGTTTAGTTACCTACTGTTTGGTCTTCCTCACCCATGATTAATTTTTGCCAGCTTTTTGATCTTCAGGCTTTGCTTCTGGTTTTCCTCTTCTCCATTTTATTTGCTATGCATATGAGTTAATTGCAATATTTTGTCTTCTTTTTTTACCTGTATATCATAATGTATTTTTGTTTTACTTTGTATACCTCCTTCTGACCCAACTTTATGTTGTCCCCCATTTTTTTGTCCTACTTACCTTTGTGATTCCTTATTCTCTGGTATTGACTCTTTTATATTTCTTGAAATCCAATCTCTTATGCCCGTTCTTTCTGCTAGGAGTACTTGCCTTTCTCTTTTTTTATTCTTCTTTCTAGCTGTATGTTTTATCTATTTTTGCTCTTCTCCTTTAATTTTTCTCAGCTCTTCACCTTCTCATTGACTAAGCTTTACATCACATCTTGAGTACTTTTGGTGGAGACACCTATTATTCTGATTTTACCACTTTGTTTTCCATCTCTTCATCGCCTGTATAATTTGATCTGTTTCTTTTGTTTATTCAACCTCCTTAGTGGAGTGTCTGCATTTCACTCTTGGACCATTGTCTTGCTCATTTCCTTACTGACCTGGTCTTTGAGGTATTCTGGACATTTTGAAATCCCAGGATTTTGTTGCTTTTTTTAAGTGTTCTATTATTTTCTTAATTTTCCATCTGACTTGTCCATGTGTATGCTTGCTTTGTACTACTCATCCTCAGAAGCCTCATTGATCTACATTTTTCCTGCTGTCTTGCTACTGTTCATTGTCTCCCTCCTGCATGATTAGCCATTACAGCTTTTTGTAGTAATTCCATGTTGGAACCAATTTTATACTCTGATCCCATTTCTTACTTCAGCTACGTGTGTTCTTTTTTCTTTCTCCAGTAACCTTCGGTTCTGCACATTATTTCTTATTTTTCATATTCCAACTCTTCTTTCCTCTTGTGATGATTTAATTGGACAACTCTTTTGAAATTATTTTCATTAACTGTCATGAAGGCACCTACTCTTGGAACCTCTGGTTTCTTGCTCTTGCTTTTCTTTCTTATTCATCTTATGATATGTCATTTTGTTCTGGTATCTGTATTTGGTGATAAAACCACTTTCTTATCTTGATGTAATCCATCCCATATAATGATCTTTATATTCTTCAGTTTTATTTTGAGTTTTTTCCCATTTCAAAACCTCACAAATCAATGCTTTTGGAACCTCTTTGTCATTCTCCCTTCAATTGAACTTATACATCCATTTTTTGTGAATGGGTGTTATTTCTTCATCTTCACATATGGGATATGTATGGTATGTTGCATGACTTGCTGGATTTTTATGTGGAGTATCCAGTTTTCTCTCTCACTTTTGTTATCTTTGTACTCTTGCCCTCTATTAACTTACATGGGCTGTCTTTTGCAACTTCCACTTTAGCATTTTTCTCTCATTTGACCTTGGAAGTCCATCTTTCATGAATGGGTGTGATGCCTTCATCTTTGGTCTGGCATGGTCAGGTGGGTTAAGGTGTTCAACTTGTAATCTGAGGGTTGCAGGTTCAAATCCCTATAATACCAGACATGCTTGCCCTTTTTCAGTCTTGGGAGAGTTATAACATGAGCGTCAATCCAACTATTCGTTGGTAAAAGAGTAGTCCAAGTATTGGAGATGGGTGGTGATGACTAGCTGCCTTCCCTCTAGTCTTAACACTGCTAAATTAGGGATGGCTAGTGCAGATAGCCCTCAAGTAGCTTTGCATGAAATTCAAAAGCAAACAAGCCTTCATCTTCACATGTGGGATATGCCTGATTTATTATATGGCTTATTTGGATTTTTATATGGAGTAACCAGTTTTCTCTGGCAGTTATCTGCTAATACTGGTGACTCTGCTACTCTTCAGCCTGTTAATCTTATTTCACCACGTCTCATTATCTAGTTTAAATTTTTTTTTTATCTCAGTCCTGTCTGTTTCATCCAGTGCAAGCTACAGTGGTCATCATCCACAGTGTTCCACCTCTTTCCTGGCAATAATCCTCTCCTTTTGTTCCCTCCCCTCATCCAGTCCCTGTCCTCTACTAGGATTTTGTGTGGTTCTTTGGGCTCTTATGTGCCCTATTCGAACTGTTGACCTCCTGTTCCTTGTATTGTTTGTATCTCAAGATATATTTTCTTCTTTTTACTTGTGGTTGTTATTGTTGAGACATTTACATTTTAAATGCTTTCCATACTCTCTTTCATAGGGACTGGCTGATATTGTTTTCATTCCACTACCTTATATTGAAGATATGACTGTGCAGGAGAGTGATCAGGTGTTTTCTACCTTTTCTCTCTCTCCTCTGTGTATCATTTCCATCCCAATTCTCGTGTGGTAGGCCTTTTTCTCTTAGGATTTGTTCCCTTACACTTTTGATTCACAAACTCTTCCATTTTGCATATTCTTCCTTGGGCAAATCTGACAGTATACTTTTTGCCTCTTCTCTCACCAGTTTTGTTACATAACATTCTCATTTGCCTCTTTTTCTTGCTAATCTTTGGAGATCTTACAGTCTGATATGCTGACTATACCTAACATATTCATATCTCATTGTTTACCTCATTGGACGGTACTCTGTGTCTGAATTTTGCCTGTTGTGTTTTCAGTCATCTCCACTTTAATCAGATATTTCATGATGCCTTCGTATGTGTTTTCTGTGATTTTCTTAATGTTCCAACAAACTGCATCTTTTCGACAAAAACAAGTGCTCATGAGGAGCATAATTTAGCCGAGCAAATGTTGCATTACATTCTTGTGTTGGGGTTTTCTGTAAGACTGTTTTGGCAGTATATTTCTCTAACTTATATGGTCTTTTCTGCACCTTTTACAAAACAGAAACAACACCAGATGTAGTCCTACCCTCAAAACTTGCTTACACTTGTTGTAGTAACCCATTCCATTGTTTCTTGGTGAAGGTCCATTTCCAGATGTGCCTTCCTTTACATACACTGATGGAATAGACTAAGGCCATAAGTCACACTTCATATTTTTATGTTTTGCACTTCTTTGCATCATGTTCACACTGGTACTGGATTTATCCAGTTTCCTTTACTCTAAGCTTCTTTCTAATGTAAAAGTAATATATGAATAAATGAATCAAAACAGGTTAGGGAAAAGTATTTCCAGTTTGAGAAGGATTATGTCTGTAATCGAGAGCTGCACCATAGGTGACTTCCTCGTCTCATGGAAGTCATATCTCTTTGGCTGTCTTTTGCTATTTAAGAAAGGAGCTAATTTTCATAACTGGTCCATACTGACATCTTTGCCATTTTAAATGTGAGATTATAACTTTTTAGTGATGGCAAAAAATTAAGGAGAAAGTTAACTTCTATCTTGCCAGCATCTAAATAGTATGTTTCCAATTGGTTAGATAGCCTAAAGAGTTGTTTATAAATGGAAAAAAAAATTATAAATGAGAAATCACCGTACCACTAAGTCCTGTGACTTTGAAAGTTGCAAACTGATATTTTAAGTATTTCATTTTAAAACTTAGATAATATAAAAAAATTATGAACAAGTTCTTTGTTCTCAAGCTTGTTGTATGACATGCACACTTTGACCCCTGTTTGTATTCAAAGGGATAAGCAAAGTAGAATATTATTTCATTATTGTCATGTAAATATTATGTTTTTCAGACCAATGACTTACTTATAGAATGCAAAATACAAAGGTTTGTGTTTTGTTTTCTTGTAAAAACAAACATTACCATTTAAACCTCTTCCAAGTCATAGTTTACTTCACATTACACAAGTTTAGTCAAGTTACTTTATGTTCATGTTGTATTACTTAGTATAGCATAAAACCATAGATAATAAACCATATTTTACCAGTATATAAGTTTTCAAGTTCTTAATTTTATAGTGCAATATTTTGAAAAACATGAATTTCCCCCAATGTTTAATTCTATATCATCTACAACCAACAGAGAGCCAAAGTTTTCATCTATCAAATGACAGGTTTTCTGTAATGGAGATTTGTCAGTTTCATTGTTAGTACAAGCTTCATTCCTTCGGGAAAGATAATGACTAGCTTGGCTGAATTTGTAACAGCTTTTATCGTGTAGTCAAAAAGACAATAGTATTGTGATAGTTGTGGAACATTGCCTGTTTTGTGCATGTTATTATTGTATTTTCTTTGCTGCATTACTTAATTAAATAAAAATTATTTAGTGCACTGCTACCATTAATATAAAATGTGAAGTTAAGTTTCATAAAAAACGAAGACTCTGGGAAGTATTTTGTTTTTCATATTTATTCTTTATTATTATAAAAGTAAAATATAAAAATAAAGATATTTTCAGGTTAGTTACGGTGAGATTAGGTAAAATAAATAATTTAATAAAAATGTTTCATAAGGAACATTCATAAGTAACAATTTGATGGCATAATGTGAGCTGTATGTTTCCCAAGTGATATAAAACTTGTAATGGTAAGAATAGCAGTTATATACAATGCAGAGGGTATTAAAATAGTAAAATTTAATTATGAATACTTTTACAAGTTTAAAGCTACTTGAGATAAACCAGTGTAGTTTCGTTTTACAACTTGAAGTCATTCTAGAAAGAATGAAAAGGGAAATTTAAATATATTAGATTTTGGGGGCTTTATAGAATTAGGGAAGAGAAAATAACAGACAAAATATAAAGTTTTATTGAAAAGGAAAGTTTGAAGGTGTTTGAGATTACAATAACAATGAAATTTGAGATTTTTGAAATAAAGAAAATAGTTTGAATCTGAACAGGAAAATCAGTTTGCACTTGTCTATTCAAAACAAATACTTTATACATCTGTAGACAAAATTGTTTAAGTTATTTCAAATACTTCACAAAAAATATGATTTTTTTTTGTACCTGAAAGACTTGATAATGTTTACTGAAAGTCTATCACATTTTGTGAAAATATGCATAATGGATTTAAAGTTAGTTGCATCAAAATTATCAAGACATTAGATGAGGTCGTGTAGTCACTCAGATTGACCAAGCTCCTGTTGAGAGAATTAATGATGTTATTTATACCTGTTTTTGTTTTAAAGTACTGTGACTTGACATGACTACAGTATAACTCATTCTTAAAATCTCTTGATATCTGTGATGTTTTATGTCTCTTACTGTTGTTAAAATTATTCTTAAAATAATTATAATCTGTTACCTACTGCAAGTAAAATTTGCTATCAGCAAAACAGACATAAACAGGTGTCTACATTGAGTGAAGGCTATTTTCAGAAACATTGTTATAAACGAGTACCCACTATGAGTGGTCAGTAATTATCACCTCATTTCCAGCTCTGATCATCTCCTAATTGACTTTCATAGGGTCATTTAGATGACCAAATCATTTCTCCATAAGAAATACATTTTTGTTATAATAGTAAGTGTTCTAAATTCAGGATGCGAGTATATAGATCATTGATTAAATTTCTGATCATGAAGGTTTGACTACTTGAAGTATCTTCTGAGGGTTCAGATGGGCTTGGTATACATGAGCTCATCTACACATTTGCATATGATAAGTATTAGCACTATAACTTTTGATACAGCATATGTATATTCATAAAATTTGGTAGACTTTTGATAAAGATTCCAATTTTTAAGCACAAAAATCAGATTTTTTCAGTAAAGTATTTAAAAAAAAACGTTTGTGAAAATGTCTGGTCTGTTTTGTTGTTAGTCTGAAGGCAAAGTAATTTCGTGTTATGATTAAAAAACTATTCTTTATCCTGAAAATCTCAGATATTTGTATAATCTTTAAAGCCTCCTGAATACATTTCAAATGGTTGTTTTCCGTAGGATTTTATTTTGTTATTTTCTATGCATTAACTATGTGGGGTCTGCACTTGACCAACATTATAACCATTGCAAAAAAATTGGGAAATAAATATAAATCATGCTTTTTTCATGCTGGAATGACTACGTATTATAACACAAAAATGCAAATGTTTAGTCAAAGCAGTTTAAGTTTCATAACTATATATTTATTATATTGACCTTCTAGTTGTGCCTAGCTAACAGTGCATAACTTCATTGATGATGTTTGATTTCCCTCAGTGGACTCAGTAGATAGCCCAATGTGGCTTTGCTATAAGAAAACACACACACACTTATTGCCAAGGTTAATGTACTCTCATGTTATGTATCCAGTAACATAGAACTGACCTATCTTGGCTGTGTTTTAGTGGGCTAGTATTATGTAATAGTCACATTTCAGTTATTATACATTGTATACAGATTATTACTGTTTACAAATAAATTATGGAACTTATTTTACTTACAATATAGAACAATAAATCAAGAAGTAAAGCAAACAGTTATCTTGTTTAGCTATGACCTATGAATTCAGTGCTGCTGGATTTAGGTTGCTAAACCTTTTAAAATTTCCCATGTGGAAAGTACCAAACAGATTTGTTTTTTAGGTTCTATATATACAGTTGAATAACCAAAAAACTATAAATAATTTTACTGGTACCATAGAATTACACTCTAATTTTTTACGCTTGGTAATTAAGATGTATTTAAGTTTAATAAATTATAAAATCTTGAGTAAACTAAAAACACAACCTGTCTTCTTGAAATTTTGGTTCAAAGAATGTGATACCTTTTTTTATAGATTCAAATGTCTGTGAAAATCACTAGAGGGACTTTCTAGGTTGTTGATTGTTTATTCACATGTCATATATTGAAGTAAGTGTGTATAAGGGACCATTTCCAAAAATGGAAAAAGGCAAACAGGGCCACTGTGTTTGATTCAGTATATAAGCCATATCTCAGCAAAATAAAAATGATATGAGGTGCTTATTTTATATTCTACCTTGTTAGTATTGGTAATTTGAGTTTATAATTTGTTCAAAACTATAGACTTAGTATTTTGATATCACAGATATCTAATTTAAAGCAGTATTACATTCAGCATACCTTGTGACTCACTAAAATCTATATTTATGTGAGTTTATTTAATATTTACTTTTAAAATGAGAAATTAACTCAAATATAATACTAAAGTTTGAATTATAATCTATAGTTTGATTCCAAGGTTGTTGACGTAGATTCATAAAATAGTGGTTTGATAAAATTTGGAATGTAGGTCGGCAGATGCGATGACTTGGCCTTTGACCCATGATCCATTGCAAAAGGGTTAAACTTTCCAAGGTGGTGTACAAAGGATTATGTTTATCATTGCAAAATGTAGCAGTCAGGCTAAAAATATGACAAGATTCTAATAGAGAACGTCAAGCATTTAAAATAGAAAATAGTTTTATGAATTTTTTAAGTTTAAGAAAATATTTATTAAATTATATTAATCCAGGCCACATCATTCTTTTCTAAAAGATTGCTAAACATTTAACATATTTCTAAGGTTTCTCAGTTTCATAATTTCTGATGTAACTCTTAACTACATCAAAACAGTCAATGGAAGTTTTAAACAAGTTTCAGTTCCATAAAAAGATTCAGCACTTTCTACATTACATCAAACTTCAGCTGACATTCCACTGGAGGATATTCAGAGAGTATTAATTTGAAATTATATTTATATTTGCCAATTTCCGTAATATGTTTGTCTGTATCAGTGTTGTTGTCTGGCATATGTTAGGGCTTCATATTACATGACTGAATTTTTCTCCTAGGTTACTATGTTCTGTTTAAGGTTTGTTTGCTGTCATTACTGACAATTATATATTTGGTGCATGTAGTTGGCAGCAGTTTGTTGTGTGGTTGTCTTTGTTTCAAGTCGTAAGATCATAAAATAGTAGTAAACTAGTGAGCTATTCCTTACAATGTATGATTCAAAAAATAAAAATGAAAAAGATGTTAGACATACTTGTTCAAATGCAAGCATTTTGTATGATTGTCCAAGTGGTCATATGGTTAGATACACAGTTATACTAGTTATTTTTAGTACTTAGCCATTTGGTTGTCTTGTAACTAAGTTTTGATCTCACTTTCTACATGACCATTAAAATAAAAAGAGTATAGTGCTGATTATAGTTTTAAATTTCTAGATGATGTTAATTACAGTTCCAAGATGTTTATTGTGTAAGCTTTGGTATTCTATCTTTATATACTAATAAACATTAGATGAAGCTATAGATATTTGCTGTGAGTTGGTGTTTGGAAGTCTAGGTTATCTTAACAGGTTAATTAAGAAACATTTAAAACACTTTTTAACTTATAAGGAAGAAGTGTCATTTTCTGTATAGTATCTGTTCTCCTATATGCCTTGCTTTCCAACTATTTTGGGCTAATTTTTATTGGGTTCCTTTCGTAGTGTGCCAAAGTTATGAATGTGGTGATGGAGTGGTTACTCCAGCCTCAGGTTTTTCATTCAGTTTGCTCAGTTAAGCAAACCTTTCATCAATCTTTCCACTAATCTTAACACCAGACTTCTCCGCTTTTGGTTTACAGCTTCTTATACTTCAACCTGGCAGACAATACTGTCAGCCAGGGCTGGTTTTATTTTTTTCTGTATGCCTGTCCTTCTATTCCTCTTCTCTCTTATGTCCTTGTTTTGAAATGCAACACTCCTTATCAGGTACTGTTGGTGGAACCTCTTTGGTCAACACTATCCTAGTGTCTCTACTTTTATGATTTGATTTTCTGATAATGTAGCCGTTTTTTGTCCCGTTCATTCTTCACTTCTGTTTATCAGTCACCAGAAGCTGCAGGTTTCTTCATGCTGGTCCATCAGCTTCTCCCTTTCTCTAGACCATCTTCTTGTAGCCTTGGTTTTTGGACTTTTTCATATGGTTGTTTAAACATTAATTGTCAGTTTCCACTATTACTGGTTCTCAGTCAGCTTTATCAGTTGCATTTTGCCTTTCTCATTATTGTTCTTTTTTTTTCCCATTCTTTCCAATTTATTCAAGTTCTTCCTTTTTTGTTGAACATCTCATTCTGTTCCTATTCTTTACTGGGATTTTGACATAGTTTTACACACACTTGTACATGCTTAGTTTGGACTAGTGGGTTTAAGTTCATTTCATCTTCCTTTTTCTCACCCCTCATCATCACCATTTAGATGTATATGTTGTTAATGCTTTCTTCATTCTCTTTTACTGGAGTTACTTTCTCCTTTAGGTCTTTCTTCCCAAGACTTTGACTGATTGGGAAGGTGATTGTTCTTTAATATTTTGCCACATCAGTTCACCAACTACATCATTTTTGTGTATCTTTCAGGTTAGCATGTGTATGAATCTGCATATGTTTATATCCTGTTGTTTTTATTTTGTGGGTTTTCAGCCATTTACAACTGCTATTCTTTAGTAGAACTATGCATAGTATTTAACCCTTTCTTTTTATAGGGTCTTGGCTGGCAACTGGTGTTGTTGCTAGTTAGAATATCTATAATGATATGTTTATCAACAAATTGGTAGTGTAGCTATGAGGTCAAGCTTAGTCGCTTTGTTAATGCATTTTTTTGTTATTATGGGAAACAATGGCTGGAGAAATAACAAAATTGTATGAAACTTATATTACTGCAGGATATATCAGGTAACACTTCTGCAGTTTACAAGAATATGATCCAATATAACTTTCAATTCAGGTTCAGTCAATTTTACTGACCACATGACCACTTTGTGGTTATTTAAAATATTTTTGTATTTAATACTTTAACATTAAAAACTGTTTGTATATTTTCACAAAATATGGCAGTCTTTCAGTTAACATTATGTCTTTCATATGCATCACAATCACAGTTTTACTGAAGTATTTTTGACAAACTAAAGATTTGTACATTAATATATTGACTATCTGGTTTGAATAGTCTATGTGCAAAGTACTCTTCTTGTTAAGATTAAAAAATACTTTTAATCTCAAAAATCTCAAATTCTCTTTATGTAACCCCTAAAACATTCTAAATACATTTCAAAAGGTTTTTCACTAAAATTTTATATTTTCTGTTTTTTTTCTATACCTTAACTCAAAAAAGTATCGGTCAATTTGATCCACCTTGTAACCACCGAAAATAAATCTAAATCACCTGTTTATACTTTCTTGAATGACTAACTTGTAACATGAAACTACATTAGTTTATCGTAAGTAGCTTTAAGTTAATTATAGTACATATCTATTTATAATTCACTTTTGCTGTTTTATTGTACTTCTGATTGTTGTTTGAACCATGCTAACTATTATCCATGCCATTATTAGTTATAAATTACTCTGGGCACAAGCAGTACATGTTATACTATAAAATTACATTACCCATGTGCTCCTTGCATGAGTGCCTCATACTTTGTGAAATGTTTTTATTATATATTTTTTTTTATTTTACCCACTCTAATCTTAAATAACCTAAGACAATCCCTATTTTTATAATAATAATTAAAGAATGAGATTGAAAAACAATAAAGTATTTTCCCAATCTTTTCTTGTTATCAATTGTTGAGGGCATTTGGGTCTAATTTGTTATACTAATGATAGTAATGCACTAAATAATTTCTATTTAATTAAATAACATACCAACGATCATGGATTAATAGCTTTCAAAAAGTAGACAATTTCCTTGAACTTTCACGATTTTTCTGGCTTTTTAACTGTGCGATAGATTTATCCAAACTAGTCATTAGGGTTTTCCCTCAAATGTTGCTTGCATTACGAATGAAACTGACTACTATCTGTTTAGAACACAATGCTATGTAATACATCTTTTTATGGATGAAAACCTTGACTTTCTCTCAGTTGTATGTAATATATAATTAAACTTAAGAGAGTTTGTGTTTTTCTTATGGCAAAGTCATATCAGACTATCTGCTGAGCCCACTGAGGGGAATCAAACCCCTGATTTTAGTGTTGTACATCTGTAGACTTACTGCTGTACTAGTGGGGGGCACTTAAGAGGGAACTGTGAACATATCCTGAAAGAGAGGATGTATCAGGAAGGGTCTGATTTTCTATCGAAAGCTATGTATTTAAACAGAATTGAACATTATAAAAATAATTATGATTTGTCTGAGGAATGATGATTTTATCCTGAGCAATTTATATTTCTTACTCTTTCAAAAGGTTGTGGAAGACAGGATACCTAGATAAAATATGTTGTGTGTCATGCTAGAGGAAATTCAAGATTTTAAAAAGTATTTCCTTGCATAATTATAAACTAACTTGTATGGTATAAGATGTGGATTTTTAGCTAAGATTTTATGCTAATTGGTATAAACAAAATGTAGCTTAGTAAAATTTTGAATTTAAGGCACTGAAACTATCATGTGTAGTAAATTATACCCAGGTTGAGAGAGTTCAGTTCATAAATATGGTTTTAATGAAATTAAAGTAACAACATTATTATTTCTTGGTACTTGGATTTCAAACCTTAACAGACAACTTAGTACAAAATTGGTTGAAGTGTAACAGGGTATATTCATGTATTAGAGTTTATTTCTATTAGTATTAAAGAAATATTTTCTAAAAACATTATTGAACAGAACCTATTAATCCATAATCTCATCCAGAGTTGTAGGTAAGAAGTGTGTAACGATAAAAGGTTTCAATCTCTAACACATACCTCATGTTTTTCTTGATTTTATAATCTGTTTCATAGAGCAAATGCTTCTGTTGATTTTACACTGTGTGAAAATTTTCAGACAGCTTGATGAATATATAAGTAGACATAGATAGTTTTGTTTTTTCTCAGATAAATATATGTAGTTTCAGAATGAAACACATGCAATGAGATGTCACAGATGTGGTAGCTTTACATAATGGTACAGTATCTGATAGGAAACCATTAGTTTTGTATATGATAAATAAGTCTGAAGAGTATTTACAAATAAGAGAATGCCTTATTGCTTTTGTTTCAGATGCAAATAATTACTCCAGATGTGGGAAAATAGTAGGAATTTATATATATCTGCTTTCCAACCACACCACCTTAATGGACACTTTAAAACATTTTAAACTATTTTGTAAGATATTACAGTCGAACTAGTTTTAACTATTGTCATTAATCTTTGACTTTATGAACCATGTGAAAAACAAGTGATTACTTGTTACCTGTAAAGCATGGTATGAAAATAACAAGGTAGCACTTGATTTAGCATGTGCAGATCATTATTTTGATTAGCATGTATTGAATATGCTGCAATTTACAAAATAAATCAAAATAGTTTTTTTGTTGAAATCAAATGTCATACCAAGGTAAATTGACTATTCAGTCATCTTAACTATAAGCCTGGGTTTGAGGAGCATCTTTTTTTGATTTGTATTGGTATATATCAAAGATTTGTACAGTTTCAGGTTTATTGTACAGTTGCTTTGACAATAGTTCAAATTAAGATGGCTGAATCTTATTACAGGTCTAATAATTTGTGTATTTCAAATATTTTTGATTAAAATATGAAAGTAGAGTTGTTGTTTTATTTATATTTATTTTACATTAGATAAAACCTACCAGCAAGAAAGTCATGGCTACCTCCGAGCAGTACCATTTCTACTACTCTCTCCTTGGAAATGATGTCAGAACTGAGTCATTTACAAACCTTGATAATCCTGATTTTCCCGCTGAGAGGGCTTCTGTTCGGATGAGGAGTAACTTTGAGACCTTATCAGAGTTCTTTAAGATTCATCCTCCTCTGATGGTGTGACTGTTTTCCTCAAATTAGAACTCTCAAAATAAAGTATAACATATATTAGTAGTCAAAAGTTTTAGTTTTTGATACTGATATACATTAGTTGAAAACATTTTCTTCATATTGACATATATAGTACACTCAATTATTTAAAATAATTTTGGAAGAGATGCGACTAAAATGTGTATAATATTTTTACACAAATGTAGTAGAATTCTCATTTTCTGGAAATGTCATCTAAGTGATCAGCTGTTGGTCTAATATTACATAATGCTTAATTACTACATCACAGTTCTCCTTCAATGTATAGAATTTTCATTCCATATTTGTATTGGTTTCATATTTCTTATAAGCTTCAGTTTTTGATTTTTATTCCATGTTTATAGCTTTGTTTTTCATTAGGTACAAGCTTTTTGTTATTGTTTGAATTGTTTTTCCTCATAGTGAATTGCTAGCTTTATTGAAATTGATTTTACATATAATTCAATTTCGTACGATCATTGATATTCTATTACAGTAATGTAAATAATATAACTCCTGCTCTAAATTTAACTTCAGATATTTCAAACATATTGTATAATACTATTTTAAAATCATTTTGATTGCATTTCTTTCCATAATAGTTGTAACAAGAATTATGGTGTTTTTAAGGATTTCAGGTATTTATGTTTATGCTAAAATTTCAGTAATAATTACAATTTTTTAGATTTTTTTATGCTGTGGTGACACTCTTGCTGGGTCAGCTGAAGTAAACCTTCAGCAGTTACTTGAAGGGACCAGTTCAGACCTAAGTAAAAGTCCAGCTTCTTTAGGAGGGACATTTCTAGTAAGCTTTGTTTGTGGTATTACTGATGTAAAATTTCAGTTAGAAATACTTCACTTACTTTATATAAAGATTACTTCTGAAAGGTATCAAAAGAGTTACTGAAAACAATTTAGTGTGTGTTAATAACTTTTGTCTTAGGAGAGAATACATTTATGACAGTTTGTTTCCATTTTTAATCTGAAGATTAAGTGAAAGTGTGTTTTCTATTTATGTTTATATTTATATTTCAAAATAAATTTTCTTGTACATCAAAACAGATACATAATATTTCTGTGTAACTTCAATAGTTGTATTTAGGAATTTGCAGTTTAAAAGGAAAGAGTGATATTTTATTTAAGTATCTTTTACAAATGCTTCAGAACTTTTCTAATTCTATCTTTAATATAATCTTAAAAAGTAATTAACTGTGTTTGTAGAATAAGTTCTTCATTAGCTATTGTCTATATTATTGTTAATAACAAGAAATGCAAATCCAAGTGGAAACAACATGATAGAACGGGTCATAAATCTAGCTGCTGTGGTTGAAGTAATCAAATATTTACAATTAAAAAAGTCCTTCAGTTCATATGCAGTTATCTCTTATCACTTTTTAACACCAAATTTGTTAATTTTTTGGAAAATTAAACGTTACTTTTGTTATGAGTTATAGATGTTTCATAGATATTCTATGAACACCATTAGTTTTTACTTCTGGTTATTTAAAACTTTACCATATGCATAGTAAAATACTAGTTATATAGCAGTTGTGTTTATGGTACAACTTTATATCATGAGTATTTCTAGTTATGATAATTGATATACTTATTGTTGTAACTTAAAAGTAAGTCTTATTATTATATAAATTTCTAAAATCTTAAAAACTTATTATTTGACCATTTTTGAGGATTTAACTTTATTTATTACTTCTTTTTACTTGCCCTATATGTTTCGAAAAGATAAGTAAGTTAAAATGGGATTAGTTGTTAGATTTTTCTCGTAGTTTTTTATTTTTTGTTACATTAAACAGTAACAGTTTTTTAACTGTTTATTGTGTGACTCAGGTACTGGTTTAATTTTTGATTAATTATTAATTTCAATCTTCGTGATGAACATTAAATATACAAGAATATTTGAAGCTAACATTAAACTGGTGTTTATGTGCTCTTTAAGTAAGCTTTACATCCTGTTTTTTCTTTATTGATATGCACCCCAGTGGCTCAGTGTTAAATATGAAGGCTAATAATTCTAAACACCAGGTTTTAATACATGTAGTGTGCACAGTACGTATACAAAATTATGTAGTTTTGTGCTTAACAAGAACAAACGAATTTAGAGTATTTAATATATCTATTTTTGTCATATTACTATTTTCATGCCATAAAAATTATTTTTGATTGTTAGCTTAGTGTATGGATTTGATACTAATTTAAGTCTTCTAAGCTGATCAAAGCTTCTGGTATGTGTTTGGGATTACAGTTGAAAATAGTATTAACAGCAGGATATCTAACTGGTATAACAACATATTTTAATTTTTATTAGTGAGACCATAAGAATAGCATGTTTAATTTACCGTACTCATTACTGTGTTGGTTTTGATTTTTTGCATCTAAGTTGGGAAGATAAAAATGTTCGTGCCATGACATTTTAGTTATTTTCAGAATTTAATAAACCACTTGATAGTATCTGAATAAACTTGGTATCATACATAGTTGAAGAATCAAATTTTTTTATAACACAAATTTTATGTTCATACTTTTACAAGGAAACATTTTTAAAAATCCTCAGTCTCCCCTAGTATGAGAATTGTGACATTTGTTGTCTTAGTCTTCTCTCTTCTCTAATCTATTTACCCTCCTTCTGATAGTTATAAAGGTAATGTAACTTATTCATTATAATATAGTTATTACTCATGCAAGACATAATTTTTATAGCTTTCAATCCTTTGTTTAAGGAGCCATAAATTAGAATATCTTACCCACTTGTCACATTCACCTGCCACATCTTCTCTTTCACAAATTGCTTGTAGTTTTCTCTGACACTTAAATCCTGTGATATTTATAATTGATAGAAAACCAGAGTATTAACTGTCAAGTTACACAATGTATTGCTTTCTATACAGATAAGTGTCTGGTTTGACTGACTTCATTATCATTATGTACTCCTTGTAGATTTTGTATTATAAAATTAAATACACTTAATATATCTCAAGCCCAAAATAAACCAATACAAAGGAACACCTTTATACCTAAATTAAATATAATAAATAATAATAATAATATAAATAATATAAAATTATATATTAAAACATCTAAGCACCACCTCTAAATTCCGACACTCAGTTACACAACCCTGTTCAAACATGTGGTCAGCTTCCGGTCAATTACCTCTTTCTTTCTTTGTGAACCTGACGATGACCAAAGAAGGTCGAAACATTGTTTGCTCCTCTACGTAAAAAAAAAAAATTTCTCAACTCAAATGAGCCATTTTTACATATATGTATCTTTACATAATTTGGTAGACTTTGAGTAAACATTATCTTTTGTACACCAAAAATTATATTATTAACGAATTATTTTTACTAGAGACTTGCTCACTAATATATATAATTTAAAAAATATACAAAAATACTGTATTTTATATATTCATGATGCTTATGAGTAAAATTATATATTATCTGTTATTTTCTCTATCATAACATTGTACAAGGCTGGTTAATTTGACTGACCTCATAACCATGAAAAAAAATGAAATAAATCTAACATACTCTTTTCATTCTAGAATGACTTCAAGTTGTAACGTGAAATTTCTTTATTGTAAATAGCTTTATACCCCTAACTGTATATATCTATTTAAACTTTTGTTGTCGTTTGAAAACCGATTACTGTTTGCATCATTATAAGATACAAATCATTTGGCAAATGGGCAGCTCATCTTACACTATCAATTACATTGTGCATTAGCTATTTAAAAATATTTATTATATTATTATTAATTTTACCTGCTGTGTACCCTCAACTAAAAGGTTTCTATTTTTACGTTTTACTTACTTTTATATCAATAAATAAATAACATACAAAAAACAAGAAAATCAGCTTTCCATTTTTGTTTGGTTTGTTTTCGCTTCTGACTATCAACGACACCTAACCATACTTTTTTATACTAATGGTAGTAGTGTAATAAATACTTTTTATTAAGTGAAAAATGCACCAAAAACATGGGATAATAACATGCAGACAATGTCCCATAACTTTCAAAGTTTTGATGGCTTTCTTACTATGCAGTAAGTGCCATAAAAACTCACATATTCTCCTTCATGTGTTTCCAATGGGAATCAGGCTGGAACTGAAAACATAATTACGAATTCTCTTTATAAAAACAATGTAATATATCATTTTATAGAAGAAAATCTTGGCTTCCTATTGGTTGTAATTAACATTGTATTGAGAGTCAATCCAAAAGAGATGATGTGACAGGTGGGTGTGGTAAGAGGAGTCTGATTTTCTATGTCATAGCTCTGTAACTAAATAAGATTGAATACTATGAAAATTATGCTTTACTTGAGCAATGACAATATTGTAACGAATAATATATGTTGAATTTTACACTCTGTGAAGGGTAACAAATAAATTAGTAAAGAAAAAAATATTACAATTCTCAGACTAGGGAAGATTCTAGATACTTTTGTAATAGTGCCATATTAAAACTTTAAACTGTGGGTTGTTATCTATATGTTTATGCTACCTTTTTTGATATACTATGAAAATAAAGTAATTTAATTAAGTTTTGAATGGAACTCACTACAATCTCGTGACTTGCTCAGAAAAAGAGGATTAATTAATAGAAAAATATACCATAGTAATAGTAGTTGTAGTTGTACCATTAATATACAAAAGTAAGGTTAGGTGTCATCAACATTGAATACCAAAAAAAAAGGCAAATACTCTATTTCATGTTTTTCATGATTTTTCTTTATTATTTTGAAAGTAACTAAATCATAAAAATGAGAAATTTATTATTTTATATTAAAAGTAATAAACAATTTTCATGAGATATTCTCGTGAGCAGCTTATAAGTTACGTAATGCATAATTTGACAGGATAATGTGAGCTTTATTTTTCCTGAGGGATTTACAGCATGTGTAGCAGGATTATTAGCTATTCACAATTAAAATATGACAATAAAATTTAAGTTAAAACAAATGTATACCTTCAACCTAGTTGTTAAGAAGTGGCCAAACACAGTAATGTACCAAGTAATCTTGTGTTGTTTTATGTTGGCAAGAACCTCGGTGAAAGTGCTGCTTCCACATTTTGTCTGGTAGACAAGCAGAAATGATTTGATGTGTCAGAAAACAAGGTGATCCTTTATTGTGAGATGAGGTTGAATAGCATTTCTGTCCTGTTAGAGAACTGTTGAGTAACAACAACCCTGCATCATTAATGAAGTTGGATAAACCAGAGTTAATGCCAGAATTATAAAATAGTAGTATAGAAAAGCTGAAGTTCTGGGGTCTTTTTTTTTTCATAATTTACTTAAAAACTCAAAAGTGAATGTCATGTCATTATATCAAGTTTGTTACCTACACAATATCAAGTAAAAATACTCCTAAAATCAGGCAATGGTTACTCAGAAGTAATAGTTCAGATTTAAATTAGCAATGCTTAAGGATCTTGAAAATAGATGTAAATAAGTTACCAATATTGAATTTCTAATGAAGGTGTGCTTTTTGGATGCCAAGCTTAAGATATGCCATTCTTAAATGAATATGAGAAAAATTGTGTATTATGATAAAGAATGAAGTTGTTTGACAATTGACACCAAATATTTAGCTGTTCAGAGGAAACGATCGAGATTGGCTTATTGGTGAAATGAAAACTTCATGAAGTTCCAATGTCCAAGAAGTTCAAAAACTACCACCAACAACAAGAACAAAATACCACTGTTTGTTTGAAGTTACTGATGTGAACTTACAAGAATAAAAAGATGTCCACAGTAGATAAATCCTAAATTATTGTCGCAGAGCAACTAAATAGATATGTGGCAACTTACTCTTTACATCTACAAGGTAACCCTTTGAAATTCTGGGCAGATAATAATCATTTGTACTCACAATATAGGAGACTTCCACTTAAATATCTGGCAGCTCTATCAACCAGCAGCACTGCAGAAAGGTTGTTTAGTAATGCAGGTTATACTGTGAATGCTAGGTAAGCCTTATTGGATCCAGAGAATGTCAACCTTCCTTAATTGCAATATATAACATTGTTAGTTGTTGACTTTTTCAGAGGACTTGTCATTAATCTTTTTAATACACTGATGCTCTTTTGTTATGTGGAACTTTATCGTATTTAAGAAAATCTGTTTTATTTTTACAACTTACATAATTTCAAATGAATTCTGTATTTTTTGTACCTTTCATTTTTTTAGTTTGTGTATGCATTACTCCCTATGAGATATATTTCCTCTCACAAAAAGTTTTCATGACTTATATTGCCCCTATTGGCACAAATTTATGCTTGCTTCTCCAACTTATTTATGCATATTAACATGCAAATGAGTATGCAGCAATCTTCCACTAACAGGAGTACAACATTACCCCTATCATAACTAACGCCCTCTGTAATCTTGCAGTTTTTTAACCACTTCTCGATTGACAGTTTTATTTTGCTTGTGGTTTGTTTCATTTCACAAGTTTAATCACCTTGCTTGATACCACTTTCATTCTTTTTAGTGGAAAGTTAAGAAATAGTTGTCTTTTCTTCTTTTTCAATTTTGTGAGTTATACACTCACAGTTTCAGCAATGTTATGACTACAACTTCAGCAGAATTATTGACCATGCTCAGTGGATTGGAATCATAGTTCTTGGCCCATGAAATTACAGCTCTGGTCCATTGGGAGTTGAACAATTTCATACAACAAACAGAACAAACTGGTGACTGTCTTATCACTGTTTTCAGTTACTGGAAAGATTTGATAACTTTTTGTGTGTTTTTTCCTGTCCTGAATATGGCTGTCAGTTGTGTCATTTTGTTGGACTTACACCAGACCTTTTAATGAATTTGATTATTTAAATATGTATGTTCTGTTCTTATCTCTCCTTTCCTGTGTTCTAACCATGGGTTTTTTACCATGAACTAAGCTTTGGGTCATTATTTCACTGTTTTCTTCTTCCCTTGATATAGGAGTTTATGTAAGTCATTTGAGGGACAATTTCTGTTTAGAGGTCAGTATGTCTCAACCATCATATACTGTGGATGATCATCTTGTTGATTATCATCATTACAACTTTGCTTAGTCCCCAGTGACACACCACTGTGCCTGTAATCTCTTACAGCTAGGAACTGGGTTTCAATAGCACAAATAGTTCTGTGTGTAGTTCTATGCTTTATAAAAAAACAAATAACTTCCCTTATTTGTAGCGTTATTGTTGCTTCTCCCTTAGACCTTAGTGGGGAGTGAACCCTGATAATTGAATAACCTTTTCCAGTATTTCTCTTACTCTGAATACCCTTCTCAGATCATAGCTAATGGGAGCTTGGCTCCTTCAATTTGGGAGGTCTTTGGAAGTTGATTTGTAAGTTTTGAAAGTTCTGGTCCTCTCATTCCATTAACTTCTCCTTGTCTCATTGTTCTGTGAATATATGACTACTTCATGCCTCCTCACTTAACAAAGCAGTATTCCATCCTAAGTTTCTTCTCCGTGACAGTCATTGTGGGTTGGCTTGTCAAAGTAGAGCAGTGTTTTCTCGCACCTGCAAAAGTGTGTGGTTCATATTTGGGTGGTTTCAGCTTTCTCTATTAGGCCCTGTTGGCTCCACTTCATTTTCAAGTCATGAAATGTCTCATTTGCAACATTTTTTCCTTCTCCTTCTCCAAAAAGTTTTTCTTTTGGAGACATGAACATCTCTTAAAGTCCTCATTCCTTATGTGGTGGGGTTGATAGACCAGAGAAGCCTTGGTTAGGATCCTTTAGATGTCTCTCTTATTCTTCCTTCTTCTTTACAACCCAATTATGGATCAGAACAGTGTTATTATATGTTTCTCTTCTTCCTCCTTGTCTGAAATGCTCCTCTTTAGGGATTTTCCTTTGGGTACTTTGTAAAAGGAGATTATCTTGTCACTGGCCCTTTTTCAGTTCAGTGTGAGATTAGAAACTGAAAAATGTATTTTAGATAAATACTTACTTCCTCACTTCCCTTATACTTTGCCTGAAGTGATTAATAAGCACAATTTTAGAGGGGGCACTTGTTATGTTAGGGGTAATGTCATACTCCTGTTAATAGTGGGTTGCTGCATGTTAGTGCTCAGAAATCAAGATTAGTGGCAAACAAAAATTTGTATCAATGGAATTCAGTAAAATCAAAAAAACTTTTTTTTGAGAGGCAGAAAGTGTCTATCAAAAAATACATTTTTCATATAGGAAAATGTTAATGTTTATTACACCTTTAAGGTCTAAACATTGTCCTAAACATGCTTATAAATATACAAAACAACAATGAATTGTTTGATAAAACAACAAGTTTGGAAAAGTTTACACACTACACAGTATTGTTTCAAAAGGTTACTATTAAGTGAATAAATACTATATTTTATTTTTTCTAAATTGTGAGCAGTCCCCTTGTGTGTATAACACATTATCATGTACATAGTTTAGGTTTAAAACTTAATTATAAATTAATGTACTTGAAATCTCAAAACAGGGTTTCTTTTTACTTTTGATAATTCTTGATAAATAGATCATATTTTTGAAATAGAAATTTGAAAGTCAGTTTTGTGTGTTAATTTCAAATATAATTCATTGAATTTAACACAAAATATTTCGAAATTAGTACTTTGTCATTATCTGACATTTATTTGGTGTAATTCTTGAAGGAAAAAAATTATTTTCAACTCTACACAACTGCAGGTGGTTTTGTCCAAGCAAAACAACCCACTTGTCATTTTTTCTTTAGAATTTTTTCTTCCCGTTTCTAAGAAATTCTTTATCTTTGCCATTTATTTCTTGAGAATATACAGGGTGTTCAGAAAGTCACTGTGCACTTATATATTTATTAACAGACATGTTTCAATACGGAATACAGAAGGTAAATATGAGTGACAATTATAAACAATGTTGACAGTGACCCCCATTGGCATCAGTACAGGCTTGGATCCTTCTTATTTTGTTTCTAAACACCGCTATCAGTTGCTGGCGTGAAATAGACTGAATGAATGCTGTTATTGCTACTTTCAAAACTGCACAGTGACTTTCTGAACATCCTGTATTATCTGCTTCTTGATTTTAAAGCATTTTCCTTAGTTCTTGTATAGGTCTTGAACATTTGTTGACCATTGTGTGGTACCATATCAAGTAATTTGTTCATTTGCTCAAGAAAAACAACTATAAATAAAATGTAAATATGATTTGATACTATGGATAGAGCCAAATTTAGGCTATCGTATAGTAGTAGTAGAGTAAATGTGTAGGTTTAATTATTATTTTTTGTTTTTGAGAGCCCTTTCAATTCCTTTTGTTTGTGAACTGTAAGAGTATTTATGCATTTAAAAACTACAAAAACTTTGTACAGTGAGAACCAGCACATATAACTTGAGATAAGGTAAGCTTATACATGCAGTAGGGGTTGTGCATGTTTAAATCAATTACAACTGATTAAGGAGCCTGTTGATTAACTAATTGGTAAATTATGATGATTGCCCAGCCTTATTCATTAGTAGATCTTGTGCTTTTATGTGAGGATGACATATGAAATAGTGTCAAACTTATCTCCAGAAACATTTGTTCGGTAATTATGAATTTTAATTTGTTGTTTTTATAGTTTACACAGTGTTGTTTTTTTTCTACTATTAAAGTGAACTTTGTTTGCAGGTGAAGCCATCTTCAATATCTGATAGCGACGTGAACATTGCTGAGACTAACCCTGTTGTTGGTGTTTCAGTTATGCTGAAAAAGGATGATGTGGTATGATTTCATTTTAAAAAAAAACGTGTTATTTTTAAGTTTATGTAATTCCTGTTTTATTAAATGTGAATGAATATCCTACTTTTGCAGATGCATTCAGTTGTTATGACTTATAAAACAAGTAAGTAAATATTTTATTTTCCCTAAATTTGATTTGTTTGATATTGGGTATCACAGATATTATGCAAAACAGGTGTAAGTATCTAAGAGAAAGATCTCATTGGGTTATTGAAATTAATATTCTGTGCAGCTTTTCAGTCAACATTTTTTTAAGGAAATAAATGCAATGTTTTATCCATTGTGAGTGGACCATCTTCAGGTAATGTATGAATAATAAAGTGTTGCAGTTTTATCTCTAGTATATAGGTGTTCACAATATAAAATGTAATATAAATAGTAATACAATAACTTGAACTTTTAAAAAAAAAATTCTATCTTATTAAAACTAGAATATTATCTTATGCTACTTATTTTTTTTTTTATAAACAAGTTTAAATGTTAGATTTTATACCCACAGTGTGAAGACTAGTGAGGCTTCAAACATTATGAATGATTTTCAATATCTATCTTAAATAGATCTTTGAATGTCAAGATTAGTGCATTAATATATACATTTAGTTTTTGTTCTTCTTAAGATATTTTCTATAAGAAGTAAATGAAATTTTATCTTCAGAATTCTTTGTTATTTTAATTGGTTTCAAGCAACAGTCTGGACCCTAGGGTTTGTTGTTTCTTCTACCATTCAAGATTCTCTCGTAATAAGGGAATCATTAAGATCTGACTTTGACTTCATACTTTTGATATTTTTACAGAGATTATTCTTTTTAAGATATATACTGAAAAATTATTTATGAGCAGGAAATAGTTAAAAGCTTAATCAAACTGTATGTATTGACTGAAAATCGAAATTTTGAAGACTAAAGTTTACTAAAGCAAAGACACCTGAAATAGAATTTTCATATTAAATCAATTTAGAATGAGTGAAGATAAAAAATTTGTGTTGATGTCATCTGAAAGTATTTAGAATTAAAGAATATTCCATTTAATAAGCAGTTATTAAATTTTCATGAAAATTTATTACAGAGTTTGAAAAAATAATGCATGTTTGCAGTCTTAATAGCAGGTAAAAGGAACACTAGTTAACAGTTGTGTATTTTCCTTAACACTTGGTATAAGTTACAGTTTATATGCTGAACCACTTTTATTAAGTTGCAGCTTCAGATTATGAATGAAGATCTTTTAATTTTTTATAAGTAGGCTTTGTTCGTGACTGATTCTTGTTAAAACCTTAATTCAACAAAGGGCTGTCATATTCATCTAGGGCATGATCTAAGACATGATTTGGTTAGTGCTAAATTTGCATATTTTTTCATTTATGCCAAAAGCTCTCTTGTATGAGAACTATTGTGACTTTGCTTGCAGCAAGAACAGTTAAATTGATAAACTACGTATGATGTATTTAATGTAAAAATGCAATCTCGTATGTGAAGAAATTGGTTAAAATCATGAACATGAACTGATGTATTTAAGAATGCAAGCTGGTGGTTCTCCTGGTGCTCCTTATTTGCATGTTGGAGGTGTTTAACCCTGACAAGAGTGTAAGCTTTTCTTTTTCTCTCATGGAGTCCTGTCATCAGCCAGTAGGAACCAATTTTAGTTTATAACTTTTATTATATCATTTATATTTTTAACAGCAAGTAGCCAATGTAAATAAGATTATTTTAATATTAATTTTACTGCTATATAATATTTGGAATGTTTGGCACTGGCCTTGGCACAGGATCTTCTCTTTCCAATAATGTAGACGTTCTGGTATTTATAATGGACAGTGCAGTTTTATTTATGTAGCATCTGTTTATTTCCTATCTAACAATTTCATGATTACTCCACTACTGTAATTTCACCCTCTTTCCTCCAATTTTCCCACTTCTTCTATTGATTTATGTGCTCTTTTTTTTATTGACAACATCATTTTGAAATCTCACCAAGTGTTCTTAGAGCTATGTTTTACCAGTTAGGTATTCGATTTATTCATTGAATGATATGATATTAGACGAGACTTCAAGTTTATTAAAGATTTACTCAAGTTTTTGTGGAAAAAATCTGTCTCCAAATTCGTGTTAAGGTTTAAGGAACTTTGTTGGAGTGCAATTCTATCATGGTCTTCATTTTTGCTGATCAGTAAGGTAAGTGCATTTGGTGTGCTTTATGTCTGTTCTAAATGGATTGAATTTTCCAGATGTTATGACTGACCATTAAAACACTAATGTCCACCTCACCACATAGCTTCTACCCAAGAAGTTGCATTTTACTTGACCAAATCATCCATTACTGTTATCATTGTAAACAATTTTATATTTTATTGATGACTTAAAGCTGTCTCAAAAGTCCTGGTATTCCCATCAAAATCTAACAACTGAGCTTCATTGTGTTTAACTATCTTAACATGTGCTTGGTCAATCTGACTGACTGCATGACCTCTTTGTACTTGTTTAAAGTAGTCTCATATCTATAGATTTGATGCATCTGATATTCAGTGCAGTGTATATATCTGCATGACATTTGGCAGTTTTTCACATGCAAGGAAATCATATTTTTAGTGAAGCATTTTTAATTACCTAAAATTTAGATTTGTCCATGAATATATTGAGTATTAATTTTGAACTATCTCTGTGAAAAGTAATTTTTACATTAAAATTGAAATCAGTTTTATTTCAAAAATTTGAAATTTTCTTTGTGTAATCCCTAAAACCTTCTAAATACAATTCAGACATATTTTTCAGTAAAACTGTATCTGTTATTTTCTCTACCTTATCTCTATATGGGATCAGTCAATTTCAGTGACAAAATAAATCTAAATTACCCTGTTTTTTGCTTTCTATAATTACTTCAAATTCTAACGTGAAAGTACATTTATTTATTGTAAATAGTTTTAAGCTTGAAACAGAAACATCTATTTATAATTAAATTCTATTTTTTTATTGCATGCTTTGTTATCTTCTGAATCACGTGTAGCTGTTCTCTGTATCATTATAAGTTATAAATCACTTGGGGAGCGTGCAGCAGCTTACATTATGAAATTATATTATTCACAAGCTTCCATGAGCTGCTCGTACGCATGCCTAATTCCGTGTTAAATATATTTATTATATTGTTATTGTTTTAATTTGCTTAACTAACCTTGTTTTTATATTTCACTTTTATAATAACAACTAAAGAATAGACGTGACAACAATATAGTATTTACACAGTCTTTTTTCTTGTTGTCCATTGTCAATGGTGCTTAACCCTTCTTTGATAGATTGTTTAATCAAAGTATTCATGATGAAACTTTGTAAAATGGATGGTAGCTGCCCTATTTTCTTTTATACTAATGGCAGTTATGTACTAAACAATACATTAAAGAATGTACACTAATATCATCCAAAAAATAGACAGTTTCACCTAACTTTCAAAATTTTTTTTGCAACTCGCAGCAAGGAAAAAAGACGACTGGGTAAATACATTTTGTTTTATTATTATTATTATTATTATAAAAGTAATTAAAATGTAAAAATGCAAATCTTTTTAGGGTAGATAAAATTATATTAGGTAAAATAAATAATAAAAAATAAAATAAAATTTAAAATAGATAAAAATGTTTCACAAGGCACATGTGATCAGCTCATAGGTAATGCAATTCAATAAAGTTGTGAGCTCTATGTGCCCCAAATGATTTACAGCTCATAATGGCCTGGATAGCAGTTAAACATGGTGCAAAGAGCAATCAAAAGTGCATTAAAACAATAAAACTTAAATATATGTACATGTATACTGTTACCAGCTAAAGACTACTCGGGATAGATAAATAAATAAATAAAAGATAAAAATTCTTTTACAAGATGAAGTCATTTTAGAAGGAAAGAAACTGTAACTTAGGTTTATTTTTTGTTATTTTTTTTAGTGATACTCATAAGGTTAATCAAATTAAATGATTTTTGTTCTGAGATAGAATAAGAAAATAGATACTGTCAAGTTTTACTGAATAATGTCAGAAATGTATTTAAGAGATTTTTTTATGGACTACATAAAGGAACGTAAAAATTAGAAGCATTAAAATTTTAATCTCTTACTTCTGGATTTCTTGTCATCAACAATAAAATTCCTTAGTTGTAAAATTCAGCAAATCTCAAAAAAAAGTAATTTTCAAGAATACTGTGTCAAAACTAGCATGATAATGCTTACTCTCAAACTTTGGATTTAGTATTCATTATAATATTCAAAATTGTTTTTTAGGATATATTCATTAGTAGTGTAGGTCTTTAAAACAAACTAATTAAGCTGCAAAAATGTAAGTTTAAGTATTTGAGTGCGAAAGGTCTTAGTGAAAGACCATTCTAAAGTCTTAAGTGATTTCGTGATGATGTTTTTACTAAATGCTGCATGTGGCAGAACAGACTATCATGCTTTAACTTCATGAATTGCCTTTGTAATTTTGTATCCTTAATACCGTATCAGTAAGATTCTAGTCAAGTTTTATAAATTTGATTCAATTGCTCCAAATGTTACTCACTTTACTTAAATATTTCATTTTTTCAAAATGATTATTTCTTTTACAAGATTTAGTAATGTCATTGTTTTGTTGGCTATGATTTTTAATGATGCAAAGAACTATTAACTCTTTCTGCATGAGCTTGGTTCAATTGACAGAACACATGGCGACTTTTTACTCATTTAAAATCAACATAGCTTTGATACTTCTAACTTTCCTCATGGTACGAGTATCTTCATAGAATTTGACAGACATTTAGCAAATATTACAAGTCTTTCGCACATAAGATTTAAGATTTTTCAGTGTTTTTAAAAACTAAGAAAATGATTTGTCTTTAAATTTATCAAGTATTTCTATGACTATCCCATGGACAAAGTGATTTTCTTATTATGGTTAAAAATACTTTTCATCATCTCGAAAATCTAAGATATTGCTACCATAATCTCTGAAATGTCCTAAATAGTTTCAAAACTTTGTATTTTATCTGTTATTTTCTCCACTTTAACTCTATAGAAGGTTGGTCAATTTGACTGAGCTCATAATCACCAAAGAAAATTTTATGTTTTTATGTAATGATTTCAAATTCTAACGTGAAACTATATTTGTTTGTTCTAAGTATCTTTAAACTCATAATAGTATACATTTTTTAATGCTTAAATTTTATTATGTTTTTGCTCTTTGAATTTGTATCTAAGTTCTATTTGCACCATCATAAGTTTTAAATCACCTGAAGAGTGTGGAACTTACGTTATGCTTTGGATTTATACTTTAATGTTAATATTTATTTTACTTGATTTAATCTTAACTAGCCTGAATAAATTCCTATTTTTACATTTTAGTTACTTTTATAATGATAAAGATACACATGGAAAGCAAGAAATAAAGTATGTACCTGAGTATTCTTTTCTATTGCTTTTTACTGTTGATTGTCTATGACACTTTGCATTACTCTTTTATACTAATGGTAATGGTGTATTAGATAATTTATGCTTAATTAAGTAATGCACTGAAGAATGTAATAGCATGTTAAAGTAAGACAATTACTCATATATATTGCAGTTTTCTGGCTTTCTAATTATATGCCAAGAGCATTTATAGATTCCTCTTAACTAGTTGATATCTTTATTGTGAGAACAAAGCTCATATTGAAAGAGAAATTGAGAATTCTTTGTTCAGAACATAACACAGTAAAACACATCATTTGACAGATGAAAACTTTAATTACCCATTGGCTTTAGGTAATCAAACATAAGAGACAACTTGAACAAAACCTGAAAGAGGTAATGTGGTAGGTGAGAATTGCAGAAGGAGCATGATTTTCTATTTGATAGCTATTTAAACATAATTGAAGACTGTAAAAATTATGGTTTGTCTGAATAATGATGATTTTATATTTAATAATTTACATTTAATTTCATTGTTATTGGAGGAGTTTTGGATAAAATAAAGATGCCTAGAGAAAATATGTCACACTAGGGGAAATTCAGGATTTTTATCAATATTACATGTAATGGATTTACCATTATAAGTTTATTTTAATACCTGCACATGTTTGATGCATGTATTGTATATTGCTGGATGTGTATTACACAAGTTCCACTCATTTTATAGATTTGTAGAAGATTCTCAAGAGCAAGAATAAAAATATTTGTTTTACAAAAGTGGTAACATGCTTTTGAACATTATTAAAATTCAAGAATCTCACGTGATTGGTATGTAAACCCATTGCACTGAGATATACTTATTTTTTTATTCACCTATTGTCAGTATATTATTGTCAGCCTATTAATTGGCAAACTACAGAATTTTATCACGAAAGTTTATAGATTTCAAGCATTACAAACTGTTCGATTTCTGTGAATTAACTTCATATGTTAGCATTTCTGGGAGGATATTAAATATCTTCATTGGTAAAAAATCAGAGATATAATGCCAACAAAGTTAGCTAGTGAAAGCAAGGTATAACAATATCAACTAGGCCCAGCATGACCGGTTGGTTAAGACTTTTGACTCATAATCTGAATGTCACAGATTCGAATCCTCATCATACCAAACATGCTTGCCCTTTATACCATGGGGATGTTATAATGTGATGGTCAATCCTACTATTATTTGGTAAAAGAGTAAACTAAGAGTTGGTGGTGGGTGATGATAACTAGCTCCGTTCCCTCTAGTCTTACACTGCTAAATTAGGGAATGTTAGCACAGATAGCCCTCTTGTAACTTTGTGCAAAATTTAAAACAAAACAAAACAATATAAACTCTGACTAGCATGGAACTGGATCACTGATAAAACATTTAGTTATAGACCATATATATGGTCTCATATATATATATATGAGACTCAGTGCTGTCTGTAAGTTTGAAAATGTTGAATGGAAATCATTATTTGTGATAACTGTTTGTAATATTCATTATTATAAATTGTATTTTTGTTTGTATATTAAAATATATTTGTGTTAAGAAAGAAAATTGTGTATATCAGTCTTATTGGCAAATATCATAAATTTGATGGATGTTGGAATTCAATTAACTTCTAAAGTAAAATTAAAATTCCTGGCTACTTGAAATCATAATACATAACATAATAAAATGGACATTAATCTGAGATAAATTATTGTAAGTGACATGCCTTATAAACTTAAGATGGGTGGCCTTGGGGTAGGCTTTTCTCCCCGTCCTGGGTAATTCTGGTGGTTCTGTTGGACTAGGGTCATTCGAGGGAATAGCGCTCATGAAGCCCTAGCATTACTGCTGTGCCCTTATTTTGCATTTTAGTGTATTCTCTTGTTGAACTCCATAGGGTCAGTAGGCATTGAATATTTCTCCTTATATTATGGATCTTCCAAATCCTTATAAAGTTAAGATAATAAAAGACCAAAAGACTAGCTCATTGATAAGTGATCACATTTAGAAGACTGTGAACAGTAGTCTCCACCTCATTCTGCAGCTGTACCTCATTTTTTCATAATTCATTATTTGTCAACAAACCTTTAGAGCCGACATTTTCCTTTTTCATTCTGAAGGAATTAGAGGGGCTTACATGCTTTCCAAATTCAGTCAAGATGCAAAGTTGAAATATCTATGCCAACATACAGTGAACTTCCCCTGAATTCAAGGACCATTGTGGATATACCTATTGAGATTACTTCAAATGTTACATTGAATTACTCACAAGAAGTTATTGTTGAGATGGATTTCTTCTCATCAAATTTGTCACATCACCCATTCCTTCACCTCTCATATGTGACATATTTAATGAGATATTCTGGTTGACATGTGGCATGTAGTTCCCACCTTTATTGCCCATTATTTTTGTTGTCTGGCTGTCTTATCTTCCAAGGATTACAACTTGCCATCATTTTTGCTGCTTCTGTCTGTCATTCTGTGTTAGTTGAGTTGATTCTCTCTCCCTTTTTTCTTTTTTCAGCTTTGAAGGAAAGGATGCTACCAGGTGGCTGGTGTTGTTTAGACTACACATTTTTTTTAAAATTCTACATCAAGCCAGGATAACAGAAAGTGCTCATACTGTCTGCCCTGGCTCTATATAGATGCTCACTGTTGAGGTGGGATGTTTTGCAAGACCATTTGAGATGTAGTTGTGGTAAATTCTGATGTCTGTCTTCTGTCCAGTCCAGACAGTATTTCTTTTTTCAATTATTATGGAAAAATCCATCACCAGGGGGTTCTGTACTTGCTCTATTGGCTTGTGCTTGCTTGGCTTTTTAAAATATGTTCAGATGGTTACCCATTACACTGTAGGCAGTTGATATATTTTGGGCATTTCTGCAGTCTTTTCATTGCAAATTCTTCCCTCCCCTTTCCTTTGAGTGAAGCATGAAAGATCTTTGCCATGTACCAGTTCCAAGCCTGGTAGTGGACCATGCAGAAATCTTACTGATTGTAACATTATAGTCAGGGACTAAATGAAATGTGACATTTCAATAGGAAGTGGTGTGGTGGTGACAGTGCGAGTGTAGTGTATGTAACCCCTCATATGCTTCCATTCAAAACATGTCAGCATCCCTCATTCTACCACTGCCCAAATATCAGATCTCAAGTGGTCTGGTGCTAGATTAATTTAGTACTAGTAAGTGTAATTCCCCCATCCTGTTGCAACCTGGATGTTGGTTTCTGGTGTTTTCCGGTTTTGGATTATTGTAGGACCAACCGCAACACATTCCATTCTACTGTCACTCAGATATTGATACCCAGGTGGTCTGGTATTGGATCAGAATAGTAGTGCTCCATATGGGTTCTTACATGTTTGATTAGTTGTGTTCATACTCCTGCTGTGAACCAAACAGAAGCCCCTGATGCAAACTGGTTTGGGCTCAGAGTTGACTCATCACATTGCCTTTCCCCTTTCTATCATTGTTGACCTCATCTTGGATGTGCACTGTGTCTGCACATGTGTACCTCTCCTGTATTGTTGAAATAGAAGTTACTATTGTCTTTTACCTCATTTTCAGTTGGGTTTGTTCTCATACTGCAGTCTGGAATATATATACTAAATGCTGTCTGGGTTTTGGCAGGGGTTGACTGGCCAATTGTATGTAGTTATTTTCCACTCACCCTGAATTTAAGGGGTTTTTGACAGGGCTTGACCCGCCAACTATGTGTAGTCATTTTCTGTTCTGTTTGGTTGAGATAAGCACTTAAAAACAGTTTGTACCCTCTTCTTTCACATGCACTAACTTGTCTTAATATCCTTCCACAACTAGTGTTGATCTAAGTTAGTGACACCAGAGTTCAGATTAATACACATTAGTGATTTCTATACCTTCCTTTTGCCAATAATATAGATACAAGAAATCTGATGAAAGAGTTGAGTTTAGCAGTTGGAATGTATCCCATTAACACCACACACTTTCTTCTCACTTATATGTGGAAGTTTTGAGATGGCCATGTTTTTCTCTTATACTTAAAGTTCTTTGTTTTTATTAAATTTAAAGAGGATGACATTTTGATCTAGTGCTCAAAGTCAGATCAACCTGGTTCTAAGCTGTATATACTTTGAAACAAAGAGCACTAGAGTGAAACATCATCCTCTTCAGATACAAATATTTAAAAAAAAACTTTGTGATTGTTTAACATATTCTTTAATGTTGCAACATTTGTTCTCTGTATGGTTAACTACATGTTCTTTTCCTACCCACACCTGTTACACATGGGGTTTGTTTGCCTCTCCCTTCTTTCCAATCTGGATGAAGAGAGTAGTTCAGGCAAGATGTGATGCAGTCTTCAGTGAGAGTGCTGTTATATAGCCCTTGCCATCAGGTGTTACACTTCATAGATTTTCCTCCAGGTGTTTTCTGAAGAGAACTCATCTAGGCAACTTTTACATTGGTCCCTGTACCATGTCAATATTAGATTCTAGATTTCTGTGTGCAAAAGCATATATTACCTTGGAAATGAACATTTTCCTTACCTGAAAATATATTTTCTATAGGTATGCACCTCTTTACACATGTTCCTATTTTCAGTGGTACTGTTCCTTGCCTAATCCAAAAATGAAGATAATGACTGCAAACCCATAAAGGAAGCTAGTGCATAGGAAGTTTGTGCCTCTCTCCTATTGTGGAGAACTTTTGCTACACAGTAGCATCATTATGCAGTAACACCAGTCACTTTTGTAAGTTTAGGTGGGAGTTGCATGAATGCTATTGGTATGCAATTCTGTAAGGCAAATATTCTGATTAAATAAGCCACCATGGGGTCAAAGAAGGATAATGAAAGCAGGAAACCAAAAAGAAAAGTTTTTAGAGCCACAACAGAGGTAAAAAAAAAAAAATCTCATAGCAAAGTGTGAGAGTGGTGTTCACGTGTCTGACCTTGCTACACAGTTTGGTATGCTCAAAGGAGCTGATGTTGCAAAAGGAGTGACAGTGCTTACAAAACAAAGATCACAAACAATGGAAGAGATAGAAAAACTGTCGTTGATTTGGGTAAATGAAAAAGAGTTACCTGGTGATAGCATTTGTGACACCATCATTTGTGACAAAGCAAAGCATTTGCATGCTGGCCTCCTGAAAAATACCCCTGGAACGAGTGCTGACACAAGTGATGCCTTTAAGGCTAGTAGGGGGTAGTTTGAAAAATTTAGGAAGATAATAAGACACCTTTATTTGCATTATATTAACAAATTTCAATGTGTGGCAGGGAGCCAAATCTTGCTGAAAAATACCAGATCCATCTGGAAATCTCTTTTTTAATTCTGGAACAACTCTTCTCTGCAAAACTTCAATGTACTGTGGTCCTTGCATCATGCCATCTATGATATGTAAGCCTCCAATGTCATAGTAGCTGAAAAAGCTCCAAAACTTCTTCTTCAAGAGATGTTTTACGAACTGATTGATGTAAGATTCTCGAAGTTTCTCGCCTAGAGATCTATGAACATGCAGACTTCTCTGGCTCTGTACAAAGAAATGAGTCTCGTTACTGAATAACACCTTCCTCCATTGTTCATGCATCCAGTTTTTGTATTTCAGACCCCATTTATACCATTTTTTCTTTATTGAGTTAGTAAAAAGTTGTTTTTTGACTGGTCTCCTTGCCCTTATAATGCGATTTTGAATGATGCAATATTTCTCAAAATTTCGTCATATATCCCAAAAATAGATTGACCGTACTGCAAAACACAGCTAATTACACCGTCTGTGTGAAAAAATGACTATTAAAGGAAATCAGAAGGTCCAGTGAGCCTACACCAGCTTCTATGCTGAAAATATTGTGAAATGACCATTTGTTTCAATTAATTTGCACAAGGATGTATATCTACGTAGTATTTGATGAATATTTAGAATTAATTCTGCTCATCTGTTTTTCTGAATTAATCATGAAATAAGTTGTATAAGATACTAAAAATGAAGTAGATACTCACTTCATCATTAAGGGTGTAATTTCCAAAAACCTGTATAACTTGCTGACAAGTGGTGAATTAAATAATAGATTAGACTTCTTTTAGTGTTTTAGTATCTTTAGCATGATGTCTGCTGAATAATTGAAAAGAATAAATTAATAGGACGAGTGGTACCTATTCTTCAGGTCCTTTGTGAATATAGATAGATTGTGGTGGGTGAAAGATAACTGAAACATCGCACCTGTGATTTTTGAGTTATATTAGAACTCGTGTTATTGGTCTAACCTTGAATTTCTAAGATAATTTTATCTTTCATAATCAACTCTTAAATGTGATAGTTGTGTGGTTGTTTTCGTTAAATAATTATACTGTTGATGAATATTTTATGAAAGACAGTTTTGTATTTTCTAATGAATTATAAACTCCAAACTGTGAAATTAATATTTATTGGTCAAATTTTGACAACAATTTTTTGTATATTAACCTTCTTTTGACACAAACAATACAAATAAGTACAAGTTTAATTTTAAAGGCAACTGGAGTGATATAAGTTGAAATTAATAATATGTAGTGCAGTTAGATAACTGCATTACTTATTTAATGGTGATTGTTGGGGTAGATATGTGTTCCAGAGTAATTCATTTGCTAGCTAATAAGATTATTTTCATGTTAAACAGTGATTGGTATCAAAGCAGTGCTTGTTTATTTATAAGCTGAGGCCACAAGTTATAACCACATCAGTTCAGCATATAAACTGTCACTTTTGTGAGTCATTAATGTGGAATTATATCCATAATATCAACAAACTTTAATATAATTTATTGAGTTATTGTACTTAGCAATGGCTACATAATTCATTTTATGTATAGTTTGTTGAAAATTTCATCAGATCTTTTAAATTTGTACTTGTATAAATATTTTGGTACAACATATGCTCACTTTTGTTCATGTTATTGATGTTTAGTGTCATGTGTAACTTAACCACTCATTTTGGTTATTTGGTGTTACAGAAAATAAACCAACAAACAATTAATGAACAAAGTTTGGATAAAATACCTGAAAAAAAGTCATCAAAACCTCACGATGAGACTTTGCAGTCACACATCTCAAATAAAGATAGCTCTGTAAAAATCATGGTCACCGATCAACACCAGAACAGACAGTCTGAAGAAACAACTAAGAAGACATCTATAACTGTGGAAAGTAAAAATATTAGTCCAAGTAGAAGTAAAGGAAGTTATAAAAAATTAGAATTCTCCGATTCGCCTCCACAGAAATTAGGAAAACAAGAAAACAATTTGCCAAGTAAAACCAAAGAACACAACTCCAAGGAAACTGAAACAGATAGTAATGTCAATAAAGGTCAGTTGAATTGTACTTTCTATTACCAAATCTTTATTCAAGAATTTAATTTACTGCTAAGCTTGTGCATGTTACACTCACAGAAATGTCTGGTAAGAATAAGATAGAAATGAACTAAGAGAAGCATGTTGATTACTATTTGTAGTATCATTTTCACATATGTTATTTCTAATTGTGATTTGTTATCATATTTTAATGTGTATCTGAGAAATTACATAATTTCAATAAAAAAGTGTATAGATCATCTAGGCATGCAATTTAAGGGAACATGTGTAGCTTGAATTTAATTTGTATGTGATAATTTCTTGATTTCTTTCTCTATAATAATGACATATAATTCTCTATATATCCACAACTTGAATTAATGGATAAAAACATGGTGACATGATTAAGTATAGTTTTCTCTATGTATTACTGTATTTAGTTCATGGTGTTTATGTGGTGTAAATCATTAATTTTCTTTGTGCCTTATAAGACATCTTTTAAAACTGAATTCATTAACACTCCCACAAAGTCAGTCAAATTTCCAAATCTCATTATAGTTTTTCCATTTTTACTTTCAATACAGTTTTTGTATCTTCACAAATTTTACTAGATATTTAATGAACATTACGAGTCTTTTGTACATAAAAAGCAGACTTAAAATTTTATGTCCTTACGTTTGGTATCAAAATGTAGATTATAATTCCAATTTTCGTATTACACGTTATTTTATTTCTTGATTTAAAAGTAAATATTAAACACACCTAAACATCAATTTCATGTCAAATGCAACTTTGGTTCAATTGAATTATTTGTGAACTTAGAATACAAGGTCTGTTGTTTTCTTCAAATTAGGAACTCAAATTACTGATATTGACAAGCTGAAGTATAAAATAAAAACCTTTTATCTTTTCTATTTGCTGAACTATAAACAATTTAGTGAATCAAACACAGTTGACCTCCTGCTTACCTCTTTCCATATGTGGAAATGGTCTCTCGTATACACTGCTATATATGACATGTGAATAACCAATCAAAGTGTTCCTTAGTGATACATATGACATGTGAATAACCAATCAAAGTGTTCCTTAGTGATATATATGACAAGTGAATAACCAATCAAAGTGTTCCTTAGTGATTTTCTCACCCATTTTCATGTACAACAGCATCCTCTCTTTTTTTTGAGAAAAACTTTCAAGATAGTAAATTGAATTTTTAGTTTGTTTGTGATTTATTTGTTTAGATATAAATACAGTGTAGTAATTAAACTTGATAAAAATTATAATGGAATTCTGTGGCATTGATAAACTAACATAATTTTTTTTTGGTTATTCATATGTGTATATAAAACATTAAAAGCCTTGTTTTATTTCAAGTTCTCCAAATACAAAATTTATTAAGGCTTATCAAGCATTGACAAACAGCAACAAGTACAGAGATCTTAACTAGAAGAAATATTTGTGTGTTTTGTTTTTTTATGTACTGTCACATGTTTTTAAAAGAATTTAGTTTGAGACCTAGTTTATAAATAAATTGTATACATATGTAATATATATAGTGAAATGTGATTATATTTTTCCACATACTAGCCTACTAAAATACGGCCAAGATAGGTCATTTTGTAAAAACTGAAGATCACTTTTATATTACTGGCTACGGTAACATCAGCATATGGGCACAACAACATTGTAACTGCTGTATTGTTAGACAGACATATAATATAATAGATCTATATGAGTATATAATGCTACGAGATTTAAGCTATTTAGTTTAAGTTTTTATGTTTTTGTTTTATAAGTTGTACTAATTTTAGAACCAAAAAGACATCATTTATATTCATTCCGTAATTTTATATGGTGGTTGAGATTGTTCAAATCAACTGAGTCTACACAGACTTGTTAATGAAAGTTGTGTAAAATATGAAGTTTTTTCCTGAGAAAATTTGATAAAATTATTTGGGCATTATAAGGATTTAGAATGTGAAATTTGAAAATTTTTCTATGCATAAAAGTATTTTTAATCTCAAAGTGAAAATTTCTTTGCAAGTCAGATAAGCAACATGAAAGTAAAGCATGAGAAAAAGCAAGCCTTCAGACTTACTAAAAAAATCTGATATTGTATGTATGATGGCCTTGTAATGATTACAATTTGTGAAATTTTGTGAACATACACTACTAATTTAGTACTAGAATGTGTAAGTACTAGAGTCATTGTTTTTCCATATTTTTTATGCTATGCTATGTTATGTTTTAAGGAAAAGTAACTAAAATATTAAGCATTTGTGCTTAGATAGTTATAATACATACATGTTCATAAGCACTCGCATACCATGCACATCTATACATGCAACCACCCAGTAAAGATTAATGATATAAATATTTAAGTAATGAAAGAAGTATGTAACTTTCCTGTATAGTTTATAATAAGCAATATGATCTCCCAACCATTACTCATAATATAAAATAACTCTTGATGACGAGAAGCCCATTTGAAATAAAAATGTATCTTGGAATGGCTAGTATGGGTTTAACACTTTTATTTAAACAGTGTTTTGACCTTCCTAGATCATCTTCAGGTTAAGAAAGAGAGTTTGCAACTGACCTATTATAAGCATTTTTGAATGGATGAACACAACAAATTTACACACACACATATATACATATGCAGGAAGTACAAACATAGGAGAAAATTATTTCAGAAATAACACCCAAATATTTTTTGAATGTCTTGACTTCTCATGTAAGTTCTAAATTGGAAGTAAAAAGCTGTTTACAAGAAACTGAAGAACAGTGATAAGAAGAAATTTAAGACCTGGTTTCTCAAACACTTTCCCAAGCTGTGACTAGTTGTGGGCATGGGAATAACCCCAAAATATAGTTTACAGAGAAAGGAAGCTCAAAAACTGAACTGTAAATCTTAACTGTTATTTGACCTTCTGTAAATCATATACCCAATCACTACCCATTGCAACTGTTCATTTAAAACAACAAAAAGTCTCAAACATTCTCGTTCGAGAAGGGAGTGCTTATTTGCTCATCTGTCTCGTGATCATGACGGTTTTTACAAATCTGTTATAAACAGTAATCCATACAATGTTTATAAATGAATTGTAACCATTTCATTACTGTCATTTTTTCTAAAATGAATAAAATTCTGAACTTGTTTTTGTGAGTGTATGTATGCCTACTATATTATACTTTTTTTTTTTTTTTGAAGGGGGAAAATCCTTAGATTCCAGTGTTCCCGTCCTTGCTAGTTCCACGTCTGATTTCAGACAGGCAGATACAACTACTGTTCACTCTGTTGGTATGACCACTGCTACTACAGTAATGAATTCAAGAAATGAAATATATTCATCTTCTGTTCCAGAAAAACAACACACCATCTCCCCAGATTCTTATAATCCTCATCATTTTTGTTTCACATTAGACTTACGTTCCTTCCAAATAATGCAAAATATACCTAAACTTTACTGTTTTCTCAGGTATAGTGAATCGTATCTTATCCATCAAAGTAATTTTTCCTATCTAAGTCATTAATGATCTTATTGTGTTTTGTATGTTTTTAGTATTTTTTATTCAATGATAAATTTTCTGTGCCTTTGTAAAATAGTAGTGTGAATTCTTTTAAAGCACTGCTACTGTTTTATAGTTTTATTAAAGCATTACATTTTTTTTACAAGCATACCAGTAATCAATTACTGTTAATCTTTATAAGAGTGGATTAATTAATTTATTTTTTACTATTTTAATAAATGTCAAAAATACCAAAAGCTATATATTATTTTTTTTCCTTATCATTTTATAATGACAAGTCTATATTCAGTCAAAATTTGACCATATATTCTACACAGCTTTTTTAAAATTTGTGTTCCCTTCTATTAATTGTAAAATATCTTAACCTTTTTTTCTTGTTATTTATAATATTGTAGATACTCCTATCCTTTTTTTGGAAGCTCAACTCCAATTCTGACACATCCATGTGTAACTGTTAATCCAGGAAGTATTGTTACCCTTCCTCATGGATATTGTGCTTTTAACTTTGCAACTTCTACTCATCAGCTGCATAATACATTTACAAGGTAATTTACTGTATACCTACTATCTTCCAAAGAAAATTTACAAATGAAATATTGAATAACTACTATTTGTCATTTTATTGTTGTAGAAAAATAAGGAAAGAGATCTCAGATTTTTTGTAAATTATTGTAGTGTCATGATGGAAATATCTTGTTTTACCATAACTGAAGGGTATGTCATTTTTTAATTCCATTCAGTTAAATTTTCTAAATTTGCAAGTAGGTATTTTGTAAATAGTTGCTACATCTTTGTAAGCCAAGTGTGGAAAGGTAATATACCTTATTACATAACATATGATTTGAAATAGCCTGAAACTGCGTTACAGGATAATTTTAAAATTAGATAAGTGTTGATATCACTAATTTATGATACTTTATAACAGAATTTATATACATAGTTTTCTTTTTTAATGCAGATATATTTTAATACACAAACAATAACACAATTTACAATAAAAGTTATTACAAATAATAAACTATGTACAAAAGTTTTACAAACAGTACTGAGTTTTTGTCTAATTTGGAACTTCCAATATATCTTATTGAGGGTTCGTGATGAATGAATTAATTTTGAGTTAATGTAGTTACAATTTATTTAAGAGTTCTTTGTCAGTCACCTGCCAAGTTATATAATGCTTTCATAAAATACTAATGTTTGATATGAACCTGCTAAAGTTATCTGTTTTGTAATTTATAAATTTCCTGGTCAAATATCTGAAGTTTCCTATTAATAAGTGTTATATGTATCACAGTTATAGCTTCCATGGTTTATATCACCCCAACTGTATGAAATAAGTAATATGTGCTTTCTGTTAGCATGTTTTGTTTGTTATATTAATAGGCATGGAGAGAGTTTTTCAGGATTTCTGTTTATGCAGTAATATAAATGATACATCGTTGTATATGTATTAGGATGCATCAAAAAACAAAATGTTGTGATACTCAGTCGTTCGCTTATAATTTGATTCCATTCAATGACAAAAATATGCTAGCGTAAAAATCAATCCAATACATTAATATTTAGGGGTTGTGCAATGCGCACAAAATAACGACATGCTTCCAGAACCAAACGAAAAGTTGGCATTAGTGAAAGGCTAGCTTTGGCTTTAGACAGAACCCAGATCAGTGACCAAAAAGCCAGCACAAATTTTGCTTCCTTTTGCAGCTCATATTGGACATAATATCGAGGATCTTGCCATTAGCCCAAGTTCCATAAGGAGGAAACGAATTACTAACCGTACTCTTCTAGCAGCTGAATTGAAGGAAAGTTTTTCTCCAAGTGTTATTTTGACATTACATTGGGATGGTAAGCTGATGCCTGACTTGGTTGGGAGAGAGAAGATCGAACGTTTGGCAATTTTAGTTTCAGGTGAAGGTGTAGAGAAGATTCTTTCAGTGCCCAAGATTGATAGTGGGGATTCAGTAGCTTCTGAGATCGGATCAGTTTTAGTAGAATGGAATGTAAAAGACAGAATTAAATCACTTTGCTTTGACACCACGGCGACTAATACAGGATCCAAATCTGGCATCTGTCTGAGGATTGAAATGTTACTTGAACGTGAGCTCTTGCACCTTGCCTGTAGACATCACATTTTGGAGATTCTTCTGAGCGCTGTATTCTCTACTCTCGTTATAGAGACATCAAAAAGTACAGATATTACTTTGTTTTTAAACTTTAGAGATTGTTGGCCTAAAATTAATAAAACTAAGCACATAACAGCAGTAGAAGCAATGCCACTGAATACAGCCTTGGAAGGATGATATTATTCAATTTTGTCAGAATCTCCTTCAATCTCATCAACCATGGGACAATAATAAAGAGCTCTTGGAATTAGCTGTCATTTTTCTTGGATCTCTTCCACACGAACGTTCTTCAGTTTCTTTTCGTACTTCTGGTGCTGTACATTGTGCACGATGAATGGGTTGAGCAATATATTTTCTAAAAATTTGGATGTTCCAAAAGGAGTTTGGTAGACTGCAACCACGGCCTGCTTCATCTCGTGTTTCATTTGACGCACATTTCTGCAGTAAACTTGGCAATTTGTGTGTCTTTATAACTAAACATTACTTGCTCTAGTGGTTTACAGCTAAGGATGCTTCCGTGGCAGCTCGAAGGGACCTTACACTACTCAAGGAACTTGCATTGCATGAAAATCGTATGATTCAGAAAGTTGGTACAAAGGCAATGAATCAGCATTTATGGTATTTATCTGAGGTTGCAGTTGGGCTTGCACTCTTTGATGACAGTGTAACAAATAGCAACAAACTCAAGATGGTCTCAGATATGAATTCCGTGAAAGGATCTCCTAGACCAACTCCACGTTTAACAGTTGATGCTGCAAGCAATGCTGTTTCCAGAAAACTTCCAGATTTTTTTTACCTCGGCAACGAAAAAATTTTTCTACCATCTGGATATTAGTAGCGCATTTATATCATTACCACCGAAAGAGTGGAGCACCTCTGAAGAGTACAAACAAGAAAAGGACAGAGTAGAGAAACTTTTTGTGACAAATGACGCAGCTGAAAGAGGAGTAGCTTTAATTCAACAGTTTACGGCAAAGGGCCGCACCCAGAACGAAGATCAATTTCAGTATATGATTCAGGTGGCAGAAGAATTTTAATTTTTATCCTTTATTTGCTGACGCACCCTAATATGTATACACGCTTATATTATTGATTCTTACACTCAAAAAAATTTTACAGTTTCAGTGGATAAGCAGGAGTTTGTCAATACAGATTTAACAGTGTGATTTATTTACATATCTAAATATCAATCTCATATAAACAAACATCAGTATTAAAATAGGTATCTGGTAATAAATTCATCACAACTTGAAATAATTCTGTGTCACAGACAAAGGCTGCTTATAATAGTAATTGTTTCTTTGCCATGGCATGCTTTTCTAAAATGAAGTCATGGGATGGTATATAGGGATTCAGGGCTTGAATGTATGATCTAGTAATCTGAAATTAGAAGAATCTTTTGATCACTTTCTTTAACTAGATTGTTTCAAAGCCACTTAGCAGTTGCTTTTAAGCTTTTATGGTGGAAGTTTTGCTTAATTTGGATAAAGTACAAATACAATTAAAATTAAACAAACTACTATGGTATACTGTATTTAGAAAGTATAATACTGCATTAGTAATAACTTATATATGTAATAAAAGAGAAACTTATTTTCAGTATATTGTGTTGCTATTTCATTTCATACAAGTGACAACTGCAATGTTCAAAATGCATAACAATACCAGGCAGAATAAATAATTGGCTCTATTTGGCTGAGGCATTAAAAGCTTAAACTCTTATGGTCACTGTGATCTTTTTGCAACATGAAACATCAGTAGGTATGGAAATGCAGAATTTTATCTCTTCACATCTGTGGTAAATACCATAATTTTCAGAAAAAAATAGTTTATATAGAAATTTTCTCTGAAGCTAAAAGTAGTGCAGAAATTAGGTTAAAATAACATCCTACCTATGCTGTTACTCATTTGTCTTTGACAAAAGTTTCAGTTATTCTTGGACTCTGCAGGGGTTTTTATGAGTTGGTATGAGTTACAAGTTTCTTTTGAGCATGTTTAATATGAATGATCCTTAACAAAGGTAATATAAGAAGTGTAGGACACTGCACTTGGAAATTGATTTGACTTGCAAGTATAATATCTTCACTTTTCTTAATCTCATCTTTGTTCTGTGCTGATGTGATATTATTGTTCTGCCTTTTGTGATATTTAGTAAGACACAAATTCTGGACACTTAAAAGTGAATACTTACTTATTTGTGAGTAAAGAGTTTGTTCACTTGCATTTCCTTTTCTATCTGTATTATATTTATATTTTACACAACATTTCTAAAACTAGCATTTTGAAGTGACATCATGCTTGCTTCATGCAATACATCATTTAGGTCATGAGGTATTGTAAACAGGTGACAAGGAGGTGGCTTCTCCAAGGGATGATTGGTTTGTCCATTGTGGCTTGGGTCAATATTTTATGGTTTCACCTTATATTGTGAACATTGTCTTGTTTTCGTGTTTGGGTATAGTACTCACTAAATCTAGGCATATCCTCACAGTCATATTTTGATAGAATGGTGTATCCTCTTGCAGGACTCCATGATGGATAGGGTTAATTGTACTGAATGTTACCATCTCTATACCTTCTTGTACCTCATTTGCTGAATTTCCATTCATTCTTAGAAAAGTTGCCTGATTAGATAATTATCTTTTTTTATCCAAAATGCATTTCAGAGACTTTCAGGTTCTTCAGAGCTGTTTTAGAAATTACACTCTGGAGATACATTGGTTGAGCATCAAGATCACAAGACAGTAAACTCTGCTTGAGGTCAAACTCTATTGAAAATATATCTTTTGAAGTTGCTCTCCATACTATTTTGAATTGTGTACCTCTCAAGGATAATTTTTGTATTTGGTGAGGGGATCGCCCAGGGAAGGTTCTGTACTTTGAGTTTACCAGTTTACCTCATCTGGGATCTGAATGCCCTCCCCACACATTTGCTGTATGCAAAGAGTCATGGTGTTTAAGGGGTCCAGCCCCAAAATACCACTTTGGCCTTGTTTTCTGTAGATGAGTGGCATTAGGGTGGCCCCTAAGGATCATTTGGCTGGTTCTGTTGGGCTAGGGTCAGCTAGGTACAAGTGTTGGGTATTCTTAAAGGATGTTATGGACATTATCGATGATGCTTTTGAAACATTGGCATCATTGCAGTGTTCTTGTTTGGCATTGTAGAGCATCCTTTCATTGGGCTTTCATGGTGGATGGGGTTGTGGACATTGAATTTCTTCTATTTATTATGAATACCTCAATCCATGAAAAAAATAAAACTAAAAATAACTTGCATGTGAGATGCTGGTGCACAGTTTGGTTCTGTACCTCAGATTTTCATCCTTTATTCATTATCTGAGAAATCCATGGGACAGATGTCTCTGTTTTTCATTCAAAAGAGATTAGAGGGGCTTGCTTGCTCCTCCAAGTTAGTCAAGAAGTTGGTGGAAACATCTACACCAGAACACACCAAATTCCTCTTGAATTTGAAGGCCATTGGAAATATACCCATCAAGTTTACTCCCTTTGGTACTTTTAATTCCACAAGAGGAGTTTTGTTGAGAAGGATTTAAAGAACATCCCCAAGTCTGAGATCCTTGCTGGTTTCTTCAACCATCTGTGGTATGTTGTATATTTCCTCTTATAAGAATGGAATTATGCTTCTTACGGATGCTCTTATTTTGATGTTTACATTACCACATTTGCCTGGCACTATCGAGGTAGATTGCTGGAACTGTAAGGTGCAGCCTTATATTTCCAATCCTTTCTGATATTTCTAGCATCAGCAGTTCAGTCATTTGAAGGCATCTTGTCAAGGTTCTCTGATGTGTGGTTATTGTGGTGGCAAAGACCACAATGCCCACAAGTGCAACTCTAACCTTTCTGTGTTAACTGCAGTGGTTTCTACCCCTCTTACTTTGATTCTTGCCCTAATAGGGTTGAGTAGAAAGTACAATATTTGAAAACTTTGAACAACATTTTCTTCCTTGAGGCTCAGAAGTTATTGTCCTGCATTCCATCTCAACCATGTGAAGAATCTTTTGCAATTTTGGGTTAAAAGAATCAATAAGTCAATGTCTACTCTTGTATCTGTCCTCACCATTTTTTCCAATGATGTCCTGGATTCATTTTCTTCAGCTTCTGGAGTCTGCTCAGGTCCATCTGCTTTGCCTCTGAGATGCAGAATGATTATTTGTTCAAGACCTCAGTCACTGTAATCTACATACATTGACATAAACCTGCACACCCAACCAGGGCAGGATCCACAAAGGTCATTTTATCTCCTCCTTACTAAAAGAAAAATTGGCTCGTCAAAAACATAAGGCTTTTCCACTTGTATAAAAATGTACACTTTGATCCAATGGAACTGTCGAGGTTACATTTCTCATGGTCATTAAAGCATTGATTGATTTTTATCATCCTGTGTGTTTTTCCATACAGGAGGGCATATTTTGACAGTTTTCTTTATACTGGAATAACAGGTGTAATTGACCAGTGTAAGGAGTGGTGGCACTGCTGATGGAGTAGCACGTGCCTGCCCTGTTTTTGAAACTCAATACACTGTTGGTGTCTGCAGCCATAGGTTTTTTCTTGGGTAATATCGTCGTTATTTGCTTTTTCTACCTGTCTCCCGTGAAAACCCATGATCTATCAGATCCTGATGCTCTCGTTGAACATTTCACATCTTTCTTTTTTTAGGGGTTATAATATAAATGGTTTCATGCCATATATATCAAGAAATCTTAAAGTAACATGTTTCAGAGTCATAATGAAGTTTTTATTGCTATTTTGTTCTGTCAGTAGTCCAGTTTGTTGTTGTACTTTTTTGCCTTAAAACACTTACAGGGCACACATGATTTCAAAACAACAGTTAAAATATGTTGGAGTAGCCTACCCACATTCCAGGTCTTAACTCAATGGAATGTCTTTTTTAACTATCTTCAGAGACCTCTTCATGCTTCCCGGTTGTCAAATACTGGAACTTCGTTTCAACCATGCCTCACAGGAAAACATCAGTGATCCATCGTATATTCTTATAACTAATGGATAGTTTATTTATAATTTTTAAACATGCAGTTTGATTACAAATTTATTGTCATCGAATTAATTTGTAATGATAATGATTAAGCATTTTATGTGTATTAATTGTCAATATACAATAAACTTCAGAAAAAAGTTATATTAATTTCTTAAACTCTGTACTTCATATTTCCTGCAGTATTCCACTACTTGTTGAAGTTGTTGAAAAGGATCAATTGGAGAGTAAGAATGACCTTTCTGTAGGCACGGCAAAAATTTCTCTTCGTGCTGTTCTTGATTCAAATGCATCTACATTCACAGTAAGTTTGTTTAATGAATAACAACTTAACTTCACAATTAGGGGTAGCTTGCAGAGAAAACCATTCAGAAACTTTCTGTAATAAATCAACCAAGCAGTGCCACATTTCAGTTAATTTATCTTTCTCAGGTTCATAATCAGAGGTGTATTAATCTAAAATTCGGATTCCAAGTTTATTTGTGAATATAGCGAGTCTGTTTCTCTATTATTCTGAGTGTAAGATGATTAGAAAGCTATTCTTCATTCCCAGATTCTCAGGTATAACTTTTGTAATCTATAAAACCTACTTACGTATCATATATTTGCTTTTAGTAAAACTTTATATTTTGTGTTATTTTCTCTATTCTAACACTTTATGGTGTCTGCAAAATTGACTGATCTTGTAAAAAAAAATTAAATCTAATTTACCATTTTTTTTATCTTTCTAGAAAGATTTAAAATTATAACATTAAATTGTATTTATTTATCATTAGTAACTTAAACTGCATTGCCATGGGAACCCTTCACTGCACATTACAAGGTTTTATTAATCTGCTTTGTGTTATACCAGTTAGTATAGCATAAAATCTTTGTTGATACTTCTATTTTAAGAATATATAAATATTAAGTTATTATTCTTATAAAGCAATATTTAGAAAAACAACAACAAAATTTCCTCTAGTGTTACACATTATCTGTATGCACCTTGTCTTCTCTTTGTTATCCACCACTCCTCCAATATGTATATAATTCAACTTAAGTTACTTACTATGAAATTATATTTGCTTGGACAAACCGTACTTTTTATAGCCTTCACTTTTGATTGGTTAGAGAGCCATCAAATAGAAAATCAGACACCCCTTACTACACCCACCTGTCACCTTCTCCCTTTTAGAATTTGTTAATAGTTCTCTTACATTTAATTCCATATAACCAATAGAAAGCCAATGTTTTTTATATGCAAAACGGCTCGTTTGGGTTCAGAAAATATTTTAAATAGAAGAGCGAACAACGTTTCGACCTTCTTCGGTCATCGTCAGGTTCAGGTACCTTCTGCCTCCAACTGTATACTCGCAGCTTACATTTTCATGCATCTTAGCTGCATCCTGTGCTCAAACATTCTTGAGAAAATATTTAGAGAAACTGAATTTATTAAATAATTCAATCAATATGATTGTAAATGTAAAATTATAACCAAATAAAACATAAGCTCACCAAGTTGACATTTGTTAGAAGCCCAATACTGTAACGTGCTGCCATTTGTGAGCTGTAATACTCAATACATTCTCCCATTGTCATGATATAAATAACCATGAACAGAATTCAGTCAGTATAAGACTTTTTCAGGCAGGATTACAGTTTGTGCTGGTATTACAGTGGACATAAACACCCAGACCAACCTATGAGAAATGCAATATTTTACAGTAAAACACATTTATTGTTTAGGACAATTACAAACATCTGTAGCTGGACTGGCAAGATTTATTTCCGTGCTAGAGATTATCAACTTCCTACAGTTTGTATCACAAGTAAATCCTGGCAAATTTAGTGAAACAAAGGCTATTTCAATAAGATTCATATTTTGTTTTGAGATAGGACACAATATCCTGACTACTATCTGTACTTTTTCCAGGCACTTCCTCATCAGGCTGATTGCTGTAAGTGCTTTTAGCTCTTTTATCATATTCACCTGAGTTGAGATGATCCGAGATGTCATTCCTGCATTTTTTCTGAGTTCAACATCTGATTCCTTGTCTATGTTGTGTACAAGAGATTTTTCTGTAACATACAGATGCATCTTGTTGAAGCACCACGCTACCACTTTACCTTGCATACTAATGAATTAACCTATGGGAATAAAAGATAACAGCTGTCAAGCCACAGCTGAGCTATTTTTTTGCTGTTTGCAGAAACCAATGTCACAAACAATTTCAACCAGAGAATATATCTATTTATTTATTCCGTTTGAACATAACGAAGATTTTGCATGTGAGATTTGAACATTTTCTGAAACATGATAATTTACTTTCGTGTTAGATAGGCAACATGAAAAATGAAACAAAGTGTAAGAGAAACATTGCCTGAGAAACCTTAAGACATAATAACAAATTTAATTTTTTGTGTAAAAATCCTTGTAATGTTTACTGATAATATGCCAACTTTCATTAACATGTGCTTACTGAGTTAAAAGTTATAACATGAAAACTATAACAAGTGTAAAATAATCATGAGGTCAATCTAAAGAACTGAGCTCAATGCTGAAAGAACCGATCTTGTGTAAAGCACAAGTATTATCACTTTCCCTTCAACGTATATATATCTAACTGGCAGCATTTAGATGTGAGGTCTCTTGTTAGCAATGAACCATTTTTTTTCTCTTTATTTATTTAGTCTGATAGCCTGCCTACCTGCATGTCTCAATACCAAATGTCCCTTTGCATGATAATACAAAATTACCAGCAGAACAGCTTTGTTGCCACATCTTGCTGTTTTATCCACTCACATTTTCTTCCCATTTAAGTAAATTAAGTATCATCTGGGTATTTGTCTTTTCTTGTGTGGCTAAAATAATCATCTGCTTCCTTAACTTTTGTTGGTATATTTTTATTTACTATTTTGGAAATTTCTCACATCTAGATTCTACTATTTGACCAGTTCAGATTTGACTATCTTGTAAAAAGAGATAAAGTTATTGACAGTTTGTGCTTCAGAATTTTACTTTTCTTTTTTACTTAGAATCAGAACCAAACTTCTGAACCTGTCATTAGCTGCTGTGCTTAATTTGTCATTGTGTTTGCTTTTCATATCATTATATATGTGATTTTGTCTGAGGACCATTTTTTGAGAAGCTGACAGATCTGTTCTTCTCTGATGTGTATATCTGTATAAGTTACAATGATCCATACTGTATTCTTTACACATTTTACTAGATCCTTCTCAGTATCAGATGGTAGTGCAATTTTTGTGTTGATGTTGATCAGTTCTTTTCTTTTTGACATATGCTGTATTGAATGGATATTGTCTTTGTTATAATATATCAACTATCATTTGAATGTTTGACTTGTCCTTTTCTACTTGAACTTATTAAATTGAACAGAATTTAATGTTGTTGCTAACTAGCTTTGTTGATAAAACTTGCTTTCATCAGGTATTTTAATACTTGTGGTATTTTCCAATTGTTTCATATTAGTAAAGTATATTTGTGTATCCTTGGGATAAATTCTAAACTTGCTTTCCTGGGTTAAGGAACTGACCAGAACAAAAACTAAAACAAATCAGACTAAACACTTTTCACTCTTAGTGTTTAGTATCGATTACTTGATTATAGTTTCTAGCTTCAGTTGATATTTTTCCTCTTATTTGGGTCTTTTCTTCTGCTTTTCTCCTCAAAAGTCTAGAACAAGGATTTCTGTGATGTTGTCCTGTTTTTTCCACAGTATGTGGCCTATCCGTATTCATTTCATCATTCTGCTTGATTTTGTACATGTGGGGATGTTATAATGTGATAGTCATTCTTAATATTTGCTGGTAAGAGAGTAGCCTAAGAATTAGCAATGATTGATAATACTAGCTATCTTTTCTCTTGTCTATCACTTCTAAATTAAGGACGGCTAATGCATATATCCCTTGTGTAGCTTTGTGGAAAATTAAAAACAAATCATATGGTTAAGACATTTGATTCACAATCTGAGGACTGCTGGGATTGAATAATAATCCCACCAAACATGCTGTGGGGGTGTTATAATGGGACAATCAATCACACTGTGAGGGGTGGTGATAATTAGCTTTCTTCTAGTTTTTTTGTGTTAAATTAGGACTACTAGTACAGATAGTCCTTACGTAACTTTACACATGATTCAAAACAAACCAAAACTGTTTTTTTTTTCCTTTTGTATGCTTTGGTATTCATTGTTTGGTCATAACTTGTAAGTTTTCCTTTTGATCACTACTTTTCTTTCCACGTGCTTCGGTAATGAGTGATTGATCAGAAAACGTGCTTGCCTTCTTATGTTTACTTTTCATAAGCAGTAAATCATTATTTGATGTCATGTACATTTTGCTGTGACTTTAAGGACATTTTCTCTTACACTTTCTCTGTTCTCTGTGAACATTTATGTCAGTGTTAACTCCTCTTTTCATCCTTGTCACATATGAAAGACAAAAATTCTACACAGATAATCTCTAGCAGTTTTTTACTAATTTGGATGATTTCAGCATTTTTGAAATAAGGCTCATGAAATTCTTCAATGAAAATACTTCTGAGACACTTAAGTACTTGTTTTCATTTCTTCAGAGTGAAAAAGAGATTGTTGGTGTTCGAAGGATCTCAACATGTAAAGTTCCAGTTAACAGTCCTGATGGGTAGGTTTTACCCATTTTTCTATTTTTATCTTATTATTGTTACCAAATTGAAACAGTTTTAATTGCATACTTTTGAGTTTCCTTTCATATGAGCTCATAGTAAATTTTATTATGTCTCAGACTCGTAGGTTTGACCAAACATTATAATGTATTTATATGTAATCTGATTGATTATTGCGTGATTATGAATGTTGTTTGAATATTTTTCACAATCCTATCATTCAAATAAAAAATAGAAACAAGATGGGAGAACTTCATGCTGTGATGAGTCTAGATGATTTTGGCCCTACCAGTATCCCCAGTTTCTGTGCTGATAATACTTATTGCAACATACAGGGATCAGCTCAGAATCAGGTATTTCATGTAATAGCACTTGATGTTTCATAGAAAAATTATTTATTTTTTTATTTTAAAAATATTGAAAAGTTTCAATAGAATGTGATTTTGTAATAATTCTATGCTTGGTATAAAAAACAAAATCTTTAAAAATTCGTTTTGCAATAGTTGCATTCTTTTCATGCATTTTTTTTTCTGATTTTTCATTTTATTTCAATGTGTATCTTACCTACATTTTCCTGTAATATATTTCTCACTCTTGGTATTGCACTGAGTTAATATCCTGTCATTTTTTGGACCTTGTCTTCTGATATTACTGAACTTTGATGCACAAGATTAATGTTTGTGACTAATGTTTTTGGAATAAAATACAGAAAATCTACTAAATATTTTTGACTATTGAAATAGTCAGGTACTATTCTGATCATGTGCTGCAGATCTAATAAATGCAAATTGTTGTGTTGTCATAATACTACATCCAAGGAGTAATAGGAAGTAATTTAATATGATAACTAATATTAAAAATAGCCCCTTGGTGTGGATTCCTGTACGTGGTGAGGGGACCTCCCAGGGAAAGTTCTGTTCTGTCTGGTTACCTTCTCTGGGATCTAAACATCCACTCACATATTTGTTGTGCATGGTAACCTGTGAAGGGGAGGAGTTTGGCTATACATTCCAAAACCTCTCCGATGTTTCCAATGTCAGAGGTTTGGCCATTGAAAAACATCATGTTGTGTTTCCCTGACATGTGCTCATTGTGGTGGCAAGGACCATGATGCTTATGAATGTGACATGAACCCACATTGCATCAACTGCAATGGTTTTCACCCTTCCTACTTTCATTCTTGTCCAAAATGGTTGGAGGAAAAAGAGGTACAACGTTTGAAAACAACTCATAACATTAGTTATCCTGAGGCTCGGAAATTGCTGCTTGCCACTCCATTTTGGACTCATGTTGCTGCACTTCATTCCACAACTATAATAGGAGTTCAGACAGATCTCTCTGTGCCTCCAAAAGAATTGTTTTCTGAACAAATGAAAAGCCTTTTGACCTCCATGGTTAAAACAGGTTGATGAGTCGACTTCCACACCCATCTCTGTTCCTCTCATACATTCCAACAAACCTCAAGATCCACATCCTTCAGTTTCAAATACAGGCATTTCTTTTGATACATCTTTTTCTTCCACCCCAGAGGCAAAACAATCATTTGTTTGCATCCTCAGTCACTGGAATCCCCTTCCAATAACAAAGACCTGCCCAATCGACTCAGGGCAGGATTCATGGAGGTTGATAGACCTCCTCCGACTAAGGACAGTAAGGAAAAAAGATGTCGTAAACATAAGGATTCTCCAGCCACTTTGCCTACCCATCACTGAAAATGGCCACCTTGATACAATGGAACTGTCAAGGTTTATGTTCTAATCTGGATGATATCAAACACTGCTTCCTACCATCCTGTATGTCTTTCCTCGCAAGAAACATTTCTAAAACCTGCTGATACAATCACCATTCGGCAGTTTTCTCTGTATAGAAATGACAGGCTGTGTGATGGATGAATACATGGAGGGGTAGCACTATTGGTTGATCAGCATGTGCCCACCCTGTCTTTGTCACTCAACACACCCTTGGAGGCCGTAGCCATCCGTGTTTCCTTGGGTCGTACCATCACTGTTTGTTCTATCTACCTGTACCCTGGAGAGACATATGATCAATCAGACCTTGATGCTCTCGTTGAACAGTTGCAGTCTCCCTTTCTATTCCTGGGGGATTTTAATGGAGATCATCCCCTCTGGGGAAATGCTGTTATTGATGGGAGAGGTCGCTCTGTAGAGCGTATGCTCTCTGATCACAATCTTTCTCTTTTCATTACTGGTTCTTCCACATAGTTCTCTAGAAATTTACCTATAGTGTTTTTCTTGCAATGCAAAGAACACCGTTGGAAAAATAATCTCTGTAGTGGTTATTTTAGGTATTATTGGTGTTATGAAATTCCTGAGGTAATAAAACCATGAATAATAATAAAATTCTGACACTTTGATGAAATTAAATTAGAAATATTAAATGAAAAATAAATTAAAAGTTTATTTTGGGCACCTGTCGAAAAATTTTGAAAGTAGGCTTTCTTGAGATATATGTATGTTTTGAAAGCATCTAAACTTCAATTGTAAATCTAAGTTGAAATCAGTTAAAGTTCCAGTAGAGAACTATAGTTGAAGCTATTTAAGTTGAAAACTACAACTATCATTGTTTGAGCTATAACAAAAAAATATACTTTACAGTTAGTTTCGGTTTGTTTTAATGTTATTTGTATTTACAGTTAGTTTCGGTTTGTTTTAATGTTATTTGTATTTACAGTTAGTTTCGGTTTGTTTTAATGTTATTTGTATTTAAGTAGAATAGCATTATTCCATTGCTAAAACATCAAATTAAAAATGTATATCCTTTTAAAAATGATTACACAGCATTCCAAATAATACAGTTTTATTTGGTTGGTTTTCTTTCTATGGCTAAAACAAGTGGGTGAGATAAGGAAATTGTAACATAAGCTTGTAAAAGAAAGAACTTCTTTAAAAGTAAGATTTTAAAAATATAGTTTTTAATTCTGCTTACTTTGTTATTTGTTATACTGGAAAAGTAGAAGAAATCACCAGACCTCTAGTTTATAATAGGGGATGTGATATTTAAGATTGGATTTCTGGAAGAATAAGTGATTATATAATCTTAAAGTAAAGATTACCATTTTATGATTCACAATTACGTTAGAGTGTAAGTGAGCAATCATACGAATTTCATTAATTATTTCAGGGTGTACAGTACTTTAGTGAGTTTTGTGCTCATACATACAGCTTACAGGAAAGAGGGATATTATAAAGGAATTTCTCCCGTGAATAGACAGTTTTTTCTAAATGGAAACAAAATTGATAATTGACATATTACTAGCAGTCAGTTGTTGCTCTTTGTTAAGTTTTAATACATTATATGCAAATAAAAACTGTTTTATGACATGCTTGAAAAGGTCCCCGTTTAAGAATAAGTAATAAGTTATAATTGTATTTTGTAACAGTTATTCACCATTGTGTTCTTAGCAGAATAAAACTACATTTAAAGTGACAAAGAATACTGAAGATGTTGGGACTGGTGAACTTCTAAACATGGAGTGGAAAGAGAATACCACCTCTAAAACTCATCAACCCAAGTTAGATGAGCAGAAATTGGTTCAAGCTGCCTTAGAACTAGAAATGTGGAAAGAGCAACAAGAATTACTTTTTAAAAAACAAGCAAGTAAAATTTATATTTTGTACAACTCACTACTGCAGATATTTTCCTTTTCTAGTGTGAAATAATGTGATGTAGTAAGTGATTTAATCATCTGTAACTTTTTTACTGTTTAAGGATTGATAAGATTGAATAACTTGTTTATTGCATCAGATATGTAATGGACCAATCAACTGATATGGCTTTGCATTTAGGAAAGCAGACTTATTTCATAGTCAATGATATGCGGCTGTTACTATAGTAAGAAAATTGTACTTAAATATTGAATAAGTAATCATATGACTGACAAATGTGGATGGCATTCAAAAATTAGTTTAGTGGATGAATGTTTAATTTATTGTGATTGTTTTTTTTTTAAAAAAAGAAAGTTTATACATTGTTACTATGAGTAGATGTTAAGTATTTTAAAATACATATCAAATACTACTTAATCAAAATAACTGAAAATAATTGAAGAGGTCACTGTTAAATTACTTGTGTAATAATTATAACTTCAGCTTGCCTCTTCTTATTCCTGTTTTTTGAGAAGCTAGTTGGGTAAGGTGTTCTTATAATTTCAAGAAATCTCTTACTGCCTCATGCGGTATTTTATTTAAATTGCGGTATTTCTATTTAAATCAGGCCCAGACTTTTCCACTTTAACTTTTAGTATGGAGCAGACAGATATGAAGGCTCTGCCTTCGTCTTTTCTCTGTGTGTGAGACGTTCTATTTTTTTTAGGGCATGTAGTCTTCCTTGAAAGTTCTTTTATCATTGTGTCAGGCACATGCTCATTTCCCTTCAGTGAATGCTTCTTGACCAGTGCAACTTCTACTACAATCTGTTGGACCATCCCTGATCCATATCAGAGCCAATCTCGTTTGTAGGCTTCACAGGGACTTCACATTGGTGGGTTCCTGTTTCTCCATCTTATCCCAAGTCTCATTTGTCCACAGATGCTTTCTTGATGTATTGTAATTTCCAAGAGACATTTGGTCTGTAGTCAACAGAGGAGGCTAATTTCCATTTAAACATCCTAGAACTTTTGGCAGCGTGTCTAGTTTTATTTAATTTCTTCTCATTTCTGCTGGTATGGGCAGTATTGGTTCATTCTGACAATTACCATAACATGGTAGTCCTGGCATGTCATATTTCATGAAATATTTATCTTGTGACCAATTGCTTACCTCATTCCAGCTATGTTCTCCACACAGAGTTGTCCCTTCATGTTCAGGAAAACTACATATAGATGTGTTTACCATTCACCGAAATGCCAGACTTTTTTTCTTTTGGTCTCCATTTTCACACTTCTCAGCTCTGAAGGTGGATGCATTCAGTCAAGATTAGAGGAGTTTTCCCTTATGTACCTACCATCTGCTCAGACTTTTCTGCAGGATCATTTCTCTTATTTTTGCTACCACTAGTTGTTCCTTATTTATCCTCTCTGCTCTAGCCCTTTCTGAAACAACAGAAAGGGAGCCCTTATCTCTGTCACAGTAACCCCTCTGATAACCATAACTGAATGTATCCAAACATCATCAGACTCCATATTTAACCAAGGTTTTTGTCTGGTACCTTGACTAACTTTAGGTCCTCACTCCTCATATAGTATATTACCTTGTCTGTACCCTTTGACATTTATTTTTGTCTGTGTGCCAAAGATGTTGATCTTCCTTCATACTTTAGTTCATTTGTGTGGATTATTTTACCTATCCTGTTCTTCTCATTCTGACCTGTCTCTGTTCTTCAGGTTGTAGTGTGGTCAGGATTTGTTTGTGCAAATGTTGCTAGTTCAAGGTTGCCATGTCAAAAACACTTTTTCTGTTTCTGAAAGCATTTTATTCCTTTTTTGTTTCTTTCATCTGGTCCATTTTCCACATCAGTTTGTTCTTCTGGATTGAGATCTTATTACGGTTCTTCATGCCATGTCCAGTTCTTTCTTTGAACCTATTGCAATGTGTTCCTTGTACCACTTTTTTTTTATTCCTTCTCCTGGCATGTAGTTGTTGTCATTATTTTTTTCAACACTTTTTACAATTCCTCCTATGTTATTCTCTACCTAGATCAAGCCTTCATTTCCAAGTATCAGCTGTCTGGGATAAATGATTAGGCTTTTTTTTTCTAATCCTTACCTTCCATTTTCCACTTTTTTTCATCTGGATCATGAGCGACTCCTTCGTCTATTTTGTTTCTGACCACCTATTGTGGTTCATATTCTTTTCTGTTTGTTTGGTCTATCACCTATTTTGCATACTGGTTTAGTACATCAGCTCATATGACTGGCATATTTTAACTTGCCCATTCATTGAAGGCTGCCAACTACATGATATTTTTTTGCCCCAAATTTGTTACGTTTATTGTTTTTTATTTGCTTGAGTTTGCCATTTTGTGGAGGAGATTGTTCAGGCCAGTATGTAGACAACACTCAATACATGTATAACACATTATTTGCATGACCTAGATGTATTTTTTTTAGCAGGTATCATTTCCCTCCTGTGGTAATTGTACACATGTGAGGTAAATCAACATATTATTTTTTATCTCACTTAATTTATATACATCATATTTCATGATTCCATCTGTATGGGATTTCCTAATCAGGTATGCATCATATTATATTAACATTAAATCTGTATACTTCTGTGATGCCAACCATTGAAATTAGGCACCTGTAAGATTGCTTGGATGTGTATAGATATGTGTGTTTCTTATATGAAGGAACATCACTCGTAGACTTTATGAGTAAAGCAGATGGGGATTTTTAATTGTAGTTTATTCAGACTATAATTACAGGCAGTTCTTTCTTCATCATGTAATGTCTCCATTTTGGAATGAAATCATATGTTCTGCTCCATCCTAAAACTGGAATAACATTACCCCACTACCATACTGTTTTGCAGTCTTATATGGAAATATAGATTTCTTACTTCTTTACTGGTGTGGTGTGACTGAAACCACTCTTCTTCTCCTTTGGAAGTAAGGATTAAATTGCTTTGTTTCACTCGCAAAGACTTGTAGTTGCAACCAAGGCATTTTCACTGTTGGGTCTCAGCCAATATCTGTACAGTGCATAATTGTAATACTCAAAGATAAACCCTCAGATTTGCAATAGATTCTTAGTTCTGTGAGTTAAATAATGAATTGATCCTAGCAGCTTGTTTCTTGGCTCTGTGCTATTTCAGCTTCACTGTTTAACCGTTTGGTCCTTGCTGGTTCTTATTTTTGGGAAACAGCACTAATTTCCAGATTTGGAACACAAAAGTATTTGTAGTCATTTTCATTCGTTCTCTAAGAACCTTCACCGGAGCTGTAGCTATATTATTCTGGCTGGCAATATCCTAAGAGTCCAAAACAGGCCACCCTTTTCAGTCTCAGATTTATCTTATGCCACTCCACCATGGTGACTTTAAGTTTGTAATGGTTCTCTTGCACTGAAACTGCTTCTCATGAGGAAACTCAATTTGCTGTTATGGGTGTATCAGATATTGGCTGATCTTCCTTAATCTGTAGCTGCAAAGAGATGGAAATCATATACCAATACAAAGGAACATCTTTATACCTATATTAAAAAATATATCCAACATCTAAGCACACCCTCTACATTCCTACACTAAATTACACAATTGCTTTCAATCATATTGTCAGCTACCAGTCAGTAACTCTTTTTTTCTTTGTGAACCTGACAATGACCGAAGTAAGCCAAAACATTGTTCGCTCCTCTACATAGTGCATTCTTTACCCAGGATCAGCTCAAGGTCAATGGTGTTTAATTATAGGAGAAATGGGTGGAACTCCACTCTCTGTGAGGTTACTAACATTACTTTTTATACTTTCAGTGACTAATATTTGTAATTTTTTGTGCCTCTTCATTTCTCTCATTTCTGACAAAGTTTAAATGGCTTTTCATTTATGTCACTGAAGGATATGATACAGTTTTAATACTTCCTACTGTTTTCTTACTTTTTTCTGTATTCTCTTGAATTTTTTGTTTTGCATTAACATCACAGTTTTTGCGTATTTGTTTTACAGATTGAGATTCTTTAATAAGCTTGGTAAATTGAATAGTTTAATTAATTAAAATCAGTAAAATATTTCTTGGAACTTTTTTTTGCAAGTTTGACCTATATTTTATTGTTTCCTTCAGTTAAAAGAAAAAGAAACTCTTCACCTTCAAACTCTGACCTCAGAGTGGAAGCGTCGAGACACTGAAAGAGAAGTTATAGTTCAAAAACGAGTAAGTGAGCTTGATTAATAAGAAAGTGAATTGTGGTAAAAATTTAATGAAATTTCGAGAAATAAATAATATTAAATGTGCAGAAAGGTCAGTGATGTAAAACCAGAAAAGATGCATTTTGTTTTGAAGTAGTAGTGATTGTAAATCTTTTCATTTTCTTAATTATTTTCAGGGTACATTTTATATCCAACTTTATAACTTGTACTGTGGGATCTTTTCAATTAGTGCAGCACTTTTTGTTTATTATTTTTTAATTAATTTTTGTTTGGCTTGTTTCTTTAAATTACAACAAACTAATTTAATATACACTGCTGGCCAAAATCTTAAGTCCAATGTGCATAAAGAAAAAAATATGCATTTTCCATTGTTAGAATTAACAATTTATTTGAGTAGAGCGTTGATAGATGACAATAAGAAAAGGGAAAATAAAAAAACTTTTTTAGTATTTAATAGGGAAAATGTGAACATTATGAAATTAGCCTAAATACTAGCTGGTAAAAATTTTAAGACCGTACCAAAAAGAAGTCCTAAACAGGGTAGGAAATGCCCAACAAGAGGTCTCAATAGTGAGTTGCATGGCTGTTATTGTGAATAACTTCAAACATTCGCTTTGGCACGGTCGATATAAGCATTTGCAGAAGGCTGGCTGGAATGTTATTTCAAGTGCTGAAGATGCACAAAGATTATGCACTCTTTCAAATTGACATCCCTTTTTATCGACTTTCTTTGTCATCCACCTCAAAACATATTTCAGTGAAGCTTCATTGTTCCATGGAAGAAGAATGCATCCCAGATCATGACAAATCTCCTCCATTGTGCTGTGTAGAAAATGTCTCTGGTGGGATATCCATATCGTGCCAGTAATGTTAGAAGACATCTGGACTGTCCAGGTTAAATTTTTTTCTTGTCAGAGAATAAAACCTTCGTCCACTTTTCTCTGATTCATGTTTGGTACTTCTTAACCAAATTTATCTGGGCTGGTTCATGGTTTGGAAGGAAGTGTGGCCTTTGAAGAAATTTACAATTTTTAAAGCGTTTCTCTCATAGATGCTGCCTTACTGTTCTTGAGCTGCATTCTGCATCCATAAGGGCCTTAATCTGGTTTGACAGTTGGCTGATGTCTTGCTGGACAACCCATCGAATCCTCCTGCTCAACACTGGCAAACTTTTCTTGGGCTAACCACTTGAAATTCTCATTCTGTATTCCTCAGGGTCTTTTAAGACATTTGCAACAGCAGTTTTACTATGCCAAATCTCATCAGCTATGACATATTGAGAGAGATCTTGCTTTTGCAGCTCAACAGTTCTGCCACTTTCAAACTATGTCATCTTTTAGCCTTTGCCATGTTTTTACTCAATATAATATAGGAGATGTCAACAATGCTAAATTAAATTACGTGTTTATCGATTAATGCTTCATTTCAGTATGGTCTTAAACTTTTGACCAGCTAGTATTTAGGCTAATTTCATAGTGTTCACATTTTCCCTATTAAGTGCTAAAAAGTTTTTATTTTTATTTTCCCTTTTTTTTATCTTTATCTTTCAAAGCTCTACTCATATAAGTGGTTGAGTCTAACGATGCAACATGGATATTTTTTCTTTATGAAGCTTGCTGACGTCTGCTTATTAAGTTCAACACTCATGAGACATTTCCTTGATTCTAGTGTATATCTTTGATAACTTCCTATAACTCTGAGAGTGTCTGTTTGTTCAGTCTAAACACATAACTGAAGTCTCTTGACATGTTTCTCTGAAGTAATGTCCTAAGTGATGCCTCTGTATTTATTTCATCTTTGGTCTCGTCAGTTATTCATCAACAGGTTAATTGTACTCTGACACTTCTCTCAGCATTTGGTTTAAAGAATATATCTGCTTACACTGCACTTTCAGATTACTCGCAGGACAGCACATTTCTTAACATATTTCCTTCATGTATTATTTTCTAAATGTCATTACTTTGAAAAATATGTTTACTTGTACTGTGTCTTTCTCTGTTTAGTGCCACAATTAATAATGTGGGGCATCAACACATTTAGCGATGCCTCACAACATAGACCAGGGTTTAAAATTTGCACAATACTTAATTGGTTCAATCTACTATTCTCACCAGAAGTATATTGGCACTAAACATGTATTGATTAAAATACATGTGTTTTTTTCATTTTTGTATCTCTGATATTTCTGACCATAATCTCAAAAACATATTTTGATAAGTTTAGTTCAAAAAGAAAAATTCATATCAGTTAGTGAAGTATTTTAAACAAACTAAAAGATTTGTCCATGAATATATAGCTTGTTTGAGCTATAACAGTTTCAGAGTGAGTAATTTACATTTCGTAATTTTTGAAAGGATGGGGATAAAGTAGAGAAAACAAGGCGTCTAGAAAAAAATTTCATGTCACACTAGGAGATATTCAGAATTTCTTTAAATATTGTCATTTAGAATTAGGAATTTAAAACTTACATGCTATTAAAGTATGGATGTTTATCTGAGACTTTATGCTATATTAATTGGTACAGTATAAACATAGACTGATTCAATAATTTTTTTAATGCAAGACACAGTAAAGGATACATGTGAGAAGATGAACTTTCGTAGTGATGGAAAATACATTTTTAATAAATTTAAAAATAACATTAAATAAATGAAAAGACGATGAAGTGTTCTTCTGTGTGTTGAATTATTATAAAATTTACATATTACTGAATTTTATATGCATTTATGTTTTTGTTATGTATATATAATATATTTTTCAATTTACTGTCTTTGTTTTATACTTTAACTACATAAAATAAATTTAGATTATCTGTCAAATTTGTTCACACAAGTTTAATTTTTGTTTTGAAATTATTGTATTTTGTTAATTTTTTTTATAATTAATTTCAGCATTTAATTTTCTACAATTTATATCTGTAGATCCAAGAATGTAAGGAATTGGAAAATAAGTTGAAAAAAGCTCTGGGAGATATTGAGGTTAGAGAGCGACAGCTTGTTGCAAAGGAGAATGAGGTAAAAGCATTTATTTTGTTATTTTTTAATGTAAGGTATTTGAAGTTTTGTTATTTGTGCATAAAGGAGCATTGTTACAAAATTTCCAAAATTCACTAAAATTTCATAATCATGTTAAACAATAATTTTTCATATTGTTATAACATGTTTTTTCACTATATTCAAAGATTTAATATTAGTGTTATTACTACTTGTACTGTGTGAATGGTGCCTCATATAGTAAGTCGAGCAGTGTTTAAAAAAAAATTAGAAACCATACAAAAACTGAAAAAAAAAACTTCTATTGTTCTGCAAGAGGCATGATTTTTCATTCGTTAGTACTTTTTCAGTTTTGTTTGCATTTTAACTTCATTTCAAAATCCACTAATGTTTTTTGTGTATTTCTTAGCTTGCTCATAAAAAGTCTTCTTGGCAACATTGGAGAGATCAAATAGAACAAGAAACAAAGGAAGCAATTAGACGGACCAAAGTTGAGTGTGATCATCTTATAACTCTAGAAAAGTAAGACATTTGTAAAAAAAATACAATGAAGAAAACAAAACATTTTGTACATACTTGTATTTTATTTTGTAAGTTAGTGTAACATTACTTAATACAAAATAAGAAATTAAGATGAGTAAAATTTTTCTTTTTTTTCCGGTCATAAATTCTGTTCTGGTAAATCTTCAGTAGTTGATAATGTGTACTAACTGGTATTAAAAATCACTTTTCAAAATGTTCATGCACAATGAACAGATACAATGTGATAAATTTGCAAGTACAGTGTATTCCAGTAGGTTTCTTATTATCACAAAGGGTTAATTATTATTGTTGTACTCAAATGAAAGTGTACTACACAACCTGTATGTGAGAAGTAGCCTTTGTCTCGTGAACACGTTTAAAACTAACATATCCACTCATCATTCTGTGTTAGTTACATGTCAGGTCATTGTTTTGTGTAAGTTACATATCCAGTCATCATTTTGTATTAGTTACATGTCAGGTCATCTTTTTGTGTAAGTTACATATCCAGTCATCATTCTGTCTAAGTTACATGTCAGGTCATCGTTTTGTCTAAGTTACGTATCCAGTCTTCATTCTATCAAAATTACATATCCAGTCATCATTCTGTCTAAGTTGCATGTCAGGTCATCGTTCTGTCTCAGTTACATAACCAGTCATTGTCTGCACATTATTTTTGAGTACTGCATAATTTCCTTACTTGTAATAATAATAATAATTATATATAAAAAACATAATTACAGACTATTTCACCAAACAATGGAATTTGGCTTTATTATTTTTATTGTTAGAAATATTCATGTAAATTATAAAAGACTGTGTTATAAGATTAAATTCAGTTGAAATACTGTCATCTTTTGTGATACTTTTCAAGTAATGGCTGAGTTGAAATATTATAGTTGTATTTAATAGATTGAGATTATGTATGTAGCCAATAGTAATTTAAAAATTATATTTATTGATGATAAAGAGTTGGTAAGTATACATATTGCACAAAAATTTGTCAATGTTTTTAATAACAATTTTGGACATAAATTGCACGTTTGTATTAAAAAAATACTACACATGTTAGTTATATTACATTCTAATTATGCATTTTTCTTACCTACAGATATACAATAGTTCAGATTTTGGAACACTAATATCAGTAGAGTTAGTATACTGACTGCTACTTGAATTGTTACTTTTTCAAACTTGGTTGTTCGAGGAACGTATCGTTTTTTTTCATGGTTTATCTTAATTTTGTGCTCCTCCATCTTGGGTTTGAAGAACTCCTTGTGTCTAACATATGAAATGAAGATAATTCCACATGTTGTCATATATTTGTCTGATTGGTCAGCTGCAGAGAAAAGACATACTGTGCATGAAAATTTCACATTTAGGGTAGCTTTACCATGTTTTGTGTTTTATTCTATCTGCAACAAGTAACTAAACATGTTATTCTCCATATTAGATCTGCAAATCTCTTGTTTTTCCAGAGGTTAATACCTGTGGGCTTGGACTGTCACGCACTTAAGTTTAGTTACTAATGCAGCTTCACGTGCGTGTCAGTTGTTTTTTTCAAGCTATTCATTCATCATGGTAATAGTGTTCTAGATACATTTAATCATTATCACTACAGTACAGATCAAATTTTGTCACATTCAGTATCAGCTGTAAAGATCGGTAATTCGTATTTATGGACAAACATTTGTATACTGGTGTATGGAGTGCTTGAATCATTTTAGATGTGTTTCTTTTTAGAATCACAAGGTAGAAATACTGTAAAGAGCCTGAGAGACTGCATAAAACTCAGACAAGGAAAAACTGGTGCTCGTTTTGAATGGAGAAAAACATTGAATATGAATTGTTATATCATGTATAAAAAAAGAACATAAAACACATTTAAAAAAAGAAGATAGTGAGATGTTTAAAGACTTGAGTCTCTTGTTTAAACCACTGGTCTTGATTTGGCAGGCACTAATAAAAGTGAAGAAGTTCTTGCACTGTTATATGGAAGTGACCAAACAGTAAATGTTGTTTATGGTAGTCTCCAGGGGGAGGACGGACAAAGAAAACAATAGAAACAAGCCAGTAAACTCTTAGACAAAGAAAAGCTCAAACAAGATTGGCCATGCTAAAAGATATGATTTCAGGCTCATATAAACATCTGCCTCCTCAGCATCTAAGCTAGAGTGTTATACAGCTGCAAATAGAACTGATACTTGAGTCTGCAAAGCTCTCTATATAGTTGTTACAAGTGTTAGGTGTGAAAAAAATTTCAGTGCCAAAAATAGAATAAAAAGCCAATACAGATATTCAATGACAGCAGGAACTCAAGACAGTCTTTTAAATATTCGTGAATAACAGTCAGGCTGTGGGGTACGAAAAAGAAAGAGCCTTATCAACTACAGATGCCTGGGGCTGAGAAGCCAAAGGAGTGTTGTAGCTCCTCTAGGAGTTGTTTAACATGTAAATATTGATATAGATGTTACTGCAGTTGAACACACAAGTATGTGAACATTTTTTAAGTTCCTGGTAATCATGTAGAGAAAGTGTGTGATGTGTATCTAAGTCTTTTATAGCTTTGCTGAATAATAAAATACTGAACTGTTGAAAGATTCAGTTATAAACTTAGTCATTCATATTCATTCAGCTGTGGTATAAAGACTTAATATAGGTGTATCAGATTTTGAACAGGCTAGTCAAACTACACAGATCGGTTTTGTGATATAAGACTGCAGTGGAGTAAATACTTTAGGCAGAAGGCCACCTCTGTGTGGCTAAAGCAATGACTAGGTAATGATTTGTATATTTAGTTTGTTTTTATCTATAAGATACAAATATTTACATAATGTAAAGCTTACGTCTTTATAATATTTTTCACAATCAATGCTTGTGCTCAAAAGTATAGTTATTGACACAGTTTGGACATGTTAGGAAATTGATCACCATGCAGTTTAATGACTTATTCATAAATGTTCAGTCTGAGTCTTTGTATGTGCTGTCAATCTGCCTATGAATCTAGGCTATTCATTTTGTACCTTATCATTTTTGTCAAGCATGGGTATCCTTTTAGTTTCAGAATTTCAATTTGTCAATATTTTGAGATGTCATTACACTTTTTATTGTGTTTTGCTTCATTATTTTAAGTACAGTGCAAGAGTTTTTGTGAAAAAATATCCATTTTTTTCTTGTGGAACATCCAATGGACATTCCAATTTCTGTTGTAGGATATTAGTGATAGTATGTCACTGATACCTGTAAAGTAAAAAATGGTACAGCTGTTAAAAATTATGTGCATTTTATGTAGATACAATAGCTATCTGTAGCACTAGGTAGTACATCTATGATGTTGATAACATACAGTAAAACCAGTCACAAGTTCTCTTTTTCTCCCTTTTCTCATGCTCAGGCCCTGCATGGTCAGGTGGTGATGGTGCTCAACTCATAATCTGAGGGTCGTGGGTTCGAATTCCCATCACACCAAACATGCTAGCCCTTTCATTGATGGGTGTATTATAATATGACAGTCAATCCTACTGTTTATTATTAAAAGAGTAGCCCAAGAGTTGGCAGTGGATGGTGGTGACAAGCTTCCTTCCCTCTAGTCTTACACAGTTAAATTCAGGAAGGTTAGCACATGCAGTCCTTGTGTAGCTTTGCCCAAAATTAAAAAAAAAATAAAACTTTTTTTTCTCATCAGAATACTATGTAAAAATAGGACTATTATCCCAGAACTTAGTTTCAACTATTATAAATTCTTTTTAACATAATAAGTACTTAAGAAGTGTTTTAGTGTAGAAAGGAGGTAAATTGATTGCAGGTGTACATGTATTTTTGTTGATATATTGTGAGCCTAGAAATAATAATTAATAAACTCTGTATTCTCTGTTTAATCAAATAGAAATTTATTGACAAGTATATTGATTTTATGTTGTTTTTTATTGGTATAAATAGCTGTTCTTCATTTCTTTCTAAACGAGTATTTAAAGCTTTCAGTTGTACTTAACTCGTTTATTTTTTGAGTATGGGCCCATTTAGATTATAAAATACTCATTTGTAAACCTTTGTTATTATTAATATCTGAAAACAATAACAATGTAAAAAAACCTATTGAAAATACAAACATGGAACCTATATTTATTTACTTATCAAAATACAAACATGGAGCCTGTGTTTAATTACTCATCAAAATACAAACATGGAGCCTGTGTTTAATTACTTACCAAAATACAAACATGGAGCCTGTGTTTAATTACTCACCAAAATACAAACATGGAGCCTGTGTTTAATTACTCACCAAAATACAAACATGGAGGCTGTGTTTAATTACTCACCAAAATACAAACATGGAGCCTGTGTTTAATTACTCACCAAATACAAACATGGAGCCTATGTTTAATTCTCATCAAAATGTATAGCTACTTATCTAAGTAAACAATTGTATTTTAATGATGTTTTCTGGCAAACAAATGTAAAATGAATTAAATAAGAAAAGAAACTTTAAAAAACATTTTCAAAGGTAATGTTCTATAAAGGTATGTTGCATATTCATAGTTATTAAAGGGAAATGATCAGTGTGGCAAATGTTCACAATATACAGCAAAAGTTATGATTAGAATACTTATCATTCCAAATATTACAATTGTTAATTGTTTTGAATTAAGCATAAAGCTACACAATGGTCTATCTGTGCTCTGCCCACTATGGGTATCGAAACCCGATTTTTAGTATGAAAATCCACAGACATAACACTGTCCCACTGGGGGACCAAATATCACAAACTTCAATGTTTTTGATCCTAGAAAACTTTGGCTTAAAGTATTTTAAATTTTTTATTTGTAGGAATTATTAAATACAAATTGTTTATGTTATTAGAAAAAATTTGTACTGTTTTTATTTTCTGTGTTGCACTATTTTCAGTTGCATGATTGAAAGTGTATTTGAAGAAGTGACAATTGTGGAGTTTTGTAAAGAAACAAACTCTATTTGGATATTTTTAGAAAGATACTTTGAATAAGAATAGAAGTGTTTCTAGTATCAGAAAATGTTTTAGTCAGAAATACTTTGTGTTATCCACTTGTGAATAACAATGTGACTATAAGAGAAAAAAAATTAGAACTTGGGAAAATGTTTATAGTTAAACGAGTTAGTACTTAAAGTTATCTTTAAATTGTAAGAATGTTGGCACAACCTTGTGTTTATTTTTAATAAAACATTTGACCTTTGTTGACCTGAAGATGGCCTAGGAAGGTGGAAACGTTGTTCTTTGCTTTATAAGTAAAAGTGTTAATACCCATACCAGCCATTCTGAAATGTTGCACATAACCTTTAGTAAGCAAGTGTTATGATGCAAATTTATGTATAGCAGCAGTCTGAAAGATAAATATCATATTAAAATTGATATAAATAAAATAAGTTTTTGTTATGCATTATTATAAATTGGAAAATTGTCTTGTTGCAGGTATTCAGAAACTTCTGTCTGATGTTATACATAAAATTCTCATAAATGAGTCATTGCATTCAACATAAAAAAATAACTTGCTTAAACTAGATTGCCATCATATCATTATGAATGATATCTGTTCATACATTTTCAGATGTTCTTATCTTAACTTTTTTATTCTTTTCTTAGGAAAAAAGTTCAAGATTTGTTTCAACAAAGAAAGAAACTTGAGCAGCAGGTTAGCTGATAATTAAGTACAAATCAAATAAATTGTTTCTTTGTGTTTAGTCTGTTTTAAGCTCTCGCTACCCAAGGAAGCTTTTCTTTTTCAGTTAATTTTAGATATCTTTCATTTAAAACAACTTCCTAGAAGAAAGTAATTATGTATTAATAAATATATTGTATAAAAAAGTTTTAACTGAAATTATGGCAATGGGTATTCTAAATAAACTTATACCAGTTTTACCATGAGTCTGTGCAAACTCCTTAGGATAGGGCAAGGTCATCTCAAGGGGTGGTACAGATACTTGTACAAGTTGGTATGAGTTAGAAGTCTCATTTTTGTGTATGTTATTTGAATAACATAATAATTTTTATATACTACACCAAACCTTGGTTTGACATGAAAATGTGGTATTATATTACTCTTTACTTGGTCTTTGTCCTGTGCAGACATGGTTAGAACCTCCTCTTATTCCCAGCAGTTGGTTTTTGCTCAAGTTATTAAAAGGCAATTAGAAGACCACAATTGACAATTAGAGTTACATAATTTTTTTTACATTTGTATGTAATTTGCTTTCCTTTGCTGTCCATATCCGTTACATGTTTGTGTATTTTGCAAATACATGATCTTGTTTGTTGAACATCGGTATACTTGGATACCACATTGGAGGCTGAATATATGAATGAAAAAGAACAAAAATATTTATGCATAAGATTGTTAATAAATACTTTAACAACAATTTTCCATTGTGTGTGTGTGTATTTATATTTCTATTTTGAGCTTATTAATTTCTGCAAGCATACGCACATATATTTCAGATTTGACTATTTTTCTTAACTTACCCAGTCATATCTTCACATAAACATATTTGTTGCAGTTTATGTATACTGAAGCTTCTAAGTACAATACATAATTATGTGATTATTAAGCAGTCTAATTATTGTTTAAAGTGTTACATTCTTAATACTGTTTATTGATCATGAATATTAATTCCCTGTCACAGCTTTGAAATTTACCAAATGTGTAAATGTCAAACACAAGTAGTTTTAGATTAAAAAACTCAGTGAATCTTTGATCTCTTTAAGTAAAAAGTCTTGACCAATAGGAAACATTAATTTTCAGCAAGTTAGTACCTGGGCACTAAAATGTGATTTGATAAATTCTGCTACTATGAAGGAGTATACGGAAACAGACCATTAGAAATAATCTTTAGACTTGCAGAAAGGATTATTTTACCAAATATTATTGCATTTAGAAGCCAGTAATAAAATAAAAACAGTCGATTAGCACTTTTGGAGAAATGGATATAACTTTCAAGTCATAAAATAGGAATTTTAGTTTGTATTTAAAACTTATACTGTAATAACTTTTTCAGTTTCGCAGTGTAACATCCCTCCTCGACCAAGGTGGGTTAATGGTGTTGAGTGTTTTCATGTGAAGTGTATATCTAGATGCCTGTTTTATAGATTTTTGTCTTGTTTTTTGATAGAGAATAAAGGACAAAGATTTGATTCATATGCTTGCACAAGGCCCAGTCTGGCTTTACAATCCTTGTAAAATAATTGATTTCAAAATGTTTTTATATTAGATATATTATTTTGTGTTACTGTGTAATTTTACTTATTTGGGTTGTAATTATGCTAATAAAAGTTTAGTTAAACTAAAAACTGAAGAAATGAACAACTGAATCTAATTTTCAGGTGAAAGATTTAGAAAATAAAGTGAAGGAAAGAGACGAAACTATTGAGAATTTACAACAAGAACATAGCAGTAGACCTGAAATACAGTTACAAAGTGAAATAAATATTCTCAACATGGAAAAGGTAAAATAACATATTTTAAGTGTTTTATGTGGATGTTAATTATTACTTTATACAATCATAAACATCTTAGAATTCAGTAGTTCCGAGTAACAACTATTTTTTCACAGAATTTTCATTAGTTTGTGTATATAATAATTCTGTGTGATGGGAAAGAACAGTATGTTTTGTTTAAGAATGGATGAAACCAATGGCTCATATTTTACACAGTTTGTATACATGTATGTCAAGTTTGTGTACCTTAAAAATAAACAGCTGAATCTAATGAATGTATCTGTTTGAAACATATAAATAATTTATTTATGATGTCTTCCATTGTAGAAATTAGAAATGTATTTCATCTGCTTGTCTTTTTTTCAAACAATTTGATGTGCACCAAACCTTTACCTTTTGGCAAATTAAAACTCCTTTTAATTTTATGGGTCAATGGTCGAATGCTGCAAAAGCACATATTTTAGCCTGCAGTTCCCTCATCTTTTCATCAGTCCGAGTGAAACTCTGCAAAGAAAGCTTATAATAACCTTATCAAACTAAAGTAGGTAGATAAAGAGCTAATGGTTTCTGTTGATTTCACAATGATGAAAAGTAAAAAATAGTAATAATATAATTAGTAATATTTTTGCCTACATTTCTTTACTCTCTCTTTATATTTTGACCAATCCAAATAATACTTTGCACAAAGATACCCTGTGAAAACTCCAGTATATACAAGGTTTGTGCTTTTGTTGTGAATTTACAGAAGTCAAAATTCAAAGTTAGGGCTTTTGTCCTGCCTTGCTTTTTTTATTTTAACCAATCTAGATAAAAAGACATAATTCCACTTACTGTAATTATTAGTGTTTACATTCTTTGTAAATGAAGGAAAGTAGTCTTGGATGTATAATACATATCGTAAAAAGAGTTATCGTTAGACAAATGTCATACATGTATTAGAAGTACTTTGTTTATAAACTTATTGTAAAAGAATTACTGATTTTAAAGAAGTTTTTTTAAGTTTTACAGCATATTTATTTTATTTGGAGTATTGGTGAGCTTGACAGCGTATTGGTTTTTTTACATTTACATTAGAACTGAGCTTTAAGTGTTACTTTCGTGTTTGGTGTTTTTTACTTAATACAGTATTGTCCCAAATTGTTAGTTCACAGCATTTTTTGTTTAAAAAGTATAGAATTTCAATTTTGTCTTACAAATAACGGCTTAATGTCGATATACATCATTTGATGCTGGTGAATCACTAGGATTTAATTATACTAAACTTTCTGTAGGTTGAACTTCAGAGAAAACTTGATGGGGCTGTGACATCTAAAAAACGTTTTAAACAACAGTGGGGACAAGCGCTTAGACAGATATCACTTCTTCAGAATCGGTTGTATAACTTAGACCAGATGCATACTTCTAAACAAGCCTCTGAGGCTGTAATACAAAAACCTTCCACCACAAATCAACAAAAAGAAACCATCCTCCAGCAAGCTGAAGAACCTAATAATCCAGATGAAGCAATGAAAAGGCATGATTAAATTATGCTGTTTATAGTAATTGGTTTGATTAATTATTCAAATTTAAATTAGTTTATTATGATTTCAGTTTATTGTCCTTTTAACTCTTTTCACCAAGGTATTGTTTGCTGTGTATGACAGAAAATGTTTGTGTTTTACATTCCAAGTTTTACTAAACTACTTTATTACTCATATTTCAATAACATATAAGTCTTAAGTTCCTCATACTACGAGGAAATATTTTTTTAAAAAACCTGTATTTTCACTAATACGACACACACGATCTATTTTCTCTGTGCATCTTGTTTTTTTCTATTTTTCCCACCACCCCTTGAAAAAGTAAGAAATTCAATGTAAATTACTCACTTTAGAATTGTCATTGTTTAGACAAACCTTAATAGTTATAGCCTTCAATATTGTTTGGTTACAGAGCTGCCAGTAGAAAATCAAACCCTTCCTACCACGCCCATCTCTCACAGTCTCTCTTTCACAATACGTTTATAGTTTCCTCTTATGTTTAATTATACATTACATATAACCAATAAGATGTAAATGTTTTCATCTACATTATGTTCTGAACAGATAATAGTCACTTTCACCCAGAGTTCAAGCAACATTTCAATGAGAAACTTAATCACTGGCTTGGATGAATTTGTAACAGTTCTTTTGGGATAGCTAGAAAAATAGAAAAATTGTGAGAGTTAGGAGAAATAATCTGCTGTTTGCATATTAGAAGTCTATGTTATTAATTACATTGTTTAATATAATAAAATTTATTTAGTTCTTCATGACCATTAGTATACAATATTGTAGGCTTAAATGTCCTCAACAATCAATGGCAATTAATAAAAGAAAAAGTATTTTATTTCTATTTTCTCATATTTATTCTTTATGTATTATTTTAAAAGTAACTAAAATGTAAAAATAGTGGTAATTTTAGGTTTGTTAAGATTAGATTAGCTAAAATAAATAATACTAATGTAATACAAATGTTAAATGAGGTACATATGCAAGCAGTACGTGGGTGGTACAGTTTCGTAGTGTAACATGTAATGCAACTGTCCCAAATGATTTACAACTTATAAAGGTGTTGACAGTATGTAAACAATTCAAAGGGCATTAAAACAATAAAATATAATTATAAATAGATGCATACTGTTACAAGCTTAAAGCTACTTAGGATAACTGAATGTAGTTTAATATTGCAATTTGAAGTCATTTATTCTAGAAATGAAAAAGGTAATATAGATTTGTTATGAAGTCTGTAAAATTGACCAATTTTATATGGAATTCGGGTAGTAAAACCAATAAAGTGTTAAGTTTTAATGGAAAAAGTTTGAAATGTATTTATGAGATATTAGGAATCACACAAAGTAAATGTGAGAGTTCTGAGATATGAAAAAGTATTTTTAATCTTAACGTAAGAATTACTTTGCACACAAACTATTCAAAACAAACTCAATATATTAATGGACAAATCATTCTTTTTAGTTTATTTGAAACACTTCATGATTAACTGTGATTTTTTTGATTGTGAAAGATTTATAATATTTATTGAAAGTACCTAATTTTGTGAAAATATACATCTTATTAGTAAAAGTTAATAAAGACTTCATTTGAGTACAAAGAGGTCGTTAGTCAGATCAACTGAGTTGATGTTGAGATAATTAAGTGCATTGCAAAGAAAGTTTTTAACTTCAATAAATAATTAAAATAACTATGTCAAATTGGTTTTTACATAAATTACCATTCTTACATTAAAAGTTCACAAAGCTTAGAAACATTAATTATATTAATTAAAGTTATTTTTAAATACTAAAAATCTTTATTATTTGAATGAAATTTAACTTTTGCTGTGGTTTCATAAGACTTTTCTTAAGTGTTAATATTTTTAAAGGGGTTGAATATGAAACTATCGGTTCATATTATATATTTTTTTAATATTCAGTCTCTTCTAAACTATATTTTGTGTAACTTAACACAGCATCAGTTGAGAACTTTGTGAGAGACAAGATTATTTTTGCTGTACTCTTACCTAATATGGAAGAACATGATGAATCAATACTATTAATTCCCTTAACCCGGGGTAAATTATTGTCATGTAAATAACTGTGACAAGTGTATTTTGAAAGTGTTGATTATTCTTCAGTTGTCATAATGTCCTGTGTTTTTATTGCTTTCTTGTATGGTATAGAATGTTTCTGTGTTAACAGTGTGAGGTAGTGTTACAGGTGATAAGTTATAAAGTGATATAAAATGTTACGTTCAAAATAATGTCTTTGTATTATTTACCATGTATTTACATGAGTTGTTTTTATATTTTCATAATTTTTACATATTTAGGAAAGTTGATGCTGAAATATCCCTCGAGAATCCATCTTCAAGTCCAATACCCCTAGAATATCCTGCAGCTGTGTCTGTATCTACCAGCTCCCAGGGGATTCGTCCATCCAGTAGTGGATCAAAGACAAAACCAGATGCCATGAGTCACCATTTACAAAGGTTGATAGAAGAGCGTAACATCCTACTTGGCACTGGTGTCTATACAGAGAAGGACAAAATCATCCTGGAATTGGATAAACATATTGAGCTTGCTGTGACTAAAGTTCAGAGATGAAGCTCTGGTACTTATAACGTTTTACGATTTGTAAATTTCTGTGAATATCTTTTTATTTTCACTGGCATTTATAAACTTTTCATTGTTTATAATTTTGAGTATTTTTGATAAAAATCAGAAAACTATAATTTTCATATTTAAGTATTTCTGCTATGATGTTTATTCTTTTTCTTTTCTCACTGAAAGTAAATGGAAAAGTTTCAAAGAACGTAACATAAATGTGAGTGTGGAGATATTTCTAGTTCATTCTGTGGTTGTTTTTATCGAGATCAGTTCTTACAATTTGTAATATTCTGGTGAGAAGATAAAAGTACATTGTTATATAATTCTTCAGACTTTTATTTTTAATTCTAAAGTTATTGTATCCACTATGGTAATTTGTTAACGGCACAAGAGGTTATTAGGACATACAGAACCGACTTATATTGTAAGAGTTCTCAGACCATCAGAATGTTTTCTAGTCATCTGATGACTGTTATTTTCTAAGCAAAAAAAAACTATTTTTGGACTTCAGGCTTTTGTTTTGTTACAGAAGATTAAATGGAATGTCTTAAGCATTGCTATAAAAATATAAACAGCAAAATTTTATAAAGATAATTACTAGTTTTTTGCAAACTTCGAAAGAAGGTGACAAGGTTACTTAGGTTGCTTTATTATTATTTTTAATATTCATATTTGAACTTATCATTTAAAGGCAGTTTTGATAATAGTAAAAATTAATTACTTTGATTTCTTTATACATTTATGTTCATTTATCAAGATTATGACAGGTATTGTGGAAACATTTTGACCTGTGATGGTGTCAAAAGTGAAAATAAACAAATTAATATATAAATTAGCATCTATCAAAATATCTTGTGATTTAACAGTAGCATTTTTTGAAATTAGAACTTGATACAAGTAGAGTATATTATTTCCACATGTAGTTGCTTATAAAAGAAACTGCAGTATCAAAGCTTGGACTGTTCTGAATCTTTCTCAAGTGTGAACTTCAAAAGGACATCAGTTCTCTGTGTGCAACACATCTGAGAATTAATTCCAACTCCTTTTTTCAATCTTTTACATGTTTGTAGAAATGATCTTTGAGTAACTACTGGGATGTATTTATGTAAAGTAACATAACATAATTTCTTAGATAACTTGTACAAAGATAATATGTAGTTGTTTTCCTAGAAATATGGAAAAGTTTAGTATTATTTCTTCAAATTAGTATGTATTATGAAATACACTAACTATACTACTATTAAACAAAATACATACTCATTTTGAAATTATTTTAATGACGACTATACGTGCACTTAGTTACTTGGTCGCTTTAATGTTATATGCAGGATTTTGAACTTTAATGCATACAAGATGCTTTGTAAAATTGTGCTTTAATTTTTCAGTTGATTTATAAATTACATAGCATAGCAGTGTAATGACAGGTAGTTAAATATAACTTTTAAAAATAAAAAATAGTTAATTCTGCTGAGCCGTTAAAATATTTAAACCTGTGATTTGAAAGTTAATACACCTTTACCCTAGTGAGACTAATAGTTTTTGTAAAGTGGCATATAATGGTAAAATTATGATTTGTTCTGATAATTCATTATTAAGAATGTTAATGGCTGGAATCCTTAAAAGGTTGAACTTCATTCTGGACTGTTATGCTCAAATGTATCCTCTGAAAATATAATCTTTTTATTTTTGTGCTACACTTGCAAATCAAGGTATAAACTATTTTTGATATCTTTCTGTATATACTTATAATTTTGTTAACAACATTTGTTATAAATGGAAATATTACAGCAATCATAAAAGCTGAATTCTAATTATACTTGAGGTATCTGTACAAATTCAGGCACAGAAGTCGGGTGAACTAAAACACACACAAGTAATTAAGACTAAAGTCAACCTACAACCTGCTTACATATTCGAAACCTCTTATTGATGGCATGAGAAAGACTAAATAAGACATTAAAAACACATTTAGCTGTAAAATGGATTGAGTTATTTCTAATGCACGAATGTTCTATAACATTTTCCTAGACTATAAGATTAAATGTAATATTTAAGTAATTCAATGAATTTTAATTTTTACTCTTTACAACATGCAAATAAAGTTAACCTTATATAATTGTGATGTTGGATTATTACATGGTAAATTGTACTTGGATATGATCTGTCTACCATTAGAATTTATTTGAAATTTATTGACATTTTTGGATATTTTGTTAGTAACAATAGAACATAAGTTGGTAACTTTTTACTATGGTGATTTAAGATAACAATTGAAGATTAGTTGTTTTTTCAGAGACCCATTTTCTGTGGGTTCTTTTCTTGAAGTATAGGTTTTTGTAAGTTATATTACTTCAAAACAAGTTTAAAAAAATTTTAAGCCGTAGAATACATGGAAATTAACAGTCATTAAAAATTCTAGTTTACGGGTTTGTCTGCCTATATCATCCTTAATGCATAACAAGTAAGTTCTGAATTTGAGGTTATTTGATTTCACTTTTTCTTTAAGCATTTATATAACAGTTATAGGCTTCAGTCAAGCTTTATGAAACATCTGAAGGACACTATTGTATGTGCGTTTAGATAACATTAAAATAAAGTTAGTAAACAATTAAAATTATTTCAAGAATTTTTAGTTATCTTCTCTTTTGTTCTAGTAATTATTTTTTGTGATACTTCATTAAAAACAGATACAATAAAATGTCATTATGTAATAATAAATTACTTTTGAGCACATGACATTTTCCTGCATAAGTTTTTGTCATTTGCAACTTAAAAGTTTTGTTTAACTGGTAAGTTCCTTGTAATATAGAAACTAGTAGAATGAAGCATTATTTTTACTGCTGTTTAATTTTAAGAAAGACATTTCATATTTTGTAAAAGAAAGTAACATTAAATTATGGACATTTATTTCAAGAGGTTTTAAAGAAAAACAATTTGAAATATTTATATTCTTATAAGAAATGTTCATGATTGATCCATAAAGATAATGTAAACCTAGTTTTTTAATAGAGATATAGTAGCAATGAAATCAAAATGTTTCAGTATCGTAGTTTTCAATGAAGTTCATGGTTCTTGCTCTAGATAATTTTTTAGATTCAAATTTTTGTGATGGTTACTATCCATTCGAACATTGAAGTCTAAATTTTTAAACATATTTTGATAAAATTAGATAAATCAGAATTATTGAATTATCCCTTCGAAACACCTTTTTCACTCAATGAAAAGTTCAAGATTCCCGATTTGTAAGGCAATTAAAAATCAACAGAAATAAATATATTTATAGAAGAAATTCTGGTATAATAATACAACTGAACACGTGTAACTTCTTTTTAAATTTTATGGAAATTATAAAATTGAAATGCTTTCCCTGTAAAACAAACATTGGAGACGTTGAGGACATTTCTTTGAATCCACACATAAGGCAGAGTTGTACATTTGTTTGGTGTCTTAACATCACAAGTTGTTAGGAGAAAGTGATTGACTTTTGTACAGAAAATTAAATTTTCCAACTGATGCTCATTACACAAGTATACCTTTGGTGATTAATCATATTTGGTTGACCTGCTCAAAATGTGGTATACACATAACATTCTTTGAAGTAAACTATAAATGTTGGGTGATGTGATAGGTGTCAGTGTATTAATTTTAAAATAGATATATTTCAAAGAGGTATATGGTTGTACCTTAACATTCAATGGGAATCATTCCAGAAATTGTTGTAAATACCATTAATGATAAAGGTAGCAGTGACAAATGAAGCAGACTGAAGACTTGGAAAGGTTACACGGGAGGAATTGAAAAAAAAACTTTGAACAAAGATTTAGAAACATGGGATGTTCAGTACAGAACAATTCAAGCCTCATGCTAGTTTGGAGGATGAAATGTGGCTGGATTGTGATATGATGAAGGGTAACTGTACTGCAACCTATAGGTTGAGAACACCTTTTCTATGTAATAAAATCAATTGTGTTATAGTAATATACTTTATTTTACAGCTGAAATAGTTGTTTTGCCTCAGCTGCTCACATACACATGTATTATACTTACAAGAGTAATAATTGTCCACACACACTTATTCTACTTATACAAACACTAAATGTTCAGGCATGTCTATTGTACTTACAACAATGATACTAATAGGAATCCTGATATTGGTGACTTATCACATTCCATGTTAAGACTTAATGAATTGGGTAATAACTTCAGAAGAGAAAAAGGTTTTAGCATGGCATTTGAAACATTCATTGTCAGGAATCCTCACATTGTTCTCCATAAATAATATTCTTGTATTTATATCACTACCTTTGTTATACTATAAAACATCACCATTTTTTTTATTTCTTCAGCTAACCATCCTTTCCATTCTGTTCTGTATTTCAGGGCCAAAGCCAGAAGGAATTTTGGATTAAGTTCACAACTAGCATCTCTTCTATCACCAGTTCCAAAGTTATATGGGACGAGATTTGGGATATTAGTGGACAGTATACTTCCACCCCCCTTTGTTCTTGATTTTTGTTGGCCATGAAGTTGCTGATGTCCAAAGCATTGCCGATAACACTCAGTGAAAGCTTTTCGTGTGTGTCTAGCACTTCTGCTTCGTTCCCACCCTTTTAATTATCAAGACTTGGACTAAGCAATTGCATATTTCCTTTCGGGCTAATCATCTCTATCACTAATTGCTCCTTTACACTCGTGAAACTTGAACTGGCTCTTCATCAGTCTGACAGTACATCAGTGGGACCTGATGATGATCACTATGAAATGCAGTACCTTCTCTCTCCTGCCTATCTTGCTATTCTTCTGGTTGTTTTCAACCAGATCTGACAGGAGAATGTTTTTCCTTATGCCTGGTGCTGTGCTTATGCCATTCCTTTTTCTAAGCCTGGAAAGAATCCCAAGATTCCTTCAAACTACTGCCAATTGCTCTGACGAGTTGTCTCTTTGAGATCGTAGAGAGGATAGGTTATGCGTATCTTGTTTGGTTTCTCACATGGGTTGCCTGGCCATGCTTTTTTAGGATAAATGGTCTACCATTGTTCCTTTTGGCCTTCGTGTCCAGGTGCAGTTAAATGAATTGAGTCTCCACTGGTCAGCCTATCCCACCATGGTTTATTACCATCCCCAAGTGTGACTTTTCTTTGAGTCATCTGCAGAAAGCAGATACTCCTAATTGGAAGTACCATCTATTTGATGAACATCTTTTGAACCATCCTTTCATTTCCATTTATATTGATGGTTTAAAATCAGATGACACACAGCTCTGCTATGGTTTGTTATGGTTCAGTATTTGCACACAGGATCCTCTCTACAGTTTCTGTGTTCACTGCAAAATTGAATGCTATTCCTCTTGCCCTGGATTATGTAGAAGCCATGCAGTACCCAAATTGTACAATTTATACCAATTCACTTAGCTCTCTTTTGGCTCTGGAATTGCTTTACGTTAGTTCTCGTCGATATTCAAAACTGATTGCCCATTTTTCTTTATCATCTACTTCTGTCCAATTTTTCTGGATACCTTTCTCCCGCTGGTACAGCAGTAAGTCTACAGACTTACAACGCGAAAATCAGGAGTTTGGTTACCCTCAGTGGACTCAGCCAATAACCTGATATGGGTTTGCTATAAGAAAACACAAACTTTCTTACCTGGATACCACGTCATGGGAATGGGCTCGCTGATACCAAAGCTAAGTCTGTTTGCTATGGTGCTATCATTGTCATGCCTGTTGCATACATGGAATATGGTAGTGTATTCAAGGTTCAGCTTTGCGCCAGTTGACAATCGACTTGGAGTGAGCAACGTGATAAGAAGCTTTTCCAGATTGCCACCCAATACAGCTCTAAGTCTACGGATTTGCAACGCTAAAATCAGGGGCTCGATTCACCTCACTAGGCTCAACAGAGAGCCTGATGTGTCTTTGCTATAAGAAAAACTTGTACTTTTCCAGATCAAATCCTCTGTTGCTCTTTGACCGTCTTGCTTTCGTAAGGGATCGGAAAGCGTAATTGTCCTGTCTTGGCTACGTATTGGTCACAGTTTTTAATCATCGTTTCACTTAATTGGAATTGATCTGCGTGATACTGAAGTCACAACATTTTACTGTCGTTAGGACCGTGAGCGACGGCACAATTTTAGATACGTTTTAACCATGGGTTCACCCTTGACCATGATCAGTGTCATTGGCGATAGTGACACTGTGTCCACCTCATTTGTGCTTTTAATTTTTAAGGGACATTGACTTTTTAAATTCTATTTAAGTTTTAATTCGAAAACTGGCCTTTGTTTTGTTTTTAACATGATTCTTTTTTACGTATTTTAATAATTTTACTTTTAATTTTTCATCAGTTTTTTGGCGGAGATAGCCTATTTGCTTTGCGCCAAAAAACGCCAACAACCAACTTATATTTCAGGAAAAGTTTATTATTATTATTGATTTATATTCATGGAGAGCTCATGGTTGGATCACATTGCCTTTTTTTTATTCCATGTAGAACATGAAGTATATTTACTTCCAGTTAGGCATTTTGATAACATTATATCAAAGCTATTCTTAGGCCAAACTATGTCAATTTTAGTGTTGTGAGTAATAACCTTTAAGTAGTTTTGATATTAATTTTATTTCTAATGACGGTAGACAATAATTATAAAGCATTGACGTTTCCTATTTGTTTCTAATTATCATACGATAATTTTCACTGCTACCTTCAAAGCGGAATTCATTTCAGAAACTAATATATTACTGGCGTTTATAAATAATTTAAATTAAAAATTTTGTGCCCTGATAAAACATAATACAGAGAAGCTTTAAAATGTTGAGAAATTATGTTATTGAACCACGATTTATTATACGCAAGTGCAATTCATTAGCTTCCAATAACTTGTATACGTTTATTTCAATACCTACACTTGTTTCAAACTTATTTGGGTGAATAGAAAGTTGAAATGTTACAAGAAGCAGCTGTTCTTTTCGATCATTATGCTTTATCATATAAAACCAATCTTAAAAAGAACATTCCTTATGTTTAAGCAAAAACTTGTACCTGTCCAATCCACAAAAGACAAGGAATCTTCTAAAAAAATAAGGTCTTCTGTTCGAAATCTTTTCACAGTCAGACTTTACCAGAGTCATCAAAGCTTGTTTGCAATTTATGTAAAACAAACAAAAAATGGCCGTGTGCGATTGTTGAAGTTTGAAAAAGAAAAATGGGCAGGCAACACCTAGTAGATTTATGTCTATATATGTAGTTTCATTAGATCACCCAATGTTGATAATTTATCAGAAACTAAACTAACCAAGCTTTTTTCTGTCATAATTTTGCTATTATAAGACCAAATTTTTAAATATCGATATATTTCTTTTTCTTGAACATGACCTGACAGAAAAATTATATTCCTACTTCCAATATATTGGCCATGAAAAACACTGTTTGCCACTTGTAATTTTGAAGGCGAGTCAACAGATGTTAGTGACCACACAGTTGATATTTTGGGTTCGATATGTAACTTCAGATCTTTAAGTGAGGGAAGAAATGCTTGGCCTTTGTGGATTACGAGATTGGACATGTGAAAAAAAAAACATTTGAAATGTCAAAAAAAGTTTAATCTGAATTTTAAAAATCTAGTTTCTGTCACAACGGATGGTGCTCCCGTCATGAGAGGGGCGAAATTAGGATTTGTTTCTCTTTTGGAACAGCATTTAATTGAAAGTAAAATAAAGTCCACGCTGTCATCTTTCTATTGCATTTTGCATCAGAAAAATTTATGTGCTCAGATGTCTAAAAGTGATGAATTGAAAATTTTGGATATTGTGAATATTAGAAGTGAAAGCTCTCTCATTCATCGACAGTTTGTTAAGTAGAGGAAAAGTTTTGGAACGATATACTTCATTTCTTCCCCCCTCCTCGCTAGTACAGCGGTAAGTCTACGGATTTACAACGCTAAAATCAGAGGTCCGTGGGCTCAGCACATATCCCAATGCGGCTTTGCTGTAAAAAAAACCAAAAAACTTCATTTCCTGAAAAGAAAAGTATCTTGTTGAAAAGGTAAGATTGAAAATTTTTCTGAAATTGAAACTTTGTCATGGCAGTGTGATTTGCACTTTCTGTGCGACATGATGGCTCACTTGAATAATTTGAATACGAAGCTTCAGAAAAGAGGTAAAGTAATAAGCGAGCAATCAGAGTTTATTCATGAATTTCAGTATAAGCTAAACCTTCTTGTGGAACAATTACAAAAGAATTATTTGACACATTTTGCAAAGTTGAATAGTTTTCTAGAAAACAATAAGGACTGTGATTCTACTTATGCTAAAGATGATATCTATGTAAATTGGATCGAGAATCTATCTCAAAAATTTGAATCACGTTTCTACGAATTTAAAAAAAATTGAAACTGATGTTGGAATGTTTACATGATCCATTTCAATTTGACCGAGGAAAATTTCAACTAGGAAATTACATCTTTTTTGTCTTTGAAGATGAGATGCTTACCCTACAAAGTGTAGAGCACATAAAAGGTTTTTTTTAATTTCGCACAAAGCTACTCGAGGGCTATCTCTGCTAACCGTCTGTAATTTCGTAGTGTAAGACTAGAGGGAAGGCAGCTAGTCATCACCACTCTTGGGCTACTCTTTTACCAATGAATAGTGGGATTAACTGCATTTATAATGCCCCCACGGCTGAAAGGGTGCGCATGTTTGGTGGGATCGGGATTCAAACCAGCGACCCTCAGATTAGGAGTCGAGTATCTTAACCTCCTGACCATGCTGGGCCTACATAAAAGGTAAACAAAACTGTTTTCTCAGAAAGATGTGGCTCACTATTCTGATAAACAAGTCTTCCAAATCTAAAGATAGCAATATTCAAAATTATTTTCTACGTTTGGATCCACATGGGTGTGTGAGTCAACGTTTTCTACGCTAGAGTTTCTCAAATCTAAATACAGATCTCGGCTTACTGACAAAAATTTAGAGGCAAAGCTAACATGCTCATTGAGCATAGATATTAAACCAAATTTCACGAAATTTGTTGATGAAAGCCTCCATCAATTTTCACATTGAAGGTTAGTTGAACTGCAATAATTTTGATTAAAATATCATCTATTTTCTTTATTTTAATAGAGTGGCCAACGTTGTTTTCATTGGCCACTATGAAAAATAAGTTGTCCACCCTTGCGATAGATAGATTAATAGTGCTATCGATCATAAGCCTTAAAGTAGTCATAGTAATAAAAATAGGATGACAGAACTTCGATGGTTGTTACAACACATTCTAACTGCACAATTTGACAGATTTTTTTATTCAAAATTTATTACATTGTGAATATCTTTACAGATATCAAATTGTGTCTTTAGAAGTTCAGCAAACACGATAGATAGATTAATACAACTGTCGATCATCAGCTTTAGACAAGCAGTGGCAGTATAAAGAAAGTTATAGGATCTCTACTGTGGCTAGAACTCATTCTAGCTGCTTAGTACGACAGGTTTCCTGTTAAATGCACTCAATGAAACTAATTTCAAAAGTAAAATATCCTTTAGAAAGATTCAATTGTGTACTGAAAAATTCAAGACAAATAAACCGAACAACTATCGATCGTCGGCCTTACACTATCATTATTAGTTACTGGTTACCCAGGGAGATGGAATTTCCATGACAGCTATAACACATTCTACCTACTAAATTCATCTAATTTCTTATTAAATACACTCATTTAAACTAATTTCAAAACTGTAAATTGTTTTTTTTTAAGTTGGGTTGCGTTTTCATGGATAGACCAGGAAAGGCATGCTTTGTGTAAGAGTATATCGAGACCACAACCATGGATCCAGTCAAAGTAAAGCTTTATCAGATGCCTTACGTAATGAGAGACCTGATAATGCAAGAAGTTGAAGTTATGTTCGAAGCTGGAATTATCGAACCTTCAAATTCGATCTACTGTTTACTAGTTGTAATAGTGAAGAAGGTGGATGGATCAAACCGATTCTTTATAAACTTTCGGAAACTGAATCTCAAGAAGAACTTCCACTTCGAATCTGTTGGCAATCCAGAGGCTATCATTATTAGATAAGATGGGACCAGGTTCTTTTCAAAGATCGACCTCATCAAAGGTTATTTGCAGATGACATGAAAATATATCTAAAGAGAAGGCAGCATTTGTGACACCAAATGGATATAACCTATTTAAGTGGATGCAATTTGGATTAGTCAACACAGCAGTAACATTCAACTGTATGAAGAGGACGATGTCATGCAACAGCACCATCATCGAGCATTTTGTGGATGACATTCTGACATATACCGAAAAATGGAAGAACATTTGAAGAAACTGGGATAATTGTTCCAATTAAGTGCTATATTGGATATTCTGTGCCAAAGTTTGTTGGATTCAGTGTGGGGGACTGACAGGTATTCATGGAAAAGGAGAAGGTAATACACGTTCAAGATTCACCAGATCCGATCACCAAGCAGTAAATCAGATCCTTGCGTATGGTCAGTCGAATACTGAAAAAATTAAAAGTTACTGCACCAATGACCGATCTGGCCAACAAGGTAAAGTGGAAACAGATATTCCAGAGATTGAAGAACATGTAGGGAAGTTCTCCAATTTTTAGAATTTCAGACTTGTTAAGGCTGTTGTTTCATACATTGGAGTTGAGCAGAACTCCTACAAGAATATGAAAACGGGCTGTTTCTGGTAATATACATAAATTAAAAAGCTCTTTAGTAGTAAGAACTACTCCACGATTGTATAAAAATGTCTGGCTATCATATTTGCCATTCGTAAGTTCGACAACCATCTATATGGAATAGAGTTCATCATCCAGACAGATTCTCAACCACTTGCATATATAAGAGCTGCAAAATCAATAATGCAAGGATCATGAGGTGGGCGTTGTCCCTTCAGAACTAAATGTTCCACGTTGAAGCCATCAAAGAGACTGTAAATGTGATTTAGACTGTATTTGTAAATTTTGTGGATAAGCTGAAAACAGTCTTTGTATGTATGGAGTTTTTTTAAATACTTCTCTTGAAAAGAAGCTTATTTTCAGATATGAAAGACACTTTTGGTAGTATTATTAATTTATTTATTATGTCTTTGTAATCCATTTATTTTGACACTGAAGAAAATTATGTGCAATCCTTTGATGTTAAAGATAAAGATAGTTTTAGAAAGTCTAATGATAGACGTATAAATAGCTTCAACGAGACTAGCAAACTCAAAGAAGAGGAGAGAGAAAAAGTAAAGCTATAGAGAGAGAAGTTTAGTGAGACAAAAGCTAAAAAATTCAAGGTTAACCGTCATAGGAAAAAAAGGCTTAACAGTTGCTTTGGTAGGGTGAGTTTAATATTTTGAAAAATCGGACAATAATTCTGCTTGTCAAAGGGCATTCTAAGCCAGCTAATAATGCCTTTGTGAACTTTGACAAAAATAAGTCAATTATTTGGAAGTTCAGGGTACTCATGCTACTGCGTAAGTAAATTACACTACCTGGCCAAAAGTATGTGGACACCCCTTCTACTTAGTGGGTTCAGCTATTTCAGCCATACTCACTGCTAACAGGTGCATAAAATCAAGCATACAGCTATGAAATTTCCATAGACAAATATTGGCAGTACTGAAGAGCTCAGTGACTTATAACGTGGCACTGCCATAGGATGCCACCTTTCCAACAAGTCAGTTCGTCAAATTTTTGCCTTATTGGAGCTGTCTCGATCAACTGTAAGTGCTGTTATTGTGAAGTGGAAACGTCTATGAGCAACAACAGCTCAGCCACTAAGGAGTAGGTCACACAACGGGACCGCCGAGTGCTGAGAAGCGTAAAAATTGTCTGTCCACAGTCGCAACACTCACTACCAACTTCCAAACTGCCTCTGCAATCAACGCCAGCACAAGAACTGTTCGTCGGGAGCTTCGTGAAATGGATATTCATGGCCGAGCAACTGCACACTGCCATTAGACTCTGGAGCAGTGGAAACGCATTTTCTGGAGTGATGAATTGCGCTTCACTATCTGGCAGTCTGACAAAAGAATCTGGGTTTGGCGAATGCCAGGAGAACACTACCTGCCTGAAAGCATAATGCCAACTGTGAAGTTTTGTGGAGGAGGAATAATGGACTGGAGCTGTTTTTTTATGGTTTGGGAAAGGCTCTTTAGTTCCAGTAAAGAGAAATTTTAATGCTACAGCATACAATGACATTCTAGAGAATTGTTTCAGCATGACAATGGCTCTGTGCACAAAGCGAGGTCCATGAAGACATGGTTTGCCGAGGTTAATGTGAAAGAACTTGATTGGCCTGCACAGAGCCCCATTGAACATTTTTGGAATGAACTGGAATGCCGACCGTGAGCCAGACCTTCTCGCCCAACATCAATGCCCGACTTCACTAATTTTCTTATGGCTGAAAAGGAGCGAATCTCAGCAGCCACGTTCAAAAATCTAGTGAAAGCCTTCCCAGAAGAGTGGAGGCTGTTCTAGAAGAAAGGGGGACCAACTTCATATTAATGCCCATAGTTTTAAAATGAGATGCTGAACAACCACATCTGGGTGTGATGGTCGAGTGTCCACATACTTTTGGTCATGTTTGTGTATATAAGGATATTATTACGATAAAAACAAGAGAAAAATAGGTTTGGCTTCTTAACTGAATTCTAAAGCAATTAAATTGGCTTAACTGGATGTTTGACCACAAGATGAGAACTATATAGTGTTTAAGATACCGCTACGATTTCCTTAATGTAAAGAATTTTGCATATACGTTATGCTTGTTTCTAATACGAGTGTATAATGTTTTAAAAGCAAGTGGAGAGTGTGCTCTTCGTTTACTGCCAAATTTATCGCCAACATTTCACACTCGCTTAATTTAACACGCCGTTAGCTCATCACACCCATAAACTTACTTTAATAGTACGACTACAATGTAAGTTCCTGACAGGAACGGACTCAGAATTTAGAAGGTGGCTCTTACACATTTTAGCTACATAATTCGGCGATTTAAAGAAATTTCTAAGCTGCAAGCATCTTTTAAAAGATTGAAAGAGTAGAAATATAAATAGTTTTGCAAGCTGATAGTAATTTGTTACGTTACTTTTACAGGTAATTGACATTTGAAAGCTCAGGTCACGACAGCTAGTTAAATGTATTATGAAGAAGAAAATATTTTGGGGATGACATGCACCACTCATCAGCTTGTCTTAAACAGAAAACAGTAACCAGGATTACAGAGAGGTTCCATCGGATTGGAATCGAATATGTGAAAAACAAACGAATATTAATTAAAGAAAATAACTTGCTGTATTGTATTTAGACTGGAATCTTAAACTGGTTTTGCATATCCTCGCACATTTAACATTTTGATCAGGATACAATTAGAAAGTGCCATTATTTTTTATAAAATACTTAAAAAAAATAAAACCACATACGATACAAGTATTCAATCAATACTCTTTATTACCTTACAGGCTAATTTCTATGACCTGCATCAACAGATGATACGAACATAAGTTCATTTGCTAGATTCGTCACACTGACCTGCACTAAAAATATCATTTAGGTTAAAAACTGACAACTGTTAGAAGTTTAAAATGTTCAGAATTAACGCACAAGTTCTTCGCCCTATAAGTTACTAGATCACTGGATAGGCTTGATGTTTACGATTAATTATCACTAGTAAAGATCGTCGCTACATTCTATTCTGTACGGATTACTTCACTAAAGGATTGCTCCTACACCATCACCTGATAAGAGAGCATTTGAAAACTATGATACACGAATCAGTATGGAACCTGTGCTGAACATTTATCAAAGCCCTGTATTAACTCTGTAATACTGCAGTAAATTCTTTTATATTTGTGTATTTCTTTATTATGTGCTTACCTCTTTATAACATTCATTTTAATTTTTTCTTAACTTTAAAACAAAGGAAGCTATATATCAACTATTCATAGGCCACTCTAATGAAATTGCAGGATTGACACATGGTAACCGCATTGTAAATAACCATATTACATATTTTAACTACTGTTTCCATGTATACATTTCCTCTAATTTTGTGTCCCATAGGCATAGGAATAATACATGCATCAGTGTAACCTTGAAATAACATTGAGGAGAGATAGAAAAAAATTACTGGAAGAGTAAGGAAAACAGGGTTAAAATATCTCACTTTTCACCAAGTGCTTCGGTGAAAAATGTTCAAACTGACCAAGAAAGGCCATAAGCTGAAGTATTAATGGAAAGGACCGTATGAAACTGGTGATATCATCAATGAAGGAAAATAAAGATGAGACATTTCGAGAGTGAAATACTATTGAAGAACAACATTCCAGTAAAATAATTAAAACCACACTTGAGTGAAATATTTTTTCACAACTACTGTGAGACAGCAATTTTTTTTCATGTTATGGGTTTAATTTATCATTCGTTTGTTACTGCTCCTGTCGTTTCGTTCAATTATGAATTTTTAGTTGCATTAAAATGTAAGTTAACTTTCTAGCTAACTGCTAGGGCCTGGCATGGCCGAGCGCGTTAAGGCGTGCGCTCGTAATCCGAGGGTCGCGGGTTCGCGCCCGAGTCGCGCTAAACATGCTCGCCCTTCCACGCCGTGGGGGCGTATAATGTGACGGTCAATCCCACTATTCGTTGGTAAAAGAGTAGCCCAAGAGTTGGCGGTGGGTGGTGATGACTAGCTGCCTTCCCTCTAGTCTTACTTTTAGTAAATATGAATGTATGATAAAACTGACACCAACATCTCTAATGGTGACGTACAGATATTATAATATAACGAAAGATTATGTAAATTATTATTAAAAGCTCAAAGAACCATCAAGAGTTCCAAGAGATTGAGATGAAATGTCCATTTGTCCGGTTGGCATTAACACGAAATTCCAGAGACTTGAAACAAACATTTTACCCCATGATAGAAAAACATTCTCTATAAAAAAAAAAATAAGGATCTCTAAAAGGTAGATAAAAGGAACACCTTCCACAGTGTTGATTTTGCCAAGCTATCAGAAGAATTCGATGTCAGGTGAAGGAGTGAGATGAATGAAAGAGGGCAAAGAATCCAGGGAGATGATACATTTCTCATGCAGAGTCCACCTAAACAGCACATGAGAGCATAGCTCAAAGGGATAAGGGATAAAATCCCCTAAAGTATGTTTGAGCCTATAATTAGAGTTTGTTGACTCGTGAAACTAGTTTAGAGTGTTTTGAGCCTAATTTTAGTTTTCACTGTCTCAAAAATAACTCAGTAACATCAGTACTGTAAAAGATAAGAACGATTGGAGGAGAGAATTGCTGTAAGGAGTAAGGTGGAGGCCATAGTAGCAACAAATATTTAAAACTCCAAGAATCCTTTCCTTAAATTCATTTCAGGAGTATTAAATGAAAACGTGTATGATTTTAGGTATTTGTCAGAGTAGCACATAGGCAGGAGAGCATTTAAGGTGTGAGGGACCCTTGGCCTAATGGTATTTGGAAGAGGCTATAGACCTATATTACGTAATGTAACATTAAAATCAGGGGTTCGATTCCCTTCTGTGGACTCAGCAGATAGCTCGATGTTGCTTTGATGTAAAAAAACACGCACTGCGTTATGTGTTGTGTGATTTTTGGAGTTGCATCTCCTAACAAGTCTTTGCAGTCCAACAGTAAAAGATGAAAGTAATTCTAAATCTGACAATTTTTTTACCCAAACAAGATGTAATTTTATTCGATTTTTACATAAAAATCACGTTTCACATCTTTTAAATAACAATGTTGTTGTTGTTGTTGTTGTTGTTTTGAATTAAGCACAAAGCTACACAATGGGCTATCTGTGCTCTGCCCACCACGTGTATCGAAACCCGGATTTTAACGTGTAAGTCCGCAGACATACCGCTGAGCCACTGGAAGGCTTAAATAACAAAAACATCATAATTTATCTGTATAATATAAAATGTACATAAACCTGTAGCGTTACAGAATTTAAATGAATGTTTGCGAACTTCTTGTATTGAGGGCCTAGCATGGCCTAGCGCGTTAAGGCGTGCGCTTCGTAATCTGAGGGTCGAGGGTTCGCGCCCGAATCGCGCCAAACATGCTCGCCCTCCCAGCCGTGGGGTCGTATAATGTGACGGTCAATTCCACTTTTTGTTTGTAAAAGCGTAGACCAAGAGTTAGCGGTGGGTGGTGATGACTAGCTGCCTTCCCTCTAGTCTTACACTGCTAAATTAGGGACGGCTAGCACAGATAGCCCTCGAGTAGCTTTGTGCGAAATTCCAAACCAAACAAACAAATCTTGTATTGAAAATTCCTTAATGTGGCCACCAACGTCAATTTTTAAGAAAGCGTCATGTTTCACGCTAAGTAAAATGTTAAAAAGCAGAACCGTTCCTGTACCAGCGTACTTCGAAGGTAGTTTTTTATTGACTTTCATTTGTAAAAAGAAGAATCTTCTAGGAAAGTTTGTGACAAGCATGCAAAAATACAAATCTAGAGTCATCTCGACATTTTAAAAGTTTCGATCTGGCCATTAAAACGAATGGTCAAGAATATCTTGATTTCAGCACATTACTTAACTGCTGCTGCTAGAACAAAGTTTATGGTAGCTGTAAATTGCACAATTTCTGACTCAAGGCTTGTCTCCAGGTCATATGGATAGAATTTGGTAAGGTTGGCTGCAGATCCTCTGAACTCATTTGCTGGTGATTCAGCATATCTGATAGAAATCCAAACCTTCCTTAAAAAACGTCATATGCTTTAACTCGTTGTACTTATCTCTAAATGACAACTGAGCCTTCTCCTCTGTGCCTAGTTCATCGGGGTGCAATTTTCGCTCACAGGCACTTTTCAGCATCTCTCTTCAATAAATTCAATCTTTTCTCTAAATAATGCATGTTTTTACGCTTAATATTTTGTTCAGTGATGTGTTCTGTCCAACTCCTTCACAGATGACTCTGAAATATCTGTCACAGTGACGACATTCTGAACTCCTCCTTTTCAACTAATAGCTGCGCATATTTCCATTTAACTAATTGGGCTATAAACCTGGATCACTGTATATCTCTGGTAATCCAATTCCAATTTCTAATCCTTCAGCTTGGACTTCAGTGGCTTCATCTGATGCTCCAGTGTTAGTGTGCTGCTGATTCATATCAGTACCCGTTCTTTTCTTTCCAGGACCAGAATAAGAATTAAGAATCCACAAGCACAAAAACACTTTGAACTTGTAACCGTTGTGTGATTTTAGGTAGTTTTCTTACCTTTCTTTGCTTTTCCTGTATTAACTGATTTATATTTCCTTCTTTTATCACGGTCACAGCTTGTTCTATCCACATCAGATTGCTGAAAAGTAGAAGTATAATTTGTAATAATAATAAAAAACAACTTTTAAGAATATTTCAATCCCTCATATCTACAACAAATGATATACTGGTAACAATAAATTCAACTTTGTTGTGATGCGTTTTTTGTGGGTTTTTTGCGCTATATATTTATTACTGTGTCTATGCAATTTGTTGGCTAACGATCTTTTGTTGCTGAGTCAACGTATTATTTTGTTAGCGTCAATACAAATGGCGGTTAATGTTAAACTGTCCTACTTTATTCTAAATAGATAAAATATTTTTGTTTCTAACCAGTTTTCTTATGAATATTTATTTTCATTAGATCTGTTGTACTACGTGGCGCGGTGCCTTGGGTCATGGTCCAGTTGGTCTTTCTCATAAGTGCGGCTCTGCACATAAGGTCTATATAAAAATAAACAAACAAGATTTGTTTAGTATAGTTAAGTACCATGAGATGCCTGTTTAAAACATTTAACATTTTAATTTGATCATTTTTTATACAATTTTTAGTTCCTTATTTTTCTTTCAACCAGTAAAAGTTATTTTGGAAGGATAAGATGGCTGAAAGGTGAAAGTGGAGGCTATTTTAACAATCAGTTATTCCAATTTTTGTTTTTAGATATTTAGATATCCTACCATATTTGGTGTCTCTGTTTTCAAACACAGTCATGTAGCCCTATCAGTGAGCAAAACTAAATAAAATAAAATAAATTATTTTTAAAACTCACTTGGACAGGAGTTCGATTCCCCGTAGCGGACATAGAAAATAATCCTATGTGGCTTTGCCATAAGAAAAGCACACTTTTGAACAGCAGTAATTTGTGAACTAATAGAGTATTGTGTGAGTGGAAAGTTTGTTTGTTTTGAATTTCGCACAAAGCTGCACGAGGGCTAACTGCCCTATTTTAGCAGTGTAAGACTAAGAGGAAGACAATTAGTCATTGCCACCAACCGTTAACTTTTGGGCTACTCTTTTACCAACGAATAGTGAAATTTATCGTAACATTATAACGTCCTTACGGCTGAAAAGGCGAGCATGTTTGATGTGACTGGAATTTGAACCTGCGGCTCTCAGATTACGAAAGTTTATTGAATTTCGCGCAAAGCTACTCGAGTGCTATCTGAGCTAGCCGTCCCTAATTTAGGAGTGTAAGACTAGAGGGAAGGCAGCTAGTCATCATCACCCACCGCCAACTCTTGGGCTACTCTTTTACCAACAAATAGTAAGATTGACTGTCACATTATAACGCCCCCACCCGACTGAAAGGGCGAGCATGTTTGATGCAACCGGGAATCCAGCCCGCGACTCTCAGATTACGAGTTGAACGCCTTTACCCACCTGGCAATGCCAGGTCTCTCAGAGTACGAATTGAACGCCTTAACCAATCTGGCCATGCCAGGTCTCTCAGAGTACGAGTTGAACGCCTTAACCCATCTGGCCATGCCAAGCCTGAGTGGAAAGTCACTGGCTTTCAGAACTACTGTGTCCAGTATAACAACATCACATCGTTGTGATTGTTTTTGAATTAGGCACATAAAAGTATAAAGATATATCTGTAGGCTGCCCACCATTGGTATCGAAATCCGGTTTATAGAGTCCGCAGAAATTCTGTTGTGCCACTAGGAACAGTGTTTCGCTACATTGCAGTGTATATTACTCACAATCTATCATGTTTGAACAATAAGATTATATAAAATATTCTGCTGGATTTAACAAAATATTAGCAAGATGAAACGTAATCATTCTTATAAGCTGATATCATTTGATGTAGTTTCGTCCCACTGGACGATGTTATTAGTCATTTTCACGATAGATAGTTGAAGCTCACATTTGTCCAGTCTAATTGCTGATATCTGGTGTTTCTAGAAAATTATTTTTCAAATTTAATTAGATATATTACGAGTATAATATTGGATTAGCCATGGGTTACCCTTTCTTCTATTCATATGAAACCCTTGTATGGATAGTTTCAAATATTGTGTGTGATAATGCTTTTTAATATCTGATTGTTGATGACACAATTCTTGGTTTGACGGCATGGAGATACCGAGTTAGAAACATTTGTTTATTATGTAAATGATGTTGACCTTTCTGAATCTATTCTGTTCGAACACGAGATTGAACAAGATAATTACTTCTTTTTTTATATACAGAAGTACTTGTTAAAAGAAATAATAATGGAACTATTTCCTGAATTGTTTATCGGAAACCATATTCAGAGTCCATATTGACACATAACAGCTCAGGTAGTCCCTGTTTTAAAAATCTATCGGTTTTTCATCGTGAATCACGATACTAGTTCATAATAAGAATCAACCAGATTTGACGAAAGCAGAGCGAAAATCACTTTAGAAAGTAAACTCAAGATTATTTCTAAAACCACATTCAAAATCTTTCAATACTAAGTGGCGTACTGGTTAAAACAATTTGGAAAAAAATAAATTAATAAATACTTTAAATTAATATAAAACCAACCAAAAAGTGCTCACCTATTAATATTATTATAATTTCCTTTACCAACCTACAGCTTGGTAAACTGAAAAATATGAATGAGGTCTTGTGAAATTAAATTGTCGATTCGTTCCTTTGTATTTTACATAAACTAAAACCATCATAATTCTAGCGTAAATGACGTTATAATTACCCATTGAAGTTAGTTTAAGTACAGAATGAAGCAAAAATTACCAGCCAATAACAGATAAACATAAGATGATTGTAATTTCTAAATACACAATGCTTTGTACACTAAGGGCGCCAACCCCTATATTATGCATGAAGGATTAAAAAAATCAATACACACATATTATATTTTACTACACATTCATAGAATAATTCTTTAAAAGACACGAATATTTACTTAAAGCGATGTTTTACTTGAAAAAACTGCTTTTCTACTGGTAAAATTTTATAGCTGCTAAGTGGAAGTTGTGTCTTATTATACACACACACATAAAACTGTTAAACTCGTGCATGGATATAAAGAAAACAAACTAGAATATTAAAAATGAAACGTTTTAAAAGTGTTATAGGGAGCAAAGATCCCTGTCTTGTGATATTGCGTTTTCTCATTGGCTTTAGGGTCCGGCATGGCCAGTTAATTAAAGCATTCGATTTGTAATCCGAGGGTCACGGGTTCGAATCTCCGATATACCAGATATGCTTGCCCTTTCAGGCGTGGGGGCGTTATAATATTACGGTCAATCCCACTATTTGTTGGTAAAAGAGTAACCCAAGAGTTGGCGGTGAGTGGTGATGACTAATTGCCTTACCTCCAGTCTTTCACTGCTAAATTAGGAACAGCTAGTGCAGATAGCCCCCGTGTAGCTTTGCTTGTTTGTTTTGGAATTTCGCATAAAGCTACTCGAGGGCTATCTGTACTAGCCGTCCCTAATTTAGCAGTGTAAGACTAGAGGGAAGGCAGCTAGTCATCATCACCCACCGTCAACTCTTGGGCTACTCTTTTACCAACGAATAGTGGGATTGACCGTCACATTATACACCCCCACGGCTGGAAGGACGAGCATGTTCAGCGCGACGTAACGTATGTGGGGCATAATTCGCACAAAAGACCCGACATGACCAGCGAGTTAAGGCATTCGACTCGCACCCTTACGGTCGTGGGTTCGAATCGGTGTCACACCAAACATACTCGCCCTTTCAGCCGTGGGGGCGTTATAATGTGATGGTCAATCCTACTATTCGTGGGTAAAATAGTAGCCCAAGAGTTGGCGCAAAGTGGTGATGACTCGCTGTCTTCCCTCTAGTCTTATACTGCTAAATTATGGAGGCTAGCGCAGATAGCTCTTGTGTAGCTTTGCATGAAATCCAAAAACAAACAAGATAGTTTTACATTATAGTGAAAATAATTAAAATACAGACCATCTTAAGTTGAATAAATGAGTTTATTAAATCCTTTTATAACTATAAATTGGTTGTAAACATCCATTAGAAATATAGAAAACGTTGAGTAAAATCCATTTCTTCAAGGTAGACGTGACAGCTTATGCTCCGAATTGATTTACTCACAATCTTGAAAATCGACCTTTCTTTATAACAATTTCACGTGTTTAATGTATTTATAAATATACTAGAAACATCAAGTCACAACCTTACACTTTCTAGAATTTGTAAGCATGTTGAACCTTCTAATCTTAATCCTATCATTAAAATCCACAGCAAAACAACAAGTATGTTGTGGTATGTACAAACCACTCGTTCAGTCTTTCCATTTTATTAGGAACATATCAAATTTGGAATTAAACAATAATAATAACAAAACAAAACATAATAAAAAGAGGTAATTAAAATAAACTCATAGTTACACAAGTATATATAACAAAACAATGCATAGTTGTCAATTAACTATTTATTGTACTTCAAATACAATTTTCTAGTAATAACAATTTTGTATTTCGCTAAGATTAGTTAAATTTTGAATTGCAACAAATGTATGAAGACTCAAGGTTCTGAGGTGAACAAACGTAATAGATAATACAGAGAAGTAGGCCATTTACAGCACATGAAGTAACATTAACGAAATATGTTTGTTAACTATAAAAAGTGAAATGAATAAAGTCACTAAAACAGATAGGATTGAACTTAGACAGGTACTTAAGGTGTGAAATGTCATCCCCCTGATTAGATTTGGGCATGTGATACGATTTCACAGGATATCGCCACTACTTTGTCACAAAATTCCTCTTCCCACAAAGTTATCCTGATTATTGCAGAAAGGAAACCATGTTTTAAATATACACATATTGAGTTTAATACCTTATACAAAACTTTTGAAAAAGTCAGGTGATAATGAATACATTAATAGCATGTAAAAAATAAACTGTGTGAAAGTTTGGATATTTTTGTTATTTATCATAACACCCACGTCCATATTGTTTTAAGTTCATAACCTGGACAACGAACGCCCGTATGTGAGTGAGTGTTTTTATTATAGTAAAGCCACATCAGGCTTCTGCTGAGCCTAGTGAGGGGAATTGAAACCCTGATTTTAGCGTTGTAAATTCATAGATTTACCGCTGTACTAGCGGGGGGAGGACACATCAGTTCATATTAATATAATGTAAAATTAAATATTGAATTAAATTTCTTATTATTTTGTGTAAATATAACTAGTAATACTGCATATGCCATATCCAACTCGCATTCTTCAACAGAATTAAATGTGATTTCACACTATTCATTGAATAAAGAAGTTATAATCATCTTTCACAAATTTCATCCTCAAACTGAGCTGCTCTGATGTCAAGTGTGTATGCTTTTAATTTACTTTTAACAGTTACAAGTTCTAGTTCATATTGAATAAATAAAATTGAATTTACAAGTATTTCTTCATTAAAGTTATCTTTCAGTGACTGACTTCCAGCACCTAATTTTGATTTCTTTGCTTCAAAACGTCTCCAGTTTTAAAGGAATAGTTCTGGGTAAATGGTATGAAAAAGGTGTCAGCATAAACCTTAAAATAACATATGAATATGATATTACTTTGGTCAGGTGCAACATTAACCTGATGTTATAATTTTCAACAACATTAGATTTCCATAAAATGTTTAGTTGTGTAATTCACTTTTGACAATATTTTATTATTTGTTATAAGTAATAGATAACAGAAACACACTCAAATGTACTTATATTTAAACTTAAGTTTTTCTCAACAGAAGCTGAAAACAGTTTTTTGGTAAGTACTGTATAAAGATTTTTTTCAGGTTTGTGTTACTTTTTCTGAAGTAAAATAATATAAATTGTATACAGAAAATCTTATCAAATTAAGTCAGAAATAATAAAACAGGGAAAAAATTATCTGAAAGAACCACAAAAGGTTTTTAGTTTGTACCAGTTTAAATAAAAGTACAAGTTAAACAGCTTTTGTAAGACTTCTACTAAAATCAAAAATGGATTATGAAATGTATTTGTACTTTAATAATTTTAAGATATTACATGGTTTAGATAGTACAATATTACATGAGTTCTATCAATTAAATGTTCATGAATGAGTGAGTATATAAGCACCAATATACATTTATATAGTAGTTTATAATTTTACTTTAAAAAATAGAAAATATTATACATAAATCATCTACATTGAATTCTCTTCAAAATATTTTAACATTATCATATTAACACTCATTACTAGCTCAAGTTATAACATGAGAAATTATGGCAGAGTATATCTACTTCACAGTTGTTTGAACGAGCAATGTTTTTATTAGTTCTATACAGCTAAGGCATATAATAAAGTGAACAAAGTTGCACATTCCCTGAGTTCAGTGGTGTAGCTAGGGGGAGCAAGGGGGTACATCTGTTCCCGGTCACAGCATCAGGGAGGGTGCCAAATTGATGTTACATAATTAGGAAGTATGGCTTACATTTTGTCATGAGGAGGTGCAAAAAATGACTTTGTCCCCAGGTGCTGAAACCCCTAGCTACACCTTTACCTAAGTTTTGCTATTTATTACAGAAAATTATCATTTTTATACATATACTGTTATTTATTTTAGGTTATCAAAACTACAGTTTATCTGCCTTCTCTTTTTCTAATATAATGATTTCAATAATTTTACCAAAGCTCTGTCGTTTATCATATAAATTAATAATTACTGCACATACATAGTTATCCACTTAAGAGATTGTCCAGATTTCATCTTTGAATACTGCAGTATTAAATTACATTAAATTAATTTTACAATTTCTCTGTATTTTTTTCAGCATGATTGTTTCAGTAATCCTACTTCATTTCTGCTTCTTTAAAACTCAGGTTTGGGTTAATTGATGCTTAAAAGCAAGTATTTTTTTTTATTGACAGATTTTTGAACAATGAAATATAATCCTCCTCCAGCCATAAGTAACAGTGGAACTCCTACTCCAATGGATATTACTAGGATTACCATGAGTGACAGTCTTTCAGGAGGGGCTGTCCCATATCCTATTGCCACTGACCTTTAATGGTTGGAAATTTAAATTAAAATCTTACAAAAAAAATAAAGTTACTCATAATCAAGAGAAAAAAATCATTATGTATTTTAAGTTAGTAATCCTTTTATGTAATTTTTAGCCTAATCAATTTATAACTAGCCTAGCATTACAGTAAGTTCAGTAAAATCTGCTGTGTGCCCATCTTATGACTTAAAAGAGATAAAAAGAAACTACTACATAATACATACCTAAGTTATGAAAATTACAAACTACAGGATTTTTCTTTGTTTTGGAATTTCACACAAAGCTACTTGAGGGCTATCTGTGCTAGCCGTCCCTAATTTTGCAGTGTAAGACTAGAGGGAAGGCAGCTAGTCATCACTACCCACCACCAACTCTTGGGCTACTCTTTTACCAACAAATAGTGGGATTGACCGTAACATTATATGCCCCCACGGCTGGGAGGGCGAGCATGTTTAGCTCAATGTGGGTGCGAACCCGCGACCCTCAGATTATGAGTCACACGCCTTACGCCCTTGGCCATGCCATGCCTTAAACTACAGGAAATTTGCAGCTAATCAATTTATAAACTTGTGTATTAAGTATTTTTGTAAAAAACAAAAAAGGTTTACCATTTATTAAGGTTAACATTTTGTATTTGCACCAAAGGAGATTACACACAACAGGATTATGACTACATTTCAATATAGTTAAAAACATCTTTAAATAATTTTCATAATTTGAAGAAAAATTTCATGTTGGTACATATTATAACTTATACTTTTCAGAAAATATACAAAAATATTTAGACAAGAAACTAAAATATTGTTAAAACATAAAAATACCAATAAACTAAGTGAATGTTTTTTTTGCTAAACTATGAATTTAAAAAAATATTCACTTGAAAATCCGTGAAATCTCTTTGACATAAAAAATACACATATAAAGAAAGTTTCTTTCATATCAGTTTTTCTTCTATACAGCTAAATAAATTCCTAAGTAATTATTTTAGTTTCTTTACTTCTGCATCTATGTTCTATTTATCTTTCTTAATGTTTTGTAAATTCTATTGCACAATTTAGGTAAAAACATTTTCACTTTTCTCTTATTCATTTTTAAATCCAATAAAACTTGTGGTTAAATTTTTGCCCTTGGAAAAACTTCTATCATATATTATTCAGATATTTTTGAGGAACAATTTTTTTTCAAAAATGTATCAGTTACAACTACTGCCATAAAAATAAACATTATTATTATTTGTCCAACTGAGAAGCAATCGATGTTTAGTGTTAAGGTCAGGCAGCATGAACTCTTAAGTGTGATGAAATTCCTTTTTAGTCAAATCACAAATCGCAGTTTCCTACTAGTAATGAGCCTTATTCTGAAGAGTTGGACAGTTAATCCAAGGAAGAGGAATTATCCAAAGGCTGTGAAAAATGCAGTGTTCAGTTATTGCTGTGTGTAATCACAAATGAGACGAATATGTTATACTCATCCAGGAAACCAACATTTACAGCTACAGTTTTAGGTCCAAAGAAGTTTGTCAGACATAAGGGGAAAAAATGTACCTGTTAAAAATTCTACATTTCACAAAAATTCTGTTTCATTCATGCAGTCTCTCAGCTCATTCTTTGACAACTAAAACATGAACGACCAATGCTACAAAAATACACCTGCAGAAAGTTTAAATATGCTATAGAAATTTACAAATAAAATTTGGTCATAACTTTTGTTAACATTTATGCATTCACTTGGCATTTTCCACAAGTAGATGAGCTGCTAAAGAATATGTTAGAAGTTTCAAAATATTGCAGATTATTCTTTGTTGTCTTTCAAAATTTGTAGTGCATACTGGAGGGAGTTACACATTCTGATAAAAGTTAAGATAAATACAAAATAATATATTTTTATTTAAACCAATAATTTGTCTTGGGGCTTCTTCAGGGTTAATGTATATAATTTATGAATATGGATGAGAACATGCTGGCAGGCACTGGCAACATTCATCTTGAAGAAAAGCCCACCAAAGGGTGAGATAATACTCCACGGTTAAACAGAGGAGATGGGTGAGATAATACTCCACGGTTAAACAGAGGAGGTGGGTGAGATAGTACTCCATTTTTAAACAAAGGAGGTGAATGAAGCAATTTAAGTGGGACAAATCTGTGACAGGCCTCCAGTCACCAATTTTCTTGTGAACAACAAATTGTTTGGAGTAAAAAATCTGGTGATTGATGGGGAACAAGCTTGATAGCCTGTTGAGCAAGAAGGTCCTGAATTGCTTCTGACAGATCCTGACAAACAACAGGTTCCCGAGATGAAAATCAGTATAGGAGACAAGGGAGACATGGCAAGAAATGGGATCTCAAATCCTTCCAACAGAACTTGAAGAACCCAAACATTTTTATAAAAAGGTGCCATTCATGGAGAAAGGCAAAAAGTCGAGCTCCCCTCTGACCAGAGCCTACCAGGTAGTCACTGGTACTACTGATGATGTGATGTATGTTGTCGAGCAAAATGGCTAGCTTTAGCACCTTGAGAAGTGGGGACAGGAAAGAGTTGGGAAGGATACTGTTAAGGATGCCACACACACTCAATCTGATATTCACTTGGTACTGCAAATAAAACTTCAAATTTTTTTTAATGAAATATATTTATACAAATAATGCATATTAATAATTAACTTTTTAAAGCCGTGAATTTGCTTTTTGATAAAGTAGGTATCTTTATTTTTGCTATGTGTCTTAGACCACTAAATGCCCAAGTAAGAATCATTTATTTCCACAAATTTTAATTTAATTAGGATTGTATGTAAAACTATTTCCAACGAACATATCAAGTCACTTAAAATAATAATAAATCTAAATAAAAGTTTCCACTAGATATTATAACTTACCATGAAGTGTAGTTAGTTTTTAAGTAAAATCCATCTCCGGCAGAGCCAAAAGAAACATTAAATGCTGACATAGAATTGTCATCAGAATATCCAAAAAATGCTTTTACAATACTAAAGGGTTGTGAGGCATTAGTGTACTCTATCCCATAGGATCTAGAATCAGATGAATGAGCTATTGTTCTTTCATGATTAGTGTAGCAAACAGGCTTCCAATGTAAATAACCTCCAGAACCATTAGTACGGCTAAATGGAGTTGTCAAGACATATCTCTGAAAGTATACTATTTCTATAAATATGAAATGACAAAAACTCAATCACTGTAATATAATGAAAGTTATGAGTAAAATTTCCTTTAATCTAAAAGCCTCCAAAGTAAAAGAAGCTAATAATAAAAAGTTCTCTTTCAATATACTTACAAGCCACAAGCATATCAGAACAAAATACTAAGTAAATAAATGTATAGTATGATGTTACATTTCACAATAAAATGCAAGTAAAATTTTGATTCTTTTTTAATAAATTTAGCATTACATAACTTCTTCATTTAGAGTAGCATAACACAATGAATCATTAATAATATACTAAGTGAGTCCTAACTGCAGATTTATATAGATGTAACGTGTTTGTCATAAATAGAGGGTAAAACTGACTTACCATCTACCTCATCTTCTTCTATCAGTTGTCAAAAATCACTGAAACATGTAATTTTTCAACTATTGATTTATTATTTGCAAAACTTACTTTAAAAACACCAGGTGTGTACTCATCATCAATAGACTTTCGGCTCTCTATTGTTATAGGATCAATATCTTCCTGTGACGTGTCAGAGGAGAAAAACATAAACTCTAAAGCAAAGCGACTTCTGGTAAAATGTGATTTCATTTCATTTAATGCTATATTAAGTTGAGAACTACTAGCTGTGTACTCCAAATGAGGTAAAATATTATTTCTTCCATCCTTTGAGTAGGCTGTTGTCTAAATATGCAAAAAAGAAAAGAGACAGATTGTACAAGATCTGGTATTAGTCACTTATGTGTAATAGAATAAGTCAAGGTAAGAAATCTACATCATCTTAACTTTCAAATTCCTTTCTACATCTAGAAAATTTTGTGATGGTTAAGAACAAATAGCATGATTAATATATAATATGTCCTTACATAATAGTTATTTCTTGACGGGATAAATTGGTATCATGATAATAAATTTAAATATTTTGATTGTTTCACAAAAATAACAAACACGTGTTATTCTTAGTAGCAAGATATTGATATACAAAATGTCATACTTTTCTTACAAAATTTTTGGAAAAAAAATTATTTCTAAAGTAATTAGAGATACAGGGCTGAAAATTAACAACAACTAGTTAGTAAAAAAATCAGTGTGTTCTAATGTTTAGCCAGCAATCATCGAAAAGCAAGGACAGTATTGTTTCGAAAACTTTTTAGTTAAGGGAGTGTGAACCACAAGATTTATTAAATATGAAAAAAATGAATGAAAGACAGTGAAAAAAATTGTAAAAAAAAAAAGCCTAATCTCAGTGTTAGCATTTTCCTAAATTGAAATTGTATTCCCGGTGCCTACACACCTCTTCTCATGAATAGCTTGTCCCAACTTATACTGCCCTCTAAATGCACAAATCTCTGCATGACACTATTCTTGATACTCTCACCTACCCTCACATGTATTCGCATGAAATATTTGCATGTTATCGTGCAAATGATCATACACCAACCCTCCACCAATAGGAATGCAACATAGTTCCTGTTGTCATTAAATCCTCTCTTCTGCATAGCTCAAACTCAAATCAAGATTGGTCAGTACTAACACCAGAAATGGAAAAGGATGAGTGGGAAGTGTGACCAGAGTTGTGTATCTGTCTGAAATAGATTATCAGTTTAGAAAAATGTTAAATTTTGATGCATTATCTTATCTCTTCTCAGAAATAGCTAAAATCCCACTTTCCATCAGTGGAGGGTCCAGTACGAAGATAATCATCCTTTTAAAAAGTGCCCACAGAAAGACCATAGGGAATGCAAATATCATCACCTCCCCACTCTCATCTGAACTGAATTTAACACACTCAGAATGATCCACCACCTCATCACCTAGGAGCTGGTAAGTGGCAAGGATTCCCATACTCCACTAGAAGGGAGAAAAATCATGGTGGAGAAACTAGAAGAACACAGCATTGGAGGCAATGCACTTGGTAACTGCAATACCTTATTTTGAAAAACAAGCCAATTCAGTGGCTTGCAATGCACAGGTCATCTTTTGGCTTTACTATTGTTAATCTATGAGCATACAGTTTGTGAAAAACAACTTTATGAAGCAAAGTACAATGATGCACACCTACATGCTGGCTTGCAAATCACCCAATTTCAATGCTGGATATATATATAACCCACAGATGTTACAGTGCAGATTTAAAAATAAATTTACTTAGGCAACGCTCTTAATAAAATGGAATCCTGAGGCATGAAAAATGCTCCTGCAAAGAAAAAGCAGAAGTAAGAAGCACTTATCCACTCAAAAAGACATCATGGGGTGCAAAATGGTGATGGGAGGAAGACAAAATCCTATAGAAGAAACAACTAGGTGGTGAAGGTAATGAGCAGTAAAAGATTTGGAGTGGTCATAATGATGTCCTAAACATAATAGAAATGAGCAGCCAAGGATATGGTAAGGTTCCAAAATTTATAGAAAGATACGCAGAAAAGACAAAAACATTAGAAGAAAAAAATAGGAAATTATGGATGTCAAATGCTGCAAAAGCTTTAACCATCAAGCTAGGAGCCAGACAAAAGCCATGTGTGAAGCCTGAGTGTGGGAACAGACAGCTAATGCACACTGAACTCGACAGTTTACAAAGGAGGGAGTGGTAGGAAAAAGAAGTGACATCAGTAGTCTGTGCTAAAGTGGAAACCATGATTGAGCTAGCTAATATGGAGCCACAAATAGAACCTGAAATATAGTGGTCTGGATAATGGAAATAATTCAATAAATCATATGAATGGGAGGATAGGCATACACGTAGAGACACTACCCACTCTCAATGAGAGCATCCACTGTCCAGGTAAATGATGTGGAACAGGAGACGAACAGTGTGGAAGATGAGAATTGAAATGAGCAAAAAAGGTATCCAGCTCTGAGACACCTACTGGGCACAGAGCTCCCAAAACACCCATGGATTTAGTGACCATTCTGTAGGAGATTTTTTATCAAGATGTGATAAACAATTTGAGACAAGAATCATGGTGCTTGGAATATGAGAAGCCAATGAAAGCATTTGATGGCATTGTGCCCAATATACGAGCTATAATGTCCAAAAACCAGAAGTCTTTCAAGCTAGTGTCCCTTTGCCTGAATGATATGAGACCACTATGACATTCCCAGAATGCACTATCACCAATATACCTTAAAGGACCAAAAGAAAATTAACCAAAGTCTACTAAACTGCAAGGAGCTCTAAGAGACTGATATGGAGAGAGGGCTCTAAGGGACTCCACCTGCCCAAAACCTTTTGAGAGTCCAGATAAGCACCCCAATTATAAAGAAAAGCATTCATAAAAAGGTAACATTCCAGTTGAAAAGAAGGAAGAAGAACATCAATAGTGGTGTTATGTTGATCCAACACCAGTTGAAGTCAATTTAAAAAACAAAGGCATCTGAATAATCCTAATAAAGGCTCTACTGGTCTAACAAAACCCACTGAAAGTGCAATATTTGAGCATGATGAAAAAGGATGAGATCTTCCATAGAAGCCCATGTTTTTAAAAGAAAGAGAACAAAACTTTTTACATAGTGGGAAAAGAAAAGGAGGACAGGCTGCAAAATAGAAGCTTCATAACCTTTAACTGAAGGGGTGAGGGTTGGGCTCAAATGAGTGAGGAATTAACTAAATCCCCAAGTTGTATTAAATATTGCATGGGGAAGAAGAAAGACTTCTCCATCTTCACAAACCAACCAACCAAAGTCACTTATTTGAAGAGGAACTGAGTACGAAGAGCAAAGTCAACCTGCGAAGAACCTAGAAGTTGACAGGCCAGTTGTCCATTAATGGTGGAAACTTGAAAACAAAGCTTCAGGAGGAAGAAATTATTTACCACAGTTATAAACTGAATTTTTTTATATCAAGACTTACTTTTCACCTCAAACCTTGAGAGCATATCAGAAGAAAAAAAAATCATATGTTCCTTAGAATGGAGGTTGTTGGTAGTCAAGCACATGCTACTATCCACAGATCATCCCATAAAAATACTTTTAACATGATTGTATATCATATCCCAAGTTTTCACTGTCTAGTAATATAGAAACCACTGGCTGGTAGTTAGACTTCAAAAACATAAAAAGAACTGTAAACATCATATTATATTAAATTCTGCTTTAGGAAGTCATTGTTCCATCTATAATCATAGTATGAACTGGACAGGTGGTAAAGTCACTGACTGGTGTATATAATACATGACATTTTCTTGAATTATGGCATATAATGTAATATAAAAACTAAACTCACTCATGGCAATAAATGTTCTCATAGTTCCAGATATGTTCTATTTTTTCATATAATCTTGATTTACTTTGCACAGTTTTATTGCTATATGTATAGAGATATTCTTCCCTTCCATCACTATTACTACTGTTCTGTTATGTACTCTTTTGTAAATAACACATTTTTTTTATGTTTTACTATTAACCTTAAGTGGCTTTTCTTCAAACTATCGAGAACAGTTTTTTAACATCATTATTTTATATTAAAACTGCATACTTACTGGAGTATTCATAATTTTATTAATGATAACTATGTTTAGTTCTTCAGTGCTCATGAATCTAATTAAATTCTTGTTAAGACGGTTTAGTCACAAATGCCTGACATCATTTTAAGTATGCTTTAATGTGCAATATGCATCTTCTAAAATCATCCTCACTCACTCTATAGCTTGTCAAATCAGCTGGATTTAAGACCATTCTTAATAAGTATAAAAACTATTTGTACAACTGTCTGACTAGAAAACCATCAGTGGCCTGCTAAAACACTCTTTAACAAGACAAATTATTTTTCTTATCTTTGGTAAACTTTCAAACTCATTTTAACATATCACCCATTATGGTTAATCTAACAGTCACACAGTCTGACTTCAGACCTCTGTATAAAGAAAAACAATCTTAAAATATTAACAGATAAGATTCTTAAAAATCAATGACAATAGTTTAAAACAGTAAGTTTAAGCTCCACAATTTTACTTCCTTGTTTCAGGAACTCCACAAAGTTTTATTTTTAACCAATAATACAAAAAAAAGAGATATTTGACAGACAAAATTTAGCTCACCTGAAATGAAAATGAACCATTTGGTAGGAAGTAATTTGGATCAAAAGAAAGAGTCTCAAATGACACTGAACACTGATCTCCACTGCAAGTCATAGTCTCGTTGATGTTCTGCCAATTCATTTCCATAAAGGATATTGGGAATGTTTCATTTGTACTTATGCCAAGTTTTCCAGTGTCCTTTGTATCGTTGAATTGCCACAGCTAAAACATTGAAATAAAGCTATAAAAAATAAATGTGTGGTACACGAAACAATGTTATAACTTAAAATAGCATTATAAAAGAGATAATAATTTATTGAAACAACATATTACCTTAAAGAATTCTCTGTGTTAAGCTTTTATAAAAATGACCCCATTTGATAATTCTAAACAACAGACATTTTATCCTGTTATTATTAAAAAAAAGCTTGTCATGACATCAAAACATCTAAATATATTTTCTTATTGTGTACTTAAGTCTTCAGAAATCATTTCCACTTAATATAAAATTTATTATTTTGAAGAAAACTATGTAAATTATTATCATACAATTACTATAGCAAAACATGGCTCGCTCATAATATAGTTGATGATTTGTGGTTGTTAAGTTTATGAGCCCAAAGTTAATACTTTCTTATCAGTGCTTTCACATTCCATGCACCCATGGTTTTGCAAAACCTAATTTCGCAAGTCATTCTGGATTGTCTGTTTACTGACTAACACTTTTTCCAAAACAAGATCCACAGCAAGCCTCAAAACAGATACTTACATAATATCAACATTCAATGAATAAATGTATTAATCATATATTGATAATGCAATGCTAATACAGGAAAAGAAGAAAATGGCTTGTAAGTACAAAGTGTATGTGGGAGGTACTTGTGGAAAATATCTTCAATATCAGTATGGATGCAATAATTTAGACCCAGAGATCATGAAGAAAGAAAGGAAAAAATGGGGGTTGATTATTCTATTCTATTTGAAAGTGATGAAGATGAAATGTCTTGTGATACTTCTGAGGATCCCTTGGATTTTGTGACACTGAAAACATGATGCAGATCTTCCAAAAAATCAAGTGTGAAAGTAAATTATTCAAGACTGAGTTGTAATGCTCCAACAGAGCACAGGAATTCAATTCAGACATTCTTTGGTATCAAATCTACAGAGAAACCAAACTTTCCAAAGGAAGAAGTTGGATGGAAGACATCAAGTTTCAGTACAGCACTTGAACAATCAACTGCTTGCATTCTGCATCACTGTATTAAGGATTCTATGCACCATATTACTTCCAGGATATCCAGATAGTCTTATGAATGTGACTGGAAATGATATTTATAAGAAATCTGATGATCCAAAACTATTCTCATTTGCCAACAACGTGCAACAAGCTCTATCAGAGTAAAAATACACTTGCACTGCTATATCAGTCAATGACATCAAAAAAAGTGAAAAAGAGATTACATATTGGAGAACAAGCTTTTGAAACAGCTATATGGCACTTTTGTTGATTCCAGTCTAGGTTTCAGTTAGAACTTGCAGTACAATCTGTCCAAAGTTACTGAAATGAGCTGCACTGAATGCAATAGAGTACCATTAATCAAGGTGATGAGAATTATTCCAGTAGGGCTAAGAGCAAGGCCTTCATATCTACTCAGAAAATAAAACAGAAGGGGAATAAATAGTCAAAAACACAAAACACAACAAATTATGCTTGATCTTAGCCAAGAGGCCAAGTGGGTAAGTCAACAGCACAACACAACACATATATAAGTTTACTACTGTGAACTGTGGGAGCGAAAAACTTGTGATAATGTCATTAAATTGGATACTTTTCTTGTTAAACTTTGTAGGGAATTTTAATTCAACCTAAAAACGTTAAAATACAATTTTAGCTCATTCTGGAATGATGTTACCTATTAAAGTCTGCCATACAGCTCAAATCCTAGATGCCTTATAGTGGAAGCACTGTTAAAAATGACTAGATATTGATGCAAATAATGCACATTTATTATTCATATCAAATTCGTTGCTCATTATTTATGTCTAAAACTGGGACAGCTTTTCAGACAATAATAGCCTTCAGCAGCTGACCAGTAAGTCTGTGTGCTTATAATGCTAAAAACTGGGTTTTGATGCCAATGTTGGGCACACACAGATATTTCATGGCGTAGGTTTGTATTTAATAGCAAACAAAACAAACAGCAATAATTTTATGTTCATTAATTATGATAAAATGCTGAGAATAAATTATTAATTTGATTATTCCTCATTGAAAGTTACCTCAAGAATAAACCAAAATGAGGAAAATGAGATTTAATATAAAAAAGGTAAAATTATGCACTTAGAGCTTTGAAACTTGATTTATTATGAGGGAAAAGTACTAGCATTGTAGAGAAAGAAAGCACTTCAAGTTTGATTGTTAATACACTATCGAACTTCTTTGTTAACTGAATGTTCAGCTGTTGGTGAAAGGCAGAAAGAGAAGTTTAACAGTTCTACTTATTGGAATTTTTTAAATCTACAGTAATGAGGGAAATCTTTTTTAAGTGAACAAAACCTTTATTTCCAGGTTTTTATCATTTGAAATTACTCTATCTTGTGGTTAGTGATCTTAACCACAATTATGAATGAAACTGCAAGAAGCATCTTAGGACACTTCCCAAAATATCTCAGAGAAAAATATTTTTTTTATTTTTATTGAAATAAGTGGCCAGAAGCTTCAGAAAAATAAAAACGTTTATTGAAGCCCAACATTCTGGTTTACAGATGCTTCAAGAACTAAGTGTATAGTAGTGCTGTAATAAACATTTGAACAGTATGCTTTACCACTGAGAAAAGATTCAGACAAAATAGTTTCTGAGATTTATGGTGGTGGTGTTTTTCTAAACAATATAGAATTTTTAATATTCAATCTGAATGCAAAGCACCTCAAACAAAAACAAATTTGTTCAGATTTGCACAAAACCTTTTAAGGGTAATGTAATCTTGTACAAAACTGACATCTGTTATGAATACTTTTGGTTCCCTTAATATAGAAAGAATTTTAATGGAACCATATAGGGGTGGCTTAGGTAGGCCAAGAGGTTAGTTCAGCTTAGCTGTTGGAGCTTTGACTAATACTACCTGTTGTTACAAGATTCATTTATTCAGGTGAGGATACAATGGGTGAATACAATTTTGGTAAAATTGGTATTGTTATCATTATTGAAACTTCCACTTTTCTAACCTAATTTCTTCTGCTGTAGCTCTCAAGTGGTCTACACTCTATTGAAATTTTTTGGTACTTAACCCTGTTCTCATGCGGGGCAAATTTCGTAGTTCCTGTAATATACGTACTACTGAAAAGGTAAGTTCACCTTTTGCATTGAATAACCAAGTTCCTGGGATCTTAGTTATATAAAAGTAAAATGGTTTAGGGATAATTATTAACTTTTTACGTCGTTTAACTATCTTATCTTTAATTCCCACAAATATTGCATAACTACAAGTTATAACAGCTACTGAATAAATTACTGAATTAGGGTCACATACTCTTATGGGTCCATCTATACATCTTAGCACATTTTCCTCAGTAATTTCTACATAAATATGCTAATCACTTGAAACACCAATGTGGGAATTAGTATTTTCTATAGTTAGAACTAATGAATGGATTAACACTAATGTTAAAGGTGCAATCCAATATAACTTCAACATTTTATCTGTTGTTTTCAAAGGTATTTCTATAAACATTCTTTACTGCAGCTGTCTTTACATCAGCCCATGTATAATATGTGTATATCTCTTTACCATGTGCAGGAATTAAAAATTGTAATTTCAGAGATAATTTCCTTTCAATTTCATCCAATACATTTTCTAATTTACTTGGAGGTATAAAGTATGGACTTAATTTTCTGTCTGCAACTGTACACAATACTTGTACTAATTTAGCTAACACAGTCTTACTGTTTCCAACTGTAAATGATAATTGTTGTAAGTTATTTTCAATTCTAGAATTAAAAACTAACGTTTTAGTTCCTGCCTAATGAAGCTCAGTCTGTCTTACTCTAGTATGAGGGAAATACTTACTAATGCTTTAGAAACTTTTCTAATTTCCTGATTATGTAATTCAAGTGTTTGATTTAATGAATTCATTATTGTCACTTGTTCACCTAGTAAATTAATCATTTCTTTAGATACTTGTCTCTGGTGTTCTACTTTCTTATTTAATTCATGTAAGTCATCTATGATTGTGGTTCCAAACAAAAATTTTAAGACATTTCCACCTGCGTCTATTAAACCACGTTTTTGTAGACTTCAGTCCAAAATCGAAATGTTATCTTTAATATCTTTTAATCCTAATAACAAATCTCTTACCTCAACAAGATATTGTTTTATTAAGGTCTTATAGCTCTTAATTAACCCTTCCTTTAAAATTCTTACTAAACATATAACAGCTGTTTCTTGATTTGTCAAATGAAATTACACTCTATTTTCCGTATCACTAATATCAAAACTAACACAAGTACTCACATCAAATGACCTCTTGAACACTATAAATGTTCTTGCAATCGAACTAATAACCAAATGCACTAAAGAAATGGTATATTTTCAACAATTATCCACTTATTTCTAGAAAATATAAAGTTTCTTTCTTCAATAAAAATCATACCCATCTTATTTCTCACTGTTACGATACTCACGTTCTGTTCTGTCATGTTTCTGATCATCCATATGGTCATGAAACTGGTAAAGCTGCATATATTTCTACTACTAATACATGTAAAGATAAATGTCCAATAAACACATACACATACATACATATAACATATACAACGTTTATACACTTCCTATATTATCTGTGCAGATAGCCTAGCTAGTTTGCACCATAAAACACCAAACTATATTATATCCTTAATAATAATTACAACTATGTGATTAGTTTAACATATTGTTGAATGCTTTCAATATTTTTAATTTTTCATCACTAGAGCTAACATGTAAAATGTAATTTTTGGGTTTATATACATCTCCTTGTAGATGGAATCTTACTCATCTCCTTGTAGATGTAGAGATCACTTCTGATGGAGTAAGTACAGGACCATGTGATCTAAGGTTAGTTATAATCATGGGTAACTGTATCAGCTTGTGTCATCATAGGAATGTCTGACATTGTATTTTTGCATACAGGGGCACTGACATTAGTAGCTATGCTACTCATAAGGTCATGTGTCAACTCCTTCATCATCTAATATGGTATTAGCATTCTCTAACTCTGAATTTTACATCTCAGCTTCACTTACCTCTTCATCATCATAAGGTAAAACAAGTTAATTTGAATCATTAGATTCCTCTTCAATATTTTCTATTTTTGTCAGCCATCTGATTTTCATCAGTCATATAGTCGTACTGATAGAGTTTACTTTCCTTCAGTTTCTTTAACCTACTAACAGGTACTAACTGTATTCTTTTTCCATAAATTTCTTGAATCTCAAAATTAAAGGGACTTGTTTGTTTAAGGACTCTGAAAGGACCTTTCCACAGTTTTATCAGTTTCCTTAGTATTTCCTTTCTTAACAATTAGGGTATATAACAACACTTTATTATCTAATTTTTAAATAATTAGTTTTTGCCTCTCTATGTCCTTGTTTCTCTCTGTGTTCAGTAGCTTTGGTTAAATCTTTCTTAGCTAACTTGAATACTAACTGCATTCGCTGTAATAGCTCTGCCTCTTAATCATAATCTACTGCATGATTAAATCTTTTAGAGGTCATTATCTCTTGCACAAGTAGCATTACATCTCTACCATGCAATATAAACAATGGATTTTCCTGTGTAGATTCATTTTCAGCACTTCTATATGGTAACAATAATAAAGGAACTTGCTTATCCCAAGTTTTCTGATCTTTCTTGTAGTATTGAGAGATCATGTCCAGCAAAGTTCTATTAAATCTTGCTACTAATCTGTTAGCAGCTGGATGAAAAGCAGTTGTTTCAATTTTTTATACTTAACAATTTAAAAATGTCTTTCATTAATTTAGAAACGAAATTACTACCTCTAACCATTAGTAACTATTGGGGTACACCACGTCTACCTACTATGCTATTTACAAATGCTTTAGCTACCGTTTCTGCTTTTTGATCAGGCAAGCATATTGCTTCTAAATATCTATTTAAGTAGTCTGCAACTACTAATACATATTTATTTCCCATATATGAAGTGGGTAACGGACCTAAAATATCCATAGCCACTAACTGAAATGGTGTGGTTAAACTTGGCATTCGTTGTAAGAGAGCATTTTTTAAAATGTGGACTTGTCTTATGTTTTTGACATTCTATACATGAATCACAGTAATCTTTAATGTTGTTGCACATATTTATCCAAAAGAATCGTTTATTTATTTTTTCTATATGTTTTTGCAAAAGCTAAATGCTGTAAAAAGGTTTGTCATGATCAGTTTTCAAAACTTTGATCTTTAAATTATGTGGTACAACAATCTATAATGATCTTTTGTTCACTAATTACATTATCTAAATCCCAGATTTATTAATAACCCATTTTTCCTGAGTTTCCACAGTTTCAGTGCTGTCTACTTTAATTCTGCTTAAAGTATCTACTTTAGAATATTTTCTGCCTGGTCTATGTATTACTTTGAAATCATAGTTTTGGAGTAATAATGGCCACCTGGCTAACCTAGAGGAGGAAATCTTTTAATTTAGTTAACCATCCTAGGGGTGTAGGACCTGTAATGATAGTAAATTTCTTACCATGCAGATAACAACGAAAAGTTTTAATTCAGTACAGCTAAATATTCTTGTTCTGTGACTCAATAGTTCACTTCAGCTTTTCCTAACTGTCTGCTGTAATGAGCCATGAGGTGTTCTTTTCAGTTTTTTATTTAATTGTGATAATACTGCACCTATAGTATAGTCTGAGGCACCTGTGCTTGGAATAAACTCTTTAGTAATGTCTGGGTAACTTAGAATGGGTGCATTTAATAAAGTATTTCTTAATTTCTTCAATGTTTCTTGTCTTTTACCTGTCCAAATAAATTGAGTTTCTTTCTTAGCTTACTTAAAGGTTTTACTAATAATGCAAAATGTGATATATGTATATATACACCTTGCATAAAATCCTACAAACCCTACAGATATCTTTTACTGTTTGTTGAAGTAACACATACTGAAAGAATGAGAGAGGTATCTCATTCATGAGGGTGTTATACTTGTCTTTGGTTTCACATTTCAAGTTGCAGCTAAGAACTCAAGAAACTTTTTCAAATGTAACAAGAATACAGGCTTGAAATTAAAATCAGAAAAGTGCAAACTTATCCTCGGAGAAGAGCAGGTTCCTAGTTATTAGGTTGGTTGAGATAGTGAGGTAACTGGAGATAACAATTGAAGATGACATGTCCACCTGGTGAAACATAATGTATTTATATACTTCTTACTTTTAGGGAGTACAAAGATTATTGTAAGTTTTTAATTTGAAATCACAACAGTTAAGTGCTCCACTGTCTGCATTAGCAGGTTAATAAACACATCATATGTATGTGAAAATGTATTCCAGGCTTTGAAATGTAATTTAGTTGAAGCACAGTATTAGCTTATTCTCTTCAATGTTGTTTCTTCATATTGAATACAAATCTTAGTGATTGCACAATTGCAACAGTTTTGTCACAAATACAGAACAACATGTTGGATGTGACTGCTTATTTGAGTCATATCATGAATGGTCATCAATTTTATACCACACAATGAAGAAATAACTGCTTATAGTTATAGTATTTGTTCTGTTTATAAGGGAGGGAATTCATCATTTGAATTGTCAATACATCGGTAAAATGGGTAATAACATTACATCAGTAAAATGGGTAATAACATTAAATCAGTAAAATGGGTAATAACATTACATCAGTAAAATGGGTAATAACATTACATCAGTAAAATGGGTAATAAGCTTCAGTAGATATCCATGCAAATTTGATAATCATGCTGCAAAATAACTTTTTTCATACAACATTAACTGGTTCATTAGGATGAAACACTGAAAGATTATTTCACTAATCCATGTGATCATGTCTATTTATTGAATTTATATTCTGGACACCATAAACAAAACAACTAAAACTACTGCAGTATCAGAGTGTGAAACTATACAAAAACTCAGTTCTGCTTTTCAATTACCAACCAGTGTTTTTGGGAAGAGCAACAAGCTTGAATGAAATTGTAATTATTTTTCTAATGTATGCAAGACCTGAATTTATACAGTCTGTTTACAAGTACAGAGTATAGATCTTCAAGACATTGGTAACAAACCTGTAATGCATCTAGTGGTCTCTGGAATTCTATAGCAAAAACTAGGGAACATCACAGAAGTGTGCAGAAGTTTTTTTTCTGGCCAAATTAATATAAAGACAGAGCAATGGTACAGACACTGTACCCAGTTATTACCTAAAGGATACACTGGCCCTACCAGGAAAAACTCAGAAAGAGTGGTGGGTTTAATGGTTAATCACAGCTCAAACTCTGCATCTTTGACCTGTAGTCTAAACATTACCACTAGGCAACAGCTGGCTGCTTGTGAGGAATATTCCAATATAAGTCATTTAGTCATATTATTTAAAAGCTAACAATGAATGATTGTCACCAAAACAACCTAATGGTAACTCTATTCATGTCCTTGTTTAGTCACAAAAAAGAGTTGTATAGAATTTATATAACTGTTTTTTTACCTGATAATTTTACACAGGAAACAAATTACTAATTTTGGAGTTTCTAGTTTTGTTTGTTTCAAAGGTTTTGGAACTGTGTTTTTGAGAAATAAATTGAAAAATTTTACATATCTTTAACTATTTAAAAATTTTACTTTTACTACTAACCCTGAGCACCTCATTACTTTAAAAGGGTCATTGAGTTGGTTATTGGAGAAGGTTGATAAGAAGATTAGTTGGATTACTTTAAGGATAAATGAGTTGTTAAATGAAGATAGACTGAGATCCAATAACTTATTTCTTCTGAGAAAAGATAGGCAAGAAGTGATTTTAAAATTGTTTACAAAATTATACAGGGGAATGATAGGATAAAAAAAAAACTGATTCTTTTTGCTATATGCTAAAGACAATGAAAATACTTTTTCCAAGAAGAATAATATATTACTTGATACATAAAAAGTAAAACTATCAGCATATAATGGAAAGTAATAAACTGATGAAAGAAATATGTTCACAATTTTGTTTATGTGATATAATTTGCTTTTGTATATACTTGTGCTGCATTTTATATTAATGCTATATTATAATATGCTTGTAAAAACAAATAATGTTTTAAAGTAGAGAGTTCTTTATATTGCAACTGCTTTAGAAAAAAACACAAACAATTAAACAACAGAATTTAAAATATTTGAAAAGAGAGGCAAAGTTTCAGTTCAGTTTTATTTTCCTAAAAGAATGGTTCACTTTAAAAAAAAACAGAGGTGCTGTCAGAAGTGGCAGGACCTTACATTTTTCAAATGTTTTAGATGGTTTCCTGACAAATAAGGTACAAACTTAAATTTTTACTTTTTCTCAGGTGTTGGATGAATGATAGGTCAATAAATTAAGCAATAAATTCCTTGTGATATTATAATATTTATTAAAAACTAGTTTTTTGTTCAGAATACATACAGATTTCACATAATATGATGTTGCAAAAGCTGTTAGACTGAAACTTGTTTCAGTTTAACTTTGTACCTTTGTTATTCTCAAAGATGGATATTGTAACAGTGTCAACAGCAGTATCCTTTAATAGTTGTTCATGTAATATATAGAGATTGTGGGCTTATTTATTTTATGTTGTATGAGAATTATTAGTCTCATAAATAGTACATCTCCCTCAGTAAATGCAAGGTTTCTTGAGAACTGAGACACATTTCTATCAGTCAGCCTGAAATGTCACCTCCATCTAGTTAGTATAAAACAGTTGTCATCCAAGGTAATTATAACTATAACTATATACACACTATTTGTGTTTTTTGCCATAATAAAAATCATCCATTTTGTTTCATATTTGTGTTTAACATTGATTTTGTAAGTTTTACTAGTACTCTGTAATTGATATCCTGAAATAAAATCTATTATTTAATGAAGCTATACAAGATAGCTCTAACATTAATTCAGTTTTATCTAGATATACCACATGTGAACAGGAATGTCCTTGAAGGGACAAACGGTCACATTTTTTCCCACAATGTTATTTGCTATAAATTAAAGAAAGAAGAGTCTGGGGCAACATAACTGAAGTATTAAAAATTATTAAGTAAATTCATGAGATTGAAGTTTTATATTTTTTATCATGTTATGTTGCATTCTGAGGGTAGAAGACAAGTGATTTTACATTGAAGATTTAAAAATGACAGACACATTTCCAGCTTACAAGTTTTATTTCTCCAATAATGTGGTAAATCTGTGGAATAACATGCATTTAAGCTGTTGATGACTGCAACATTACAGGAGTTAAGACTGATAATTATTGGGTGGATTAGATACTGATTTAGTAGTTAGTCTTCTGTTTAATGAGGGAGGTTTAGATTCAAGGCATCACTGATATACCATAATTTATTTATTTATTCAACACACCACATCCCTGATGATGGTTTGAATCGAAGCTCCTGGCCTTTTGGACTTGTGTTAAGCACGTGGCCTAATTCCCATAAAGGACTCTGAATATATCACTATTTATGAAAACTAAAAAAAATCAACTTACTTGTGATATGATGAGGCCAAAAGAATAGTATGGCTTTTCTGAAAACTGAATAATTCCTTCAGCTTCAGATTTATTTAGTAGGTTCTTCCAGTCTATTTGTAAGGAAGCATTAAGAGATGTCTGCACAATTAACACAGATGGTGTCCCAAAAGTGCTCCATAGGTAATGTATTACATCTGAGTCACCTTTTGCTGAAACGTGAACTAGGTTAATAAAATGGCTACCTTCTCCCTTGCATTCTGGCAAATCACAATCAGGATTTAGTGCCATATTCAGCTGTAAATGAAGATAAAAGACTTTGTTTTCTGCACTGTTTGTTTACTCACACACTTAGACTGCATTTTAGATTACTGTTATATTTTAATATCTCTATAAAAAGAAATACTGCTTCAAACAGAACAATTTCCTATTACCTCAACTATTCTGGAAAAAACAAGAACACCAACAAAGAAACTTTAAACGTAGAATGAGCCTCATTCAGTAAATATTCATATACTTTCCACAATTTCTAGTGTTACACACATTTATATTTAACAACTGTATCACAGACTGCAAAACAAAACTCATCAATCAACATCTTTTCAGGCTACAGTATAAATACCATTAATAAAACAGATTATATTCAAATATATTTTTAAAAAATGCATTTGTTTTCTATTTAACTCGATGATACTTCTACAGGTGAATACTTATCTGTATAAAAATATGAAAATGACAGACTAGCAATCATTTCTATAGCATTCAAGGTATGAACATCTTTTGGTTAACATTTTAATAAGCAAGGTAAGTAAGCGAGACAAGCAATATTAAATTACTATATTATTTCTTTTCATATCCCGTAATTTATCTGTAGCTGAAGTCAGTGTTTATGGTAATTTTTTCAATATATATATTTTCTTATTTTGGATTTGATCCTAAGTCCAATCATATGCTCCAACAACCGAGTTAAAGGCCTAGCTCTGTAGCACGTGCTAGTAAGATATTTTTTTAAGTACTCAAACCAATACAAATGTATAATTTTTAAACAAAATTTATGTTATTTTTATTGCATATATACATATGTGTGTGTGTGGTTTATATATGACACCTTTATATTACTAGAAACAACAGATGGATGTTTTAGACAAAGTGAATGAAATAAAAAGGGAATACGTGACAGAAATTTACCATACCAAAATCCAGCCTAATCCACACACATATTTTTTAGATTGTGAAATTCAGAACATGGTTCAACCTTGGAGTTCAAACTACCTGCACACATCACCTGACAAACAATTACACAAGTCAGCAATTCTAACAAGAAGAACATTTTGTTTAATAGCTAACATTACTTTACATTTTTCAATGTTGAAAGTCCTTTTCAACAGACAGCTTATTCATTAAAACTATTTAAATTATTCTGCATAAGCTTTACCAATCAGTTTAATAAAACACGTATAAGCAAATTACAAAATTTTACAGCAGCATAGTAATCTATGTTGAAATATAGCTGGAAATGCCTAAATGAGTTATGAAACTTTTTGAGGAAAAAAAAAGGAATGAAAAACCCAAACTGGGATTCTGGTTGCATGTGATATTCAATAAAATGGGGAATTTTCATGGTCGTTTTCATACCTTTTAAATGTTATATACAAATGTGTATACAATTCAGGAGGCACAATCCCCCTTCACCCATGCACATACCACATCACTGAATAGATAATAAACAACAAACTGTCACAAGACACATCTTTCAAAAATCTCATTATCACATTTTCAAGTCCAAACAAATAAAGCATTTGAAAAGTTTAACAAATTAGTGTAAAAACAACTTTTTCAATCTGAGAATTGTTAATTACATTCCAACTTTCAAGGTGTTTTTTTAAGTGATCCCTAAGTATGGTCTAATAGGTTCTTAACAACAGAAGTTATGTTATTTGGCCAGTAATTCACTAGGCCTTTCCTAGACTACTTTTAATTAAATAAAAAATAAAATGATGCCACTTTAGCTACCTTTCAATTAATAGGAACTTTTGAGACCTTCCAATTAGAGGAAATATCCCCATATCTAATGATTTCTAAAAGATACCAGCTAAATGCACATCAAATGTGGAAAATACTGGAATTAATCTGAATTTATGGATATTAGTAAGAACGAGAGATTAAAAATAGACAGAAGCAAAATTATCACACATAATGTTTTTCCAGGGTTGTAAAAAAGAGGCCAAATATTTAATATGCAAGCCTCTTTTATTTGTGGTAATGAGATATACAGTAGAAAAGTGTATCAGGAGTAGAGAACTACTTAAGTTATTCTTACTTTTAAAGAGAGTGATATGAGTTGCCATGGAAATTGTAGGCTAGTAAGTCTTATTTCTTTAGTGAGAGAAATCCAATAGAATCTGATAAAAAAAAAGCTTATTTTGTTAGTGAAATATGGGATCGCAAATGAAAAGCAACATGGATTTACTAAAGATAAATCTGGTCTTACCAGACTGTTACTTTTTAGGATGTTACTTGAAATCTAGGTGACTAAAACAGCATGAACGTGGTGTACTTACTTTTTCAAAAACACTTTTGTAAGGGCCACACAAAATTATATCAGAAGGGATTGAAGAAGGACTTGTCAATTGGAATGCTGTTTGTATGGCAGAAGAAAGCTAAGGGTTTTTTATTAATGGAGTCCAGTCAAGTACCTCGATGGTTAGTGCTTGGACTTTTGTTTTTCATTATTTGTAATAATTATTTTATTATGTCATGACGAATAAATCACTAATGTTTGCTGATCATTAAATATAGGGTTTTTCTAGCAATACTGAGATTGTTAGAGAATAACTTGGATTAAACATCTTCTCCTTCCTGTCCACTTTGTGATATTTTCACATTAAATTAGTTTCCTTTAAATAATATGGTAATTCCATAGAACAGAAGGAGATGGAGATTTGAAAAGATATTTATTACAGGTTGATCCCAAATTCCCTGAGTCTGATTTCATTATGAACAAAAAGACTGGACACACATATACAGAAATGCAAAAAACAATCTTTATGAAACACAAATAATATGTATTGTTTTGATACAAAGGACAATCACCTTTACTGTAGAATTGAATATCTGTTAATTCTACAACTTTAAGCTATTTGACTACATACCTTCTACAAATATTAGCATTTACAGTCTGCGAAAGCTTAACATTTTATAGTTAAAATGTAAAATGTTATATCTTCCCAGGGCTAATAGCATTATTTATCTGACTGGCCATTTTCATTTCTAAAAAAAGAAGGTTGTAGCTTTGAGACATCATCTGACCTACTACTGGAGAAAATTTCTGTTCAATTATATATACAAAATACAACTTACAGCTATTTCCACCATGGGCAAATCAAGTATTATCTATGTGGAACATACTGCAACAAGTAGCTTAAGCGAAAGTAATTTAACAACTTTCTTCATTGTACGTTATGTGAAAACTAAATATGTAGTTGAATAACTGAAAACTTAAGAAATTATATAATGAAATAATGAGGTCTTCAGTAGACTAGGGCTATTTTTTATATGAGAGAATCAGCAATCCTCTGCTGGAACCTAAATTAATTTGGCTGGCTTTTTCTCTGGATGGTGTACACTGTACAGTCATGTACCTCTAATCATAAACATTCAAGTGGTATCACTGTCAAATGTATGCAAAAGTGGTTTGTGTTTTACAAAATCTTAAGAATTTTGCCCAACACAGTTCTAGGGACCACTAATTGCAACACAGACTGCGCAACAGTTGATAATGATGATAAGGAACAGCTTTCTGCTCTTGTAACCATTGTTTAGGTGCATCCATGTCTTGTAACCATTGTTTAGGTGCATCCATGCTATGCTTTGTTCCTCAATCTCAACTCTTTTTCAGTCCTCTTCCTGGAGATTCCAAAGTGTTAATCATATCATCCATCAGTAGAATAATCTACTACGCTATGGTTTCTCATCATTTTGGCAAAAATGATTTCAACTCTTAAATGGTGTTCATGGCCTCACCATGTGGTGAGACAAGTCACTGACATTCCTATGTTGTAGGCTAGAATGATGCTTTATGAGTGGATCATACTCCTACAATGTTGTTGTCAAACATGAAATCATTCTTTCTGTTGTTCTGAGTTTTATCAGTGCATGGTTTACCCAAAAAGTGAATTTTCTATCATGTAAACAATGTTTATAGTGTGTATCATGAAGACTACAACTGTAAGCAGTTCTTCCTACGGCATGTGCTTTCAGAAACCAGAAGCTTATAACCAGCACCAGTAATTATGTATTAAATTCCATCTTCCAAGTTGAATAACACTGATCTGATTCCATGATCCCTGCTATTAATAAAAATCAAGAACTTATAGACCTATTGTGGATATCCTATGGTTCTATTAAATCATGCTTTAAGAATTGAAATGCTTGCTCACATTCCTTACTCTATATGAAGTGTATCTGAACTTTAGTGAGAACTGATAATGTTGTAGCAACCCTGGTAAAGCTGGTCACAAGCCATCGGTAATATGACTTCTCATCTGGTCACAATATGAAATCAGTCCTACATCATTGCTATTTTAGCAAGGTATATGGAGATTCAATCTCTGTTCACGACATGTTTTTGTTATTTCTTGAATTTCATGCAAAACTATTCAAGAAATATCTGCACTAGTGTATCTAATCTCAAAGCAGTAAGAAGAATGAACACATTTAGTCAACATTACCCATTATCAACTCTGAGACATTTTTAATCAAATTTTATTATTTGATTATCACTCTTGTAATGCGACCCCAAAGTGTGAAGTGCAATTTTTAGGAGTAAGTGGGCATAGAAAATGAAATTTCAGATTCACAGTCTGGCATGTATGCCACTGAGCCACTATTAGCCCCTATGATATTCTACTTCTCTGTGCATGAGTTCACCTTCCCACTGGAATACAGTTTTCAGGTTCTAAACTAAAGAGTCAAACATATGATTATATGTTAAGACATTGTCAGAATAGACCAGGCATTTTTCCCATTGCAATTTTTTCAGTGCAAGCTTTAATAACTCTAAAAAGAGGCTGTGTGATATGATGTGAAACTCATATAAGACATCTCTCACCCTAAAACAAGTTTTAAATCTTCTCTTGTTAAACAGCTTAAGTTGGCAGTATCCAGATGTTAGATCGAATCTGTTGATCCATTAAGAACCTTCCAGCATGTCCAGATATTTATATTTTCATAGAAGAAAAAAGATGTCAACGTGAGTTACTGCATTTACCAGTCTAAAATCAATACAGAAACTGGGCATACCTTTCTTCTTTCTGTCAATCACCAGTGGAAACAACATGTATCACCAATATCAGTGTGATCTAGGGCTACTGTACTCAACCAACCTGTTTATCTGGTTACACAAATATATAAGCATAGTCAGCTAACAAGTCTCCAAGATGCTTCTACTGGGTTGAGTACAAATTGTTTGCACAATTATCAGTTAGTGATACCAGAAGTGTTGGCAAATGTATATTCACTTTTTAATGTGATGTGGATGCAATCCAATGTTTCTGTTAACCACATTTACTTCCACTTCTGATACCATACCAATGACAGTTCAAAAAGTAAACTCGATGACTGTTCATCTATGAATACAAAACAACACTGTGATTTCTTTCCTTTTCAAACAGATAACAGACGAAATTAATGTTGCCTTCTTTCTGGACAGGAAAGAGTACCTTTTGTGCATAGGATCTACTGTGCTTTTCATCCTTAGTAAACCACAGAAGACCATTTTGTATACATGAGAGTACTGTGACTGCCTGTCCTTCATAATCTCATGACATATAATTCTTGGGCATAGTCTAGCCAATATTGTATAACTCTGCCATGGAACAACAGCTCATCAGTTGCACAGGCAAAACTACCCAATAATTTCTGCAGTGTATTTATCCCAAAGAAGCCAAAGCTAAAATCAAAGCTAGCAATGACTACCTTTATTCTGTGAGCAATGCCCCATAATCATAGTGGGGTATTTCCATCTTCATTCAGATCTAATCTTCTACATTTTCCACAGAAAAGTTTATGTTGACTTGCCAAGTAGTAGCTTTGCTTGTAGGACCTAATATATCATGAGATATCTGGGTTAACAACTAAATCTTATATATCATGAGATATCTGGGTTAACAACTAAATCTTTCACTATGTATTGAGGCCTCCTAAACCAGTAACTAATGTCTGATTAGGGCCAAGTTAGTTTTCTGGAGCTGCAGCAGCAATGTCTAATGTTTGCTTTCAGTCCTTTTGTACCTACTGAACTGTCAATCTTGCCACTCGGTAATGTACGGCAAGTTACTCAACACACTACAAGCAAAGCAAATGTTTTAACACTCTTTCCTAGAGCAACCTATGTGTAAAGGCACCATTGACATAGCTGTGCCTTGAAAGGAAGTATGGAATAGTCCTGCACATTTACTAACTACTAGTATCATTGAGTGATACAGCTAAGATGTGTGGGCAGTTATGTTACCCTTGCGAGTTTAGTATATATATAAATCTAAGCAATAATATGATTGAAAGAATATTTCTTGACAAAAGTGTTGGATAAATTATTCAAGTCATGCATGCAGTGCTCAGATACTGTAGTACTAAAGAGTAAAGCTAATAGAATTTTAAGATATATTTGTAGGTATACCTAGTACAGGTCAAATATTTCTTAATTAATTACTATGAAGCCTTAGTTTGAATGCTGCATACAGTAATGATTTATTTATCAAAGAAAGGTAAGAGGTCATCTTACTGAATTTTACAAAATTGTCTGAATGATCAATAGGATAAGAGGGCACAAGTTTAATGTTTTAAGAAGATAACCTGGTATCCAGTTAGTTTTCTAAGTGAGTTGGTGACTTATTGAAAGAGTTACTCTTGTCACTTGTGAAAGCAAGTGCTTTACTATAGATTAAGAATGAAATGGGTGATTTCCAGAAAAAAATAAAGGATATTTTTTTTCCTCCTCAGTTGCCATTGTACTCTGACTGGCAGGTACCAGGATCCACCTTGTCCTAAAGTGTCTCAGCTTGAAGACCATGAAGGAACAAATGATCCATTAATTTCTATGTGCTATGTTATTGTACTATCAGACCATTAGAATCATTGTCATATTCATGTTAAACATGAACAGCAATGTGATATTCATTCATAGATATAAACGAAATAACATTTTTTTTTATTGTACTCTTGTGTATTTAACAAATATCATGAGAATCATGGCCAATGTATTTTGCATTTATATTGGCCATCTATGTTGATACTGGGCCTGCAAGATTAAGGATGAAAAGAATGAAATTACAAATGAGCATCTAAAATTCATCAGTTTTCTATCTTCCCAAAGTAATTAAATACACTTCTTGTAACCATTGAATAATTCTTCTGAGATGCAATTTTAAATAAATACAAATTATAGTTATATATGTTTCCATTGAAGCCCAATGGCCAGTTATGCTTAGGTAGACTTAGTAGTTAACCTGATGTGGCATTGTTATAAGAACACATACACACGTGTTTCGGTGGAACTGACTGTTTTCACCAATACCACATGACAATTTGAAAATGAGTACATACATCGATGCCAGTTCTAAAATCACTGTGTCTACTTAACACAGTATAAAACCTTTCACACAGAAGGATTGTGGAGTTTGTTAATTAATTGAAGTCTATTAGTAAACTCCATAAAACAATAATAAATTTAATCTCTATGTATTTTAAAATTATGCACATGTTGTGAACTAAGGACTAATCAAAGGTACATGAAATCAGCAAATTTTGAGTTGAAAAACAAATACAAGTGAAAGTTTTATTTTGGAAAAAACAGCATACATTAATAATACAAACATACATGCGTATTTGTTTGTAGTTAAACGTAAATCTACACAACTACGTGTTGTGAACTGAGGCCTAATCAAAGGTGCAAGAAATCAGCAAATTTTGAGTTGAAAATCAAATATAAGTTTATTTGGGAAAAGCAATATACAATGATCATACACACATGTATGCGAATTTGTTTGCAGTTAAACGAAAAGCTACACAAAGGACTATGTTCTCTGCTCACCACGGGTATCGAAACCTGGTTTCTAGCGTTGTAAGTCCGCAAGCATACCGGTGTGCCACTAGGGAGCACATGCATGAATATATATATAGATATATGTGTGTGTGTTTATATGTATATTTATACATATGTTCAAGCTTTAACCATTTGAAATTGCAAATCTTAATAAATTAATTGACTGTTTCATATGTACTCAGTTTTAAAAAGTTATGAATGTTTTGAGTTATATTACACTAAAACGAAGCAGAAATTATGGAATTTCTTCCCCTTTTGCTAATCATTCACTTATTGTGCACGGATCGTTTCTTGTTTAAAATTTTCATGTTTTCGTATTTTGTTTTTCACGCCCCCTGTCAAACACTAATAACTAACTTACCAATGGGGTGTAATATTCAACTTTATAAAAGACACTTAAGATGAATTGTCGTTTGCACTGTTTTACGTACTCGTAAAAATAATTATACACGTATTACTTTATCCAAATGTATGTATATTATACTTACACTTACAGCTATACCCTTACCTCTCTACTGACACCAGATTTATCTCCTACTTGTCCTAGTCCTACCGCAGTTTGACTATATTGAGAAATGAAAGTCAATAAAAGAAAAACAGACAGCATTCTAATGACATATGATCTAACCTGTTAATGATAGAATTTAATTAAAAATTTGACCACAGCCAAATAAATTAACTTCAGTATATTTTACAAGAGAAGAAGTACAATAACTAGTTATTCTTCGGTTGAGCTTTGTGTGATTGTATATAAAATATTAAATTTTCTTCCTACTTCACATGAGTTAAAACACGGTTATTATTACTATGCTGTCCATAATACCATTCCTGTTTGCTTATCTCGACGCGTACAAATAAAACAATCACGTGTATTTCCTTGTATCTATGTCAGTGATTGCGTTATTAATTTATCATGAATACTGGTTGTGAATGCCAAAGCACAAATCCAATGAGATCTGTACAAATATGATAGTACTATCTGTTGTATGTTCATGTAACTACTTCGCAGGGTAAGGAAATATCTTCACCAAAATTGTTAAATAAGTTCATTAAGTGGGAAAACACAAAAATTTTCAGATTTGCATTTTGTTTTTTTTAGAGTTTTTATGGCTATTTTTACTTTCTTTATTACTACTTTGCCCCCTCTTGATGAATCTTCATCACATTTGGCATGAAGCTTTGTTGGGTCTATGCGGAAATACATGAAAAATTATGGATTTCACATTCTGTGTTTCGCAATTTTTATGGGCGTTTTTTTACAAGCGCATACAAGGAAAACAACTTTCCTTGTTTTAAAATAACTTTTCACTGGTCACGAATTTATGTTACTTTCGTCCAGGAGACGGGTACTTTGGCTAGTTTGAAATGAGTCTTCTACAAGTCTCTTGAAGGATTTGAAGTTATAGAAGCATCTACTGTTTACATTTAGCACATTCCCTTCACTAGATGCTGATTTTTAACAGCATTACAAGACTTTGTAGCCTTAACTGGCGTTTTTGTTTTTCCATTTTGAGGTTTAATAGGTGAAAAGTGTCACCTATGATACTTTATTTCGGAGGAGTCTCCGATTTATTGTATTAACGTTACGTATTATAATTATCGCCCCCCAGTGGCTCAGCGGTATGTCTGCGGACTTACACGCTAAAATCCGGGTTTCGATACCCGTGGTGGGCAGAGCACAGATAGCCCATTGTGTAGCTTTGTGCTTAATTCAAAACAACAACAACAACAACATTATAATTATCTCGGACAATTTCCAATTTATTGTTCCATATACAAGGTATTAAGACTTCAAAATGCCGGAAATGTTAGAAATTAGAAGTTAATTAAATGTTAATATGTATCAAAAGATTAAGATATTTACCAAGAATTTTCATTTTTAACACAAATATATTCTAATATTCAGAGAAACAAATAAAAAAAAAACAATACAATATTCGCTGGGACAGCGGCGGGTCTACGGATTTACAACACTAAAATCAATGGATTCAAATCCCTTCGGGGGTCACAGCAGATAACACGAAGTGGCTTTGCTATATGAAAAACTTATGCACAAACAATACAATTTATAATAACGGTTATTACTTAAAGTTATTTTAAATAATTGTTTATATGGAAGAGTTTTAAAAACAATACTTTGTCTTAACTCTGGTCTGGAACTGAAACTTTTATCGACGTTCACGAAGAACAAATTAATTCCTTGTTGATACGCCTGTATACTTCTTTTGACGGCTGGCTAAGCTCAAAGCACCTGAAAGTTTTCGTTGGTGACAATATTTAATGTCCTCGAAGAATTAGTAACATCTGAAGGTAAATCATCGAAGTTGAACGGTTTGTAATGTTTGAAATCTATAAACGTTTCTGGTCAAATTTTGCAGTTTTCTGGTTAAAAATCATCAATCACAAGTCTAGCTTCCAAGATCTGTAGCACACTGACTGCAACTGTCTCTTAGCTATCTGCTTTTATACAAATCACGCGAGTTTGTAGAAATTTCAACAGTGTTCGAAAACACCAGTGATTTTGTTAAAAAGTATTGTTGATTCTTACTCTCAAGAATTTTCTACAAATTTCGAGAAACGACGGGACTTGCGCTATTCACCAGTCAATAATACACGTAACATGCTAAAAATAACACCATACTGAAATAACTGGATATGTTAAAATAAACATATAACAGTAAATCTGTTACAAAGGATATACTTAACAGTTAAAGTAAATGTAATGAATCTGCAAAAAGGAATTTTGCTTTTAGTTGTGAAAGAAGCGTATTACTGGATGTTTACTTTAGCAAATATTAGATATGCAAGTCAGTAATTTTGTCACTTACAACTAATAACCATGTGATAATCTCATATAAATTGATTTCTTTGCAAGTATCGATGGTCTACTTAATAACAGAAATATCAAGCAGAAAATTTGTGAAATTATTTTAATTCGAAAATTCGACGGAATTTTAAGCTGTGTGAGAAATAAATAAACTGAACACTTTGAATTTTAAGTGAAACAAACTTTATTTAAGTACCAAAGACAACAAAAATAGCGTATGTACTCAGACAGCCTCATCAACTTCATCATTTATTCTCTCGAGATGGATCTATAAGAAAAAAAGTATAACTCAGGAAGAATGAAGGTTCCAATCTATCAAAAAAACCTTGTATTATTTTGCTCGTGATAGCGTCACTATGTGATTAGTCATCTTCTAACAGCTTTCTTCAGCTGGAACATATGCTATCCACTTTATCAGCAAAAGACGCATCAAAATTTCTTTATGTGTTATTTGCTATGAGAAAAACAAAACCATACAAACACCTATAACTAAGTACTTTTAACAATTTCCTGGATGGTGTTTTATGCCAAAAATGGGTACATTTTTTAGGTTGTTTGTAACCATTTTTGACAAACTGTACTTTTACTGTTAAATCTGTATTGAGAAATTTCCACCTATTCACTAAAGTTTGTTAGGTATTATAATTTATTTTAGACGAGTCTCCGATTTATTGCGTTGTGTGTGTGTTAGGTATTACTATTTCAATTAACCGGAAAGACAAATTTGAGGGTCCGGCATAGCCAGTTGGGTTAAGGCATGAGACATAATCCGATGGTCGCAGGTTTGCGTCCCCGACGCACCAAACATGCTCGCCCCTTTCAGCCGTAGGGGTGTTATACTGTGACAGTCAATCCCACTATTCGTTGGTAAAAGAGTATCCCAAGAGTTGGCGCTAGGTGGTGGTGACTAGCTGCCTTCCCTCTAGTCTTACACTGCAAAATTAGGGACGGCTAGCACAGATAGCCCTCGAGTAGCTTTGTGCGAAATTCCAAAACAAACAAACAGAAGTTCTAAATCTGCAACCTCGACACAGCTATATCATGAGAGTGTAAAAACTGTTTTTATTGGAAAGTTTTGCACACTCTGTAATGATCTAAAATGGACATATTATTACAGTCAAGATTCAGCAACAAGCACTTAGAAATAAACTTAGCACAGTCAATAAACAAATGCCTCGTCAAGACACATTAATATTGATAAACCTAATTCCAAAAACAAACAACAATTACAATATTCAAGCAATACCTTCCAATATCACAATGAGAAACAGCAATATCTACACCATTGAATAACTTTTTATCTGAAGACTCTCCCTTAGCCAAACTTTTGGTAGGGTATTTTTTCACAGACTAAGCTGCAAGGATCTATACCATTGTGATATACTCTGTAAATAGACAGTATCTGTATGTTGTTACTAGAAAATTTGATTTCAGTTTCATCACAAACGCGTACATTTCAAAAATACAAATGAATACGTAGAAGGCGAGTTAGCATTTTAATGCACCTAAAAATTCAAGGAGAAACTAAATGATAGAAAGAAATAGTAATAAACGATAATTACAACCATAACCCTAAAGAAATAGAATTTACTAGTTCATTCTCTATCTCGCGTTTAAAATCTAGTGATTACATTAATCACATCGTATAAGATGTGCCGTTATTCCTTCCCTTACGTTTAACCCTCTCTTTATACCAACTTTATGAATTCAGTTTAAGTAAAGATACCATATATTAAATATATTAACATTTTTTTTCATCTTTGGCTAGGTCTTCTCTAGCTTCTGGTTAAGCTATAAACAAACATATAACAGTTTGCATACAAGTTAACTGAGATAATTAACTCTGCAACGTGGCCACAATGTCCTCTACGAAAGAGATAGGCCTGGCATGGCCGAGCGCGTTAAGGCGTGCACTCGTAATCCGAGGGTCGCGGGTTCGCGCCCACGTCGCGCTAAACATGCTCGCCCTCCCAGCCGTGGGGGTGTATAATGTGACGGTCAATCCCACTATTCGTTGGTAAAAGAGTAGCCCAAGAGTTGGCGGTGGGTGGTGATGACTAGCTGCCTTCCCTCTAGTCTTACACTGCTAAATTAGGGACGGCTAGCACAGATATCCCTCGAGTAGCTTTGTGCGAAATTCCAAAACAAACAAACAAACAAACGAAAGAGATAGAGGTAAGTCATTAGTAGGATTCTGTAAAGAAGAAGTGAATGCACCAGAAGTCCTTTTTCATGTGGAGGAACAATTGTAAGGTCATTTTGCTCAATTTCCAATTATCATCTTATTCACTGTTGAAAGAATTATCGTTTTGTTAGTGCACTTAATCTAGGATATTTTAATTCATACACTAGTCGAACAATATATTTTGTAATTTCTAAAGGTCTTCTGCACCACAGAATACACTTTGCAGTAAAATACAAAATCTGTGTACTTATTGATACTAAAAACACCTGTTTCATAGGTGTCTAGGAGTTTGTTAAAGTTATAGGCTTATCACTGCGACGTACTAGTTTTTACATTGTTGGATCTTACCTTTTATATGACATGTTATAGTATGTTCACAAGAGGCACTGTTGGATATTTTACCAGTATATTCCAAGGAAGGAAGTTTTATACCCTAAATGAAGTCTGGCGGGTGTGTGAACTGTAGACTCATGAACAGAAGTTTTAATGGCTAGCGAAAATTAAGATCAATGATTATTCCAAGGTCAAATAATTTAAAATATAACCAGATATTTTACAAATATTTTTACCTTTTATTTATGTTATATTGAGAATGACATGGAGTTGTGAAGATGTGCTTAATTGTATTATCTTTAAATGTTTCATTGACTGAATGAGACAAACTGTGGACCATTATCAGATACAAGTCTTACGAATACCATATCTACAAAAGTACTTATTACTTTACTGACAAACATCTTCGTGGTTATTTATCTGAAATGATATAAATCAACTCATTTGTTGGAATAATGTGTTACAACAAACAGATAAATTATTAATGTATACACAGTCTGTATACTCTCTTTCTTAACCTGAAGATGACCTAGGAAGATCAAAACGTTGTTCTCTTCTTTATTAGTGAAAGCATTAGTACCCATACCAGCCGTTCTGAGATATATTTTTATTTTAGGTGCGTTTCTCCTCATCAAGAGATAAATTATTTCCTGTGCTAGACTTAGGATAAGGTCCTTTAATGTCTATTCCTGCTATCTCTACATGCTCCATTATTTTAGCAATTTGACAAACATGGCTTGAAAATAGATAATGTTTAATGCCCTTTCTCATACCAAGCCCATAACCGCATCTGGATACTGTATTTTGTGAATATTTAGATGAGCAGCCATAGGATGATAATGAATTTCAAGTTGAGTTGTCAGTCTCAGCGTTTTGCAAATAACTGTTCTGTATTCTGTAGTGTTTAAATGTGGGTGAAAACACCGATATTATTCATATTAACTTGAAAGCATTTAATTTCTCCTGGTAAACTCTCATCCACAAGTCTTTGGGAGGTAACAGGTGTATTTATAAGAGAAAAAGGCACCATTTGATAAGGCCAGTTATTTATCATGATGGTAGTTTTTTGTTGATCCATCATCTGAGCAGGTATTTGGTGATATCCATTGGATAAATGATGTATTATTACAGGTTGCCCTCTGACAAAAAAATTCGAAATATAATTTATATGAGACAATGAATATCACTCACATTCTGAAAAGTCATTTAATTTCTTGCAGTCACACAAAACCTAAAAACATGAGCTTTAGTTTTAGAAAATACCTTCTAGAGTAGTTGAAGAAGAGGTTGAGGGTTCGATTATCCCATCAGGAAGCATTTCATCCACTTGATCCTGTAGCACTTACAATTTAGTGCGAGAATAATGATAAGTTTTACTTAGCATTGACTTTTCTGTCATGGTTACATTAAAGTGTTCAGACCATCTGAGAGACCAGGTCTATTGTCGAAAATATCGGCATATTTCAATACAAGTTGCTTTAACTGTTTACATATGTACTCTTTAATGGTAAAGATTGAAAAAGATGTTGATTGAAGGAGTGCACTCTCAAAACCGTGCGTAACAGATGACACATTTAATTTGGTCATTTAGTAAGAAATTAAGGACAACTTAGTTTTGCTGAATGAAGTATAATCCAATGAGAGAAGAAGATACAGCCAAACGTTTGACGACAACAAAGTATTGGTCTACAGTGCTTTTGTAAGTAAGTAGTTTTGCATTGAAATATCTTAGCGACTGACAGTTCATCATTCCATCCGCAACACCTATTTAAAAAAAGACAATGGTGTGAATTAATGTTGTTAGCAAATACCATAAATTTGATAAATGTCGACATTTAATTAGCTTCTAAGTTCAAATGACAACATAACTCGATTTCAGACTATTTGGAATCGTAAAACATATAATAATAAATTGGAGACTTGTCTGGGATTAATCACAATAGACAATATATTATATTGAATATTAGATCTGTTAGTTTTGAAATTTTCGCGTTAAGTTTCACGAGGGCTGCAGAAAGCCTTCTGCGTTATTCATTCCTTATATAGCAGTTTAAGACTAGAGGGAAGACAGCTAGTCATTTTCACCCATCGCCAACTCTTGAGCTGCTCTTTTACCAACAAATATTGGGATTGATCGTACATTATAACACGCCAACGGCTGAAAGGGCAATTATATTTGGTGTGACATGGATTCGAACCCACAGCTCTCAGATTACAGATCAAGCGCCCTGAACTACCTGGTCATGTCGGGTCATTTTATGTTTATCGGAATTTTTCAGTATGTTACGTCATGAGGTGAGTCCATCAACAAAGAGGAAGTTTCCCATTTCAATACTTTTACAGGCGGTAAATTAAACGTGTTAACAAGAGTAATCTCTCATACACTGCACCTCATAGCAAAATAGGCCCGGCATGGCAAGTAGTTAAGGCACTCGACTCGTAGTCTAAGTGTCGCGGGTTCGAAACTCCATTACAACAATTTTTTTTGTTTTGAATTAAGCACAAAGCTACACAATGGGCTATCTGTGCTCTGCCAACCACGGGTATCGAAACCCGGATTTTAGCGTGTAAGTCCGCAGACATACCGCTTAGCCACTGGGGGCCCATCACAACAAAGATTCTCACCGTTTCAGCCGTGGAGGTATTATAATGTTATGGTCAATCCCACTATTCGTTGGTAAAAGAGTAGTTCAAGAGTTGGTAGTGGGTGGTGGTGACTAGTTGCATTCTCTCTAGTTTTACGCTGCTAAATTAGGGTCGGCTAGCGCAGATAGCCTTTGTGTAGCTTTGCGCGAAATCCAAAACATAGCAAAATAACTCTTTTTTTTTTGTCAATTTATTTGTTTCACTGATTTTTATGTTTAAAATGTGCACTAATTTCCCCATTTTCTATGAAATTGTCAGATTATTACATCATAATAAACTTTCTGGGTGTTCTCGGAATACTTTTACAGATCTAGACCTGGCATCATCAACATCACGATTAAGAGGTCCTCTAGCGGACATATAACTAATAATATTGAAAATACAACAATATAAAACTACGTGTATTTGTTATTATAACTCTTTTAATTTTATTGTTTTGTTGTTGTTTTTTGAATTTCGCGCAAAGCTACTCGAAAACTATCGGTGCTATTCGTCCTTAATTTAGCAGTGTAAGAGTAGAGGGAAGGCAGCTAGTCATCACCACCCACCGCCAACTCTTGGACGACTCTTTTACCAACGAATAGTTGGATTGATCGTAATATTATAACAATCCCACGGCTGAAAGAGCAAGCATGTTTGGTGCAAGCAGGATTCGAACCCTCGACTCTGGGATCACGAGTCGAACGCCTTAACCCACCTGGCCATGCCGAGCCGACTACTAGTAAGAATTAGGAAGTTTATATTAAACTTAAATAAAATAAAATAAAATAAGGTGTAAGTTCAACAGAAGTAAAAATATAATTTTAACGCACAGTGATGAACGCATAAATATTCACTTTTTGAAACGCGTATGACCTGAGGGAAATTTTGGGATTGAGAAAATATTTAACTCCTGTATTTGAAGGTTCAAGATCGTGAAAATGAATGGTTACTTTGTCATCGCAACATCGAAAGGCTTGTAATATTGGTGGAAGGACGTGCAGTATTTTACTGTAGGCAAAATAAAAGCGGGAAACACATTACATCAAGTTGAACATTTTAGTCACCTAACGTTAGAAGAAAGCTTAAGGCTGTCCTGTCTCTAGTTGTAAAGAACTGATTTGTTAAAGTGAATTGAAGAACAAAAGAAACTTATTGACATTTAAAAAAGAATTTATTGAACCAACTAAATTTGTTTGTTTGTTTTGGAAATTCGCACAAAGCTACTCGAGGGCTATCTGTGCTAGCCGTCTCTAATTTAGCAGTGTAAGACTAGAGGGAAGGCAGCTAGTCATCACCACCCACCGCCAACTCTTGGGCTACTCTTTTACCACCGAATAGTGGAATTGACCGTCACATTATACACCCCCACGGCTGGGAGGGCGAGCATGTTTAGCGCGACGTGGGCGCGAACCCGCCACCCTCGGATTACGAGCGCACGCCTTAACGCGCTCGGCCATGCCAGGCCGAACCAACTAAATACAATAACGTGAACACATCTCGCACTTGCACATTTGTTAGGTGCAATTGTCATACTAATGACAACGTTCTCTTAATGTCTTCACGCACCATATAAACAATCATACATGCCATTAACCTTGTAGTACACTACGATTATAAACTGTAATCAGGATGAAGCGATAACTGTTTGAGCAACATTGGTCTCGAGTTTTTGACGGTTAGTTGTGTGTTTCAGGCGTTTCTCTATCCGCGTAGATTATATTTATATTGATAAGGCGTCTTGTGATTGTTGTTGTCCATATATACCTGTGCAGTCCATTGTTTTTGTGCAGACTTTGGTTGGCATTTTATGATTTCTTGCAGAGTTTCGTTTACAGGTACACAGTTTGCAGCGTTACATATTATAATTTATACCGGAAGAGTATCTGATTTATTATGTTATGTATTATAGGTATTAAATATTCAAATAGCCGAAAATTTTAATTTTAATTAAATGCTAATATGTATCAAATATATGATGTTTGCTAATGGATTAATACACAAATGTTCTTCTTTAACGCAAGTATATTTTAATGCACAAACAAAAAAAAGAATACAATTTTTAATAACTGTTGCTATTAATAGTTATTACAAATGGTGGTTTATAAACAAGGACCTTACAAACTTACAAACAATACTAAGTCTTGTATCAGACCTGGAAATTAATATTTTTTTCGATGATCCAAATTAAGCAAATTAATTCCGAGTTGATATTGTAACACCTCGCCTAAGCTAATGGTGTCTTTTCTTGGCTAACCTCACGCCGGTTGCTTGTTCACTTATTACCAAGAAAGCCTTGTTTGTTTGTTTTGAAATTTCGCACAAAGCTAGCCGTCCCTAATTTAGCAGTGTAAGACTAGAGGGAAGGCAGCTAGTCATCACCACCCACCGCCAACTCTTGGGCTGCTCTTTTACCAACGAAAAGTGGGATTGACCGTCACATTATACACCCCCACGGCTGGAAGGGCGAGCATGTTTAGCGCGACGAGGGCGCAAACCCGCTACCCTCGGATTACGAGTCGCACGCCTTACGCGCTTGGCCATGCCAGGCCTAACCAAGAAAGTCATTTAATTTCCTCGTACAAATAATAGCGTCCAAAGTAATTCACTGAAGTTAAGCGGTTTGTAATGCTCGAAATCTATAAAAGTTCCTAGTCAAATTGTGTAGTTTTTTAACTAATAAGCGCCAATCACAATTATATCTTTCGATGCCTATGGCATATTGACTGTATTTGAACAATAATAATATATTTATGTCTCTCGGCTAACTGCTTTTATATGAATTACGCGAATTCTTCGAAGTTTCAACAATACTCGAAAATGAGCTAGCATTTTTGTAAAACAAATATTGTTGATTCTCACTCTCAAGATTCTTCTGCAAATTTAGAGAACAGACGCAACTTGCGTAATAGACATAAAACAATATTCATCACATGTAAAAAAAGGAAACCATACCGAAACAAGCGTAGGTATTAAAATAATCGTATAACAAACAATAAATCCGTTACATCTCTGTTGGAGAATTAAAAATTGGCGTTAGACAATTTTTAACTAAGATATTACATATTCAGATACAAAGAATTATAGAATTTCAAAAATCATGACAGTGCATAACACAATCAAAACACATAACTTAATGATCATAAACATACATAGCACGTGATGTTATTTTTGTAGGCCAGCTCAATTAATAACTATAACTACACTACTGAGGTATTCTTTGAAAGCTGGAAAAGGTGTCAAAGAAGTAACAGGGATTTTCTGGTTATGTTTTCCATCCAACAGACATGTATAACAAGCTTTATAAAACTGAGAAACATCTTGCCTAATTTTTGGCTGAAAGAAATGTCACATAATTTTATCGTATGGTTTTTTTAATGGCTTCCTATAGAAAGTTTACGGGCAACCTTTAATATTTCAGACCAATATGGTTTTGGAACGACGATTTGATAAACTACAGCCTTGTCCTTTGAAGCTGGTACGTTAGAATGTCTCCATTTTCTCATGAGTACACCATTTTTGAAGAAGTAAACGCTTCTTCAGTCCATTATTTAAAGGTGTATATTTAAAAGGTGATGAAATTTGCAGATCGCTTTTTGTTGATCAGTTTGCTTCTTGCAAACGTTACTTCCCCAGTTGAATCTAATCCCCCCCGTACATCATCGTCACTCACCAATAAATTGTCAATAGGACAAATATTCACAAGATACTCATCGGGTTCAAAAAATGTCTGAGACAAGTCTATAATACCGTCCTCTGAAGAAGTATATGTCATTTCCTTTGACTTAACTTTTAGCCTGAGATCGAGCCACATCAAACCAGGGAAACACTTTTCAATTTTTCTCAATAACGTTATCCTTAGATCAAACAGTGATCGGCTCAATAACCATTTCGGGTTCAGCAACGACTTTTTCCCCAGCCAAATCGTTTTCCAACAATAATGGTACACCTTTAATTGGCAGACTAGGTCTTACTCTTATCAAAACTGATCCCCAAACTAGTTCTTATATCAAACAACTGTTATAAAGATGAATATTAACAAATTCAAACTCAATACCCTGAGCAATAAGAGACTCACCAGTGGCAGAACTCAAATCAAAAGGCAATACACTTTCTAACAAGAATGATTGAGTCAATGTCTATCAAATGTAAGATGTTTGCCAGTAAGATTAATGTACATAATTTTCTTTCTTAACACATATTAGGGCCCGGCATGGCTAGGTGGATAAGGCACTCGACCCGTAATCCGAGGGTCGCGAGTTCGAATCCTCGTCACACCAAACATGCTAGCCATTTCAATCATGGGGGCGTTATAATATGACGATCAATCCAACTATTCATTGGTAAAAGAGTAGCTCAAGAGTTTATGGTGGGTGGGGATGACTAGCTGCCTTCCCTCTAGTCTTACATTGCTAAATTAGAGACAGCTAGCGCAGATAGCTTGTAGCTATCTCTTTTTTCACATGAAAGCACGTGTTTCATGAATAAAAGTTTCTCGTTTTTTGTTGTTTTATTGTCATTTATACGAATGTTTTGTTTGTTTTGAATTTCGCGCAAAGCTACTCTAGGGTTATCTGCGCTAGCCATTTCTAATTCAGCAGTGTAAGACTAGAGGGAAGGCAGCTAGTCATCACCACCCACCGCCACCTCTTAGGCTACTTTTTTACCAACGAATAGTGGGATTAACCGTCACATTATAACGCTTACACGACTGAAAGAGCGAGCATGTTTGGTGTGACGGTAATTCGAACCATCGACCCTCAGATTACGAGTCGAGTGCCTTATCAATCTGAACATGCCGAGCTAATATATCAATGTTAAATATACATGTTATACATGTATGAAAACAGAGAAATGTATTTCTATTGATATAGATAATCACGGTGTGATATACATACTTGGTATTGATATAGATGATCATACTGAGATATCCTTAATTATTTTTCTTGGCTCAAATGAAATTGTTTTTGTCAGTGATATGTTACTTGATAAAAAGTAGGTCATTAAGGTCTGATCCATATACCCGTTATGGAAAATGTTATACTGAATTGTATGGAAAGCCTTCTTCTTCAGTAGCACTAGTCAGTCAGTCAGTAGAAAAGTATTTAATTTAATAATTCATTGAGTAAGTTAATGAATAAACTACGTCTTTGTCTTCGTTCTTTCATACAGGACTTTCGCATGTGGTAATGTATTTACATTATTTCATTTTCAAAGACGTACTTAAATAAATGTATTTTGCTGTTATTCTGATTGCACAGGATTGTTTTATAAATGTGTTTAATTTAAATACCTATATAAATATAATAATACTGTCTGTTGTATGTCTATTTAACTACTTCTTAAAGTGAGAACGAATCTCACCTTGATATGGAGGTTCCTTGTGTCGTGAGGACACTCACAAATTTTCAATTTTGCATTTTGGGGTTTACACGGTGTTTTTTATCATTAAATATAAGGAAAGCAACTTTTCATGTCCTAGATTAAACTTTCATTAATTATGAATTTACATAATTTCCATCCAGGTGACAGGTATTCTATTGACCTTCTGTACAACGTTAAGAGTAAACAAATGCCAGACATATTTTAAATATTTCAAAGTGCCCAAAACTGGGTGTTTTCACAGCTTTATTGTAAATCTATAAATATTAAAGAATAATATACTTAAAATGAAATATGAAACATAGTATTGAGTTTATGCTGGCTGAGTTAAATTAAATTTCCATGGTTGAATGTGAATTTATCATTGTTTTTAAAAGAATAAATTTGTTTTTAACTTTAAAATTTCCGTCATAAATCAAATATCGGCCCCCCAATGGCTAAGCGGTATGTCTGCGGACTTACACGCTAAAATCCGGGTTTCGATACCCGTGGTGGGCAGAGCACAGATAGCCCATTGTGTAGCTTTGTGCTTAATTCTAAACAACAAAACAACAACAACATCAAATATCGAGAATGCTGAGCGCAACGATTACGGTGCGAAACATAAAATTCACTTTTTGACCTTTTCATTGACTGAGTCGTCAGTCGTCAGTTTATTCGATGCCAAACAGACGTTGCTATGACATCGCGGATGTCAGGAGAGGTGTAAATTGTTTCCTCGCTGCACCAGTAGCCATGACAGCCAGTGCCAGAACTTTCAGTGAAATGTTCACATAAAAATTATTTTAATGTTTATTTTGTACTTTATTACGCTGATTGGGGTAATTTCTGGTGCGATTATTACTGATAATACTTCGGTTTCATCACAGAGCACCAGTCTTCACATATCTCGATTGAGATTAATAGTTTGTAAGAGCATGCAGCGCCATCTGATCTCTTATTTAGTAATCTCCGTTCATTGTACTAGAACGGGAATAAGACGTTGCATGCATTATTTCGATTGAACGAAGCTATATTACCGGAAATCTAAGAACCTGTGAACTTTTGTTTTTGGACTGTTACACTGTTTACACTGATATTATTTGACTCTGAGGCATTTTACTAGCAATGCTTATTTAAGAAAAGTACTTTGTGTCAAACTATAATACAGTAGAGGAGTTTGAAGCTTCGGAGCTTAGCTGCAAGGTTCTTAGTTTCACGCATTGTTGCTGTTCTGTAAAATATCCTTCTAGTTGTGTAACTAAATTAACGTATAGAGGTTTTGCGTGTGACGTCACTCTTGGCCTAGTTACTGCTGACCGTCATGATGGGTGGCACGCCCGGCGTGTTTATATTGCAACACAAGGGTGATTCACAGTCAAAAGTGCGCAATGGTACACTCGTGTTGTGCATTTAACTGTTCAAATCGACATGGACAGGTGGAAAACGTGTCATACTACAGAGTTTCTAAAGATCCCGATCGAAGTTTTTGCAGCTGTCAATAGGAAAAACTGGACACCCACAGAACACACCAGACTTTGTAGTAGACATTTTGTGTCAGGTATGTATAATTCATCTATAGACAGGCTGAATAAATTGAAACTTACATGCATGATATATGTTTAGCAGAACACACTGCAGCACGAGTCAAAGAAATTTTTTTGCACACTTTTCTTTTACTTTTAAATAATTGAATAGTAAATTTACTGAAGTAACAATATCATTCATGATGAATAGGTTATATAGCCATTCGTACATTAAGACAAAATGTTAATATCTCTTAAAGGACCAATTTAAGTAATTCATCAGAAAACCACAACTGGCACAAGATTAAAAAGTGTGCAAATAATTACTTTGTTGGCTGTAAATTCAGTTGTTAAACAATGTTCAGCATATTCAGTTATATATATATTCAGTTAAAAGTGTACAGTGTATCTGTTATATATATAAATATTATCTGATGATGCCTGTAGATCTATATCTTAACTAAATTATTGTACTCTGTTTCAGGGACGAAGAGTGATGATCCCCTATCACCTGACTATGTACCTTCCATATTTCATTTTACACGTTCTCCCCTGAAGAGAATAAAAGCTGCTGAATTTTGTAAATATGAAAACAGGAAAGAAGTGACCAAAAGGAGAAAAGAACAACAAAAGAGACATGAAGCTGCTTGACCTTGCTTTCACAGAATCTGCTGACACTGACAGCAGCTGTACTGATTCTGCTGTTGAACGTGAAGCTACATGTGATAACTCTGACTTGTGTACATCACAATATACAACTGAAACATGTTTACTGACAGCAGCTGTACTGATTCTGCTGATGAACGTGAAGCTACGTGTGATAACTCTGACTTGTGTACATCACAATATACAACTGAAACATGTTTACTGACAGCAGCTGTACTGATTCTGCTGATGAACTGGAAGCTACATGTGATAACTCTGACTTGTGTACATCTCAACATACAACTGAGACATGTTTACTGACAGCAGCTGTACTGATTCTGCTGATGAACGTGAAGCTACATGTGATAACTCTGACTTGTGTACATCACAATATACAACTGAAACATGTTTACTGACAGCAGCTGTACTGATTCTGCTGATGAATGTGAAGCTACGTGTGATAACTCTGACTTGTGTACATCACAATATACAACTGAAAGATGTTTACTGACAGCAGCTGTACTGATTCTGCTGATGAACGTGAAGCTACATGTGATAACTCTGACTTGTGTACATCACAATATACAACTGAAACATGTTTACTGACAGCAGCTGTACTGATTCTGCTGATGAACGTGAAGCTACGTGTGATAACTCTGACTTGTGTACATCACAACATACAACTGAAACATGTTTACTGACAGCAGCTGTACTGATTCTGCTGATGAATGTGAAGCTACGTGTGATAACTCTGACTTGTGTACATCACAATATACAACTGAAAGATGTTTACTGACAGCAGCTGTGCTGATTCTGCTGATGAACGTGAAGCTACATGTGATAACTCTGACTTGTGTACATCACAATATACAACTGAAACATGTTTACTGACAGCAGCTGTACTGATTCTGCTGATGAACGTGAAGCTACATGTGATAACTCTGACTTGTGTACATCACAACATACAACTGAAACATGTTTACTGACAGCAGCTGTACTGATTCTGCTGATGAACGTGAAGCTACGTGTGATAACTCTGACTTGTGTACATCACAATATACAACTGAAACATGTTTACTGACAGCAGCTGTACTGATTCTGCTGATGAACGTGAAGCTACATGTGATAACTCTGACTTGTGTACATCACAATATACAACTGAAACATGTTTACTGACAGCAGCTGTACTGATTCTGCTGATGAACGTGAAGCTACGTGTGATAACTCTGACTTGTGTACATCACAATATACAACTGAAACATGTTTACTGACAGCAGCTGTACTGATTCTGCTGATGAACGTGAAGCTACATGTGATAACTCTGACTTGTGTACATCACAACATACAACTGAAACATGTTTACTGACAGCAGCTGTACTGATTCTGCTGATGAATGTGAAGCTACGTGTGATAACTCTGACTTGTGTACATCACAATATACAACTGAAAGATGTTTACTGACAGCAGCTGTACTGATTCTGCTGATGAACGTGAAGCTACATGTGATAACTCTGACTTGTGTACATCTCAATATACAACTGAAACATGTTTGCAGACGGAAATATCATTCACAGACTTAGTTAGACTTGAATCTGAATGCCAACAGTTGCAGAATGAAGTCCTCCACTATAAAAGTATAGCAAAAGTGAACTGTTTCGAAGATGCTACTTTTGCAAATGACGAAGAGAAGGTCAAATACTGTAAGGTCTGCCGTCACATGACGATCATATTCAACCAAATTTACAGATATTTACGAGATACACAGTCAGTCTAAATTTCAACAATTCATGTTGACACTCATGAGACTGCGATTGGATGTACCACTGCAGCTCTCAGGATACGTATTTTGATTTCACACCTCAACAGTATCACGCATATTTCAGGAGGTCATAAATGTCATGAATATTCGACTGGTACCAACATTTGTTTTCTGGCCTGAGAGAGAGGAACTAAGAATGACGTTGCCCGTGTCTTTTCGTGAGAAGTTTCCAAAGTGTGTCTGCATCATTGATTGTTTCGAAATATTCATACAGCGGCCGTCAGACCTCCAGGCACGAGCAGACACCTATTTAAGTTACAAGTCCCATAATGCTCTCAAATACCTCATGGGTATTACTCCGCAAGGAGTTATAATTTTTATCGCAAAGGGATGGGAAGGACGAACAAGTGATGTCCATCTTACCGAAAGCTGTGGGATTTTAGCCAATATAATTCCTAGTGACGTTACACTGGCAGACCGTGGGTTCACTGTATCTGGATCTGTTGCTTTCTGTAATGCAGAACTTAAAATACCAGCTTTTACAAAAGGAAAACAACAGCTTAGTGCACTGGATGTTAAAACTTCACGTGTCCTTGCTTCTGGGAGAATACAAGTTGAGAGGGTGATCGGCATGGTACGCCAAAAGTATTCTATGCTTGAAAGTACTATTCCAATTACTCTGTTACAAACTGATCAAAGTTGTAATTTAATAACATTAGACAAAATGGTAAGAGTGGCATGTGCTCTGACAATCGTCTCTCCATCTGTTGTGCCATTTGATTGACATTGTCCTATATACATTTATTGTACATAAGACACACCTTCATTTTGTTTACATTTCAGTATTCATTCTTGGGTTCTTCTTTAAGAGTTACACTTTTGCATAGTTTAAAACTACCTACTCCGGCAACAGTCTGACTCTGAGCAACGTCGTCTTGGGTGAATATTACTGTCGTAAATACACGTGGCGGGAGCATATACGGGTCTCTTACACCTAGTTCCTTCACTTTTTCCTCATACCTGGCCTTTTTGAACACTTGTCAGGTGTGCTACAAGTGATGAAAAGCCAGCGGCAACCATTTACATGTGAATAGTACTGAATACAGTAGTTGTTAACTCGTTTAGTCATGCGGGACACTTGCCACCCAATATGGCGGTATGTTTACAAACCTCGTTGTGGTCACGTGACACTAATAGGTTCACGCAAAACCTCTATACCAGTGGTTCCCAAACTGTGGGGAATTTAACAATTTATCGGGGAAATGGAGGGGGGACAGAAAAAAAGTTAAAATTCTGAAAATCAAGAAAACATTGAGGTAGCTGGTATTAGGATTAATGTTAACTTAGTCTTAGTATGTAAAGCTGTAAATTAAACCTATTTTAAGTATGTAATAAAGTTAAACCAAATAACAATAAACATCAAAAACTAATATACAGTAGTAGAAAAGAAAAAATATGTATCTAAGTGTGTGGTAATCTAAAAGTATTTTGACAAGTATGCTTCAGAACACAAGTCACTCAGTAACCCTGATGACTTATCGACGTGTCCAGTACGCGTCACTCACTGCCTGAGGCTGCTTCTATTTCACACTGTCAGTTTCTATGTAAGCATCAGCCGAGGTAGACAAAACCTGGTATGTATGTGAACTGCCCTGTGCAGTATAGTTACCATTTACCTACTATTACATCATTCCTATGCTGAATAAGCTCTTTTAATGCTATCTAGAATGCCATGAAAAAATAAATAAGTTCACATTGTTCACACTTTTTTATGCAGTTTTTCTTTTTCTGCAGATTAAACAATAAAATATTTAAAAAGCGCACCTACTCTGACGCCTTTCTTCGCTATGGCTTTGTGAATTTACCTTCTGGTGGAGAGGATCGGCCACAATGTGTAGTATGTCACAAAGTTTTGACAAATGAAAGCCTCAAGCCATCAAAACTCTCAGCTCACCTCCAGAAGTGCCATCCAAATCTTCAAAATGAGGATCGGGCTTATTTTCAGCGCCGGGCTGTAGCACTGAAGAATATCCAGTTCGGTTCATCTGGAATTCAAGCCCCAAAGCTTCAAGCTGCGGTCGAAGCATCTTACTTTGTTGCATATAAAGTTGCCGAACAACAAAAATGCCACACCATTGCAGAGAATCTGATTATGCTTTGTGCATACGAGATGGTGAGCAAGGTATCTGGGGAGGATCAAGCGAAGAAACTGAGTGTCATATCTCTATCAAACAACACAATCCGCCGACGAGTCGATGACATGGCATCAGATATTCTGTCCCAATTTACAACAGAGATCAAGGAAAGCTCATATAGCAAATTCTCCTTGCAATTTGATGAATCGTGTAACGTAGCCAGTTGTGCTGTTCTCCTTGGGTTCGTTCGTTACGTCCACCAGGACAAGATCAAAGAAGAGTTCCTATTATGCGAAGATCTGCTGACAACCACGAAAGGAGAAGATATCTTCAATATCATCAACAGTTTCTTTACCACGAATTGGATTGGAACAGCGTTCAACAGGTAGGGAGAGATGTTTATATAAAGTCTAGATTAGTATAAATACAATTAATTACATGGCATATAGTCATATAGTTTTATTTATTGTACAAGTAACTGTAGTGTAGATAATATTTTATACTTAACTTATAAAAAAGTATCGTGCCTGTCGTACTGAAATACTAAAGTACCAAAATAAATTAAATTAAATTAAAACCATATAATTATAACTCAAAAGATAAGTAAGAATGACTAACTGACGTAATCTATAATAGTTTTTCTTTTTAAATCTAGGTCTCCGTCGATGGAGCACCGTCGATGATGGGTCGTAATCGTGGATTACGGAGCCTCATACAAGCTGTGAATCCAGAAATTTCTGTAGATCATTGCATCATTCATCGGTACTCTCTTGGATCAAAAAGACTGCCTGGTAATCTGAATTTAGTGTTTGAAGATGTATTGAAAATCGTCAATTTCATCAAGTCCAGGGATGTGAATTCGCGCATATTCAAAGAGCTGTACAAGGAAATGGGAGAGCAGTATCAAGTTATGCTTTACCACACCGATGTTCGCTGGTTGTCACGAGGCAAGGTTGTACGTCGAGTCATTGATCTCCGAACGGCTCTTCAGGAATTTCTGAAACAAGAAAAATCTCCTTTTGTTACCAAGTTCACTGATAAGGAGTGGCTTGCTCGACTTTGTTACTTGGCTGACATATTTGCGGAGCTGAACAGTGATAATCTGCAACTCCAGGGCCAAAACACGACTGTCACTGATGCCCATCACACTGTGACTGCATTTCTGGGAAAACTGAGACTCTGGATTCGACGCTTGGAGAAAGGAGTGATCGCTCAGTTTCCCACCATAGACCAGTTTGTTGAGGAGAATAGTTTTGATACTGAATAACTTTTACAGACCATCAACAAAGAGATGAGCGATCATTTGAAGGAGCTTAAAACAAGCATGCAGCACTACTTTCCAGAGAGTGACCTAAAAACAGCCAGTCTTTAGTGGATCATTCATCCCTTTTCTGTACCTGATGAGGCCATTCATGATGATGATTTCCCTGCAAAGGAGGAGTGGATCACAATGCGAGCAAATGAAGCCTTGAAAGTCAAATTCCAAAACAAAAATGCGGATTCCTTTTGGATTTCACAACTAGCTGACTCGCCAACTCTGTCCAAGAGAGCCTTGAAGTTGTTGGTATCATTCTCAACAACGTATCTGTGCGAGAAGGGGTTCTCAACCGTGCTGGGGATGAAAACAAAAAAGAGGACTCGCTTGAATGTTGCAAACGATGCCAGGCTGGCACTTTCAACCACAAAGCCAAGAATTGCTAAACTAGCTTCAAGTATACAACTCCATCCATCCCACTGATGTTCTTGACATCTTTGGCAATATTCATTAGAAATGCACAATGATCAAATACAATAATTGAAAGTGTAATTTAGTGTAAATAAATTATATAAATAAATTGTAAATAAATAAAGTGCAATATATCTCTAGTTTAATTTAGCCATATATATCAATGTTGAAAACATTTTGTGAAAGGGGTAACATGCTTAATGTGGCATGTTAAATTGGGTAACAAGCTGAGAAAGTTTGGGAACCACTGCTCTATACCTTTATATCCTGCATACATTCTCTTTTATTATTCCGATGAATGGCTTCACAGTCAATTTAATTTTACACTTATTGAGAACATCCCATCTGAGTGAAGCTTCAAACAAAAAGACAAGCACATCTTGAAAATCCTGAAGACAAAATTTCAAGACAGGACACTTTAGCGTCTAACAAAAGGACTTGAGTGAGTGATCACAAAATGGCAAAAAAAACTGTTTTGAATTTATAGCTAGAATTCTAAACTTCACTTTAATACTTGCTTCGTTGTCGTCGCCTTGGTGCCTCGTGTCGTCAAGTTTGAGTACTAATTCCTGGAAGTGTATCGTAGTAGTTACTTTAGCATACTGAAACTTAAGCCTCGTAGTTTAATAAACCGCATGAAGTGTTCTCTAATTTCAACTTTATCAGAATATACTTTGTTGAATTGAACAATCGTTGTTATCTGTCGCTTTTAACTACATCATGAATACAACCAATGTCGTGGAGTAGAATCTTCCTTTATGTTTTTGCCAAATTAAAATAAACTTGTTAATTGTGATTGATATTTCGTGTAAAATGAATAGAATGGGGTAAGGTCTTACATTTTTTTGTCAAGTGTATGTGTGTGTGTGTTTCCTTATAGCAAAGCCACATCGGGTTATCTGCTGAGTCCACCGAGGGCTGTTTTGCCAAACCACAATCATTGTTGTCCGTCAATTGTAAAATATATTTTGAGTATAATCCATATGATAGAATAGCCTTACTATTTTTGCGAAATTATAATTATTTTTATTTAATGTTTGTAAATGGTATATTGAATACAGTGAGTGGACTTACGTTTTTGCTAAGCTAAAAGTTTGTTTTGAGGGACCATAGTAAGAGGAGGTTTTATTACTACGATTTGACAAAATTCCTTTCCAGTTTATTTCTTGTGTGAGGGACCTTAATAATAGTTGTTGTTACTAAATTTTGACTAAGCTTCTTTTTATATTTTAAAGGTAAATTTAGAAAGAATTAGCCTTAATAATAGGATTTGACAAACCCTCCTCTTTTCTTTGACTTCAATGATTTTGCTGACAGGATTAACAAAGCTCCTTTCCACTATTTATGGGACTATAGTAAGAAGTAACTTTCCGAATAGGAAATGATCATTTCCAGTTTTTGAAGAGAGGACCTTAAGTTAGAGGTGATTTTGTTACTTAAGTTTGAATGTGCTTCTATTTTTTTGTACGCTAGTAAGAAGCAGTTTTGCCACAATGATCTGACTAAGATGACTTCCAGTGTTTTGGGGGAAAACCTAAATAAGAGTTTGTTTCTTTTTACAAAGTTTCAATAATGTTACTTTCCACTATTTATTGAAACTGAAATTGATTGTTTTGAATTTCGTGCAAAGCTAGACTTAGAAAATAAAGATACTTCAATAACTAATACAGAAGTACATTATTTAGATTTAGAAATTAAAATAATTGATAAGAACATCATTTATAAATATTTTTGATAAAAGAAGATATTTTGCCTTTCCAGTATATGATTTACTCTCTTTTATTAGTAATGTACCATACCCTTCTGTATTATAGCTTCATAATTATTCAGATTTTGTAACATTTGTAATAAATTATATTATTTTTAACAGAAATGATGAAATAATGATACGAAAATTAATATTTAGTGAATTTAATAAAGAAACTTGAAATGAAATTATTAAAATATCCTGTAATAAAAATAAGAATGTGTTAAATAAATAAAAGAAATAAAAATTAAAGAAATTTAACTGAAAACTTCTGATAACTATTTTTATTTGGGAATAAGGTCATTTAACATTTTGGCACTACTTTATGCGGGTGAACACCTTAGTGCACATAAAGACTTATTTAGAGTATGAAAATTGATAGTTACAGTAGATTTAATGGATAGTGATTTGGAGTTATACTACAGGGTGTTCGAAAAGTCAGTGTACAGTTTTTTTAATCATATTTTATTCAGTTTATTTCAAGCCAGCAACTGATAGCGGTGTTTATAAACAAAATTAGAAGGATTCAGGTCTGTATTGATGCCAACGAGGGTCACTTTCAACATTGTTTATAATTGTCATTCATATTTACTTCCTGTATTCTGTAATGAAACATGACTGTTACTAAATATATAAGTGCACAGTGACTTTCCGAACACCCTGTAGTATAACTCCAAATCACTATCCATTAAATCTATACCTTCCATACTAGTAAAATTCATTAATTGGCCAGCAATTGACCTCTCTAACATAATTGGGCTGAAATACTAACTTCAAGAGGTAAGTTTATTTAACTAACTTATCCCCAGTCACCTTTCTACAACTGTCTTTAAGCAGTGAGGGGTAATATAAATGTGGTACATTGTGGGCTTGAGCACCCATATCTCGCTCTCTTACTTCTAATTTCTATTTCTACTATTTCAATTCTAACTTTTTTGTGTGTGTGAGACTGGCGAATGGAGGTTAAGACTAACAAACAGTGTATCCCCACCACAATGCGGGTCCTACTCCCGCAGTCACATCCAAAACCTAGGGTAGGTTCTATATTCCACATTACAGCCTGTACCCTGGTGGTTCAACGGGTGTTGAAACTTGGCTCAGCATGCCCGAAAGTTAAGGCGTTAGAATTGTAATCTGAGGGTCGCGGGTTCGAGTCTCCGTCGTACCTAACATGCTCGCTTTTTCAGCAGTGGGGGCGTTATAATGTAACGATCAATCCCACTATTCTTTGGTAAAAGAGTTGGAGGTGGGTGGTGATGACTAGCTGCCTTCCCTCTGGTCTTACACTGCTAAATTAGGGACGGCTAACACAGATAGCCCACGTGTAGCTTTGCGTGAAATTCAAAAACAAACAAAAAACTTGTTTATTTTTTGGTTATAACAAATTGGAAGTAGTAAGAGGTGTGGTTTTGCTGTATTAATTTCTTCCTTTTGATTTTGTTTTAATTAACGTACATTTTAATATTAACATTCTCTTTATACACACACTAAACTAAATAACACAGGCTATATCCAACAAATACCTCCATCAGCAACAATATATACAAAATATAAATCAAGTGTTCATTTCCAATAAAAACGAGTGAACAGACTACACAAACTAAAACTAATTTCAGAATACTTCATGTGTATTGCATTTCTGGTGACTTAAAAAAACAAACAACATTTTATTGTTCAGATACAAATTTGTTGAAACAATTACTTAAGATAAAAGAAGAAAACATTCACAAGTTGGATTTTTTTTGTTATCACTAGTTTTGTGACATACATATAGGCGGAGCTACGTTTGAGAATACTTGTTTGTTTTTAATTTCGCACAAAGCTACTCGAGGGCTATCTGTGCTAGCCGTCCCTAATTTAGCAGTGTAAGACTAGAGGGAAGGCAGCTACTCATCACCACCCACCGCCAACTCTTGGGCTACTCTTTTACAAACGAATAGTGGGATTGACCGTCACGTTATACGCCCCCACGGCTGTGAGGGCGGGTATGTTTAGCGCAACGCGGGCGCGAACCCGCGACCCTCGGGTTACGAGTCGCACGCTTTACGCGCTCGGCTATGCCGGGCCCGAAACTTGTTAAAATTTGAAACATGGTGAAGAAGTTAGATGCAGTTTCAATTGTTTATATTTCATAGTGTATTTATATGAAGTAAAATTATGTTTATGACAATTATAATTGCTAATTGTTAGACTAGGTTGGATTCGTTGTAGTTTAATTGGACAAATTTGGTACCAATGAGCTCTATGACGTCATGTTTCATTTCGTTCGAGATTTTGACGCACTTCAGATCTGGCTTAATATTTTGTTATTTAGCTTAAAAATTTCTGTTAAAATATTGCAAAAGTAATAGGTTACTCCTTTTCTTCAGAATATATGTTATTTTAGCGGCCTAACATTTTTTCCACAAATATTTATTTCTGACAAATCCTGTTCCAATATCAGCATGTCATTGTGTGATGATAAAACTCAAGTGCTTGAACGAGTTTTCATTAAGAAGCTATTTTGTGTCCGTGAAAATACTTTTGAATTGCCAAAATATAAAAATACGTTTTTAGACAAATCAATAATTAGTTATCACTCTTATAATGGATAAGTGGCTGAATATCAGTAATAAATCTGACACGAGTAAACATCGGCCTAGGCCTGATACGAATTTATCGACATTGTCGTCGTGTGCAAGCATTTCAACGCAGTATGGTGCAAGAAGTACTGAAACAAGAAAGAAAATATTATGAAAGTTTTATTTAATATTGTTTTACATGGACAGGTAATGAAGATGGACCTAGTGGACTGTGTGTTGAATGTGGAACAGTGAATAACAGTTATTTGCATCCATAAAAGTTAAAATGGCATCAAGAAAACACTCCTAATTAAAAAAAAAATCAGCTTCCGAGTATTTCAAAAGAAAATATTTGCAATTAAATACAAGAAAAGCTACATTTCGTTTGTTTGTCCATTAGGATAAGAAAGGTGCTCTTATTGCATCATATCGTGTTAGTTACCGTATTGCAAAAGCAGATGAGGCTCGTACAATTGCAGAAGATTTGATAAAACCATATACAAAAGTTTTGGTAGAGTGCATGATTGAAGATAAATATCTTAAAAACATTAATTCCCGGGGAAGAGTGCTTGGTTGGTTTTACGAACTGCATGAGGAGATAGGTTTCTTTTTATCTGAATGCCATTTTGAACTTGCATTCAAATTAAGGGATAAATACTGGATACAGAAAAAGGCTTATCTTTCAGACGTATTTTCCTATCAAAATGAAGTGAATGCAACAACGCAGAGTATTTGGGATTAATAAATACTTATAGAAGAATTTGACTGCTTCGAAAATCTCGATGTTTTTTTACTTATGGATGAAATTTCCTTTAGTGAAGAGGCAAAACCCTCAGTATTGCAATACATATCTAATTTGTGTACATCTATTTGGGAGTACTTCTCTCCTCGTTCAGAAAAGTTACTGTGAATTAAAAATCCCTTTGATTCTGCAAATACCAACGATTTACCTTTGAAAGAGAAAGAACAACTTATAGAAATTTCAACTGATTACACTTTAAAAACAAAATTTAAGCAGGAAATATTTACACAATTTTGGATTCAAATGGCCATGGAATACTCTGAAATAAGTAACAAGTAAGAAGAAGCATCACTTTTTCTTTTTAAATATTGATAATTTTTAATAAATTTATGTTCTAAAAGCTTGAAGTAAACTTCATCTGGTGCTCGTGACCGTTTGTTCCTATTTTTAGTATATTTGTTTTATTGAGGCTCCGGAATGTTTTCTATTTCTGATGTGAAGTTCCGGAGGTCTAAAAAAACTTGAGGAACCCCTGATATTGTGTGAACTGTGAATACAGAGAATTCTTAGTGAATCAAGACTAGTGGTGACATCTGCGTTTCGTACTATCATAATTATTTTCCATTACTGAATTACCAGAATGGAGTGCTATTTTCATCTGCATTGAAATGATAATGGTAACAAGTGCTCGTATGACAACAATTTTAAGAATTGTTTGTTTGTTTGTTTTTGGAATTTCGCACAAAGCTACTCGAGGGCTATCTGTGTTAGCCGTCCCTAATTTAGCAGTGTAAGACTAGTCATCATCACCCACCGCCAACTCTTGGGCTACTCTTTTACCAACGAATAGTGGGATTGACCGTCACATTATAACACCCCCACGGCTGGGAGGGCGAGCATGTTTAGCGCGACGCTGGCGCGAATCCGCAACCCTCGGATTACGAGTCGAACGCCTTAACACGCTTGGCCATGCCGGACCGGAAATACGAAGGGCATTAAAAAAAAAGTAGCTTGACGACTGGCCAAACGAAAATTAAACTTTATAACTATGCTTGAATAAAAATAATAAAACAGCTTCATTTACAAAACATTAAGCATATAAAATGATTAAAAATAAGTTCATAAACTTCTACTTTATGTTTTATTTGTTGATGTTAAATAGTTAATTTATTAATTTATTGTTGCTTGTGTTATTTTTTTTTTATTCTTGAGTGTTACAAAAGCTATCTTCATCTACTTGTAATTATAGATATTAAAATTACTAAAATATTATTTAAACACTGCCATGGCAGTTTCGTATTTTTTAATATCTTCAATTTTATAGGGTTTTTTTCTACATTTATTTCTGAATCATTTTTAAATGAATTGAAGTCATTCCTCAAAACTGTCTGGAGATCTTTCGGTTATTTATATAAGGAAATAAATTTCTCTAAAATCCGAAAGCGATGAAACACCTTTTTCCCCGAATAATCCACCAAACTGTACAATGAACATTTTCACTTTTGTTAAATTTGTCGATGCAAAGATTTATTGAGATTTGAGGAGAAGATAAAGGTGATTATTTTGATAGCTACAGTTTGTCATTGCTGATGTGGCGTTGAATGACGTTACAGGCTGGGCTGTAAAGAAACATTCCAAACTTAGATAATTTTCCAATATAAACAGTTAACCAATAAATGTGGTGACTGAGCAACCTCTATACATTATTAGCCGAAGAACAGCACAGTTTTTGAGAAAACAGATTTGTGTATCACGATATAATCTAAAACATATACGCATCTTTTCCCATACGTTTTGCTAACCACATACTAAACAGAGGCATAGTGTTTGCTTTAAAAAGAAAACCAGAACCCTGAAAAAATTAAGGAGGATTAAAAAATAATTTACCTTGTCAAACCCACAAGGAAATTTAAAGAAATGCTACACATAGTCTAATGATGAAGTAATGTCAATACTGTGGAAATAATGAGAAATTAATGTATTAGGAGTACTCCGCATGCGAGATTGAAGAAGTTCTTCCAGTAGATGACAAATATGAAATACCAGAGAAATGATAAGGTGTCAAATTTAAAGAGGAGACATCCACAACAAAGAATGGGAGGACAACGAAAGGGAGGGGTAAGCCAATCAAATCAAAAGAGAAAACTAATGCGGTGAAAGTGGGAGGAGAACAGAGGCGGGAACGAGCACCAAAGATAGACAACATGTGAATGATATAACACTGAAGAGCCAATACAGAACCAAAGAAATATTTACAGATCAGATATAGGATACAGTGGAGAAACTGAAGGAAGATAAATGTGTGAAATGGAGGAGCCCTCCATAGCTATTGAGGATAGAATGATTCACATGTACGACGATAAAAAGGACGTGAAGCATCGTCAGTAAATAAATCAAACCACCAACGTCAAAGTTCCTTTTCATTTCCTTTGGGGTAAGTAGTCATTTTTCTACTAGGATTTGAGAACGCTCATTTTCATTTTCATTGGGTGTGGAGCAAACTTAGTAAAAGGAAATTCTATTGTTAAGATATGGTAAAGTTCCCTGTCACTTTTATGAGTGGAACCTGAATAAGGGTTAGTTTTTTTACTAAGATTTCACAAAACTCCTTTTTAGTTTTTATATCCGTGCATAAGTAAGAAGGAGTTTTTCTAATAAGTTTCAAGATTTTTGGGGGCTATTTACTACGATTAAGTTTTGCTACTAGGATTTCACAAATCTCCTATCTATTCTTTTTTGGAACCTTAGTAATAGTTTTTTTTTCATTAAGAATTTTCTACCGCTTCGGATTTACAACGCTAAAATCAAGGATTCGATTTTCCCCGGTGGTTTGTTTGTTTTGAATTTCGCACAAAACTACTCGAGGGCTAGCTGTGTTATCCGTCCCTAATTTAGCAGTGTAAGACTAGAGGGAAGGCAGCTAGTCATCACCACCCACCGACAAAAACCTGACAAAGCTCCTTTCCAGTTTTTCTTCGGAGGAGGAGGATTTAGTAAGAGTCAGATTTGCCACTATGACTTGTGAACGCTCTTTTCCAGATTTTTTAGGGAATACTTTAGTTTGAGGTAGGTTTATTATTATGATTTGATAAAGCTTCTTTTTACTATTTTTTTTTACTTTTGCTAAAAGATTGACAAACATCTCTCCAGTTTATTTGGAGGACTTTAGCAGGAGGTAGTTTTGCTACTAGGATTTTTAAAATTCCTTTTATTTATTTTTTATGCAGTGTGTATGAATAAGAGAGAGTTTTATTAGTAAGACTTAACAAATCTTATTTGTTGTTTTGTGAGAGCATTAGGAATCACATTTGTTTCTAAGGCTTGATAAAAGTCACTTTCATTTGTTTTTTTTGGAGGGGGCTGACCTGAATAAGGGTTAGTCTTGGTACTACGATTTAACACAGCTCCTTTGCGGGTTATGTTTTTGTGGTATTAGTAAAAGAATTTGTGAATGCTCATTTCCATTTCCTTTGGTGTGCGTGTGTGGGAGTGGAGGGCTCTTAGTAATAAGTAGTAGTTGTGTTAGTAAAACCTGACAAAGTTCCTTTCCAGTATAATTCCCAGTTTTTTGACCCTATGTTATGTAAATGTCGAGTAAATATTTTGTAAGCGACAATATGTCGTGTTGTGTTTAAATTTTCATTTCTATTATTCATATTTCCCTATTTATATTATTGTTTCGAAGTTTAAACTAATAAAATATGTTGTTATTCATTTGGGGTAACATTTAGAATTTTCTTGAATTAAGTAGACCAATCATATGTTTGTAAATGAAATGCTGGCGACTTCGTGTCTAGACGTTTAGTCTCGTGCAAGAACGGACATGCGCGGATTGCTCTGGAGTTCTGTAGAAATTTCGCGGTAGTTCGAGGAGTCTAGGCCTAAAATATATAAACAGACGAAGATGCAAGGAAGAGATTCAGACATTAGTTTTATTTCAAAAGAAGAGAGTCAGTTATTTGAGAAAGATTAAGTGTTTGCTGTGATTATTCAACTTGGATTTGTGACTGAAGTTAGATCTACGGAAGCTGTGATTTTATTTCGTCAATCTCTACGATTCTTTCGAATTACTGGTTGTGCTGAAGGTCGACACGTCCGGGCAGATCGGAAAAATTGAAGGCGACAAATTTGTGACGTTCATCGGAGGCAACGTGAAAAGAACTTCGTCGAATTTATTGAACTGTGAACTGTTCCTGAACTTCTTCATTTAAACTTCGGAATTTCTTCGTGGGACCAAATTCACACCCTAGACTGGAATTTGAGACTTTCATTTTAGATCATTATATTAGATACAGGCCAGTACCATTTTGTATTGTGTTTAATTTTGAAGGTTGAAACTAGTACTATTTTGTGTTGTAATTAATTTTGAATGTTTAAACTTAATAGCCGTCATAGTTATTATATAACTTATGTTATATCTGTTAATAGTTTAGAGTAATAAATTATTCAAGCTGTTATCTGTGTCTTTCTGTTGCGTTTAGTCTACGAAAAACATAAAACATAAAAAAAAACGTAACACCCTATTAAGAGACAAATCTGTTACCAAGGCTCGACAAAGCTCCTTTCCAGTTTTTTATTTTAGTAAGAGGTAGTTTTGATACTAAGACTTGACAAACCTCCTTTTGAATTTTCGTTTTGTGTGTGTGTTTACTTCAGTAAGAGTTCCATCGATAACATGTTTCGTAGATGCCAACTCTCAGTTGGTAGGTCGAAATATATTTACCATAACTGTAGTTTGGATCATTCAGTAATCTCTACCCAATTCAGTTTATTTAACCTCTTCCTATGTTCTATTCTAACCAAGGATGAAAGTCCTGACAGCTATATTTTTTATTAGACGTATACTGCAGTATATAGAAAACATAACATGGAAAATTCCCCAAAGGGGACGGCGAGTTCAGCTATTAGTCCATTAGCTGTTTTTATTTCATATCATCAAACAGTTTGAAGATATTCTTATCATAATGGCTTGTTTCTCGTCTAGTGTTTTTTAAAATACATTTCATCATGTCTGTAATGTATGTGTCTTTTTTTAATGCAGATTACCGTCGTTTAAGGATTCACCCTTCATTTTTTACAGTAGTGAATATAATATCATTTTTAATCTGAATTGCAAATTACAACATATGTTTCACTTTCACTGGTATATTGGGGCCCGGCATGGCCAAGCGTGTTGAAGCGTTAGACTCGTAATCCTAGGGTCGCGGGTTCGAACCCGGTCGCACTGAACATGCTCGCCCTTTCAGCCGTGGGGGCATTATAATGTGACGGTCAATCCCACTATTCGTTGGTAGAAGAGTGGCCTAAAAGTTAGCAGTGGGTGGTAATGACTAGCTGCTTTCCCTCTAGTCTTACACTGCTAAATTAAGGATGGTTAGCTTTGCCCGAAATTCAAGAAACAAACAAACAAAAACAAACACATCTCTATTGATTCAATGTACTTGTTTATGCCAATGAAATTTCCACGGGATTGTCATTGTTTTGTGAATTGTTAGCCTTCCTTATCATAATGTTACTGTTTGAAAACTATTAAAATGTCGTCATCAAGTGGAAAATCAATATGTTTGCAGACTTACTACACTAGAAACCAAGTTTCGACATCCTTGGTGAGCAGAGCACGGAGAGCCAATTGTGTAGCTTTGTTCTCATTTGGAAACAAACAAAATTAAAATACTTTGTGTTTTCACATTTGTTAGAATTTTCAGGTTGGAGTACTTTCTATAAAAATTGTATAGTTTATCTCCCATATTAATCCTTCTAAATATTTGAGCTTTCTTCCAAACCACCCCGTGATTCTACCAATTCTAGTGGTATTTTGGATCGTCTACCTTCATCCTTGACGGGCTGCTGTTCTACAGTCAACCTGTCTTTAATGAATTACTTCTACAATGTCTGAAATCTCAGGCATAGCCAATTCTCATCCAGAATTGCTGACGGAGGGAGGTCATTCACCGCCCGGCCCGGTATGGCCAAGCGTGTTAAGGCGTTCGACTTGTAATAAGCGGGTTGCGGGTTCGAATCCAGGTCGCTCCAAACATGCCCACCATTTTAACCGTGGGGGCGTTAAAATGTGACGATTAATCCCACTATTCGTTGGTAAAAGAGTAGCCCAAGAGTTGTCGGTGGGTGGTGATGACAAGCTGCCTTCCCTCTTGTCTTACACTGCTAAATTAAGGACGGCTAGCGCAGATAGCCCTCGAGTAGCTTTGTGCGAAATTCAAAACAAACAAACATTTACCGCCTATGCGCATACTCTTAATCGAACAGCTGGATTGACTGACACTTTCATAACGCGTCCACGCTGTTGGATAGCATTTCGCAGTCGCAAATCGTAAACCTAAAAATCTGCGTTCAACATATGAGGTGTTTTTTTTCTCTTTGCAACAAACCATTTATGAAACATTAATAACAAACTTTTGCTTAGTTTGTTTGTTTTTTGAATTTTGCGCAAAGTTACACGAGGGATATCTGCGCTAGTCGTCTCTAATTTAGCAGTGTAAGACTAGAGGGAACGCAGCTAGTCATCAGTGTTTCCACTGTTATGTAACACAAAGAGCGTGTAGGAAAACATATATTGATAAATTTACACGGACAATATAATAAAATGTTAAAGACACTCATATAGCTGTTTAGTTTGACAAGTCTAACACGTAAGATGTTCTTAACATCATTGAAAAAGGTTTATAAAGGCCTAAGGTTCTAGAGTTATGTATTATAAAGGATAACTAAAGGAAAAAAAACATGTTGGAAAATATCATTATTAGGTTTATAAGGTTCATGGGAAAAGTTCTACAGGTATGTAAAGTATTATATAAATTATTCTTACTGTTTGTTAAAAGAAAAACATTGTGGAATATGTCATTTCATAGGATAATAAGTGCCATTGGAAAAGTTCTAGAGTCATGTAAAGTATTTTATAGGATATTCTCACTGTTAAGTAGAGAAAAATCATTTTGAAATATATCATTTTATAGGTTTATAATGGCCATGGGAAAGTTTTAGAGGTATGTAAAGCATTATATAGGATATTCTTACTGATAACATTAAAAAAAAACATGTTGGAATATATTATGTTATTGATTTATAAGGACCATTGCAAAAGTTCTAGAGGTGTATAAAGTATTATATAGGATAAATTTATTTTAACTGAAAGAAAAAACATGTTGGAATATCTGCTTTTATAGTTTTATGAGTGCCATGGGAAAAGTTATAAAGGTACGTAAATTATTATGTAGGATACTCTTACTATTAACTAAAAGAAAAAAACATGTTGGAATATGTCATGTTATTTGTTTATTAGGGCCATGGGAAAAGTTTTAGAGGTATGTAAAGTATTATATTGGATATTCTTTCTGTTAACTTTAAGAAAAAAATTTTGGAATATATTATTTTATTTCTTTATAAGGGCCATTGGAAAGGGTCTTGAGGTATGTAAAGTATTATATAGGATTAATTACTGTTAACTAAAAAAACATGTTGGAATATCACATTTTATTTCTTTATAAAGGCCATTGGAAAGGGTCTTGAGGTATGTAAAGTATTATATAGGATTAATTACTGTTAACTAAAAAAAACATGTTGGAATATCACATTTTATTTCTTTATAAAGGCCATTGGAAAGGGTCTTGAGGTATGTAAAGTATTATATAGGATTAATTACTGTTAACTAAAAAAAACATGTTGGAATATCACATTTTATAGTTTTATAAGGGCCATGGAAAAAGTTTTAGAGGTATGTAAATTATTATAAAAATATTTTTACTGTTAACTGAAAGAAAAAAAACATATAGAAATATGTGATAATTGGTTGGAACAAATCATATTTAGTACTTTACATAGCATATGAAGGGAAGAAAATGCCTAGAGATCCAACCCCATTCTGCCCTGATGGAACGCATCCATTCCCAAAACCCCAAAATGAACTACTGAAGCTACTACTGAATTTCATTGGTTTTTATACTGGCCATTAGAAAAGTTCTAGAGGAATGTAGATATTATATAGGATATTCTTACCATTAACTAAAAGAAAAAAACATGTAGGAATATATCATTTTATTTGTTTATAAGGTCCATAAAAAGGCTCTAGCGGTATATAAAATATTATATAGGCGATTCACACTGGTAACTGAAGAAAAAACATTTTCAAATCTTTCATTTTATGGGTTTATGAGTGTTACGTTTTCTACGTGTGGACTGAACGCAACAGAAAGACACAGATAACAGCTTATATAATTTATTACAATAAACTATTATATATGTGACAGATATAAAATAAATTATATAATAACAATGACAGATATTCAGTTTCAACCTTCAAAATTAGTTACAATACAAAATGGTACTGGCCTGTGTCCTATATAATGATTCAGAATGAAAGTCCAAAAGTCCAGATCAGAAATCCAAAATTCCAGTCTAGGGTGTGAATTTGGTCCCACGAAGAAATTCCGAAGTTTGAACGGAGAAATCCAGAAACAATTCACAGTCCAATAAATTTGACGAAGTTCTTTTTACGATGTTTTTGATGAATGTCTCAAATTTGTCGTTTTCCAACTTGCTCCGGTCTCCCCAAAACAGTCTTATACGCGTTAACTTTCAGTATAACCAGTTATTCGAATGAATCGTAAAGATTGACGAAATAAAATCACAGCTTTTGTAGATCTAGCTCCAGTCACAAATTCAAGTTGAATAAACACACAGCAAACGTTGAAAAATTTCTCAAACGAAGTCACATCTCTTGAAACGAATAAAAACGAATGATTGACTCACCGACTCTCCTCACATCGCCGATTGTTTATATATTAGTAGACCTACTGTGTTCTCGAACAATTGCGTAACTTCCACAGAATTCCAGAGTAATCTGCGCATGTCTGTTTTTGCAAGAGACTCGTCTAGACACCAGGCCGACATACATTCTATTTATAAACAAATGATCGATCTACCTAATTCTAGAAATTTCTACATGAATAACAACATATTTTATTGGTTTGAAATTCGAAACAATAATATAAACAACAACATGGCATTTCAAACGCTTTATACATAACAATGAGGGCTGTGGGAAAAGTTCTGTGCATATGTAAAATATTATGAAAGATATTCGTACTGTTAATTAAAGGAAAAAACATTTTTAATGTATCAACTCATAGGTCTATAAAGGCCATAGGAAAAGTTTTAGAGGTACGTAAATTATTATATGGGATATTCTTACTGTTACATAAAACAAAAATCATTTTGGAATGTGTTATTTTTAGGCTAAAAGGGCCATTGGAAAAGTTCTAGATGTATGTAATGTATTATTTAGGATATTCATACTGTTAGCTAATAGAAAAAAACGTTTTGGAATAAATCATTTTAAAGGTTTAAAACGGCCATTAGAAACGTCCTAGAGGTATGTAAAGAAGCATATAGGATTTTCTTACTGTTAACTAAAACAAAAAATATTTTGGAATACATCATTTCACAGGTTTATAAGGTCCATGGTTAAAGTTCTAGAGGTATGTAAGTTATTATATATAATATTCTTACTGTTAACTTAAACTAAAAAAAAACATGCCGGAATATATCATTTTACATGTTTATAAAGGTCATGGGAAAAGTTCCAGAGGTAATAAAGTATTATTAAGGATGTTCTTACTCTTAACTAAAGAAAAAATGTTGAAATATATCATTTTGTAGGCTTACAAGGGCCATATGAAAGGCTTTAGAGGTATGTAAAGTATTATCTATGATTTTCTGTCTGTTAACTAAGAGAAAAACCATTTTGGAATGTATCATTTTAAAGTTTTAAAAGAGTCATCGGAAAAGTTTTAGGGGTATGTAAATCATTATATAGGATATTCTTATTGTTAACTAAAAGAAAATAGCATGTTAGAATATATCATTTTACAGGTTTTAACATGCTGGAATATATTATTTTTTAATCTTATAAGAGCCATAAGAAAAGTTCTAGAAGTATGTACATTATTATACAGGGTATTCTTACTGTTAACTAAAAGAGAAAACCTGTTGGATTATATTATTTTATTGGTTTATAACGGCCATATGAAAAGTTCTAGAAGTATGAAAGTATTATATAGGATATTCTTACTGTCATTTAATAGAGAAAAATATGTTGGAATATATCATTTTATGCTTTTATAAGGGCCTTAGGAAAAGTTCCCGAGGTATGTAAATTATTATATAGGATGTTCTTACTGTTAGCTAAAAGAAAAAGCATTTTGGAATACGGCATTTTATAGGTTTATTAGGCCGTTGGAGATTTTTTTGAGGTATGTAAAGTATTATATGGGATTTTCTTACTGTTAACTAAAAGAAAAAAAAACATGTTGGAATATATCATTTTATTGATTTATAAGAGGCATTGGAAATGATCTAGAGGTATGTAAAGTATTATGTGGAAAATTCTTAGTGTTAACTAATGAAAAAACATGTTGGAATATATCATTTTGTAGTTTTATAAGAGCCATTGGAAACGTTGTAGAGTTATGTAAAGTATTATATAGGATATTCTTACTGTTAACTAAAAGAAAACACGTGTCGGAATATATCTTTTTATTGGTTTATAAAGGCCATGACATAAAATGTTGAATTCAAACATTCAAAAAAGATATCCAAACGGTTAGGTAATAGAAAGAGCATTTAGTGTGATTTTATTCTGAATGCACGTGAAGACCGTTGAATTAACCATTGAAAGCACAAAGATATTCGCACACATTATCGTCACTAATGGATAACACAAAGAGTAGGAAAAACAGGGTGAAATTTGGTAGAATTTTTGAGGACCATAGCATACAAAATAGAGGAACAGAAACAATTGTAAGGTCTACGCCACTTTTATAAGACTGAAATTTCAATTAGGAACATATAACTTTATATATTTATATAGACCATAATATAAGTAATTGAGAGTACAAAAACGTTTGTAAAAGATATTGCCAGTGTTAATTAGCTCAAACAGGATATAACAAGATATTATTGGAAACATTTATAAGGGCTATAGATAAAAGTAATAAAGACACACATATAATCGTAAAAGATATCATCCGTTTGAAAACAAACATTATATATCAAGCTATTTCTTTATTGGTTTATGATGACCATAAACTAAAAAGAAGAAAGCACAGAGGCATTCGTAAAGGATACATCGAAAAGATACAGAAAGTAGTTATATATGATATGGTAAGTTTGTATGAGACACAAATATTCATAAAGAATTTTTCCACACTTTGGTAAGACGAGAAGCTGATAGGAAGATATCACTTGATAGGTTTTTTAGTAACGTAGGATAAAGTGTTAAACGCACACTGACATTCGTAAAGAACACCCTAACTATTAAGTAACCAAAGAACATGAATGAAAATATTATTTGACAGGTTTTTGAGGACCACAGTATTAAACTGCTAAAGACAAACAAACGTTTGTTCCCACTGTGAACAACAGAAAGAGCATGCTGCAAGGTTTGTAAGAACTGTGACATAAATAGTTGATGGTACAGAAAAACTAACAACGATTATTCTCGCTGCTAGATGACGTATATTGTGAGTTTGAAAAACTATTTGGTACCGATGTTCATTTTTACATGAAAAGAAAACGTTAGAAAAATGTCATAATAATTCTACTGATATTCATATCAGGTAATCTATGTTTTATATATAAAATTTTAAGTATTATTTCATAGGAATACCTTTAAAATAGACATTTATAACTTTATAAAGTGCGTGCCAATGAATATTGAGCCTAATACCTCTTTTTCCTGTATGTGGTTGAATTCTGAGCCTAAGAATAACATCTTTTTATATTCGGGTAGCTGTAAGTTGAATAATTTGATGTTTCTATTCATTATATTTACCTTCATGAATAATACATTTCATAATAATGACATTTGGACGTTTTTCCTTTCGAAGTTTTGTGGTAATTTAACAATATTAATCAAGTAGGCTTACGATGCTGAAAACTGTATGTAACTTTTAATGCTATACAGTAAATAACAAAAACATTGTCGTTTAAAAGAAAAGAATTGATTGATTGATTGATTTAGTGTTTTATGGCACAAAGCAACGAGGCTATCTGCGCCAAAAGAAAAGAAAGTATTGGTAAGTTGTGTGAATGTATTATTTGTAAAATTTGGAGATTTGATAATAAGTAGTTTGATATGAAAAAGTTATATCTATTATTGAAGAAGCAATACTTCAAATTATCATTAGTATTTTTCTTCTCACTGCTTCGTGTAATGGATTAAAATAATAAATCAGTTATTAAGGCGTTCTGATACGAACAAACTTTTTCCTCAAAAGTCAAAGTCAAATATTATAATAAAAGTTCAGACTTAATTTGTGATTCGATGACAGCCCAACTAAAATTGGCCAATAATATATGAAGAACTTGGACATAGGAAGGCTGTCAGTTTCCCAAGTGATCTGATAGGCTGTTAGTCGCAAGGTATGATGGGAGTCATGATATATCCTGCTGCGTGAGTTTGATATGAGAAATAACGCAGTAAAGCGCTACGAGCGGAAGTCAAAGTATTTGTGTGGAACCTAGTGTTATACAAATCAGTCAAAATTCGTGTCAAAAACAGAGCCCCGCTTCCCATCTTTAGAATGGATCCAAACGAATCAGATGTGGAAGGCAGTTTGGTAAGTGGATTAAGCAATTTTTCTCTTTTCATTTTTTTGTTTGAAATATCTTGCGATTATGTTTACGAAGCTTTTGTGTGTTTTCACACGTTGCATCAACAACCGGTTGGTTACTGGGACAGCATAGTTCGGGCATGCCGTGCGACTTGCTTGAAGTATGCGGAATAAGTTACGCATATTTTCGTGCTTTATGTATTGTGAACATTCTGGACTTATTTAACTGGTCGATGTTCTAAGCGTGTGTGGTTTTTTAGTATAACAATTACAAGGCATAAAGAGACGAACTATAATTGATACACTGTAACATTTTTCCGTTGTGCTTGGCAAAGACATATTAACTGAAAAGAAGGTTTAGATGGAAAAAAAATCTGACAAGAAAGTGTTGCGTTACAACCGAATTTTGCTGTCACTGTAATCAGATTACCACGAAGAAAAGAATTATGAGATTAAACTAAACCTAACCGGTTGAAAGTCGGTAACATGGAATCGTGAACCCTTTTAGGGACACATTTATGCTGTAATGTGAACGCTGTTGATATGGCAATGCATGATACGATGTGTGGAAAATGCCTTCTCTTAGATATGCAGTATTGCGTAACACAGTTCAGGTGAGTATGAACTTATTACAACAAACTGTTCTAAGCCTACACGCTTCTACAACTTTACATAGAAAAGTTACGTTTTTACGATATATAAGTGATGATATTTTTCGGTCCCATAACCATGATAAAATACCATGTCTTAATAAAGTACATAATACTTTAGAAGTACTTAAAAACAAACATATAGTTCAACTACAAAATCTTTTTTCTTTTAACAAAATTGAAAATTTGAAATATAATCTGTGACGTAATATATTATTTGATCCATTCTACCTTCTGCTGTAGACAGCAGATAGGTTACCAAAGCAGTGTATTGAAGGGTCTTAACATATATATATATATATATTTTACAAGCACCTTAATCTTTAAATGTTAGTTAGATTGTGACGAACCTGCGAATTATATAACTTTTTTTTGTCTCATTTTACTTTATTATTAATTTGTGACACGGGTAAAGCATGACAACTTTATTACGAGTCTCATCTCATTAAAAGACTGGTTTTATTATGGACAAACACATCTTTAACTGTCTTTAGGGTACATTTTCTCACTTTCCGAGAACGCCTCTGGTCCGTAATTGAAACTTTCTCTGTACACTCAAATTATCCATATGTATCTATTTATTTCCTAACTCTTATATACGTGCAGCTTGAATTCTGTCCCTCTATTTATTTTCCCTCTTCAAATATGTTTAATAGTTTGTTTCTGATATAAATATATTTTTAATATCCCCCTTTTGTCCCAGTCGTATTCATTATGTTTAGCAGGAGCAAATTTTTGGTTTGATAATTATTTTGAAAGAAATTTTTAACTGGTTGTAAATTGGTCTAGAGTTGATAGAAAGTAACGATGACAAAGTGAAGGCTTTGGTTGTTGTGTCACTGGTTGGTAGGGTTCTATCTATAGATCAAACAGTGTCATGGACAGGGTCACTGGTTGGTAGGGTTCTATCTATAGATCAAATAATGTCATGGACAGGGTCACTGGTTGGTAGGGTTCTATCTATAGATCAAATAATGTCATGGACAGGGTCACTGGTTGGTAGGGTTCTATCTATAGATCAAATAATGTCATGGACAGGGTCACTGGTTGGTAGGGTTCTATCTATAGATTCAAACAGTGTCATGGACAGGGTCAACTGGTTGGTAGGGTTTTCTATCTATAGATCAAACAGTGTCATGGACAGGGTCACTGGTTGGTAGGGTTTCTATCTATAGATCAAACAGTGTCATGGACAGGGTCACTGGTTGGTAGGGTTCTTCTATAGATCAAATAATGTCATGGACCGGGTCACTGGTTGGTAGGGTTCTATCTATAGATCAAATAATGTCATGGACAGGGTCACTGGTTGGTAGGGTTCTATCTATAGATCAAACAGTGTCATGGACAGGGTCACTGGTTGGTAGGGTTCTATCTATAGATCAAATAATGTCATGGACAGGGTCACTGGTTGGTAGGGTTCTATCTATAGATCAAACAGTGTCATGGACAGGGTCACTGGTTGGTAGGGTTCTATCTATAGATCAAATAATGTCATGGACAGGGTTACTGGTTGGTAGGGTTCTATCTATAGATCAAATAATGTCATGGACAGGGTCACTGGTTGGTAGGGTTCTATCTATAGATCAAACAGTGTCATGGACAGGGTCACTGGTTGGTAGGGTTCTATCTGTAGATCAAACAGTGTCATGGACAGGGTCACTGGTTGGTAGGGTTCTATCTATAGATCAAATAATGTCATGGACAGGGTTACTGGTTGGTAGGGTTCTATTTATAGATCAAATAATGTCATGGACAGGTCACTGGTTGGTAGGGTTCTATATAGATCAAATAATGTCATGGACAGGGTCACTGGTTGGTAGGGTTCTATCTATAGATCAAACAGTGTCATGGACAGGGTCACTGTTTTGTTTGGATCTATCTATAGATCAAACAGCGTCATGGACAGGGTCACTGGTTTGTAGGGTTCTATCTATAGATCAAATAATGTCATGGACAGGGTCACTGGTTGGTAGGGTTCTATCTATAGATCAAATAATGTCATGGACAGGGTTACTGGTTGGTAGGGTTCTATCTATAGATCAAATAATGTCATGGACAGGGTCACTGGTTGGTAGGGTTCTATCTATAGATCAAATAATGTCATGGACAGGGTCACTGGTTGGTAGGGTTCTATCTATAGATCAAACAGTGTCATGAATAGGGTCACTGGTTGGTAGGGTTCTATCTATAGATCAAATAATGTCATGGACAGGGTCACTGGTTGGTAGGGTTCTATCTATAGATCAAATAATGTCATGGACAGGGTCACTGGTTGGTAGGGTTCTATCTATAGATCAATATGTCATGGACAGGGTCACTGGTTGGTAGGGTTCTATCTATAGATCAAACAGTGTCATGGACAGGGTCACTGGTTGGTAGGGTTCTATCTATAGATCAAATAATGTCATGGACAGGGTCACTGGTTGGTAGGGTTCTATCTATAGATCAAATAATGTCATGGACAGGGTCACTGGTTGGTAGGGTTCTATCTATAGATCAAACAGTGTCATGGACAGGGTCACTGGTTGGTAGGGTTCTATCTGTAGATCAAACAGTGTCATGGACAGGGTCACTGGTTTGTAGGGTTCTATCTATAGATCAAACAGTGTCATGGACACGGTCACTGGTTGGTAGGGTTCTATCTATAGATCAAACAGTGTCATGGACAGGGTCACTGTTTTGTTGGGATCTATCTATAGATCAAACAGCGTCATGGACAGGGTCACTGTTTGGTTGGGATCTATCTATAGATTATATGTCATAGCTGGGATCTGAAAATTCAATCTCTAAGATTACATCCGAAATAACGTTAACAGGGAGGGTACCTTACTGGTAAAGAAATTTGTTTATTACATTACATTTATAGATAAATAATAATTTTACACACAAACTTACTTAAATGAGGAAACTTCAAGACATTTGGACTTAAAAGACTAAATATCTGTTTTTGATACCTGTATTAGGCAAAGCACAGATAGCTTTGTGCTTAACAATGAGCAAGCAAAGTGTTACTGTATAAAGCAACTGCAAAAAAAAAAAACCAAAACCAAAACAACAACATCAAAGAACTAATCTGGAGAGATTGCTCTTGGAAACATAAATGAAAATACATTTCTTGAAAACTTACTGATTTAGTTTTGAATGAAGTCAAAATATTTAGAAATTTTTGTATCTTTAGACTTTCAAATGTAAACATAATGTCATTAACACAATTCAAACTTATTTTCGCACTTTATATATTGTAACACAGAGTAAAGGAGTTTAACCTTGTTTTACAAAATATATGTGTGTATCTTCTGAGTGTATTGTTTGTATAGAAAAGTCGGGTTGAAAGAAACCATTCTAGGATTTAAGAGCTAGATACCCAGGCTACGTTTTAAATCCAAAAACAAATTAGTTGGTTAATAAAACAGTGACTGCTGTTTATAATAAATTGATTGGGTTATTGGATCTTTGATTGCTAGCCATTTTTGTCTTACCTTTCATTTTATAAATCATTAAGAGATGTCTGATATTTTTCGGACACTAACTTAGATATCAAAGATAAAACCATATGCTAGAAAGTATAATTCTGAGAAACTGTACAAAGAGAGAGACAGTTTATTGAGGTTGCGAATGGTGTCTTATGGAACTGAAAGAGAAATATTTATCATAACAGTACAGAGATATTGTGTTGTGATTTTTGAAAGAAAATTTGAAATAGTATTATGAAAATGATGAGAACCAGAGATGGTCCACACAAACAATAAACGAACTTGTGGAAGTGTCGAGAACCAGAGACGGTTCACACAAACAATAAACGAACCTGTGGAAGTGTCGAGAACTAGAGAAGGTTCACACAAACAAATAAACGAACTTGTGGAAGTGTCGAGAACCAGAGACGGTTCACGCAAACTATAAACGAACTTGTGGAAATGTCGAGAACCAGAGACAGTTAACGCAAACAATAAACGAACTTGTGGAAGTGTCGAGAACCAGAGACGGTTCACGCAAACTATAAGCGAACCTATGGAAGTTTCGAGAACCAGAGACAGTTCACACAAACAATAAACGAGGTTGGAAGTGTGTAAAAAGTTTAAGAAAGAAGCAGGTTTATTACTTGTTGAAAGGGCAGATAGTTGAACATTAAGGAAATGAAACCAACTGTATGCTTCAGTTAGATGGAGGCTGGTAGTTAGGGCGTTTATAGTTATATATACAAAGCATTTACTGGTGACATGCCAATGGAAAATTCTGGCAACAGAATCAACATTCTTGTATCATTACTTAGGCGTGTCTTGTTTCTCATGTCATGCGTGGTTGATTAGTTTCTTTCAGGATGCATTTATTAACGAAATTCAATTTGCACAACGTGATATAATGTAAATTATAGTATTTAAGTATGCTAGTTAGTGCACAAATACACAGACACAAAATAAATAACTACATAAATATAGTTATATAACAGATAAAACCCGACTAGATTAAATTCTTTAATTAGATACACAGGTGTCTGTTTTGCAAGTATTAATTTTATAGGAGATAATAGTTTAAAACCTCATGGGTAGGAGATGACTACTGTGGCTCACAAAAAACCAACAACAACAGTCTTGACATTTTAACAATTTGTGAATTATATATAGATCGGACCTTTTGTTGAGATTCGTCCCTAATTTATCACCTTGTTTCTCCACCTCTCTTCTCAGTGACTCAGCGATGGACTTATGATGCTAAAAGTCGAATTTCAATACCCACAAACAAAATTCACGTTATCTGAATGGTCGACAAGAGCCCCATGGTAACGCTGCTTGTATTGAAATCCAGTAGTCTATATACAGCATCTCTTTCTTGTTTTTTTTCCTTTGACTTTTTTTTTTGTCCTTTTCTTCCTCGACCCGACATTCTTTTCGCATTTCCAAAATTATTCTTACCTTTTAGATACTTGTTCAGAAAGATACCATTGTGCAGAATAACTCGTGTTTTTTGTTTTTGCCTGGTACATCCCACTGTAAAAATAAACGTGCTTAGCAGACACACACAAAAAAAATGCATGTGTTTTGAAAAACTTCCATAGTTACACTCACCTTGAAATTGAATTTTCATAAGTTGCTGAATACAGATGTCTGTCAAATTTTTATTACCATAGTTTCAATTGTATTCTAAAATTGTACAAGCAATAAGTTTTACGATTTATAATTTATTTTCAGGCATATTGTGCTACTATATTAAGAGGAAAGAAGAGCCCCCCAAAACGACGTTTTTGGCACAACGTGAAGTAATAGTTTTAATATTAGTTACAGGAGACTAGTTTCGGTAACATAGTTACCATCATTTAGTGAAAAACTGTTGCTGAAACTAATATTCGTTGTGCCACCCCTCCCAGAAAAATAAACTTCGATTTTTTGTGCTTTTACTGTTAATAGTTTGTTTAAATTTACCATAGCAATGTTTTATTCATTATAAAGAGTTTTTGGATTTCAGAGTTGATTATCTAACTCTATGTGAATCATTGTAAAGCAACTTAAAATTCCTTTATTTCTGTTTGTTAGTTTAGTTCAAAATTAAAAGAATATGGAATGAATTTCTAAGTTTTACAGTTAATCAGGAAGATTCAGATATACAACATATTTGTGATACACGAGGTTTCATTTCATATTTTCTAAATGTCTTAAACCCAGTAATGTCATACTAGATACTTGAACTGAATGTATTCACATTAAATTTTGTACATTGGTCATGATATCGTTCTTCTCTCTGTAGTTTGAAAAAAAAAATTGATTGCTGTCAACTATTTATAACTTAGATTAAACAGCAAATAGCAAACATTGTTTCATTCAACTCTTTGTGACTCAGTGCCAATTTTAATATTTTGATTTCATTACCTCTTCTAAGCAGTGGTTTTCGAACAGCTATCTTCAACATCAATTCTAGGAACTTTTGCTTCACAACTTTTGTTATAAATATTACCTTCTTTAGAGTTTTGCATAGTTTCATACAGTTACTAGTAACTCAATGAGGTTTTCTGCAGTTTCTGACATGAAATGCCCTTGACCAGCCAAAACTTAGATTTATACACGCTTTTCACATGATATCACAGTCTTGATTGTCTTGAGTAGATAAAACTAGTACCATTTTGGAAGAGGAAAACTATGGCTTGTCGTTACAGACAGACGTACGAACATCATTGTTTTGGCTTACGTCTGAAAATGGATATTCTTAAAAGTAATGGTTGCATTATAATTGCCTCGTAAATTTACAGGGTGTTTTTTATCAGATAGAAAAAAAATACGACGTTTGTTTTGTTTTGAATTTCGCGAAAACTTACGCGAGGGTTATCTGCGCTAGCCCTAATTTAGCAGTGTAAGACTAGAGGGAAGGCAGCTAGTCATCACCACCCACGCCAACTCTTGAGGTACTCTTTTATCAACGAATAGTGCGATTGATTGTCACATCATAACGTCTCAACGGCTAAAAGGGCGAGCATGTTATCCACTTGGCTATGCCGGGCCTTTACTATGGGCGTGTAACTTACGTATGCATCTCGGAACGACTGGTATGGGTATTAACGTTTTTATTGATAAGCAGAGAACAACGTTTGACCTTCCTAGGTCACCTTGAGGTTAAGAAAGAGTGTTTACAACTGATCGTTGCCGGACCCGTGTCGTAGGGACGAGAGTATAAAGGGGTACGGAGTTATACCAAAACTAATTAATAACCTAACATCCAACTGCAACGCTCTCTACAATCCCGTACTTGTCTCGCCTGGTATTTATAACTTTGTTTTTTTATAAACTGTTCGGGTTTTGTCCATATGGGCTACTGTATGAAATTAGAAAATAAGTGAAATTGTTTATTCTTGTGAAGTCAATACGTTAAAAGTACGTGGTATGTTCTTCAAGATTTAATAAGAGACAATAATGAAATAATTGGTTTGTTTCTGGGATCCGAACTGTTTCAGTGTGATGTCACTATGTCTTATTTCTAGCGTATACTAAAAGGAAACAACGTTGTTATCTCTTTATTCACCTATGTTGATTCACAAAACTCTCTAAGATCATTTTCACCTGAGAAGATGGCTTACAAAGCGTATAGTAAGAATAACTGTTTGTTTGCAATTAAGCACGAAGCTACGCAATGGGCTACATGTGCTTTGCCCACCACAAGAGAAGGTACACTTTTTTTTCACTCTTACTGCTATTCGAGCTGACATTCATTTCTATCTGCTTAATTCAGTTAACTCGCTTTCTTCCATTGTGTAATTTATAAATATTTTCATTTACTTATTACTTTTGCTTGTCTTATTTACAGACATATTTCTTCTATTGCTGTATCTATATTGAAACCATTATTCACAACGTTTGCACAATTTTTCTACTCTTTTCGTTGTCGTTTGAAAGTTTTCTTTTTCCAAATGTTAAATCTGGTCTTTAAAGTAAACTGCTAATAACTACCATAATTTACTACCTTCTTCTGTTCTACCTAGGCCCGGCATACCGAAGCGTGTTAAAGCGTGCAACTCCTAATCTGAGGGTCGCGGGTTCGAATCCCGGTCGCACCAAACATGCTCGCCTTTTCAGCCGTGGGGCGTTATAATGTGATGGTCAATCCCACTATTCGTTGATAAAAGAGAAGCCCAAGAGTTGTCGGTGGGTGGTAATGACTAGCTGCCTTCCCTCTAGTCTTACACTGCTAAATTAGGGACGACTAACGCAGATAGCCCTCGAGTAGTTTTGTGCGAAATTCAAAACAAACAATTACAGGTTCTATTTTAAATGCTCTTATTTTCTTTTCTATTTTCAACCTGATGGATTTGTTTTGTCTTTTTATCTTGTTGTAATTTTTGTATGTATTTAATTTTCCTTATTTTTATTTTCTATTTCCTTTCTCCATATTTTTGTTTGGCCAACAACAGCTTCATTCTCTTTTTCGTCTTCTTCACGTTCTTGTTCTCGATAACTTGTTTTCACTACGTTCTTTTTCCTTACCACTGTCCCTTCTTGAAAAAATACTCCGTTTTTCTCAACTCATAGCCTGGCATGACTTAGTGGTTAGGTTGCTCGATTTGTGATATGCGGGTGGAATGAATACCTGTCACCAAACACGATAGAGATTTCAACCAAGTAGCTTTAATAACATGATAGTCAATCAAAATGTTCGTTATAAAAGAGTAGTCCAAGAGTTTGCAGTGGGTGTTGTTGACTGGTTATCTTCCTATCGCTGTTAAATTACAGAATGGTACAGCAGCTAAATCTGGCGGAAATAGCATTAAAAATAATAACTGATACAAATTAAGGGAAATGTGCAAGACCCATAGTAATGAAGTAATATTAAAAGAGCAAATAGGAGAATCTCGAAAGAAAAAGTGCATCTAACAGGAACTGAAATATGCCCGAAACGATGCATCTCTCCCAACGGTTTGATTTTTGTTTTTTATTTGGTACAATACCACTTATGGTTAGCTGCTAAATTGCAGAATGCTACAGCAGCTAATCCTTAAGTTCCTGTTACCTGCACTCTTTCTTTCGAAATTCTTCCATTTGCTCTTTTAACCTTCATTATTATGGGCCTTGCATATTTTCCCTAATTCATATCAGTTATTATTTCTAATGCTATTTTCGTCAGATTTGTAACTTCACGTTGTGCAATCTTTTGTCTCCGTCTCCAACTCTCTGGTTACTAGGACATCACATTTTGAGAAAGAACGTATGGTGTGTGGTAGTAATAGGGAATGGACACATTTTTGGCATCAGTAACAGTTTGCTTGTTCTTGAAATTCGCGCAAAGCTACACGAGGGCTATCTGAGCTAGCCGTCCCTAATTTATCAATGTAAGACTAGAGGGAAGGCAGCTGTTCATCACCACCCACAACCAACTCTTGGGCTACTCCTTTACTAACGAATAGTGGGGTTGATTGTAATTTTATAACGCGCCCACGGCTGAAAGGGGGAGCATGTATGGTACGACGGGGATTCGAGCCCGCGACCCTCGAATTACGAGTCGAGTCAGTAACAGTTACCGACCGTTGATACACTTCCGTTGGAATAGATTATCGATCCAAATGGATAAAGATTTTGTTACTCTGATGCTGTGTTTACCCCTTCCTTGTCATGTGATTGGTATGGTTTGATCATATCCAGATCACTAATTCTATACGTTGATACCTTATTCTGACTGTTCCATCCAAAACAAACAATGAGTAATCGGGTTCATCGATCCACGTAGCTTTTATATTGTTATGTACTCAGTTTTGATACTTTTAAAGAAAAATGAGAAGTTGATACCTTGCAATTATGGCAACTTCGAGCAACTTATGGTTTTAGTTTATCCGCGAAATTCAGCAACATGTAGGCCGTGGACGTGCTTGACTTTAGTACTGAGTGGTAGATTTAATACTATATGCAAGGTTTAGTTTTGTAAGATATTTTCTAGCTTGTATGGGCCCAGAAATATAATAATTTCTAATACCCTGTCATTGTTCTATATCATTATATTATGTGTTCATTACTTTTCTTTAAGATGAAAAGTGTGATAAGACAGATTATAGTGTTTCTAACATACGTACCTGAGGTTCCAACGAGTAACCATTCATCTATGTGAAGGCTAGAGAACCACTTGCATGTGACACTTTGCTCCTAAATAGCAGACTGTTGCAGCTACTGACCTTTGTCATTCCTATATAACAGCTCAACACAGGATTCTCAGTGAAAAGGTTCATGAATAACTCAGGGCACGTGTTCTAATAATTTTGATAATTTGCACTAAACATAATTTGGAACTTTGCATTATTTCACTGTTACTATTTTTCTTATTTACACATTATTAAAATGTTGTAAAGTAACAGTAACGACTATTATATGATGTTCACTTGAATTCGTGTACAAAAACACGCATAAAAGTGTTGTTGTTTTGAATTAAGTATAAAGCTGCACAATGGGCAATCTGTGCTCTGCCCAACACGGGTATCGAAATCCGGTTTTTAGCGTTGTAAGTCCGCAGACATACCGCTCAGCTACTGAAGGTCGCGCATAAAAGTGTTTACTTAAAATAATGCGTTTAAAATTTAAGAAAATATTTTTTTAATTACAGATATTACATTTTAATGCTTATAGACGGTTTTATCTCTGTCTTATACTAAGTACAAGAAAATGTAATAACAATAATTAGCAGCTTGCAGTGATTGTCTTCATTACAGTGAAGGCCCTGGCATGGCCAGGTGGTTCAGGCGATCGACTCGTAATCTAAGGGCCTCGGGTTCGAATCCTTATCATACCAAACATGTTCGCTCTTCCAGGTGTGGGTGCGTTATAATGCGACTGTCAATACCACTATTCATTGTTGAAAGAGTAGCCCAAGAGTTGGTGATGGGTGGTGATGACTAGCTGCCTTCCCCGAAGTCTTACACTGCTAAATTGGGAACGGCTAGCGCAGATAGCTCTCGGGTAGCTTTGCGGAAAATTCAATAAACAACATGGCGCGCATTTGTGCACCAGAAATAGCAGCTACTAATTTACAACCACAACTAAACAGATTATGCGAATACTGCCGAAAATATAGAATTAAAATAAACACAGCGAAGACACAATTAGCAATATTTTCAAAATCATCAAAACATCAAAAAGTTCAACTCTAGATCTACACGAACGGAGAGCTTCTCCAAACTACTACATCTGCAAAATTTTTAGGGTTAACATGATTCCAAAGTTACCTGGATAAAACATGCAAATAACATAAAAACTAAAATTTGGCGAAGAATAAACACTCTAGGAGTTTAACTGGTAAAAACTACGGAGCGACACCAGACAACATCATTAAAATATACAAGTCATACATCAGACCTGTAATGGACCATGCAGCTTCTGCATGGATCAATGTTAGTGTAAAACAAATACAAACCAAACTCCAAACATTACAGAATACACTAATTACACAACATAAAGAGTACCTAAAACCGCTTCCTCAAAGTTCATGCACAATTACTCAAATACGCAAACAATATCAGATAGACTTCTACATAGTACAATAAAATATTTTGATAAAAATTGTCGAAAATGTGAGTTGTTATGCGAACTTGACAGATATTGTATATATGATGAAGACAGACTTAAACACCTCTCCTCGATAAACTTGTACATCAGATCTTTAAGATAAAATCAAATTTAAAATAGTAATGATAATAAAATAGTGCTAAAATAAAAACAGGCCATCTACGTTCTAATAATAATAAAAATGAAAGAACAATATAAATGGACTTTGTCCTGAGAAGGACCATATTTAAAGTTATACTGTTAATTCAGTCATTTTGTATTTACTCTAAATGTATTAATCAGGCCATTTATGGAAAGAGGAAGAAGTCTAGTGTACCTGACTCTCCTGGGTATACAAATATAATTACCGAAACACCAGAAAGAGATATATATATAGAGATGCATTTGTGTATGTTTTAATGCAACGTTGTACGATGAACTGACTGGCTATATGCATTGTGTCCGTTGTGTCTTGAATCTTATCGCTGAGTCACCAACTTACATTTTTCTTTTTATTTCTAAGCGTTAACGTTTCAACTGTTATTCATCACGTACGAGTATTAAAAACTGAAATGGCCATTAATTCAGACACACACACACACAGCACACACGTTGTGTAAGATTGTTTTGTTTATTTTTGAATTTCGCGCAAAGCTACTCGAGGACTATCTGCGCTAGCCGTCCCTAATTTAGAAGTGTAAGACTAGAGGGAAGGCAGCTAGTCATCACCACCCGCCACCAACTCTTGGGCTACTCTTTTACCAACGAATACTAGGATTGACTGTAACATTATAACGTCCCTACGGCTGAAAGGGCAAGCATATTTGATGTGACGGGGATTCTAATCAGAAACCCCCGGATTACGAGTCGAACGCTTTAACCCACCTGGTATGTAGGAATTTAAAAAAGAAAGGATGATTTTGATGTTAATATAATATTTAATAAGCTTTACCACACTGTCGACTGTATCACATGTGAATTAAAGCATCAGAAGATTAGGTTTCTTCGTTTGAATGAAATATTCGTCATGTTCCTTTTTATTAGAATTGAAACAACTGTTTGATAAAGTGTATAAGAGTAGTTTTATGTAGACTGTAACCAAAAGATGCATTCAAATATTTGGGTATCTGGTATTGCCTATAATTGACACCTTCAACCATAACCGTGATTACCCAATCCGAAGCTAGAAACTGAGCTTTTTATTATATTTTAATTATGGCTTAAAGAGTTCTGTTGTGGGAGACAACCTAGACATCTGTATAACATTTCAGGCGTTTGTGTAACGTAGTAGAAATCGATCAAAAAAACAAACTGATCTTGCTAACAGCGTCGTGCCCAATACATAAAGAAATAGGACAAGACATAAATGGAGTTGCAACAGTAAGTTAATAACTGCTATGGTATATGTGCCATGCTTGATCGTATAAACATTAAGTTATATCTGCAGTCTGCACACAACTATATACCTATTCATGCAGTAGATTATGAGGCTCTATATAAACCACATTCTACATTAAAATTATTAGGTGTTAACAGTTATATAACTGTTGCTATTTTATAGATTGTTAGACAAATTATAAACAACTACTTCATACAGTGGCCTATGATGCGTTTAGTAAATTTGAGCATTGGTTGGAATTTCATTAGAATACTCACAGCCATATTTGTTTTGGGTCGGCGGAACAAATAGAAGTAATGATATAGAAGAACAAATTGGCGATCCCTAATATGAATTACTACCGGATTTAATGATATTTAAAAAAAAACCAAAAATAATGAAACTAGTCCTAGAACTTATTGGATTGGGTCTGTTTTAGAGTAAATTCACATTTGGCTATTTGCTGTGTTCACCGCGGAGATCGAACTCCGTATTTTAGCGTTGTAAATCTGTAGACTTACCGTTGTCCCACCTTAGAAGGACATTAGGTAAAAAGATCATATTTGTAGATTACTCCAGAAGTATTGCTTAAATTATTTGAATACGTCCTTCAATACTCGTGAAACAATTTCATTTTTATTCATTTCTTTTTTCTATCCTCACGAGTTAATGAAAATTGAGTAATCACGACAGACTCTGTTCGAAATGCTAATAGAGAGAAATTGATACCAAGTTGAAGGTCACGTAGAATTTATTTTGTTGATGCTGTAGGGGCGTTAACAACTAACCTCCCTGCTCACTTGCAAGAACGTGACAATAGAGGGCTTCACGAGCCACAGTTTTGTTGATCGGTAGAGGAGGAATGTGGACTACCAGCGTCCATCATCTGTGAAACGGAAGGAGAGCCAATAGTTACTTCGTAAATAATTCTACCTCGTGGACGTAACACAGGGAATGCCCATTAGTAGGGTTCTGCGAAAAGAGCCTATTTCCTCAGCAGTAAAGGGAACACCGCTGGTTTCCTGCTTTTCAGGTCTGAACACAACATTCTGCTGAGTGTTTTTACACATTCGAATTGCCACTCGAACTTGTGGAAGAGACATTTTCATTTGTTGGTATGTAAGTGATATTAGTGAACTTTTCATTTATTTTTCTCTTATGCAATCAGGACAATAAATCAAACTTATTGTTATCAAAACAATAAACAAATCTCGCTGTTCTTAATTTAATTATCTATTCACGACACTCAACAAGAACATTGTTCTACTGGTGTACATTCGTTCGGAATATATGAGTAAACACCTACTGTCATCTTATTGTAATGATGGCGCTAGCTTTGAATATTCATGAAAATCCTTTGATAAAACATATTTGATGTACAACTTTGACCAACTCTTTCTTTTATCCCATTTTGTAGCACTGTGTTATGTTCAAAATAATGTCATTCTCTGACCTAGTTCACAAATCAATGCTTTATTTTTCTGGTATTTAGTGCTTAAATGTTATAGATGGACGTTAGAGATCTACAACTATGTGAGTTCTCACAAAATCCGAGATTTTGTGATGAAATATAATTTATTTAGATTAAATTCATCCTCGAACAAACCTAATCACGATGTGTTTCAGATATCAGGAAACAGTTTAATATGACTGTCAAATTCACCGGACACGTTTCGCAATTATGAGCAGTTCTGTACGACTTACTGTCAGATTTGTGACATGTTTCACAGTTATGAGCAGTTCTATACGACTTACTGTCAGATTTGTGACGTTTCACAGTTATCAGGAAACAGTCTAGTATAACGTACTGCCAGATTTGTCATGTTTCACAGTTATCAGGAAACAGTATAATATACGTTGCTGTCAGTTTCATTTTAATATGTTTCAGAGGTTTCATGGAAACGGTTCGGTATAAAAATTAAAATTGTTCAGTCCAACTTACTGCAAATTTCGGAGAAGTAAAAGTTTTTTCTTGGTTACTCCAGGAGAGGTTTTAACTAGAACGGGTAAATTATGTGGTAACTGTTATTGGAAATTGACAATTTTGTTTATTTTCTATTAGTTAGTACTTCAGCTTTGAGCAGTTTACCTAATTGACCAGTTATTCTATTAGTAAAGGCAACACTTCTCCTACAACAATACTTAAACTAGAGTGACCTAGTTTTAATTCACAGTGTACAGATTAACACGTAAGGATAGACGTGATTTCCAGCTAAAAGAAGTGTAGACGACTTCGAAAATCGGATTGTACCTGTACTAGTTTTATATATTTGTAATAATGAACTAATTTCTATCAAATAGTACAGCATTCGTGTTCTACTTAAAAGTTTGTCTCTGACATGAAAATATTATAAGCTGAAAATTGTTGCAGAACTAATTTTTAAAACATATGCTCGAAATATTCAGATTCGCTTATGATACAACCTACGGTATTTTAACGCATGTCGTCGTGATGGATATATGTTATGATTGTAACATGGGGGACCCATCAATTACTTAAGACGTCTTGGTGACAGTACTTAGAGAGAACATAGATTTGTCTTTAGGTAATAATCATATCAGAAATATTTCACAGTAGTTTTAATATACTTTATTTGATTGATTGTTTGCAGTTAAGCACAAAACTATATGAAGGCTGTCTGTTCTCTGCCCACCATGACTATCGAAACCCAGTTTCTAGAAGTGTGAATTCCCAGACATGCCGCTGCTCCTCTAACGGGCACGTAGTTTATTAGAAGGAGTTGATTCGAGTAAAATAAAGTTATGAACCGTAAATAAACGTAGCTGAAAATTTCGAACATTTCATTCTGTAAAGCAGAAACATTCCCACTCGAACTTGTAGAAGAGACATTTTAATTTGTTAATATGTAAGTGTGTATTGTAAGTATACAATTATTCTTATCTTATTTGATCAGGACAATAAATAAACTTGTTGTCATCAAAACAATAAGTAAATACTGCTTTCCTTAATTTAATTATACATTCGTGACAATTTAATAACACTGTCATCTGGTTTGTACATTTATTCCTTACGTAATTATATGAGTGAACATTGTTATCTTGAGTACCTTTCTCAGTTTGATGTAACGAACAGATTCGTTATGTTTCACAGTTCGATGTAGCAAACAGACTTGTCATATGTTTCACAGTTCGATGTAGCAAACAGACTTGTCATATGTTTCACAGTTCGATGTAGCAAACAGATTCGTCATATGTTTCACAGTTCGATGTAGCAAACAGATTCGTTATGTTTTTCAGTTCGATCTAGCTAACAGATTCGTCATGTTTCATAGTTCGATCTAGTTAACAGATTCGTCATGTTTCACAGTTCGATGTAGCTAACAGATTCGTCATGTTTCACAGTTCGATGTAGCTAACAGATTCGTCATGTTTTACATTCGATGTAGCTAACAGATTCGTCATGTTTCACAGTTCGATGTAGCAAACAGATTCGTCATGTTTCACAGTTCGATGTAGCTAACAGATTCGTCATGTTTTACATTCGATGTAGCTAACAGATTCGTCATGTTTCACAGTTCGATGTAGCAAACAGATTCGTTATGTTTTTCAGTTCGATCTAGCTAACAGATTCGTCATGTTTCATAGTTCGATCTAGTTAACAGATTCGTCATGTTTCACAGTTCGATGTAGCTAACAGATTCGTCATGTTTCACAGTTCGATGTAGCTAACAGATTCGTCATGTTTCACAGTTCGATGTAGCTAACAGATTCGTCATGTTTCACAGTTCGATGTAGCTAACAGATTCGTCATGTTTCACAGCTATCGTTACTTAGAAATATTTCACATTAGTCTCAACATAATTTATTTGATTGATTGTTTGTAGTTTAGCACAAAACTACACAAATCGACTTTGAGAAAGATATAAGTATTATTATTTAAGAATTTTGTACAAATGTAAATATATTTGTTATTCATTTTCCTCAGTTTAATATTTGCATTGTATGAAAGCTTATTTAGATGGTTGAAATGAGATTTCGTAAGGCATTTGTTTCATTGAGTTTATTAAATTAGGCGTACTGCATAGTGAAAGGAAACAAAACTCGAACACAAAAGTCACACCCTCATTACAAGGGCGTCGTTATTGTACAAAATAAAGGTTTGTTCCTTACTTCATCTCTGGTTCAACCCTTGTATTAAAACCTTTTGAAGGTGAAACATATCCAAAACTATGCCAATATAATATTTAAACTTGTCTTATTTCTACAGGTTGTTTTAAATTCAGTTGATTTTCAGTGTTCACTGATTTGACATTTTCTGAAACAGGTTCTAGCAGTTAATGTAATGTTCCTTTCGTTAAATTATTTTATTATATGGGCCCGTGTAATTGTGTTTATCATGTTTAACAAGCATCATTAACTTGAAATTTTAAGTTTTATTATGAGGATTTAGAAAGGAGAATATTAAATATCAACTAACAACTAACTTGTATTAATAACTTACGACAGTATTATGATAGTTATGAAGGGGTGTTGTCATGAAACAGTTTATGTCCAAACCAAGTCACATATTGTAAGTGTATAACTAAATATCTTCAGAGCAACACATCCCTCTACAATTTATGTTAAAATACAAAAAAAGTGACTTTGAGACAAGTTGACTCACTTTGGCTCTAAGCGCTTGAGCATGCGCCATTTTTAGCGAAATTTTGTTTTGAGTTCTTACATTTGTCCTACGAAATTTTGGGACATGTATTTCAGACATGAAGGAAAAAGATCACCTTAGCGGAAATGTCCATGTGAACTAACATAGCAGGAGTGCTGTGAGCAAATGATGCGTAATCTGAAGTTGTGTCAAATTTATCATGTATTGAAAACTGTAGATTACACACAACACTGTGTGAAACCTGACCGATATTTTTAATGGTGCCTCGCTCCGAACGTAGACCGCCTGTCTTCAACTGAATAAACTAGTAGCCTGATCTGTGCATATGTTCAATTCATTGCCCTAGGCTTAAATTGCCCGTTGTAGAACACGGTCATTTATGATCGCTTCTGACTACAAGCAAAAAAAAAATTAATTTAAATGTGTGTACGTTAAAATAACTCGTAAGTTACTGAAAAAAAACATTTGTATTTCTAGTAAACATTTAGTTGTCGTAATATTACATGAAATATAACATTTTTAAGCATTGGCATTAAGATGACTAATGACTACAATAACTTAGATAACAGTACTATAAAATCAGATCTACAATTACAGATCTTAATAGCCTAAAGCTTGAGGGGGTAAATAAGGGACTTGGATATCTTGCAGCTTGAACTTGCCCTCTACTTGTCCCATAAATTCCTCTGATTGTATGGCCTTGGACTTTTTGTGACCCAGCTATACTGGACAGGCCATTTGAACTTCACTCATCAATTTCTTTTATATCACAATCACTTCTCCTGCTGTGTTTTCAGCTTGGGTCATGGATTAAGAAGTGGGTCTGGTAGCGTAGTGTACCACCTAACGACCTTTGTCAGTTCGTCCGTGCCTTTTCGGACCAGAACTACTGCAGACAGTAAGTCGGCAGGGGAGGAGCACGTCTAAAGCGTTAAGAAATTAGAGATTACAATGGAATCTCACATTTATACAGCTGGCTGGAGGCAGGTATTTTCAGCCATTTGTGGACGATAGCCTGATGACAATATTACAGATATTCAGTCCAGCCAAAATAAGTATAACACGTATTGATCTGTATTATTACTACAGAAAACGTAAATGAATGCAGTGAAACGGTAGTATCGCTTGCAGAAACTCTAAGGATTACAAACAATATTTTCTTGATGACGAAAAACCCGCTTGAAATAAAAATGTATCTCAGAATAGCTGGTATGGGTATTAAGGTTTTTCTGATGCAGCAGAGAACAACGTTTCGACCTTCCTAGGTCATCTTTGTGTTAACAAAAAAAACAAATCAAACAAACCTGAAGATAACCTAGGAAGGTGTGTTTGTTTTGAATTTCGCGCAAAGTTACAAGAGGGCTATCTGTGCTAGCCGTCCCTAATTTAGCAGTGAAAGACTAGAGGGAAGGCAGCTGGTCATCAGCACCCACCGCCAACTCTTGGGTTACTCCTTTACCAACTAATAATATTAATCACATTATAGCGTCCCTTTTGCTGAAAGGGCGAGCATTTTTGGTGTGACAGGGATTTGAATCCACGACCCTCAAATTAGGAGTTGAGTGCCTTGTCCACCTAGCCATGCCGGACCCCTAGGAAGTTCGAAACCTTGTTTTCTGCTTTATTAGTAAAAGTGTTAATATCCATACGAGCCGTTCAGAAACACACTTTGTATTATTTTTAATCATTCTGGAATTAGTTGATTTTCGGTAAAGCTTCTGATGGTAAATGGATGCACTGCTGTTGTTTACATGACTTTGATTCTTAATGGCTTTCTTTATCTTATATTTCTTGAATTTACGTATAAGCTACTTTTATAACATATTCTAAGTTTTAGGTAACTTGAAGCTCAGTGGTTGGAACTTAAAGATGGTCTTTGATGACGATGACGTCAGTATTTGTTTAAATCATTTTGGAAGCTGTATGTTGTTGCAATAAAAGAAAAAAACATGGGAAGAGAATGAAACATATTCTTAAATAATACTCTCGGGACCAGACATTCGTCGTTATGAGGAAGCATAATAACATAACGTGTTTTAATTTTAAGTTTTGTAATTTGTATCCAGCAACTTGTATAGCATAATTGTATACATTTGTTCTGTTTCATTGTAATCCATATCGTCATTTTAAACTTTGCATGAAGTTACAATTATCAAGAAACGTTTTTATTTTACTAAGATTTTTTTCAGGATAACTATGACGGAACTGAATATTTCTTATCGTGATCTTATCACTAATAATTGGGTATTTAGGTGCTGCTTTACACTATAATGAAATTGAATTAAACATATTGTTACGTGGCTAGACATAGGTATAAATACAATCTTCAATAACAGTTTATTGTTGGGATAATTTCAGTCTGTAATACACTGATATCGCGACCCAATTTGACACAATGGCGAGTGATGTAATTGACATTAAACGCTTTCATTATTGTCTTTGTCTGCTCGCCTCGTGATCTGAGGGTCGCGGGTTCGGATCCCCGTTACATCAATTATGCTCGCCCTTTCAGTCGTGGGGACGTTATAATGTGAGCGCCAATTCCACTATTTGTTGGTAAAACAGAAGTACAAGAGTTGGCGGTGGGTGATGATGACTAATTGCCCTCCCTCTAATCTTACACTACTAAATTAGGGACGGCTAGCGCAAAGAGCCCTCGTGCAGCTTTGTGCGAAATTCAAAAACAAACAAATAAACATTTGTCTTTGTAGGATACCTCGTGCTAGTTGTGAGTCGAAAAGGTACTTTAGTAGCCAGGCAGTCGGTCGGTAAGTTGACTAGTAATAAGAAGCTAGATGAAAGATACTTTTTCATTCAATACCATAAGTTTAAATATTTGATATTCTAACCCATGAATTTGTTGTTCGTCTTATCCCTATGGAAATCCATTGCTTCAGTGAGGACTGTCTTAAGTTGTCCCATCCATCCAAATTTCTCACGACAGATCTGCTTGTTTATTTGCTTTTGAATTTCATGCAAAGCTACACGAGGGCTATCTGCGCTAGCCGTCCCTAATTTAGCAGTGTAAGACTAGAAGAAGCTAGGTAGTCATCACCACCCACCGCCAACTGTTGGGTTACTCTTTTACCAACGAATAATGGGATTGACCGTCACATTATAACGCCCTTACAGCTGAAAGGGCAAGCACGTTTGGTGGGACTTGGATGCGAACACGCCACCCTCAGATTTCGAGTCGCACGCCTTAACCCACCTGGCCATGCCGGGCCTCGTCGGCAAAACTGTGAGTATGTAATAGTAATAATTGAGGATGACATTCCTAACTTATGGTGGGTTAAAGCGTGCGACTCGTAATCTGAGGGTCACGGGTTCGCATCCCGGTCGCAACAAACATGCTTGCCCTTTCAGCCATGAGAGCGTTATAATGTGACGGTCAATCCCACTATTCATTGATAAAAGAGTAGCCCAAGAGTTGGTGGTGGGTGGTGATGACTAGCTGCCTTCCCTCTAGTCTTACACTGCTAAATTAGAGACGGCTAGCACAGATAGCCCTCGAGTAGCTTTGTGCAAAATTCTAAAAAACAAACAGTTTGTTTTTGTTTTCTTAAGTAATTGCTAATCTTACTTCAATCACAAAGTGTCAGCATCAGTAGTATACTGGACTTTATCCAAATAAATCATGGTCGTCATTACATTTTTATAGTACATTGCCTAAATCTTACGCCGAAACATGTCCCAAAATAATCCCAAAATAATCACACTTCTCCATATGTTCTCGGTTAATCAGCCGTGTTGCCTATTCCTAAAGAGTCCTCAAAATCCAAAACTCCATATTCACAATAAATCAGCCATGTCTGTATAATGAAACATATCTTTAAACATCAATAGAACCAATTAAACTGAATCCTTCTTAACATGTCTACATAAAGATGAAGAAATGTCATGTGGTTGATGTGTACAGAAACAGTACCTTGTATTTGCAAATCGTATGGCTATAGTTTTAAAAAGTGTACAATTTTATCAAATAAAATTGTAATAAAATAGGTTATTAAACTAAAACTAGAAACGGGTTCGATAGAATTGTGTTCTCGAAACAAAAGGTGGCACACGTGGTTACCGCCCACGAACCTGTAATATTTATCTATGTGTTAGCCAAAAAGAAACGTAGACAGAAAAACTTACGTTTATTTCTTTCAATATACTTAGTGTTTTGTCAACAGCTTACGAATCATTATTTTTAAGTCGATAATAGCACTACAGTTTAACAACTCGATTAGTCGTCATGTATTTGTCGAAGAAATTATTTTATGGGTCAGAGCTCAAAGATTAATGTTACACGTGGTATTTAACGTATGGCACACTGATCAACAATTCTATTTACTGTTTGTAAATTTAGACGTTGTATTTTATTATTTGTAGTAAAGTTCTAATAACTTTGATCTATAGAAAGTGAAAAAATCTAAATATGAAAAACACGTGTGTGTCGAAATGTGGTGAGCTTGGATAACTATTACTTGAGAACCAGCAAATGACGTTCCAGACGCTGTAATAAAATTACTTTTGTACTCTCACTATTGCAGTCATAAAACAGCAAAAAATTCTCCCTTTAGTTTCAGGATATAAAACAAAACGTTCAGGTATATATGAAACTCAATGATGTGGCTTAAAGTGGATGAACGGGTGCAAAACACCTTGTGAGAAAATCCCAGACGAATCAGTTAAACATGTAAGAATGTTTCAATGTTAGTTATATTTTATTTTGATTCTAAGTAAATTTATACATAATACATAGAAGTTAGAATACTTGAAAAGTTGTTTTTTTTCCCCTTATGAAATTTAACCACAAAGTATTTAAATCTGGTATGTGGCAAAATACAAAACAAAGCTTCAAACCCATTTGATAGGCTTACAGTTTCGGTAGCTCTTTTATCCTCTTCCCCCGATGGCTCAGCGGGAAGTCTGGGAGCTTATAGCACTAAAAATCGGGTCAGTTTATCCGCGGTGGGTGACACATAGTGGGTGTTAAAGGAAGAAAATGGGGCATAAACGCATTGATAATTTTCTTGAATATAACTCATGATTAATCATTAGACACCAAAAATGTTATGTTTCATAATAGTATGTTTGAAAACGAAATGTGGTAAAAAGCTCAGTCATGTCGTGTTGTGGAATATATCAACGTAAAGTTCATGAAACTTTGAGCCTATATTTTAGACACTTCCTGACACCAGAGGGTTGTATTGCAGCATATGATCATAAGAGCTTATCTATGATATGCAGACTGTTTAGGCCTAGGGTCTGGAACTCGTGGATTTTAAACATTTAAGTAGGCAAAAAACGAAAAATATGGACTCGTAATGCAGATAAACTAATTGAACCAACACTAATGCAAAACGCGTAGTTCCAGAGGATTACACGTAAATTACGAAAATTGGAGGATAGGTATTATGGTCTCTTCCCTCTACTCCAAAGAAGTAGAAACACTGAATGTATAGGTTTTAATTATATAAATCGGCATCCTGAACATTTTCAGCTTTTGTCTATGTGAAAATGAAATATTCGTTATCAATGATATATTTTAATATGTCGATATTTAAGGGACGTCACAGCCTTATGTATTCCAGAGAATAAAAGGTTCATGCGAATTATTAATATGATTTTGTGTTTTGTCTATTAACGAAAATTACGGTTTAGTTTAAAATTTGCGCGAAATTACACGAGGACCGTCTGCGATAGCCGTCTTTAATTCAGCTGTGAAAATATAAAAGGAAGGCAACTAGTCAGTACCACCCATGGCCAATTCTTGGGCTAATCTTTTACAACAGAATAGTGGGATTGACAGTTAAATTATAACCCTCACACGACTGTAAGGGCAAGCATGTTTGGTGTGACGGGGATTCAAACCAGTGGCCCTCAGACTACGAGTCGAGAGCCGTAACTATCTGGTCGTGCCGGGCCCCACACAGATGTTAAGTAACTCTATGCACTACTAGGTAATGAGTTTATAAAGTTCTAACGAAATGAGTTAGGACTAAAATTATTTTCATGTTAATTGTTACACTACTAATTCATATGTATGAAACAGCAACTATCAAAATTCCAGCACTGAATTATTATTTAACATGTACATTGTCTTGTTTGATCAGTTTGATAACTTGGCTTTCACTTCATTAGTCAGTACACACGTAAAATTTGCCTCATTAGGAAGAACGAATGCATCGCAATTTATCAACAAGCTTATCTCTCCTTACACTGCTTGCAGAGATTTGAAATTCAATTAGGATAATTTATATTTCATTGGAACCACAACTTCAAGGTTGAAAGTTCGATGAGATGATCATAAATCATGCCAAGATGGTCGAAATGTGTTTCGGTACAGGCCTTACACTATGCACCCACACATTCTCGGAATTCGTTATCGAGTGTTTCATTCCTAAGGCTCCGAATTTTGAGGAAGATTACTTTCTTATCCTTTACTTAATAATGATGTTCTAGCTATCCATTATAAAATTCGTTCATAAGATATAAAAATTACCGAACGTACACATTGGTATCATTCTGACCAAGTCTGCACGACAGGCCCAATCAGTCGTGTTCCGAAGTGCGCTTAAAATAATGCACGATCTTGTAATTATGCTGTAGTATTATTAGAGTGACTCTATGTATGAATCTTATTAAACTTTGAAAGAATCAGAGAAAGTTTTCAAACAATATTAAAAGAGGAAAAGAAAAAGTGTGTTAATAAGATATAAAATAGATACGGGAAATGTTTAATTTCACTTTAAAAATTGATAAATACGGTTTATTTACATTACGTTCTTAACATGCATATTAATTTTTACACGTTAATGATTAACATTATTATTTCAAAGTGAATACTGTAGCAGCATCTTCAGTACGTTGTAAATATGTATATACAGTGTCCGAAAATATCCCAAAACATGTATTCTGTTGTAGTCATATATTTTATTTCGAGGTTAGATGGACCTGCTTGTAATCAGAAGTATGTTTTAAGGTTTTAGCTTTTTTATTCCTGTTCGTTATGTAACTTAGATGTATTTACGAAGTTTTGATCACATTTTTATGAACTATTTGGAATCCCTCTGGTAAATATGGGTTACACGTATGGTAGCATAACGTGCTTTACATTGGTTAAGTCTGGATTTTACTTCAGACATAACCTTAGCATAGTAGATAAATGCATAAGAAATTCGAGAAAAACAGGTTTAGACTAGAAGGTTTTGAGTTTTAATGATCAATAGGAAAATTGGAAGTCAAGCGAGTTTATCGAGGGCTGAGTAGGTTTTTAATTTCGAATATGTAAATCAGAAACTTACTTGACAACCACAGCTAATACAAAAGTTGCGGTGGAACAGATTGTATCAAACTTACATGCAGTTAGTGTGATGAGACCTCCAACTTAGGACTTAGTGAAGTGTATGTAAGAGCCCTTTCCAGTGCAAAGCATTCATACACTCAGATAATAAAGACCTGCTCATGTCAAGTATTTAAAATTGGAAAGACGGGGATGTCTTTTACATTTATTGGTATTAGATAAAAAAAATGAATTTGGATTAACTTGGGATACAAGGACCTTAAAAACAGACCTACGAAACGTTTGTACTCCAGTGTAGTAAGCAAAGTGCGGCGTCCTGTAACAGGTTAGCAGGAAATGATTAAACGTTAGATGAGCTTCTGAAGCGAAATGTTTTTACTACCTATTGTGATTATTACTGAAGATTAAGGTATAAAAACCTCACTATAACATTTTACTTTTGAAGATAATAGCAAAATAAGCCCCTTCCGTGGCTCAGCAGTCTGCCTGCAGACTTACAACGCTAAAACCCGAGTTCCGATACCCGTGATGAGCAGAGCACAGACAGCCAATTATGTAGCTTTGTGCTTAATTCAAAACAACAACACGCAGACAAAATGTGCATTTGGACAACAAAGTGTATTGAAGGAAATAAACTATATACACGCATATCCAACAATTCAAACATTTACACGCACGAGGATCACACTGGTACTCACGTTACCAGTAGTAGCAGCAGCTCATATCATTTAATTGAACTAATGTATTCATGGACCGTTTTATAACCAGAGCATTATGCTGTGTTTGGTGTCAAACGATTCTAACAAGCAATTTTCTAGGCACAGAAGTGCCAACACATTTAGCCTATCTTAGAACCTTGATGGTAGAAATGTGATCTTTTATCCTTTTAGCGTCGACACTGATTTTTTTTAACATGACTATATCTAGCCTCACACAGACCTAGCACGTTTGCAATCCAAATTGTATGCAAATATACTTGACCAAAGTGGGACTTCACGTAGTCCCACTATTCAAAGCCAATTAAAACTATACGCTCTACATCTCACGACAGGCCCAACAATGTTGCATAAAAACTCTATCTCACTTCGAATATAAGTCGGTTCGGTCGATTGATTTTTGTTAGACGTTAAGGGCTTGGCATGGCCAAGCGTGTTAAGGCGTGCGATTCGTAATCTGAGGGTCGCGGGTTTGCATCCCCGTCGCACCAAACATGCTCGCCCTTTCAGCCGTGGGGGTGTTATAATGTTACGGTCAATCCTACCATTCGTTGGTAAAAGAATAGCCCAGGAGTTGGCGGTGGGTGGTGATGGCTAGCTGCCTTTCTTCTAGTCTTATCCTGCTAAATTAGGGACGGCGAGCACAAATAGCCCTCTAGTAGCTTTGTGTGAAATTAAAAAACAAACAAGGTTCCCCACTACCTAGTGTAAAAAGAAAACACAAGTCTTTTTTTTCTTCTTCTTCTTAACAGCAGGCCTATATAATCCGGGTCTGGGACTATAGACACAATAGCGTCCTACTTAATCTGCCCCTGCAGATTAGAATTTACAAACACAAAGATCGGTGGAAAAGCTGTCCACATGCCTCAGGCAAAAGAACGCACCATAAACAAAAATGATCTCTGGAAAAGTGGCAGAAGTCACATGTGCACCAGTTGCTTCCACAATCTATCTTTCAACTGTAGTATTCCTCATTGAAATTGAGAATGAAACGGGTATATTTTGTGAAGACATACCAGTGAAGTCGTCGGACGCAGCATCTTTGGATTTCTTTGCAGTTGGATTGTTTAAATAAGCGCTGAAAAGGTAGTCGTCGTACAAGAGGGAGGGAGTACAGGTAGTGTGGGTTTGACGTGGAAGTTTTCAGACGGATTCTTTTGCAATGGGATCTTCTCTGTAATACCATTGTCAAGATGCGTCACAGAATAAATATGATTGGAAATGACGAATGTGTTGTAACATTATGAGATACTGAGCTTCTTCAACGTAAAATTGCTATCTTAGCATTATAGCGCATTAAATGTAACGTTTATTCTAAAAGTAGAACTCTTAAGTAGAGTTTGACGTGTACAGATACCTAAGGCGTAGTCCAGGGGACCCGCCCCCCCTGAAAACTTAAACATATGGATCACAAATTATTTTTCAGCTTTTAAAAACTCGTTTGCTATGATTTAATAAAATAAATAAAACTCGTGTAAACACTATTACATTTGACTTGTTTTAATGGCCATTTATTAAAAATTTGATAAATTTAAACTTTTTAATTTTTGTCCCCCTTAAAATTTTCTCTTTCTTCTTCGTGAGAAAAACCTTGTTACGGCACAGACAGATTCGAGACTATTGCAGCTGTAATCATTGCGGACTGAGTAAAACCGAAGACGAAGTACAATTGTGTATTTGTAAGTGTGTAGTTTTACAGACCTTAAGTCTGAATTTGTGAGTGTATAGTTTTACAGACCTTAACTTGCCTTTCATCAACAGCATTCAGTATCGCATATTCTCCTCAACTTATCATCTGTTTAACTTACTTTATATTAACTGAGCTTTCAGAATTTTTAGGCTGGAAAAGAGGGCCAGCGATGCATGTATTAAATGTATTTAATAACACAAGCTTGCCAAGTCAAAGATTTATTCACCATAATGGGTTGTGGAAATACTACGATGAGAAAAATAGCTTCCTTTTTCATGAAGTGATCTTCATAACTAATCGTTTAGATTAGTTATTTCAAAACATCATAATGGGCAGGAAGAATTGACATGACATCTGTGCTAGCTATCAGTGTAATCACCACCCACCGCCAACTCTTGGGCTACTCTTTTACCATCGAATAGTAGGATTGACCGTCACGTTATTACGCCCCCACGGCTGAAAGGGCGAGCATGTTTGGTACAACGGGGATTCGAACCCGGATTTTGTTGGGAAAGTTTCACTGTACATTATACTATCGTGCAGTATAAATATAATTATTTATGGTTTTAATTAATTCATTATGTGTTTGCTTAGTCAGTATTTCTGTAGGTTGTAATTTTTATGCAGAAGAGAATTAAGTGCTAATTTAAATTGTGTATAATTGTGCATAATTAGTATGGCTATGCATAATTAGAATGGCTAAAATTAAACTTTAATTTTCTATTAAAATGAAGTAACTAATGTGCAGACTATCATTTTAAAGATGTGTGCTATTTAGATTAAGTATTTGTGCGACGATAAGCTTAGTTATAAATACATCCGTAACTGTGGATTTCTTAAGAAATATTACTTGTTTTAATTCTTTTTTTAATTTCGCGCAAAGCTACACGAGGGTTATCTACGCTAGCCGTCCCTAATTTAGCAGTGTAAGACTAGCGGGATGGAAGCTAGTCATCACCACCCACCGCCAACTCTTCGGCTACTGTTTTATCAACGGCTAAAGGGCGAGCATCTTTGTGACGGGTATTCGAACCCTCAACCACGCAGGTTACGCTTCGAGCGCTCCGATCACCTGGCCAGGAAGAAACTATGTTGTTTTGAATTAAGCACAAAGCTACACAATGGGCTATCTGTGCTCTGCCCACCACGGGTATCGAAACCCGGATTTTAGCGTGTAAGTCCGCAGACATACCGCTGAGCCACTGGTGGGCAGGAAGAAACTAATCTGAATTATAAAACGTCTACGAGTGTGTTGTGAGAGATTAATATTTTATGCATCTCTAATAATTCTTGAAACTTCTAAAATATTACTTGATTCATATTTCAATCTAACGGAAAGCTAAATATATTAGGGTTCACACGCATTAACCCTCGTTATGTAATTTAATATTTCATGACTATAATTCCCCATGTTACAGTAAACTATCTTAAGGTCCAGTTTACTCTTTCCTCTGTGAGTGGGTTTGAAAGTAATAATTTTCGTGATGAAAGATATTTATTGGTTTGTTTTATGAATTTTTCGCAAAGCTACACGAGGGCTATCTGCGCTAACCGTCCCTAATTTAGCAGTGTAAGACTAGAGGGAAGGCAGCTAGTCATCACCACCCACCGCCAACTCTTGGAATACTCTTTTACCAACGAATAGTGGGATTGACCGTCACATTATAATACTCCTAGTGCTGAAAGGGCGAGCATGTTTGGTGCGACGGGAATCCGAACCCGCAACCCTCGGGTTACGAGTCGAGTGCCTTAGCCAACCTGGATATGCCGCGCCGGTGACAGTTGCTGGAAGAGCTATGATTAACATTTATTTGCTTAATTATTTTTACGTGTCTAAGTGAAATGTTTCATGACTGATGTTTTGAGATTAATTAGTAGGGATTCACCGTAAACATGAATTTCATTTGTGTAGGAAGTTTCCCATTTCGTAGATTATTGAATAAGTTGGGGGCACTTGGAACACGAAATAATGAAATTTCTGAATCTGTTTAATAATTGAATAATAAAATATGATTTTATAAAGTATTTTTGTGTAAAACAAATATTTTTGCAAGAGTACTCTTCAAGAGCAGTTAAAATTGTATAATATTGAATTTCATGGTATGAATGCTACTTTTTCCGAAAGGGGTCCCGAAAACTGCCGAGAGAAGTCACCTATTTTAGCCATTGTACAATAGTGTGTTTTCCGTCTTTCAGCCAATAGACACTAAAATAATATCAGACAGGGGATGCTTAACGTTGCAGTTTTTACTGTCTCGACCTCATGAAAACGTTTGGTTGCCAATGATCATAAGAAGAATTATACATTCTATAGGCTACAACATAGTATGACAAATTATACATTCTATAGGCTACAACATAGTATGACAAATTATACATTCTGTAGGCTACAACATAGTATGACAAATTATACATTCTATAGGCTACAACACAGTATGACAAATTATACATTCTGTAGGCTACAACACAGTATGACAAATTATACATTCTGTAGGCTACAACATAGTATGACAAATTATACATTCTATAGGCTACAACATAGTATGACAAATTATACATTCTGTAGGCTACAACATAGTATGACAAATTATACATTCTATAGGCTACAACATAGTATGACAAATTATACATTCTATAGGCTACAACATAGTATGACAAATTATACATTCTATAGGCTACAACACAGTATGACAAATTATACATTCTATAGGCTACAACACAGTATGACAAATTATACATTCTATAGGCTACAACATAGTATGACAAATTTACTACTTCTATAGGCTACAACATAGTTGACAATTATACATTCTATAGGCTACAACATAGTATGACAAATTATACATTCTATAGGCTACAACATAGTATGACAAATTATACATTCTATAGGCTACAAACACAGTATGACAAATTATACATTCTGTAGGCTACAACATAGTATGACAAATTATACATGTCTATAGGCTACAACATAGTATGGACAAATTATACATTCTGTAGGCTACAACATAGTATGACAAATTATACATTCTGTAGGCTACAACATAGTATGACAAATTATACATTTCTATAGGCTACAACATAGTATGACAAATTATACATTCTGTAGGCTACAACATAGTATGACAAATTATACATTCTGTAGGCTACAACATATGTATGACAAATTATACATTCTGTAGGCTACAACATAGTATGACAAATTATACATTCTGTAGGCTACAACATAGTATGACAAATTATACATTCTATAGGCTACAACACAGTATGACAAATTATACATTCTGTAGGCTACAACATAGTATGACAAATTATACATTCTGTAGGCTACAACATAGTATGACAAATTATACATTCTATAGGCTACAACATAGTATGACAAATTATACATTCTGTAGGCTACAACATAGTATGACAAATTATACATTCTATAGGCTACAACATAGTATGACAAATTATACATTCTATAGGCTACAACATAGTATGACAAATTATACATTCTATAGGCTACAACACAGTATGACAAATTATACATTCTATAGGCTACAACATAGTATGACAAATTATACATTCTGTAGGCTACAACATAGTATGACAAATTATACATTCTATAGGCTACAACACAGTATGACAAATTATACATTCTGTAGGCTACAACACAGTATGACAAATTATACATTCTATAGGCTACAACATAGTATGACAAATTATACATTCTATAGGCTACAACATAGTATGACAAATTATACATTCTGTAGGCTACAACACAGTATGACAAATTATACATTCTGTAGGCTACAACATAGTATGACAAATTATACATTCTATAGGCTACAACATAGTATGACAAATTATACATTCTGTAGGCTACAACATAGTATGACAAATTATACATTCTGTAGGCTACAACACAGTATGACAAATTATACATTCTATAGGCTACAACATAGTATGACAAATTATACATTCTATAGGCTACAACACAGTATGACAAATTATACATTCTGTAGGCTACAACACAGTATGACAAATTATACATTCTGTAGGCTACAACATAGTATGACAAATTATACATTCTATAGGCTACAACACAGTATGACAAATTATACATTCTATAGGCTACAACATAGTATGACAAATTATACATTCTGTAGGCTACAACATAGTATGACAAATTATACATTCTATAGGCTACAACACAGTATGACAAATTATACATTCTGTAGGCTACAACACAGTATGACAAATTATACATTCTGTAGGCTACAACATAGTATGACAAATTATACATTCTATAGGCTACAACATAGTATGACAAATTATACATTCTGTAGGCTACAACATAGTATGACAAATTATACATTCTGTAGGCTACAACATAGTATGACAAATTATACATTCTATAGGCTACAACATAGTATGACAAATTATACATTCTATAGGCTACAACACAGTATGACAAATTATACATTCTGTAGGCTACAACACAGTATGACAAATTATACATTCTATAGGCTACAACACAGTATGACAAATTATACATTCTATAGGCTACAACATAGTATGACAAATTATACATTCTGTAGGCTACAACATAGTATGACAAATTATACATTCTGTAGGCTACAACATAGTATGACAAATTATACATTCTATAGGCTACAACACAGTATGACAAATTATACATTCTGTAGGCTACAACATAGTATGACAAATTATACATTCTGTAGGCTACAACACAGTATGACAAATTATACATTCTGTAGGCTACAACATAGTATGACAAATTATACATTCTGTAGGCTACAACACAGTATGACAAATTATACATTCTGTAGGCTACAACATAGTATGACAAATTATACATTCTGTAGGCTACAACACAGTATGACAAATTATACATTCTATAGGCTACAACATAGTATGACAAATTATACATTCTGTAGGCTACAACATAGTATGACAAATTATACATTCTGTAGGCTACAACATAGTATGACAAATTATACATTCTATAGGCTACAACACAGTATGACAAATTATACATTCTGTAGACTACAACATAGTATGACAAATTATGTATTCTGTAGGTTACAACACAGTATGACATTCTAACTTCAAAGCCAAGAAACAAAAAAATAATTGTTACTTTTAATTTCGGTTTTATTTACTCTTTAAACATTACAATTTCGGGGACGCTGCGGAAGTACACCTACGATATAGTTCTTTTGTTGACTTTTAGATATAGATGTATTACATACATATTAAAGATATCCAGTATGAAAGGTATTTTTAGAAGATGTTTTAATCATTAGATGTACCTTCATTAATATCCACTGTTCATAAACGCATCACAGTTGCTATTTAAAATTTTAATATTTTAATTTCCTCGAGTACACTTGTTAAAGTTTAATGTGTAACTTTACGTTTGGGGTTGTGGCGGATTGATTACCACATATCTATCTTAATTTAATGTGTTTTTTTCAGTTAAATATATATTTACAAATGCAAATAACTTAGGTTGTGTTAGGCCTTTATCAAAAAATCGATCATGGAACCAGTATTTCTTGACTGTCATGTGTGCATTCACTCGAGGAAATATTTTAGCGCAAAAATTTATAAGGCTTTGTTTACATTTGTTGGCTTGCCCAAATAAATTCAGTCTGATCATGGATCAAATTTTATGTCTTGGTTGGTGCTAAAGAATTAAAATCTAGTGAATATCATCCAGAATCGGAAGATGACCTCGAAAGATTCCCTTATACCTTCAAAAATATGATGTGGACCAGAAAGATTGGGATGAAGGAGTTAGTTTATTATTATTTCCTGTTCCTGGATCAGATCAGAAGTCGTTGGGACTTAACCCATTCTAGTTGGTGTTTGGCTATTTAGTGCGTGGTCTTTGGAAGCTGCTGAAAAAATACTGGTTGGAAGATGACCCAAAGAAGTGCACTTATTGGATTATGTTTCCACATTTCATTACAGACTCTCGGGTGCTTGCGAATTGGTTTGAGGAAATATGAAGTCATTCCAAGCCATAAGTAAACCCGTTTATGACCTCAAAGCTGAAAAGCGTAAGTTACATCCTGGTGACATGGTCTTAATGTTGTTACCCACCATGGGACATTGACTCCAAACTTCTTCAAGTCTGTTGTATAAAGAAGTTTTCTGATCATTCATTCTTTAAGTCTGTTGTTTAAAGAAGGATTCGATTATAGTTTTTACACTATGTAACAAAATCTTTACTTTTTCTTGTTCCTGGGCAGAAAGTGTTATTTCTCAATTGCTTATGCCTAAAGTAAATGGAAAAGACCTATTTTTCTCTTCAAACTTTGTTTTTGTGACCTGGGGGCATATAACGAAAACATGATGGGAGACTATATTTGGGGGCTGATACGTGAAAGTGATTTACATTACAGTCGAAAATCTATAAAATATACTCACTTCTAAACATTTTAGTGTAAATACGTGTAAATTTGGATTAATATGTTGTTTTATTCAGATTTTATATAAATGAAAATGTGAACATTTGCACGTTTTTACATAGAAAATAGGTTAATTTCTAAATTTCATTATTTATGTCACAAAGCAAAGTTTGAAGGGAATAATGGTCATTTTCTGTACTTTTACATCATAATAAATTAAGAAATAACACATGCTACCCAGGAACAAAATTTATGTTATAAAGTTATTATTGGACGTTATCCCAACCTAGAATACCTGGCTTTCTCCTTCCTGCTTTCTTTTGGGGAATATGGCTGTCGATGTTAATTGAGAAGTCGATTCTTCCTACATGTTATGATGTTTTGAAATAATTAATCTGGATTATTCACTTCATTAAAAAATAAGCTGTTTTTCTCATCGTAGTATTTTCACAACTGCTTATGGTGAACAAATATTTGACTTGACAAGCTTGTGTTGTTAATTGCATTCAATACAGACATCTTTGACCATCTTTACTAGCCTGTAGGTCGTATAATGATATCAGAAGTCTGAAAGCTCAGTTAATATAAAGTAGTACACACTCACCAATCCAGGCGTGAGGTCTGTAAAACTACACACTCACCAATCCAGTCTTAAGATCTGTAAAACTACACACTCACCAATCCAGTCTTAAGATCTGTAAAACTACACACTCACCAATCCAGTCTTAAGATCTGTAAAACTACACACTCACCAATCCAGTCTTAAGATCTGTAAAACTACACACTCACCAATCCAGTCTTAAGATCTGTAAAACTACACACTCACCAATCCAGGCATGAGGTCTGTAAAACTACACACTCACCAATCCAGGCGTGAGGTCTGTAAAACTACACACTCAGAAACCCAAACTTAAGATCTGTAAAATTACACACTTATCATTCCAGACTTAAGATCTGTAAAACTACACACTCACCAATCCAGGCATGAGGTCTGTAAAACTACACACTCACCAATCCAGGCATGAGGTCTGTAAAACTACACACTCAGAAACCCAAAATTAAGATCTGTAAAATTACACACTTATCATTCCAGACTTAAGATCTGTAAAACTACACACTCACCAATCCAGACTTAAGGTCTGTAAAACTACACACTCATAAATCTGCAATTGTATTTATTCCTCATTTATACTCAGTATACTTTAAAGCAGGAGTTTAGAAACTTTTTAAACCTGCGGAGCTTCGCATCAGAAAGATAAAACATTTCGGAGCTTTAATAAGGAAAAATACACTATAAATAGGAACAAACGGTCACTAGCACCAGGTAAAGACACTAAAAATAGGAACAATCGGTCACTAGCACCAGGTAAAGACACTAAAAATAGGAACAATCGGTCACTAGCACCAGGTAAAGACACTAAAAATAGGAACAATCGGTCACTAGCACCAGGTAAAGACACTAAAAATAGGAACAATCGGTCACTAGCACCAGGTAAAGACACTAAAGATAGGAACAAACGGTCACTAGCACCAGGTAAAGACACTAAAAATAGGAACAAACGGTCACTAGCACCAGGTAAAGACACTAAAAATAAAAACAATCGGTCACTAGCACCAGGTAAAGACACTAAAGATAGGAACAAACGGTCACTAGCACCAGGTAAAGACACTAAAGATAGGAACAAATGTTTACTTCAAGCTTTAAGAATATAAATTTACTAAAATTATTAACATTTAAAGAAAAATTTTTACTTCTACTTGTTCAAAAATTTCTGCTTGCAAAATTCGTATCAGTAAAAGTACAGTGTATTTATTTATTTATTAGTGGCTCGGATGGGCTTGTTTTTGTTCACAAAGTAGTTCAGTATTAGGAGTTACGGTTGTTACCTGTAAGCGCGAATCACATTTTCGGTATTTAGCTTGTATCTAAATTTGGTCTTTGAAGCTGCACAAAGAGGAAATGTTTGCTCACAAAGATATATTGTTGGACAGCGCACCAAAATTTTCACAGCTCTGTTACTTATTTCAGAGTATTCCATGGCTATTTGAATCCCAAACTGTGTAATTTTTTCCTGGTGAAATCTTGTTTTTAGGGTTAATCAGTTGAAAATTCTATAAGGTAAATCTTTGATATTTGCAGAATTGTCACGGTAATTTTTCTGAATGAGGAGGGAAGTACTCACAAATAGTTGTGCACAAATCAGATATGTATTGCAAGACTGTATTTACTCGCCTTATTAACTCCATTAAGCAATTTGTTGACATATCCTTGATTCTTCGAGAAACCGAGTTCTCAAAAATGCGCACAGAGTTAATGTTTTATGAAATTCATCTCAAATCGTGCATTCTACCAAATCTTTTGCGCATGGTTTTATAGAATGTTCTGCAATTGTATGAGCTTCACCTGCTTTTGCAATACGTTAACTAACACGATATGAAGCAATAAGAACACCTTTGTTATCCTGATGGACAAACAAACGAAATGTAGCTTTTCTTGTATTTCATTGCAAACATTTTCTTTTGAAATACTCGGAAGTTGATTTTTTTAATTGGGAGTGTTTGGTTTCTAGATGCCGTTTTAACTTTTATGGATGCAAATAACTGTAACTCAACACTGTAGCACATTCAACACACAACGCACTAGGTCCATCTTCATTACCTGTCCATGTAAAACAATATTAAATAAAACTTTCATAATATTTTCTTTCTTTTTTCAGTATATTTTGCACCATACTGCGTTGAAATGCTTGCACACGACGACAATGTCAATAAATTCGTATCAGGCCTAGGCCGATTTTTACTCGTGTCAGATTTATTACTGATATTCAGCCACTTATCCATTATAAGAGTGATAACAAATTATTGATTTGTCTAAAATCTTTTTTTATATATTTTGGCAATTCAAAAGTATTTTCACGGACACAAAATAGCTTCTTAATGAAAACTCGTTCAAGCACTTGAGTTTTATCATCATACAATGACATGCTGATATTGGAACAGGATTTGTCAGAAATAAAGATTTGTGGAAAAAATGTTAGGCTGCTAAAATAACACATCTTCTGAAGAAAAGGAGTAACCTATTACTTTTGCAATTTTTTAACAGAAATTTTTAAGCTAAATAACAAAATATTAAGCCAGATCTGAAGTGCGTCTAAATCTCGAACGAAATGAAACATGACGTCATAGAGCTCATTGGTACCAAATTTGTCTAATTAAACTATAATGAATCTAACCTAGCCTAACAATTAGCAATTGTAATTGTCATAAATATAATTTTGCTTCATACAAATATACTTTGAAATTGAAACAATTGATACTGCATATAACTGCATCACAATATTTCAAATTTGAACAAGTTTCAACTATGACGTCACGTCTCATTTTGTTTCGTTTCGTTCGAGGTTTAGCCGTTAATCGAGATCTGGCTTTCAAAAGACAGTTCACATCACTACCCAGGCTTCACCGATGTTTTATTTGAAAATTACTAGGCTATCTTGCAATTTCTATGACGCATGCGATCTTCAGATGATGTCGTATCTACTAACAACCAATGGTACCACTGTGGAAGTTAATTGAGATTGTATTAACACTTTCACTGTGAAAATTCCCCTAAGCTAAATAAATACATCTGGCATTAGGCAGAATAAAATATTAAAAGGCCCAATACGTGATAAACATGTTATATTCATGAGATATTTTACTTTTTTGTACAGCGTATTCTGATTAATTTTCATAGTTTTAAGTATTAACATTCTGAAATTTCATCGTGGAACCCCAGATTACTGTGGCGAAGTTCAAGAATCCAGCGAAGCATGGTTTAAAAATATAAGCTTTAAAGGTTTTAACCGAAACTGTAACATTATCGAATCTGTCTGTACATGTCGATCTCTACTTATAGTTCTGTTTTCTGTATAAACTCATAAGGTAATAAATAAATACCTTATTTATGAAATAGTGGTATAAATCTCGAGTTCTTAAATGGTTTGTAAAACGACCTTGGAGCTTCATTACGTCTTTAAAGTCCATGTCATCACGTCCACGTCATACTTACTCCATGTGACTATCAGACATCTTGACAATTGTATTATAGTGTAGTTTCTATTGTGAAAGGCTCCGTCGTAAAACTTCCACGTTAAACACACACCATCTGTACCCGTTTCATTTCCACAACCCATCTTGTTTTTACATGTACGAGCTTTTCAGCACTTATTTCAAAAGTGCGATTGGAAAAAAAAAATTCTATAAGTGCTGCGTCAGGCGACTTCGCTGATATGTCTTTTACAAGAAATAGCAGGAATATCCATTTCATTCTCAAGCTTATTGAGATGTGTGACAGTTGAAGGATAGATGGTGGAAGCATTTTGTGCACATGTTACTTACTTCACTTTTCCTATCAGAGATCCTTCTTGGTTATGTTATGTTCTATTGCCTGACACACGTGTACAGCTTTTTCCACTTTTGTTTGTTGCCTCTTAACTGTTAAAAAACGCCGCACTTTGGTCACCATAATGGGGTAGAAGTTATAGTACGTCTTTTTGTGAATGGTCCCGATACCCCAAGTTGATCCATATTCCTTTATTTTTCAATAAAATTAAGTACAAAGAATAGCTCCGTCTTCGAAATTCTAAATCCTCCTCGACCAGGACAGGTCTTTATTATTTAAGTATATGAATATTTTGCACTGGAAATTGCTATAGCGTACACTTCTCAAAGTGCTAAGTTTTCGGTGGCGTCATACAGAGTCAGCTGTAGTTTTCATGTGGCTTGATGAATATAACGTGCCCGACCCTATGGAATGTCTGTAATTGTTGTGTATGCACGGAATATATAAATTGTTTTAGTATTACAATCAAACTAAGTGAAGCAATGACCTCTTTGAAACTATTAAACTAATTGGCTCACTCGTTTATATATTGTTGATATTGTACTTAACTGAAATGTTTATAAAATGTTGCAAATCGTTTGAAGACACTCATTGAAATATATTGTTTGACATCAGAGTGGCATTCATGTAGACACTTTTTTAACTAATCAAGAGCAAGAAGAACCATTTCTACTTGACTCCTTCAGTATTTATTGAAGTACCAGACATTCGAGAGTATAAAATCAATTTGAACGAAATCTTGATGAAGCCCTTTGGTGGACCATCGCTGGTTTCTTTTTTCGACCTTGAAAAGCCAAAAAGATGCTGGTTGAACTTGTATTTTAACGATAGTTTCATGGATAGGACAAAAATCAAAATATCTCAAATAGTATATTGTGAAGTGTAACTTATACAGATTATTCAAAACAGTCTTGTTAAAGGTTTATCTGTTGCTTAGTTTTTTATTGAATGTTGCTTACGTATGTTTCAAAATAAATTCTTCGATAGCTTTCTCAAAACAAAAAAGAAATTATTCAGGCCGCATTTGTTTCATAATGTTTTCTTGATGTATAGTTCTGCTTAATACTTTTGAATTATGAATGATTTCTTAATTAACCAAAGTTTATTTCAAGTTCTTATTGATAGAATTTTGCGATTTCCATTATTCATGCGAAAGCTATTGGGATAATTCAGAAAATGGTCTCTCGCTAGATATTTGTCATTAGTGAGCTTACGAATTTACAGCGCAAAAATCCGGGGTTTAATTTCCGGTGGTGAACAAATCGCATGCAGCCCATTAGATAGCAGCTGTGTGTTAAAAATAGACCTTGTAAGCTTTCAAGATCTTTTGTGATCCAGTCAGGATATTGAAGTGCAGAGAACATGTCTTTTGATCAGCACATTCAGTGTGAAATAAAGCTTCATTAAACAAAATTATATAGATGACAGTAAAGGCTCTTGTTACATATAACAACAAGTATCTTCCATCGTCTGACAAATTGTGTCTGGTGACATATGACTCAACCATGACAATAAGTTTTTGTTGATGTTAACTTGCTTACATATTTGCTCATGTTAAATAATTTACTCGTACTAAATTGACTATTTTGGTTTTGTGCTGATTTCATAATTTAGCTCTCAAATTTAGCAAATTTTTTTATTGTGCTGTTGACTGGTAATGTTATGTTTGATGTCAAGTCAAAAATACAATAAGTAAGTGTCTCTTAGCCATAGACGTTAATAGAAAGAAGTAGTGAGCCTATTACTAATTGTTACAATCCAACGCAGTGGAATAAATGAGCATACAAAAGTAATTGTATTATTTTTAATAAGGTGATGACGATTATTGTTGTTATTGTTTTCAATCAAGCAGAATGCTACACACTAGGCTATCTGTGCTCTGCCCACCACGGGTATCGAAACCAGGTTTTTAGCGTTGTAAGTCCGCAAACATACCACTGAGCCACTGGAGAGCAGTGATGACGACTATACTTTAAGACTCTACTTAGAGGATGTGGTAAACTTTCATCACAACTTGATAACATTGTTTGGTTTTTCGAAAACTTTAAAACATTAAATGTTGTGCACCTGTATGTGCAGCTAAAATAAGCTTTAAAAAGAATGGCGGCTGTAAATGTAGTCAAAAGAGAGAGAATAAGGATTCGGATGAAGAGGAAAACTTATCTCAAACAGTAAATAGTGAACAGCTGCAAATCAATAATGGTGATGATGTACTTCAAACGACACAGTCTGAAAATTTCAGCTTCATGTTCTTTCGGATATGATGGTTGCAGAATTAATGTTAGATCCCGTGTTTTGGAATATAAGCATAGTGAAATGTTAAAACATTGTCATACATCCCAATTGGGCCTGGCAGGACTAGGTGGTTAATGCACTCGACTCCTAACCTGAGAAGCGCAGGTTCGAATCCCCGTCACATCAAACATGCTCGTCCTTCCAGCCGTGGGGGTGTTATAACTGGATGGTCAATCCCACTATTCGTTGGTAAAAGACTATCCCAAGAATTGACGGTGGGTGGTGATGACTAGCTGCCTTCCCTGTAGTCTTACACTGCTAAATTAGGGACAGCTAGCGCAGATAGCCCTCGTGTAACTTTGCGTGAAATTCAAAATCCAATCAATCACTTCCTTTACTTCCTACGATCTTCTGATGTGCTGTCTTGTTTAAAGTTGCTATAACACCCTCAGTTTTATCTCAGTATATTAATCTCTAAGTTATCTATTTTGTTTAAACTCCATACAACTCTTATATAGTATACCCTTCACTGGACTTCAGGATATGTGAACTTAAAGAAAACTGGTCTGTTTATGTGTAAAAAAATAAACAACGTATATGTTTAAAGTAATCATCAGCCACACGTGTGGCTGAAGAAATGGAAATTATGTACAAAAATGATTGAAGTAATCATAAGCCACACGTGTGACTGACAGAAATGGAAATTATGTACTTACAATGGCAAAATATTTAATTGAATTTTATTAGATAAAATACATACAGAGAAAGTCTGGTTGATTGCCTGCAAAACATTAATTTGTTTTTGTGGTGAAATTCTAAAGAATATTTCATGTAGTTTTGTATCTTACTGTTTTTATTAATCCACATTTTCATGGTATGGTCAAACTTTAATTAACATTTTGGGGTAAACAAATGTAGAACAGAAAAACACCTAAGATTTCTCAAAACTTCGTGTACACGTTATTTTACGTTCGTTTAGAACAAGGCTTTTATTTTCCTACATTTATTATTATGAATTAATTTTAAAAGCATCATTGTTTCTTTACTCTTTATAATTACAGGCGTTCGACTCGTAACCCGAAGGTTGCGGGTTTGAATCTCCGTCGTACCAAATATGCTCGCCCTTTCAGCCATGGTGGCGTTATAAAGTTACGGCCAATCCCACTATTCGTTGGTAAAAGAGTAGCCCAAGAGTTGGCGGTGGGTGGTGATGACTAGCTGCCTTCTCTCTAGTCTTAAACTGCTAAATTAGGGACGGCTAGCGCAGATAGACCTCCTGTGGCTTTACGCGAGATTCAAAAGAAACTTAACTGTTTTTTCTCTTTTGGGTTCTTTCTGCGTAAAAAACGTCGTCCATTCTGAAGCTGTTTCTTCACTTTTATATTTTTTTATCTAGCTACGTGAAACCACACAAATGTTTTAAATTTGTTTAATCCAAGAGCTACAATATTGATAGAGATTATTTTCCCTTAGAGTACATGGTACCAAGTCAGGACTTAATTCTGAATCATCATCTGCTTGTTTCCTGAAGCTAGCTTTTTCTAAGGTTTCTTTCAACTCATTCTGTTTACTATTACAGATGGACTTATCTAAAACACGTGACACAGTAGCAGAGAAATTGTATGACGTGTAGCGGAAGCTTATTATCGTGGTAAGACTATAAATTAAACCTTCACACAAATTTATATGAACAACATACAAGCACAGTTGAACACAAATGCGTCAAACGTATTTCGATAGATAAAAACACCTGGTGTAAACTGGTCAACAATATTTCATTAAGTTGCTTGTCTTATGTTTTACATTACATTGCCTATTCACAAAGTGTAATAAACATATATTACTAGAAGAATTAAAACTTTTTTAAACTTGAAATCCCCCCATTAAGACTAGTGCAATTAGAAACTTCAATCCATAAGACTGACGGGGTCTAGAAGTTAACATTTCAGATTCTGTATTTCAGAAACATGGTTCGTGTTCCATTGCCATAAAAAATAGTTCTGAACTTTAAGGCTGTGGGTGAGTTATAAGAGTAAAGGTCAAATGCTATTTTTCAATGAATGTTGTAAACGAGCTGGTCTTCACTCTAACTGTTCCAAATAAGTGATCACTAGTGCAGACGACTCTTGTGTGTCCTTTCGTGAATTAACCGTCAGTGAAGTAAAACGAGAATAGTTATCCAACTCAGTGCACACATTTCCTAACTTTAATGTGGGATATCATGACCAATGAAATATCAAATGTACTCGAGGGTGCGTTCTTAAATCTTTTTTAATGGATAACAATACACATGTGTGAAGATTATTGTGTTTCTAGGTTACTGAATGAATAACCTTCAACTTACATTGGTAACAATAGTTTCTACACGTATGTAGAGGTTATTGTATTAGGTCATTCAATATTGCTTCGTTTGATAAATATATGATAAACATAGCTTTTCTGTGTTTTAACTGTAAGAGAAGCTATTTCTAACTAATATTTTCAGTTTTTATTTTTTAATTTATTAATTTAAATCTCTTTTTTTGTTCAAGTGATTTTTAACAATAATTTAAAGTACAATTTCGGAATATGTAAATATCAGTGTATGTGTGGTTTGTTATTTTTCAGTAAAGCCACATTGAGTTATCTGCTGTGTCCACCAAGAGAAATCACAGATGTTAATATTGTAAGCCTTAAAACTTATCGCTGTCTCACGGGGGAATTTTTTGGGTTAAAACGACAAGATGTTAAGATAGCTACAGACGACTAATCGTTCAGAGTTCGAATAGCGTACGTCAAGAGTTCACATGCAACTAAAAGAAAATATCACTAATGCAAGGTGTAGTAGAGGAATCTTCCTGGTGTTGTGTACTGTTGTTGGTGTAGTAGAGGAATCTTCCTAATGTTGTGTACTGTTGTTGGTGTAGTAGAGGAATCTTCCTAATGTTGTGTACTGTTGTTGGTGTAGTAGAGGAATCTTCCTGGTGTTGTGTACTGTTGTTGGTGTAGTAGAGGAATCTTCCTAATGTTGTGTACTGTTGTTGGTGTAGTAGAGGAATCTTCCTGATGTTGTGTAATGTTGTTGGTGTAGTAGAGGAATCTTCCTGATGTTGTGTAATGTTGTTGGTGTAGTAGAGGAATCTTCCTGATGTTGTGTACTGTTGTTGGTGTAGTAGAGGAATCTTCCTGATGTTGTGTACTGTTGTTGGTGTAGTAGAGGAATCTTCCTGATGTTGTGTACTGTTGTTGGTGTAGTAGAGGAATCTTCCTAATGTTGTGTACTGTTGTTGGTGTAGTAGAGGAATCTTCCTAATGTTGTGTACTGTTGTTGGTGTAGTAGAGGAATCTTCCTGGTGTTGTGTACTGTTGTTGGTGTAGTAGAGGAATCTTCCTAATGTTGTGTACTGTTGTTGGTGTAGTAGAGACATCTTCCTAATGTTGTGTACTGTTGTTGGTGTAGTAGAGGAATCTTCCTGATGTTGTGTAATGTTGTTGGTGTAGTAGAGGAATCTTCCTGATGTTGTGTACTGTTGTTGGTGTAGTAGAGGAATCTTCCTGATGTTGTGTACTGTTGTTGGTGTAGTAGAGGAATCTTCCTGATGTTGTGTACTGTTGTTGGTGTAGTAGAGGAATCTTCCTGATGTTGTGTACTGTTGTTGGTGTAGTAGAGGAATCTTCCTGATGTTGTGTAATGTTGTTGGTGTAGTAGTGGAATCTTCCTGGTGTTGTGTTCTGTTGTTGGTGTAGTAGAAGAATCTTCCTGGTGTTGTGTGCTGTTGTTGGTGTAGTAGAGGAATCTTCCTGATGTTGTGTACTGTTGTTGGTGTAGTGGAGGAATCTTCCTGATGTTGTGTACTGTTGTTGGTGTAGTAGAGGAATCTTCCTAATGTTGTGTACTGTTGTTGGTGTAGTAGAGGAATCTTTCCTAATGTTGTGTACTGTTGTTGGTGTAGTAGAGGAATCTTCCTGGTGTTGTGTTATGTTGTTGGTGTAGTAGTGGAATCTTCCTGGTGTTGTGTACTGTTGTTGGTGTAGTAGTGGAATCTTCCTGGTGTTGTGTACTGTTGTTGGTGTAGTAGAGGAATCTTCCTGGTGTTGTGTAATGTTGTTGGTGTAGTAGTGGAATCTTCCTGGTGTTGTGTACTGTTGTTGGTGTAGTAGTGGAATCTTCCTGATGTTGTGTGCTGTTGTTGGTGTAGTAGAGGAATCTTCCTGATGTTGTGTACTGTTGTTGGTGTAGTGGAGGAATCTTCCTGATGTTGTGTACTGTTGTTGGTGTAGTAGAGGAATCTTCCTGATGTTGTGTACTGTTGTTGGTGTAGTAGAGGAATCTTCCTGATGTTGTGTACTGTTGTTGGTGTAGTAGAGGAATCTTCCTAATGTTGTGTACTGTTGTTGGTGTAGTAGAGGAATCTTCCTAATGTTGTGTACTGTTGTTGGTGTAGTAGAGGAATCTTCCTGGTGTTGTGTACTGTTGTTGGTGTAGTAGAGGAATCTTCCTAATGTTGTGTACTGTTGTTGGTGTAGTAGAGAAATCTTCCTAATGTTGTGTACTGTTGTTGGTGTAGTAGAGGAATCTTCCTGATGTTGTGTAATGTTGTTGGTGTAGTAGAGGAATCTTCCTGATGTTGTGTACTGTTGTTGGTGTAGTCGAGGAATCTTCCTGATGTTGTGTACTGTTGTTGGTGTAGTAGAGGAATCTTCCTGATGTTGTGTACTGTTGTTGGTGTAGTAGAGGAATCTTCCTGATGTTGTGTACTGTTGTTGGTGTAGTAGAGGAATCTTCCTGATGTTGTGTAATGTTGTTGGTGTAGTAGTGGAATCTTCCTGGTGTTGTGTTCTGTTGTTGGTGTAGTAGAAGAATCTTCCTGGTGTTGTGTGCTGTTGTTGGTGTAGTAGAGGAATCTTCCTGATGTTGTGTACTGTTGTTGGTGTAGTGGAGGAATCTTCCTGATGTTGTGTACTGTTGTTGGTGTAGTAGAGGAATCTTCCTAATGTTGTGTACTGTTGTTGGTGTAGTAGAGGAATCTTTCCTAATGTTGTGTACTGTTGTTGGTGTAGTAGAGGAATCTTCCTGGTGTTGTGTTATGTTGTTGGTGTAGTAGTGGAATCTTCCTGGTGTTGTGTACTGTTGTTGGTGTAGTAGTGGAATCTTCCTGGTGTTGTGTACTGTTGTTGGTGTAGTAGAGGAATCTTCCTGGTGTTGTGTAATGTTGTTGGTGTAGTAGTGGAATCTTCCTGGTGTTGTGTACTGTTGTTGGTGTAGTAGTGGAATCTTCCTGATGTTGTGTGCTGTTGTTGGTGTAGTAGAGGAATCTTCCTGATGTTGTGTACTGTTGTTGGTGTAGTGGAGGAATCTTCCTGATGTTGTGTACTGTTGTTGGTGTAGTAGAGGAATCTTCCTGGTGTTGTGTACTGTTGTTGGTGTAGTAGAGGAATCTTCCTGGTGTTGTGTGCTGTTGTTGGTGTAGTAGAGGAATCTTCCTGATGTTGTGTACTGTTGTTGGTGTAATAGTGGAATCTTTCTTATGTTTTGTGGTATTATTGTTATTAAGATATTCTAGATTCTAAAAATCATCTGACATGATCAACGAACCAAGTTTACAATCAAAAGAAAACAAAAACGCTGCAAATAAACACAACTTTATTATTTATTAACGTAGAAAGGTATCAAAGTAGATGTGTTTTTAAAACATTGACTTAATAAACATTAACTGTAACTGTCATTTTTGATTATATACTAGTTTTTGGTTTTCATTTTCTACCACGCCTGTAAAGACTCGTGTTAAACAGTAAACAATAAGTGTTACAATTATCGGGTAAAAGTTATAAAGGTAGAGTTTCACGCCGTATGAAGGGTTTTACTCTCATATAGGGAGGGTACTTGAAGTTAAAATATAAAGTAAAATATCCATAGTTAGACATAGTTTGTCAAATCTATTTCAAGCATTGTTTGCATTCGAAAATTAGCCAAACAATGCTCCCTGTGGTTTTAAACCAAGTAGCCAAACAATGCTCCCTGTGGTTTTAAACCAAGTAACTAAACAATGCTCCCTGTGGTTTTAAACCAAGTAACTAAACAATGTTCCCTGTGGTTTTAAACCAAGTAACTGAATAATGCTCCCTGTGGTTTTAAACTAAGTAGTGAAACAATGCTCCGTGTGGTTTAAACCAAGTAACTAAATAATGCTTTCCGTTGTTTTTAAACGAAGTAGCCAAATAATGCTCCCTGTGGTTATAAAACGTGTTCTGAAAGAACTGTGCCAAAGTGACTTCTGACCTGCGAAGGTCTACCAAGAATTTTGTGCTTTAATTCTGAACACAGTCAAATCGTCTTCTGTGCTCCAAACTGTATACAGCAGTATAAGTATGAAACATGATTTGCCCAGATTACTTATACTATACCTTTTATTTACATACTCAACTACAATTTTTAAATAAAAATATTCAACATGAAAATAAAAGTATTTTCATGTAAATTTGTGGATGCTCCCTACAACGAATAAACTCGCTTCGTTTTCATCCTGTATATTGGAGAAGTGTTTTTTATTATTGTTATCATTTTATTTTTTGCTCTTTAAACTTGAACATAAATATTAATGCAGCTGAAACGCATAAAGTAATGAAGGAATAATGTTCATAAAAGAGGTGGTGTCGTAAACAAGAGGGCGAATCTTACCCACCTCTTCAGTGGTTTATTTCAAATCCACCCTTGACGCACAGAAGGGTGAGGTTGTCCAGTTCACAAGATACACCTTACCCGTATTACTTTGTGTAAATAATTGGTTTGAATTAAGCTGAGCGGGAAGAGGCGGGAAGAAATGTTTTGGTACTGAAAACGAATAACGCCAATATAATGCATTTCCATATCACTACGATTGTTTATGTGTTTGAATTTTGCGCAAAGCTACACAAGGGCTATCTGCGCTAGCCGTCCTTTGTTTAGCAGTGTAAGACTAGAGGAAAGGCAGCTATTTATCACCACCCACCGTCAATTCTTGGGCTACTCTTTTATCAACGAATAGTGGGATTGACCATCACGTTATAACGCCCCCACGGCTGAAAGGGGTAGCTTGTATGATGTGAAGAGGATTCGAACTCGCGACCCCCAGATTAGGATTCGAACGCCTTAACCTACCTGGCCATGCTGGACCTCATCGCTACGCATAAGCCTGGTAAGATGGTATAGTTTGATAGGGTGTAGCACTGCAACTGAATATTGAAATAACTGACCCATAGTTCCTAACCCTACTGTGGAGCTATATTTCATCTCAAAATGATATGTAATGCAGACATAGTTGCTTCAGGGATGTGGCGTAATAACTTAGTATATATGGATCTCTTGTTTTTTTTTTGTCCGGTGTCCCATTAGTGGAACAGCAATAGTCTTATAAACCTACAACATTAAAAATCACGGGTTAGTTCCACCCGCCCTCGCTAGTACAGTGGTATGTCTTCAGATTTACATCGCTAAAATCAGGGGTTCGATTCATCTTGGTGGGCGGAGTAGATAGCTTAACGTGCCTTTGCTATGTGAAAAACACATAAACACACATAGTTGAGATAGTAGATAGCTCAACCTGGGATTTTCTCTGAACAATTAACAGTATTTCGAAGAGAGGCGATATTCAGTTCTACAAATCAAAACCAGAAGAAAATCGGGGTGGGCGAATGATGTTGCTTGGGGGAAATTCGGTGTTAAAATCGTTTAAAATATTTAATTGAAACAGCACTTTCTAAATTTTAATACAAGGAAAGACTTTCCTGAAATTCACTTTAATTTTCGTCTATAAAATAACCTCTACACTACTGTTAACGGATTTTAAAGGTGTTTTGTTTTGTGGAATACTTCAACGTAAAATGAACGGTTGAACTACTAAAGATATATGTCCTTAGACCATCTAGATTTGAAATAATATCAGGTTAGAAATGATTGTGTTAAAAATAACCTGCTTTCTACGGTTTTGTTATTAGTTTTGTGTTTTTTACTCTTTAAAAATACATGTAAAATATTTCTGTGTGTAGCATGAATTTTTTGTTTTTATAAACTAATAAATTATAAATACGTTTTGTTTTTAATACTATTTTCGTTGTTGTCAAATACTAACAATAAAAAATGTTTTTAAATAGTGAAGCTTCATTTTTAAACCCATCGTTTATTGTTAGTATCAATAACAATATTTTTAAATGGTGAGCCCCCAGTGGCTCAGCGGTATGTCTGCGGACATACCGGGTTTCGATACCCGTGGTGGGCAGAGCACAGATAGCCCATTGTGTATCTTTGTGCTTAATTCAAAAATAACAAAAAAAACATTAAATGGTGAATGTTTATTTTTCATCTCACTGTTCACTGTTAGCGTTTTACAGTTAGAACTAAAAATAACTTTTTTAGTTTCACTGTAAAACAATGTAAAATGGTACTCCTAATAATTAGTATTAAAATACTTCTGTAAAAATGTCAGTTAAAGTAATAACGTTGTCGATACAAAACAGGTTTTAAAATGAAGTCGCTTTATCAGTGAGGGAAAGATCGCCGAAATGGATTTGAGTTTGTAAATATAATTTACGTTAAGGCAGCTACAAATGGTACATTTTAATATAAAGAACCCAGAGAGATAAAATGGTATCAGGTTTCATATAGACCATTAAGGAAACTCAAAATATTATTTTATATTTTACTGCAGGAAGAGTTGGAAGTAAATCCGTTTTCGCTTTCATAATATCCTCCGTACTCGTTTAGCTTAGGGGTAGGAATTAAGATACATTCTCTGAGTAACTAACAGTTATTTATTTACTGAATTATTCCAGTCAAGTCCAGAAGATCTAAACGTATACGATTACGAACCAGAAGAGGTTGACCATCACATGGAGGTAAACAACACTCTTCGTGTAAAAATGGAAGATGATGGACATCCAGAGATGCTTGCCAAATTACAAAGACAAGGACAAGATGAACGAGAATTACGGGACCACAGTGAAAGACTCCAGCACGAGACAGCTGCAGTAATTAAAAGGCAGGCACGTGAAGCTGATAGTTTTATGCGGGTAAGAACAACGCCAACATCTTTAGTAACATCATCAGCATCAAATTTGTCATCCCCCCCACCTGCTTTTCCTGTGTTTATACCTCAGCTGCACAATCGCCTTTTGCCAACTACTACAACCCCCTGTTCGAGTCCCGGAAGCTCCACATCACAGTCCTCACCGTCTTCATCGGTTAACAACATAGCAGCTTCAACAGACAGAGAAACGCCAGGCCAAGACCCAAGTAAATATTCCTCTGAGGAGCTGTTTAGACAGGTTTGTCATTAACGTATTTGTTCAATTACTTGCCTTTCAAAGTTCACACAGAGCACCCAACACTTTGTCTGTTTTCCTGTCTTGTGACAGTCAAAAGCTCTTACAGGCCAGTGACAAAGAAGACATTTGATACATTAAACTATTATGTCGCGATAGATTCCACCAGGTTTAATGTGTAATTTGCAACAAAGCACATCCGGAGAATTGGTTGTAGGGTTTTGATTCAAATTTGACATGAACATGTAAATTGTCCTTCAAAACAAGGTGTGCGAAATTAGTTTCGTGAATGTTGCTTTTTGAAAATTTTCGAACCATTAATAGAGTTTAATATTTACTCTAGGTATGAAGTCAAAATAAAGATTTATACTATTGTAGCTTTGGAAAATAGTTTGTTTGTTTATTTGTTGTTTTTTTTTTGCTTTTTTAGAGTCCCTAGTTGTATACACTAGTTTCAGCTCAGATTTTTACATTTTTATACACTTTAGTATCCCTAGTTGTAAATATTAGTTTCAACTCAGTTTGTTTACATTTTTATATATTTTTAATATCCCTAGTTGTAGACACTAGTTTCAGCTCAATTTTTTACATTTTTTAGTATCCCTAATTGTAGACATTAGTTCCAGCTCAATTTTTTATACTTTTAGTATCCCTAGTTATATTTTTAGTATCTTCAGTTGTAGACACTAATTTCTCATTTTTTACATTTTTATATTTTTAGTATCCCTAATTGTAGACACTAGTTCCAGCTCATATTTTTATATTTTTTAGTATTCCTAGTTGTAGACACTAATTCCAGCTCATTTTTTACATTTTTATATTTTTTAGTATTCCTAGTTGCAGACACGAGTTCCAGCTCATTTTTTTACATTTTTATGTTTTTAGTATTCCTAGTTGTAGACACCAGTTCCAGCTCATTTTTTACATTTTTATATTTTTAGTATTCCTAGTTGTAGACACTAGTTTCAGCTCATTTTTTTACATTTTTATATTTTTTAGTATTCCTAGTTGTAAACACAAGTTCCAGCTCATTTTTTACATTTTTATGTTTTTGGTATCCCCAGTTGTAGACACTAATTCCTCATTTTTTATATTTTTTAGTATCCCTAGTTGTAGACACTAGTTCCAGCCCAGTTTTCAAATAGGTTTTAAAGTTTTTAGTTGAAGGTTTAAAAGTACAATCTTTATTTTGATTCTACTTATTTCTGTACTTCTTGTCGATCTCTATTTCCCTTTTAAAATTAACAGTTTTTAATTACTTTGCTTACTATTGTATATTACATGCATTAACTTTTAAGTGGTGTTCTGGGCACATTTGTCAACTGCTGACAAAGTAAACTTTTAACATGCAAGAGAAGAGTTTGGTTTCACTATTTTATTTTATTTGTACTAAAAGTATAAAACTGCGTTCTTGAAATGCATGAAATTTCAGATTTGGTCAAGTGCTTGTGGTCAAGTGGCACATTAAGAAATTATCATGTGACTCCAGTTTTTATTCAGAGTTCTTGCTTTAAGGCTCTAAATGTATTATTCAGTTGGGTTAATATCACCCTTTATGTCAGTCTTTACATTTAAAAAAACTCTGGCCAAATTCCACACCTTAGGGACACTTCACTAACTCATGCTAGTATCTCGCCCTCTTCTTTTAGTACTCAAGACAAATAGCCAAGCTTAAGTTTTATGACAGTTTTGTGTTAACTTTTCACGTATCTTGGATCATATTAAATTAAACTGCCTGTTTTCATTGCAAGTTTTTTTTTATAAAATAATTATCATGTGTACTGATGCTCTCCCTAAAACTTGTAGATCACAATGAATTTTAAAAGATTCTCAAAACGATTTTCATTGCAGATTATATGGTGCTAGAAAAAAGCCTAATATGCGGTAGCTTGTGGTAAAACTTTTATTACCCAGAATCCTCAGATTACAAGTGCCATTTACTACTATGGTGGTTCAAAAACAAAGTTCTCTAGTGGTACAGCAATGCATCTTCGGATTTACAACGTCAGGAACTGGCTTTCGATATCCATGGTGGGCAGACCACAAGTAGCTCTTTCTGCTTAATTACAAACAAGCAAAGCGACAAATCGTAATAGAAAAAGTCCAAGAATTTCACAAAAATTCTGATAGAACCTATGATCAAAAACCTTTTTAAAAAAACACTCAAGGCCTTCTATTTCAATTTATAACATTGTTAACTATTGATAAAAACAAAAATGTTTTTTCGATTATTAAACAAATTTCAAAATGCATCCAATTGCTCTTCATGCTGTTATTATTCATATTATTCTTGTTTCATTTTACAAGCCTCCAGAAAAAAAAAACAGCTATGAATATTTTATTCAAGCATACTAGAAAAACCTTCCCTAGTCCTAGTAATATTTTTATTTTGGTTCTTTAAAGAGAAAGACAGATGTTATCATTTCTTCATTGCTATTGGTCAAGTTTCTCTTCGAATTTTGTACAGCAAAAATCGGCAACATGTACTGTACCAAAAGCTGTGGACAGCTACTAAACAAACTCCTGTGAAGGTTGTTAGACTACTTTTTAAGTTGACTCTTGAAAGTTGAAATTTTCACCCTCTAAAATTTTCAAGGTTCTTCCTTGCTACCAACGTAAGTTTTCGAAGCCATTCAAAGCACAGAAGAAATGTAGAAGCTATTTAAGAGCACTTGTACCAGTTGGAAATGCTTCATGTTATTAGAGCAAACAATGTGTATATTTATAACAGTGTCTTCAACCTTATCATTATTGATTATACTTTTACAAGCCGCTACAGAAAAAAAAGCTACGAATATTTTATCGAAACCTGGACAATATTAACGAATGCTTTGTTTGTTTGTTTTTGAATTTCGCGCAAAGCTACTCGAGGGCTATCTGTGCTAGCCGTCCCTAATTTAGCAGTGTAAGACTGGAAGGAAGGCAGCTAGTTATCACCACCCACCGCCAACTCTTGGGCTACTCTTTTTACCAACGAATAGTGGGATTGACCGTCACATTATAACGCCCACACGGCTGAAAGGGCGAGCATGTTTGCGACTGGGATTCGAACCCGCGACCCTCGGATTACGATTCGAACACCTTAACGCGCTTGGCCATGCCGGGTTTATTAACGAATACAGTGCTTAGTATGCAATAGTGCAGTTTTAAAATTAATTCAATCATTTCTTTTTTCAAGAGGAATTTTTTCTAAATCTCTGTCTTACTACCAATGAAAAATTTAGTGTTTTATAAGTGCATATTAATTGAAAAATAATCTGTGCAACTTATAGCGTCTCAATTTGAAACTGTCACGTGAAAGAATCGTCATTTCTCGAGTTCGCTGTTCTTTATCGTTTCTCAAGTTTACTCTTGCGCTTTGTCTCTTTGTGGTTTTCTGCGCCTATTTTAGTGAAATTTCTAAAAGTAGACGATTGCCACATCAGATTTCTCTACTGACCTTTGTACTTGATTGACATTATGAATGCGTAACTGGCATATAATTATTAACTTTTTTTTTCACAAACCTATAGAAAATTGGCTGCGAATTTTACACCAAAACATTGACATGTGAAATACTGCGAAAGTTTAAGGCTTATTTAAGAATATTAGTATGTTATTTTTCATTGAAAACTCGGTTATAAATGCATAATATATGTAATGTAGTTGAGAGTAGCTTCCTTGGTACTCAACGTTTGCTAAACACGTGTTTACACAAAACCACTTAGTTCAGTAAATAACACTATGTAACACAATTTTTTTTCCTGGATAGTATGTGCTATTTCTTAATTGCTTATATTGTAAAGTACAAAAAATGGCCATTATTCCCTTCAATCTTTACTTTTGTGATCTGGAAAATGAAGTTTAGAAATTAACCTATTTTCTGCATAAAAATGGGCAAATTTGCACATATTCATTTACATAAGGTCTGAATAAAACAACATATAAATCAAGATTTACATGTATTTGTAGTAAACTTATACAAAAATGTTTAGAAGTGAGTAGTTTTCGAGATTTGCGACTGTAATATAAATCACTTTCACGTATCAACTTAAATATAAGTCAGTTTCCTACCATGTTTTCGTTATATACTCCTTGGTAGCGGCGTATATTTTAGTGGAAACGCTCGCCTTGCTCCTCTGAGTATGCTCCCATGTTTTCCTTGAATTTATTAAGATGAGCATCAAGGATATGGTCTTTCAGGAACATCCGGTAGCCCATTTTGCCGTGGTTCTTCACCAGAGCCTCAACCAGTTCCAAATAATTTTCGGCCTTGTTATTACCCAAAAAGTCCAGAACTACTGCAAAAAGGCATTATTTTCCCTTTGTACTGAGTTTCTTGGGGAATTCTGTGCTCTCCAGGATCTGTATTTGTTTACCAACGAAGACACCAGCTTTGACCTTTGCATCAGACAGCTTAGGGAAGAAGTCTTGAAGGTACTTTAAGGCTGCAGACTCCTCATCAAGAGCTGTGACAAATTATTTCATAAGACCCAATTTTATGTGTAATGGTGGGAACAACACATTTTGGAGGTCCACTAGTGGCTCACACTTTACATTGTGCCTCCCCACAGAGAACTCGGTCCGTTGCAGCCAGTGCTTCCTGTTGTAGTGTGCTGTGGTGACCTTGCTCTCCCAAAGGCAAAGATAGCAAGGAAACTTGGAAAATCCTCCTTGGAAGGGTCCACTATGCAGAAGTAGCATTTGCTTGGATGGCCAGTGGGTTCACGCCAAATTCGTGGAATAGCGAACTTCATGACTCTCTTTCCCCTCTGTACCATCCTGCAGAAGAGCACAATAAAATTGTTATTGTTAAGAATAAATTAATTTTCTCCACAACTAATGTGTAAGAGGCTCATGCAATATATTTTATATGTTATATTTTTCTACATTATTGGAAATTAAAACAATAAATAAAATATATATTTAAATTTTAAAAGGTCTGAAACTTGTATGATATAAAATCTTACTGTTCAAGGAAGCAAAAATTGTCCGCCTTACCTTCTATAGTGTTTCTGCAGTGCTCGCAGGTGAAATGAGGTGTTCAGGGTTTGTCTTGAATCCCAACAGGCATGCCAAAATATCTTTATAGGCTTCATACATTTTAACAGAAGCTGTCACAGAGTACTTTTCCGCTCGGGCCCGGCATGGCCAGGTGGGTTAAGGCGTCCAACTCATAATTTGAGGGTCGCAGGTTCGAATCTCAGTCGCACCAAACATGCTCGCCCTTTCAACCCTGGGGGCGTTATAAAGTAACGATAAATCCTACTATTCGTTGGTAAGAGTATCTCAAGAGTTGGCGGTGGGTGGTGATGATTAGCTGCCTTCCCTCTAGTCTTACATCTTCTTGATGCCATCTCTGATAAAATCAGATAGGTCTATGTGTTTACTTAGGTAGCCAAAACTAAACTGAAGTGGTGAGTGGTGAGCCCCTGTATATATATATTACAAAAGAGAGTTCTAGAAAATTCTAATAGGTTCTTGAAAATTCTCGTAAGTTCGAGAAAATTCTTTATCAGTTACTCAGCACTGAAACCACCTGAAATGTTATGGAAAATTTGAAAATTTCATATCCAGGTCACAAAAGCAAAGTTTGAATAGAAAAATAGGTCTTTACCATTTACTTTAGGCGTAAGCAATTGGAAAATAACACTAAGGAACAAGAAAAGGTAAAAAATTGTTACATAGTGTAATAGGTGGGTGGAAAAAAAACCCAATGAAAGAATAAAGTGTTGAAAAAACGTATAATATTAAACTTATTGCATTTGCACATATGTAATCTAAAATTTATTCTGTATAAATTGACATAAAAGAACTTAAGAACCATTATAACTAATAATTGGTAACTTAAAAAGTGGGAATTTGGATCATCAAAAGGTAGAAAACAAATTTCAAGCTTATAACTAGGAACTTTAAAAAAGTAAACAAGCTAGTCTGAAAATAGGGTTTACATTATTTCCACCAACTAAATATCCTTATTTTATCTTCATGTCTACAATAAGTAGAGTCAAAATAAGGACTTGTAGCTTGAGAAAGTAATATAGATACTATTTACAGGTTTCAGAGTCCTTAGTTGTAGGCTTAAAAACACAGTCTTTACATTGTGATCTAACGTCTTTTTTTACTTTTTTAACAATCTCTATTCCTCTTTTCAAATTAATAATATTTAATTACCTTCTAACGTAGTTTCGTCGCTGTAGCAGACCATCTTGTTTTCTCTATGAGGTTTTGCTCTTACAAACCACATAATTAGTAATTTGTACATTTTGCAAGTTGACTGTAGACAGCTGAAGAAAATTTCAATGCGTTATTATAATTTATTTTCATAATTCAAGCCAGTAAAAGGACTTGTTTTCTTATTGCTTAATTACATTGTATTGGTTTTTGACACAAGTGTATATGTGGACGCTGTTTAATACCATCTTTCAGAAGAATAACTTTTACAGTAAAAGTATATATCTTTATAAACCTTTAAAAATCGGTTTTGTTATTTTTTGTATTTATTTTGAGTGTTTTAAAGTTAGTTGATACTTTTTTACATGTTCATGTAATTTATTTTATAGTGGAAACTTGCATGCTTAAAGGCAGGAAACATGCTCTAAATGTGTATGGGTCATTCCGTTCCAACTCACCTGGGACTTCCCAGTTCATGTCGTGGATTTCCTTGAAAAAAATTCAAGGAAAAACTTTCATATTGACTTATTCAGCCATGCAAAAACCCGAAGCTGTACTGTATGGATAAATGAATCAAAATGAATTTTTTATTTAAATTTTTTCAAGGAAATCTATGAAATGAACTGGAAAGCTCGAGGTGAGTTGGTATGGGATGACACATATGGTTTTAGAGGTGAGTTGGTATGGGATGACACATATGGTTTTAGAGGTGAGTTGGTTTGGGATGACACATATGGTTTTAGAGGTGAGTTGGTATGGGATGACACATATGGTTTTTAATCTAAACTTTCATTACAGTTTCACCAATGATTTTGTGACGGCTTTACGAGTAACATTTTGGGGTTTGTTTCTGTAATCATTATTATTTCTCATATAGATTTATACAATTAATTATCTAAATGCATCAACCAAGAGAAATAATTTTAATTCAACTTGTGCTCATAGATACTGGTAGTGAATTTTGCGAATACAAGTTAGGACGCTTTCGAAAAATTATATCTACTCTACACACTAACTTCTTAGATAAATGTTAGATGTTAATTAAGTAGAATAGCAAAACTAAAATGTGCAACTGCTCGAAATCTCCAAATGTGGCTACCAATTAGCTAAAAAACATAAGTGATTATAACGTTAGTGAGTGTGTGCTCTTTCATCGTTTTACAGTTGATTATAACGTCTGTGTGTGTGTGCTCTTTCATCGTGTTACTGTTGATAATAACGTTACTGTGTGTGTTTGTGTTACAGTTGATTATGACGTTAGTGTGTGTGTTCGTGTTACAGTTGATCATGACGTTAGTGTGTGTGTGTTCGTGTTACAGTTGATTATAACGTTACTGTGTGTGTTCGTGTTACAGTTGATTATGACGTTAGTGTGTGTGTTCGTGTTACAGTTGATTATGACGTTACTGTGTGTGTTTTCGTGTTACAGTTGATTATGACGATAGTGTGTGTGTTTGTGTTACAGTTGATTATGACGTTACTGTGTGTGTGTTCGTGTTACAGTTGATTATGACGTTAGTGTGTGTGTTCGTGTTACAGTTGATCATGACGTTAGTGTGTGTGTGTTCGTGTTACAGTTGATTATAACGTTAGTGTGTGTGTTCGTGTTACAGTTGATTATGACGTTACTGTGTGTGTTTTCGTGTTACAGTTGATTATGACGTTACTGTGTGTGTTTTCGTGTTACAGTTGATCATGACGTTAGTGTGTGTGTGTTCGTGTTACAGTTGATTATAACGTTAGTGTGTGTGTTCGTTTTACAGTTGATTATGACGTTACTGTGTGTGTTTTCGTGTTACAGTTGATTATGACGTTACTGTGTGTGTTTTCGTGTTACAGTTGATTATGACGTTACTGTGTGTGTTTTCGTGTTACAGTTGATTATGACGATAGTGTGTGTGTTTGTGTTACAGTTGATTATGACGTTACTGTGTGTGTGTTCGTGTTACAGTTGATTATAACGTTACTGTGTGTGTGTTCGTGTTACTGTTGGTGAAACAGATTGAAATATTCACAGCAACACTTATGAAATCCACCCAAGTAGCGTGTCGATTGGAGAATGATTGTAATGCTACATCAAAGTGTATTAATTGGTCATGCTATCTGTCTGTCTCAGATATTCCATTATCTCGTAATACAAGAGAATGATGTACAGTAACTAGCACAGATTATTAAACTAGAGTACAGGTATGAAGATCTGAAAATCACTCCGCATTAAGACCAAACTGGAACAAGCTACTTTAATCATCAGATTTTTGTTTGTTTTATCTGTGCGGTCCAAGAACCCTGATGCTTTCCAAATTTAGATTGGTTAAGCTCTGATTCCACCCGCAATGAAAGTTAATTGGAGCTCAGCCACATGATTTTGGCAATGTTTCAATTCTTCTTCTTGCTTATGTCAGATCATACAACTTTGTTTCGTGAGCTGTTGTTTAGCGCTTCCATCTGTTTATTTATCTGTTTACATGTATATTATTATTTCTGTTTGTTAAACAGACATCCAGCAACATTTTTAAGAATTCCATGACAGGGTTTCGGATACTTTTATTTACATATTCAAATATTTAATTCTTGTTTGATTAACTTTGAGATTTGGTAAGAACCTTGCTTCTTTGTACATTAATATTGAAATCCACTTTCTAACGTTCCAAAGTCTACAAACATTTCACTATGCCACAGGAGAGTTTCGGTTGAATGACGTTCATTTACAAATAGGAAATAATAATATTTTACTATAAAAGCTGATTACCTGTATGTAAGTCCTAGCCGTGTATCTTGCGAGTTTTACTGGTTCATACCATCGCATTGTGGCGCCAATAAACATTTTTTAGTTGTTGTTGTTATTGTTGTTGTGAATTAAGCACAAAGCTGCACAATGGGCTATCTGTGCTCTGTCCACAACGGGTATCGAAACCCGGTTTTTAGTATTGTATGTCCGTAGACATACCTCTGATCCACTTGGGTACACCTTTTTAAGAGTTTCTCTCCATTCAATTCCCCCTCCCCACTTCTGTATTACCCAGAGTTGTACACTAGACATTTTGACAGAACATGGCACGTGTCGCCCATGGAGTGCTGCCAGTCAAAACCATCAAGGCTGTCAGTGACTCTTCAACCAGGAGTCGTTTTTAAATCGTATTCTTTATTCTTCAAAACGACTTTTTCTCAATTTCAAAACGTATGTCACTAAGCAAGGCGCGTGTCATTCACGTGGGTTTTATTAATTGGAATTTAGTACAATCCAAGACGATTAAACATTATTCCATTCGCATGAAATAATTACATTTAATAGAACTCATGTGTTACTTCATGCAACCCGAGAATGAAAGAGAAAAACTCTCAGTGCCCTGAGATATATCTTCCATTTGGAGGATCTTGGTTGGTTCAAATAGGGTAAAAAAAAAACCTTCAGGTTTGTAGCCCACCTTTTCTTCTCTCTTATGTGTTAAACAAGTGTTTTTATTCATGGTATTAGATTGGTTTGGTTTGTTTGGAATTTCCCTCAAAGCTACACAAGGACTATCTTCGCTAGCCTAATTTAAAAGTGTAAGACTAGAGGGAAGGCAGCTAGTCATCAACACCCACCGTCAATTCTTGGGCTACTGTTTTACCAACGAATAGTGAGATTGACCGTCACATTATAACGCCCCCACAGCTGAAAAGGCGAGCATGTTTGGTGCGACGGGGATGCGAACCCACGACCCTCGGATTACGAGTCGCACGCCTTAACCCACCTGGCCATGCCGGGCCGCATGGCATTAGAATTAGCGCTTGAGTTGGCATGCATGCATCGGAAACTGCGTGTAAAATATGAGAAACTGGATTATAACACTCGGAATGTGTTGCTGTGTGATCTGCAAACAGGCTTAAGCTTAAAACTGGAATATGGAAGTGCACTTGAAAAATTTTCTGTTGAAAACTTTTACATAATTTCGTACTTTCTTTGATATTACATAACGAACTGTAATAGTGATAGTAAAACATTTTTGAAAAGCGATTCATTGTTTTGTTTTTTGCTAGAAATCGCTTAACGGAGGAACTTCGGGTTCAAGATCTGATAAAGATAAGAATTCGGAGGCACTCGGCGTAGCTTCGGTAAGTGTAAATTATACCACTCTTAATGTGTTTGAAAGTAATTATATTTAAGTTCAATATCTTTTGTATATGGTTTGTTTTTAAGTTTTGCGCAAAACTACACGAGGGCTATCTGCGCTAGCCATCCCTAATATAGTAGTGTAAGACAAAAGAGAAGGCAGCTAGTCATCACCACCCAAGGGCTACTCTTTTACTAACGAATAGTGGGATGAACCGTAATGCTATAACGACTCTACGGCTAAAAGGTAGAGCATGTTTTGTGTGACAGAGATTCGAACCCGCGTCCTTCAGATTACGAGGCGAGCGCTTTAACAACCTGGCCATACCGGGCCTTTTCATGTGGAATGTCGGTTTGCTATTATCGTATTTGCTGTGATTTTTATAGAAAGTAATTTGTTCATTGTCGTTAATTAGGTTAAACCAGTAAACATAAAATATTTATAAATAAATGTTAAACCAACCAAGCCTGTTAGCTTATCGCTGAAAGTATTTTATTGCAATTAATTACAGCTTTTCAACTTAAGTTGATGTTTAACTGGATTGTGTACTTTGTGATAGGGCAATAATTATCGTAACAAAATAATTGTATGTTAAACACGATTCAGTAATATATTTTAATATAAAACCACATGAAACAGATTCTGGTAATTTATTTTGATTTGTCACTCGATTTAGGTTATTTAAGAATTTGTCGTTTAACGGTAACAGAAAAGTGATTGTATATTGTTTCCGTTATCACAACATTGGTTTGTTGTTCAACTCAACATTACACAATGTGTAGTTTCTGTTTTCTGCACACCACTGTTAGCGAAACCCAATTTTTAGCGACATAAGCCACCTGTCGTACCGATAAATCGCTGGGGACGTATTAACAAACAGCATTTTGACAAACATTTCTTTTTTTTATATAAATATATGCAACGTAAATAAAAACAAAACAAAACAAAACAAAAACAAAGATTGTTGCAACGTGTGCTGTGTGGGAAAACTGTTTATTGGTGAATTCTGTGTAGCACCCTAGGACACTCGGTGCGCAAGAAAGAACAAACACACAATAATCCATTGTTTAATGAAAAACGTTTCTTATTTTAGAACCATTTAACACATGTTCCAAATTCGTAAATGTGTATAATTCTTCTTTTATTCGTGTACGTTGGAAACAAGTGTTCAGGTAATTAGTTCGCGAGAAAGAGTGGCGTAAGCGCTAATGCTCGTTCTTCGTCTGCGGACAAGTACAATAAGCACCTCACTAGCTCTAGAAAAAAAACATTTTTTTACAGCCAAGAAATGGTAAAAAACAACAAATTAACGCACACCTTTTTGCGCACGTGCTCACTAAGTATTTACGTAACGATCATTGTGGAGAATGTTACGATTTTGATAGATTGGTTGATTGTTTAGAATTAAGCACAAAGCTGCACAAGGGGCTATCTGTGCTTTGCCCACCACGGGTATCGAAACACGGTTTTTAGTGTGTAAGTCCGCAGACATACTACTGTGCTACTGGGGGGCGTTACGATTTTGAAGTTGAAGGCAACTCTTTGTAGTTGATTAAATATGAAGTTACAAATTTGTAATTACGAACATATGTTCTTATTAAGAAATTCATGAAACTGTTCCTTTTGTACACTGATATTTATTTTTGTGTTTTGTTTCTTGAAGTATTAAAAATTTAATGTAAAAAAAACGTGAATTTTTTTCAAATGTTTAAAGGACTCAGGTAGGAGATTGAAACACTTTTTAACTTAAGCACAAATCACTGGACAAAACTATAACGGATGCATAGATTATACAGATAATTGCACGTTTAAACTGAAAATTTCGTTGTTTTGCACTGTAGTTAAAATTAAGGTCTTCAAGTTTACTGGCTCACTAAGTAATTAATTATGTATTTTAAGTATATTTTAAAAAAATAAGAATATTGTATAAAAAACAGACTACAGAAACCATGAAGTTGGAAGTCAATAACTTTCTTTGCTTCTGGTTGTGAAGGGATTCTGCAGTTGTTCAGTTAAGAATAATAACTTTAGAACAAAAGCCATTTAATTGTTTTTAAATTATTTGTAAAATGGCCTCGACACTAGGTTTGGTTTGATTTGAATTTCGCACAAAGCTACACGAGGGCTAACTGCCCCATTTTAGCAGTGTAAGACTAGAGGGTTGTTGTTTTGTTGTTTTGAATTAAGCACAAAGCTACACAATGGGCTATCTGTGCTCTGCCCACCACGGGTATCGAAACCCGGATTTTAGCGTGTAAGTCCGCAGACATACCGCTGAGCCACTGGGGGACAAGACTAGAGGGAAGAAAACAGTCATCACCACCAACCGTCAGCTTTTAAGCTACTCTTTTACCAACAAGTAGTGGGATCAACGAATACATTATAATGCTCTCACGGCTGACAAGGCGAGCATGTTTGATGTGACGGGGATTCGAACCCGCGACCCTCAGATTATGCCGAGTCGCTCGACACTAGGAAAAATCTATGGTAGAGCAATTTTGTTGTTTTTTTCCATGTTCACGTAATTCTATTCTTGGAGAAAAATCATTCGTGTTACGTTATTATAAAAAGTATGTGCTTCGGCAGACATATTTATGGAAATGGTTTTTTTTTTACTTCCTTAAGGTTTACGTCTTGAAATTTTTGAATCTGTCTTTGGTTTTATATTTGGAACAGCTAATTAGACCAGAAAGGTGTTCAGCTAAAGATTATTAACGAATAAAACACTGTTTTGTGGAGAAATATCTTTCTCGGGACAAACCTTTTAGATACTTCTCTCCAGCTCCGTTGCAGCTTTGAACGACTTTAAAATTATTCTACTTCTACATGAAATCCAATAAACATTGATCAAGTGAACAGTTTATAAAGAGAAAACAAACAAAACAACTGGACCGAGAACTGACATTAATTTCTTTTAGTCTGTCAGCCTGGCATGGCCAGGTGGTTAAGGCACTCGACTCGTAATCCAAGGGTCGCGGGTATCGCATCCCCCCCCACATCAAACATGCTCGCCCTTTCAATGGTGGGGGCGTTATAATGTAACGGTCAATCCCAATATCCGTTGGTAAAAACGTAGCCCAAGAGTTGGCGGTGGGTGGTGAATATTAATAAGCTGCTTTCTTTTCTTCGCGCGAAATTCAAAACAAACCAAAACGTTTAGTCTGTAACGTTCCTTTTCCTTCAATCTGGAGGGTTTATAACACTAAAAACCGGGTTTCGATATCCGTAGGGCACAACACAGATAGCCCATTGTGTAGATTGTGTACTACAAACAAATAAAAAAATACATAAGATTGCGTAATGTTTGTGGGTTAGAAGATCTGAAACAATTAGCTTGAAATTGACGTAAAACACTCGCCGCTTGATAAACGTAGTTTAGAAAATTAGTAGATTTCTATTTAGATATTATACATCATAGAAAACAGGTCTGGATACTAAAACAATATTTTACTTTATTAAACGTTTAATATGCACGAGCACGAAAAGCTCGGTAGCAGTAAACACTGAATCAAAGAAACAATATATTTTGTTAAGAATATTGGTTAAGAACTTCATTTTGCTTGATATCATTGGCTTGACGCCACGGCCTTGCCGCCCACTAAAACTGGCTGTCACAAGAAGGGAGAGAGAGGAAGGGGGGTGTAAGAAGACGTGTTGTTTCCATAGTCGATCGTTCTCTCTCACTCTTTCTATTACCTGGTTCTGGTATACCAGTGTATAGCCCTGAATTTTAATGAGGCCTATTTTAGATCTACTGTAAATATATCTGGGCGAGACAAATGTGCAACTTTTATACTAGATTTTCAATGTTTTAGCTATGGTTTGTGAAATCATAGCATTTTCCTGGGACCAAGCCAATACCAAAAAAAATGATATATGCCAAACCATAAACATTTTCAGTTCATAAATTTTTGTTCAGGTTAAGACGAATACATTCTTTAGCCTTATAAAGTTATGCGTATTATAACGTAGCCCTAATTTTGATGAAAATTTTGTTTGTTTGGAGTTAGCTAATTGTGTAGCCCCGTGTGTTTACCACTGATATCGAAACTCGATTTTAGCTTTATAAGCCCACAGATTATGCTAAGCCTCTGATAAGCATTAAAGTAATTATTTTATATTTAGAAAGTTTAAGTGCATTTAGAGTAACAGTACGAATTCCGTCGTGTGTCTGAGGCCAAAATATGTACAGATTCCGAAAGGTGATTTACCACTTGCGCCAAGGTGACCACAATTTTTTGTAAAGAAGATGAATTTATGACCCCTCTTAAGTTTTAGGGATAATTGTTCACTTATGTGCTATAAATTATGCACAAAAACTATGAAACTTATTATTTGATTGTCTTGGGTAAAATCATTGTTGTAAAATATGGGAAACATAGTAAAATCTTTGCTAAAATGATGTCATTTCGGCGAGAGAATGTTTGGATTTACAATGCTAAAATCGGGGGTTTTATTCCCACGGGGCAACAATATAATGTATTCTCTTTTAGTTCATACTTATCAACGTAATCACGTAAACATATGTATAAACTTCAACCACAATAGTGTGAATAATGTTTAACATAAAACAAATCTTATCTCTGTCTTTACCCTCTAGTTTTTAAAGAGTTTTCAATATTCTGGGGTAACAATAAAATAATGATACTCGAATTTTTCCCTAACAAATCGTGGAAAGTATTCTTGTTTAAAATATAACATGGACCATGTGTGTCCTTTTTACTTAACAATAATGTATTCTTGTTTAAAATATAACGTGGACCATGTGTGTCCTTTTTATTTAACAATAATGGAATTATCATTTACAAGAAAATATTTTCAGAGAGTTCGCATTGTGTGTTGTCAACAAGAATTATTACATACTATTTTATTTTAGATACGCGAAGTAAGTGTTTATGTCCACCTTAACTGCATTAGTAATTAGTAATGAATGCTTAACTGAATTGACAAAATTTGTCATTCAGTGATGACCAGTGCAAGAAATTCTTTGCTTTCGGCTCCAACTATTAAGGGCCCGGCATGGCCAGGTGGGTTAAGGTGTGAAGGTTCGAATTCCCATCGCACCAAACATGCTCGCCCATTCAGCCGTTTGGGCGTTATAATGTAACGGTCAATCCCACTGTTCGTTAGTAAAAGAGAAGCCCAAGAGTTGGTGGTGGATGGTGATGATTAACTCCCTTCCCTCTAGTCTTACACTGCTAAATTATGGACGGCTAGCGCAGATAGCCCTCGAGTAGCTTTGCGCGAAATTAAAAAAAACCCTACAAGCAAACCAACTATTAAGAGGTATTGCGTAGCATAAGATATAAAATGTTTAAAGTTGTATCCATAAATGCATTATTATTAGAGAAAGTTCAGTGTCTAGCAAAGACAAGTCAGTAGGATTGCGTGAGTTTCACAAATAGGAAAATTTAGTATGCTTTTAGCATGAAATGTATTAAGTATAAAAAAATTAAATATTCTGGTGATATTTTTCGCATTAACTTTTGTCAATACTTGACGTCAGAAACCACTGAAATAATGTCTTATCTCATTATTCAAAATAAAAAGATTAGATAGTTCCTTAAGTAACGTTAAGCCTTGTAATTATTGTGAATATCCCATTTTTACAACCAACAAAATTATTTCATTGAAGTAACTCAGTTCATCGAATCATAAATTCTAAGATATTTTTAATTGTAAATTATTAAACAAATTCATTGGTTAATAACTTGTCAAGAGTTCTAGCGGGAATGTTACATTTTGAGATGTGAATATAATTTTGAGTCAGAAAACACCTTAAAACCTTTTGGTTCAGATACAAGGTTAAATCTCTTGAACTAGCATACGAAATGCGTGTACCTGTTTTAAAAATCTAAAGAATGTGTGAAATCTGTTTTCTATGGTTGTCTCACAACATTCTTTGTCTGCGTAGCGTTATATCCAAATTTCGAATATTGTATGCAAATAGCGTTATCGTTGTTGACTGGATATAGCTTGAGTATCACTAAGCCTAATTAGGTATATAGGTCGTGGCTACGTTAAGGTGAGATTAACGAACCATGATTTGTCAACAGTTTAACACGTACTTACATACTATATATTTAAACTTAGTATCATCAACGAAAACTGCAGTGAGGTAACATTTTTAATTACACAGTTATTTCACAATCTGTACGCAGTAACACCTTTAAAAAGGGCCATTCTCATTTCTTTCTCCATTTGGCAACTTTAAGAGTCCAACCTACTTCTATTGGGAAGGATAATTTTGTGTCGAACTCCATAAACTAAATACAGTAAAAACGATTACATTGTGTTATATTAATTATATTATTAATTCTGTGAAAACGGTCCATGACACAGATCATGCCACACAAACTTTCAGAAAATATTAAAAGTGTTTTACGTTTGTACTGATAGCTACGAATTGTTGCCAGGATTGAAAGCTGCTAAACTCCTTGTGTCTTTTTATCGTTAAAAATACGAGAGAAAATAGTCACTGTAACTGAAAAAAACCCGGAAAGGAAAACGTTCTGTTACATACGTGAATAAAATTAGTTCAAATAAGTGTAATATATATGTATATGTAGCTGTCTTATTTAAAAAAGGTTTAAATACCATTGGTATGTTAATTAAAGTTGAGTTTCAAGGTTTAAAAGTTTAATTTTTATCCAAAATAATGTGTGTTTTTTTCCTTCACTGAAGAAAAGCGGTATTAGAAACAGCGTACCAATCAACATTTTTGGGTATGGCAGACCTAAATCCATGGTATGCATTTCCGGCGCACAGTAGTTTCATGTTATTCGGTTTCAGTGTCGGGAATGAATGATTACAGAGAAAGAACCTTGTATGTATCAGAGTCCTCTGTATTATTGGTCAGTTGTAACTGGCGTTTCAAATTCTGGGAATCGAATAGAATCGCCTGCCCGAGGGAAACTTTGGCGGTCAACACCAACGTGACCTCGAGGCCGTTGTTAACTTTTGCCAAGAATACCATTCAGTAGCGCAGTGTTTCTACCAGACCTTTTTCAGTAACAAGAAAATGAAAACATGTCTCTACCCTGGAAAAAGAGAGAGGCCCATCTATCTAAAGCGTTAGAATTTCATTGTATTTTAACGTGGCTTACAAAACTTTTTATCTTAGAATATTTATTTTTTACTGTCATTAAAGAATTCAACTAATATTTAAGGAATGACATTTATACAATAGATCCAAATGCGTGTTTTCATTTCAGTATTAATTGTTTCATTGTATACGAATACGTTTTTTTGGAATCAATCAAAATGTAAATTTATTTTCAATTTTACGTTTTCTTGTAAACTTTAGTTAAAGTAATTTTTTTTCTATTTTATATTCATTACTTGTTAATTTATTTAGGGTGTTTGTCTATGCCCATTATTGTAGGTTTCAGTACTTAGAATATTAATATCTGAAACAATATTATACAATGACACTTAAACCTTATTTTATTTTTAAATGGCCCCCCAGTGGCTCAGCGGTATGTTTGTGGACTTACACGATAAAATCCGGGTTTCGATACCCGTGGTGGACAGAGCACAGATAGCCCATTGTGTAGCTTTGTGCTTAATTCTAAAAAACTAAACTATTTTTAAACCAAGCGTTTGTGTTTCACATTGGCTTTTGTTTTCACTCTATTTGTACGATCGCCTGCAGACGAAAGACACTTTTGTTTTATGATTTTTACTCACAAGTTTAATGAAATTAACTGCAGTACGTTCAAAACTGTGTCAATTATGTAATTTGTTTGTAATAACCATTCTATGTTGGGTAAATTCGGATGTCATGGTGATGTCCCCATAGATTTCCAGTTGGTGAAGACTTCCTGAATTTCTTCTGGTTGTAAAGTTAACCAAAGATTAATGTTTAATTTGCGTTTGAATTGCAAGCGCGACATATAGTAGCAGTTCATTTATGTTTTATTCCTGAAAAAAACAAACGGATTTCATGTCATAGAGGTCACTGCATCTTACTTAGACACTAGATCTGTCTGAGCAGATATGGTCAAGCTTTTGGTCAATAGTTTTTTGTTAAAAGCTGTAGTACTGCTCAGCATGCTCAGACAAATACACCGTATTGTTTTTAGTTTGTTGAAAACTAATTTCATCATTAGAAGAGCGTAGTAGTACTGTTCAGTATGCTCAGACAAATACACCGTATTGTTTTTAGTTTGTTGAAAACTAATTTCATCATTAGAAGAGCGTAGTAGTACTGTTCAGCATGCTCAGACAAATACACCGTATTGTTTTTAGTTTGTTGAAAACTAATTCCATCATTAGAAGAGCGTAAGAGAAAAGTAAACTGTAAACCACTCCTCGAGGTCCTTCATGAACTTCTGTAAAGAAGCGAACTTTACTTTCAGGTTCTCATAAGAAAAGTAAAACTGCCTCAAGAAGCCTAGCCTGTCTCTTTCAACTCTTGTGTTTTTTGTCTTATTATCTTCAGAATAAAACACACAAAATATTAGAGATATTATTATGTTTATTCCTCGAACATTCGTGTGAACTTGAATTAAAACATCCTTCACTCCATCAAGAAATTAACAAATCATAACCCATATTCCAATATAACTCTTTCATTCGTTAGTACTTTGGAATAATACTAAATTTTCCTTTGAACACATTGTAAGTTAATATCCTTTCTTAAATTAAATCATACAATGTATTCCAGTCAAGAGCTCACCTTGGATACTTTGAGTGAATTTACTTTTCCAAGACCGTCTGTTGTGTCCATCCATGCTACGTGTGATCTAAATAAATTACGATAACCGAAATTGATGCTAATAACGTCCCAATCAGTATCGTTAATGCTAATAATATAAAGCAAAGCACTGGCCCCTGATGCACTCCACTATTAATAAGAGTCCAGTTTGACTGGACTTTTAAAATAACACGTTGCTTTCTCTCATTCAGTCACCTTACAATCAGATTACGTAGCTTTGCCCAACCTGGCATGGCCTAGTAGCTAGGGCATTTGACCTGCAATTTTTGAGGATCGTGGATTCGATCTCGTGTCATCGTACATCTTCGCTCTTTCAGCTAAAGGGTCGTTATAAGTGGTTAATTCAATTTTTCTTTGGTAAAAGAGTGGCCTGAACGTTGGAAGAGGGTGGTGTGTCGTCTTATCAAACGCTCTTTAAAATGCTAATTATACTAATTCCACTCTATTTCAATTTTCCAATTTATTTTCCTATATTTACTAGTTAAATATTGGGGTTTTCAAGAATTTTCAAATGTGTAGATGTTTAATTATAATTTTAGGAAAAACGTAGATTTTAAAAAAATCAATTAAAAACAATTACAAAACCATATAAATCCCAGCGCTTTCGAAAGGTGGATTTTTGTTCATGAGGGCCAAACTATATGTGTGTGTGTGTGTGCAGGCTTTTTTAGATCTCTTGTATGATGCTAATTTTGAACGTTCTATTTTTATTTACAATCCTTTGTGGCATCAAACTTTTTATTTCATGACTGTTTATATTCGCCAGAGAAAGAGCATCCAGGTCCGGAACATTAAAAACATCTGTTTATAGTTTGCAAATTGTTTTATGGTCTTAGACTGATTTCGATCTGATAGTATCACAACGATATGTGTATGAAATTTAATCTACACAAATGACTTACAAACAACAGTGTAAATTAAATCTTACGATTTAGTATTACGCCTAATGTTTTAACCTGGGTAATTTGACTTAATCTATGTAACTGAAATAAGTTTTAAGAATGCTATCTCCAGTAGACGGTTATAATTAACAGCTACATGTATTTCTAATTTCCTTGGCTCACAGTTGAAAAGTATTTCGTCCCATACCCTCATTATTTCTTTATCTTGAAACTGTTATTCTGTGAAGTATATTTTTCTCTAGACCTAAAATATTTCAAATGTAATGTTTTGTGTAAGACTGAAAGCACATTTCAAGCTATCATGGTGGTGCAATTATCAGTGTTGTTTCCTTTCACACTTGTGAACCTAGAACTTTTCCGTTAGTAAAAACGCTCAGAGATGTGTGAATACACATAGAATTGAAGATGTTTTGGTGATTTTATTCCAGTGAAGGATATGTATTATTACGTTATATATCCAATATAATTTGTACATTTTACATCCTTTTTAACAAAATTGTTGTGCTGTGATCATTTTTTTTTAAATTAAAGATACTCTTTCGTGGAAACTAGGAATAACCAATTATTTCAACTATTTACAAAAGTGCTCACCATTTCTATTCATTATTTGGCATTAATGCGCATGCGTATGACGTAAGCAAGAAAATCATCCATTCAAGTTCTCTCCTTGTCATATCCTTCTTACATATTACGTCTGTTAAAAAAGGTATTTTATTGCTGCTATTGTTTTTATTATTATAACAATTTAGCACTGATTATATTTCATTTATTGAAAGTAATTTCAAGGGCGGTACCCTCCGTTTTTCTGGTGAAGAGGCTGAGGAAGGATATATAAAAAAATGAGGGTAGTAAGCTACAACTTACGGGCACACATACTGTGGTATTTGGAAAGTAAACCATTTTTAACATCATTCGTTCGGTGGGTGCGTGAGCCACAGGGTACGTTTTTTGGTAGCTTTAGCCCCTGATAATTTTGTTTATGTGCTTGTTTTAATTAAAGAATACGCTTGCTTATAGTACCCTTAAATTCGGCCCCTTCAGTTTCAACTGACATATTGGCACTATATTATCGTTAGCCACCTGGTGTTAGCTCTGAGCTCTCAATATTTGAGTCATGTGTTCTAAAGTAGTTCAAACATGGTTCCTAATTATATTCGAGCATGATTATACTTAGAAGAAAGGAAAAGTTCGAGCAGCGCTCTAAATAAAACATTGGGGGGTTGTGGTAATGAGTTACTTGTTACATTAAAACCATTCAGGACTCCTTTGTCGTTTGGAGATGTTATGTTTTATAGTAGTGGAAAGAGCCTGTCAATTTTGATATTATAATGAAATAAATTTTAATTTTGCACAGTAACATATTGAAATACACGACATTATCAGCTTATTCCAGTATTTAACGTTTTAGACACTATTGAATATTACATCTGCTATTTAAAGAAATGTTTGGAAGCTTCTGTTTACTTATTCATGTAATTTTTTGGTTGATGGGATAATTATAGTTTAACGATAAAACGTATTTTGTTTCTAAAGCTCTGTTTATATCTTTCACATTGTTGATGTGATAACTCTCATGTCAATTATGATTCTAAAACAGTCGCAACTTCACTTGAAAACAGTATATATATATATGTATATAAAGTTAAGATTACATTTTTGTACTTTTATTATACAGAATAATACTACACATGTCACTTGTATTTCATTTATTGGTGCAGTAATACTGTTACCAGCACCTTTCGATTTGAAAAACAACTTTTTTATTAACGTATACGAGAGATTTCGTTCTTTCTTCAGCCGCATGCTGCCTCATATACTTGTAGAATATTCCTGTTATTATTTCTTCTATATATTCCTTTGAGAAATAGTGATTCAGGAAGAATGAGTAAAGAGAATATTATTAAATGACTCTTACTGGAACAGTTGTCCGTGTACCAAAAATTGGACAAAGAAACTGACGAACACTTGACTCTTAGGTTAACGAAAGTTTAGCGTATAAATATTTTGTGCTGTTTTATTGTAAAGCTCACGTAACTGTTTACGTATAAATATTTTGTGCTGTTTTATTGTAAAGCTCACGTAACTGTTTACGCACAGACTAGTCTTAGTGGGGTATTATAGCTGTTTTTGTTTTTTGAATTTCGCACAAAACTACTCGAGGGCTATCTGTGCTAGCCGTTCCTAATTTAGTAGTGTAAGACAAGAGGGAAGACAGCCAGTCATCACCACCCACCGCCAACTCTTGGGCTATTCTTTTACCAACGAATAATGGGATTGACCGTCACTTTATAACGCCCTCACGGCTGAATGAGCAAGCATGTTTGGCGCGACGGGGATGTGAACCCGCGACCCTCAGATTACGAGTCGCACGCCTTAACACGCTTGGCCATGCCGGGCAAGAGGGTATCATAAAAACAGGAAATAATATAACCAACGCTCCAAGAGCGTTTAGTCTTTCTACCTCCATGTACAACATCGGTTCTATAGCCACTAGATAATGGAATTATATACAGTGTATAAAATTGAAATACAGAAAATTGATGCTTCAGCATATTATTACAAAATGGATAACTGTAATACAGCATCTGAAATTACCATGAACATATTAACTGAATTATGCTTCTACTATATTTTCCTAGTCTTATATCATAACTTGAATACTTTTTATTTCTTTTGCTGATAAAACTGTAAAAATTAAAACACGAAATTTAGCACATGATAAAATATTGGATGTTTCGTTTTTAAGGAAATTATGGTTTTTATATTCTATACGTCAGATGTTGTAATATGATTGTTTAGCTGTTATTAGCTCCAAATTCACAAAGTTGTCGGTTACAGGTAGCGACAATACTTAAGGTTTCAAATTACTGGGAGTATGTTCATGGAACAATGTATTCATTAATGTGAACCGAGTTTAACTTTATTTATTAAGGGCTATATGCGCATTTTGACAATTTTGTTTTAACAAGATGTAACGCAATTATTGTTTGTTATACGAAGAAATAACTCGCGTAAAGATATTTTAAAAACTTGATGAATAATTAATTTATTAGATGATTTATTGGTAGTAATATTCGTGAAGTGTTGAAGTAATTGACTGTCCCAAAAGTTTTAAATATTATGTAAGTGTTGGGTTATTACACAGGAAATCAATAACATTCAGGGGCGTAGCAAGACCCAGTAAAACCTGTCTCAGCCGGAAATTGCATAGGACGGAAACCTGTACAAGTCGTAAATATAAATTTTTTCACCATTATCTTAAGATTTCTGTTATAAAAGGTTCTCTATATGGTGGAACCTGCGGAACGCGGACGGAAAACTATCTTTCACCTTCCTCATCTGTCAATAAGTAGGATTAGAATCTGCCCAAGACGGAAAAATGTTTTTGATTAAATAATAATTTCCTGTTTGTTTAATAATTTTTAAATATTAATAAGTTCTTGTTTAATTAATTTGTTTAAATACTAATAAATTCTCAGGCATTTTGTTGCAGTAAGTATTGGTTAAATATATTCTCTTATTTTTTTCTGCCGCTATTATTCCGGAGATCGCTATTCGAAAGAACGATTGACTGTACGTTTGGTCGCATTTGCTGTTAGGAAATTAGAGGAACCATGGGTAATAGGTAAAAGTGAAAATTCGCGCTGTTTCAAAAATTTAAAGAAGAATCAACTTCCTGTGGAATGGAAAGCGAATAAAGTGTAGATGACAAGTGCTATATTGGAGTAATTTTTTTATCAAATTAAACAAAAGAATGGAACAAGAAAATAGGAATATTTTACTTTTCTTAGATAATGAAACTTGTCATCCAAAAGTTCAACTTTGAAATGTTCGTTTAGTCTTTCTACCTCCATGTACAACATCGGTTCTACAGCCACTAGATAATGGAATTATATACAGTGTATAAAATTGAAATACAGAAAATTGATGCTTCAGCATATTATTACAAAATGGATAACTGTAATACAGCATCTGAAATTACAATGAAAATTGACATGCTAGATGCAATTGCAGTTTTAAGTCATTCAATCAAATGCGAATAAAGTGCTTTCGAAATTGTGGATTTATTCTTGATAATGGCGGAGATTTTTGAGAACTTGTTCATTACGACGATTCTAGTGAAATCTAAACTATGATTAAGAAGATTGATACAGATGATTCTGTGAACGCGGAAAGTTTTGTGAACATTGACAAGAATGTTTTAACAGAAACTGATGAAATTGATTTAAAATCTATAATAGAATCACAAGACGGTGACAGTGTGAGAGATTCAGAAAATGAATAAAATGGAAAAGTTAGTAAGGAAATAGAAATTCCTTCTTCATCGCAAGTGTTGAGTTATATTAGCACTATCAAGTTGTATGCAAAAATGAAGAGGGAAAATGAACTTCACAAAAAGACCATACAATTGGCGTTCTCTTTTAACCACATGAGAAAGTCCATTTCAAAAACAACGAAACAGTTGAAACTGGACACTTTCTTCAAATAAATTTGATTAAGATTTTGTGTACTTATGTATATATTGAACGACTATTTTTGTTCTCATTTTAATAATATAGCATAAACAGCATAATAACTTTATTTATTCATAAACGTCTTTCTTCCATTGAGACAAGCAAATTTAACGTTCCACTAAAAAAGAATATATATTTCAGGAAATTCGTGTTCACTGTCTAAACCAAAAAAACCTGCTTAAGCCTGAAAGTTTACACGGTCCTTGTGATTCCGTCTTATACAGGTTTTACTGTATTTATTCTGCAGTATTTAATTTCATATAACCTATAATTAAGTAGTTTAACTTAAATTATAAAACGTTAACATTATTTCAAAGAGTTCAGTGTTGTTGAAGTTCATGTTTTAAAACAGTCTCTTAATGAAGATAAGTATTCTGATGTTTTGATAGTGTAAATCTGTTTCGTAAATCTTTGCGAGGAAGTCTCCTGCACTGTAAGTTTAATCACCTGTTAAAGTAGGTGACGATCCTTGTGTAATACAGGGCGAAACGTATTGACTATTTGGTTAAGCCTATTAATGCTGTTGTTTAGTTGTCTTGATATTATATCTATAATACGGAATAACAAATCCACTTTAAGTCGTTCTTATCGTCATCCAGTCACTGGTCAACATTCAACTCATCAAAATATCTCTTTACTTGAGGCATTTGCTTGGACTAAAGTTCTATATTAATTAGTGTTCCAAGTTGTGAACGTTTTTCTTGCCCTACGTTTAGCTGTTCCAAATTTGCTTCTCAAAGACGCTATTCCGTTATAAGTTTGTTTTTTTTTATAGCAATTCAGATGTCTTGTTCAGCTCCTGTTTGTTTAATTGGATGAACCATCATAGTGAAATCATTATTTTAATTGTGATGAGAAACAACATTAAACTCATTCAGACGTTTTAGTAAACTGGCTTCGTCACGAACACGAGATTTTTCACTTGTAGCCATCAAAGCTAACAAACAATCGTGGCGTGAAGACCACCAATGAAACTTAATTCTTTAATATTGTAATAGAATTGGAAACCAATAGTGCTGCCAATAAAACCAACTTCCTAATGCTGTTAAAAGACTTACTGAAACAAATCATAAAAGTTTTAAATTTCTAATAGAAACTGAACAAGGCCATTTAGTACCATATCTAAATTGTGTGCTACACAATAAATTTCATAAAATGTTGTTGTTTTGAAGTTAAGCACAAAGCTACACAAAGGGCTATCTGTGGTCAGCCCACCACGGGAATCGAAACCCGGATTCTAACGTTGTAAGTCCGCAGACAATTCCATGATTAACTATGTATTTTAATTTCAGTTCGTTTACTGCTATCAGCTGGTCTAATTATTATTATATATCCTCTTACGTGTCTTATCTAATCTTTTTGGTAAAATAATTGAGTAAAACATTGCACACTTTACACCGCTGATTATCGTTCTGAACGTGATGTGCTAATATTTTAATAATTTCATTCTATATCGTAAGACTAAAACGGGTCTGCATTTAAAATCCGAGAAAAATAGCTTTATCAGATGGATACTTGCAAGTAGGTAATTTAGCAGTAAAGTTAACAGTGCTATTAACTAACATTCAGTTCTGTTATTTTATTGGGAGTACCATTATAATTTAGGACATGTGTAAATTTAGTTTTATAGATGTCATTTGATTTATTATTTTCCTCAAAAACTTGTATTTTTTTCTTTAAAATCATATTTAGAGTTCTTTAGGTACTTTCTAAGCCTAAGCCTACGTAACTGTTATACCTATATCGGGACAACTAGGCTTAAGTTAAGCCTGTTTTTCACAACCATCCATTTTCTTAACACTCTTGAAAACGAAATTATTTTCGGTAAACTGTGGCCTTGGAATTCTACACCGCGTTTTATTTTTCCCCTTAAATATACTTGATTTGAGGTTGATCGTGTTCTCTGTTTGACTTAGAAGTTTTAACCTACTTTATTACTTCCTGTTTTCAGCTCTCTGTGTTTGTTAAGTCAAGAGTCGAAGAATTAAACTCACCTCAAAGTTGTTTTAACATGTTGTTACTGTTTTATTACATTAATAAAACTTATACATTCATGACCGACTCAAGTACTCTCTTAATTTCGTGTAACTCGACACAATTTAAACACTAATATGTGTCCTTTGATAGATCGTTCAGGCAGAGTATTCATGATGAAACTTTGTAGAATGGACGGCAAGTGCCTGTTGTGGAGACAAAAGTGTAGAGGACGACGTTTCGAAACTCTTACTCCTTTCGTCTTCACTTCTGAAGTTGCCGTACATTCTCCAAAATTTCATCGGAAACGTGTGTCATTATAAAATTGGTCAAAGTGGAAGGAACTCAGTCATGTTATGTCGATTTTACGTTTTTAAAGAAAGAATTAATTTTACGACAATAGCTCGAGCGCACATCTAGTGTTTCTGTGTTCCATAAGTAATGCATCCCACATTATTTATTGTTACCCATATTAGTTGGACTGTTGGATACATAGAATATGCTTGCTTTAAGTTTTATTCTGCATTATTTTACTTTTATTATCGAGATTGTTTTTACATTATTAGTTTATTACACGTATTTAGGTCAAACTTAAGCATCATTAGCATAGAAGAGAGAGACGTGGTTAACCAGGTTCATTTTTCGTTTTGTTCTAAATACTTAGCTTTCTCTTATTGGAAGTTAACATTCATCATTATTTTAATAAAAAATCACAATTATTAGCAGCCAACCAACAAACCAAACTTAACAATGAGCACTGAGCACAACACATGAACACAAACTTACTTCACTTTATCACATTTTAGCTTGCAAACGGTCATACAATGCTATTGACTATTTTAGACAATATATATACAAGTGCAGTTATTTTTAAAACTTACTTAATCCTTAATTTACATGCGAGAAACTAATGTTTTACATTGTTGTTGTTGTGCTTTAACTTTTGATACTTTATCACTTTAATTTTTATAGTTTTTGTTTTGTAAATTTGTTATAGCTGACTTGAGACTTATTAGCAAGTGGTCCCTTGACTCGTGAGACCTGGGTGCTTTGCTGCCTTTTCGCCTGTAGCCCGGCATGGCCAGGTGGTTAAGGCACTCGATTCCTTATCTGAGGTTCGCTAGTTCGTATTCCCGTCACACCAAACATGCTTGCCCTTTCAGCCGTGGAGGCATTATAATTTCATGGTTAATCCAACTATTCGTTGATAAAAAAGAGTAGCCAAAGAGTTGGCGATAGATGGTGATGACTCGCTGCCATCCATCGTGTAGCTTTGAGCGAAACTCAAAAACAAACTAACAATTAAAACAAGTAATATTTCTTAAGATTTCCACAGTTCCGGATGTATTTACTTTCTCTTTATAAATAAGCTTATCGATACACTGAGACTTAAATTTTAACAGGATACAATTTTAAAATGATAGTCTATGTATTAGTTTATTTTAATAGAATACTGCCTAAACTTAATTCACTTAGATTTTTGAGCCATACTAATTATGCACTAACACACGCACAATTCAATTGAGAAATGATACTTTTTGCCGAGGAACAAGAAGAAATAAAAATTTTGTTACATAGTGTTATTCGTATTTGATTAATATAAAACACAATTACCTACTTGCAAAGGCAGATACTTTCTTAACTACATAACAAGCTTAAAAGTTAGAAGATATAAAAATGCGAATATAAAATTATGTCTTAGTGACTCTACCTATCGGTGTTACTGTTCCATTTAGTCAGCCATCATTTCTGTCTGAATATGTAATCCTTGAAACTTCTTTTTGAGAGCTACTAGTTGGCGGGCCATATCTAACCTCTCTTGATTGTAGTTCTCTAGTTAGCAACTTGTTGTAAGGTAGTAATTAATTTTCACTTGTCAGTTCTGCCAGTGATTCTTTGTTAACTCTCCGCAATCCTGAAAGAGAAAACACGCATTACAGTACAAGAGTCACTCAGCCGAGAATTAGGATGCACGGCTTTAAGTTACCATACATAAGCTCATGATATCCAAAGCACGTATGATCAACCTATGGATATGACGGCTGTGTAAATACATTCCTCTACCGTCATCAATAACCATCGAGTCTGTCGGACAGAACTCACAGATAGCTGCTGGGCTGTAGGATTCTAGTGAATCTATTAATTAAACTCGAAGTCGAAATACTATCCCGCAGAATCTCATTAGCATTCATTTGACCTACACCCCCTACCTCAATGAATTTTTGGTCCATTTGAATTGTAAATGTTATCTAACTTAGTACCTAACAAATAATTGTATTTTCCGATGTAAGTAACTCAAACAACGTTTGAGAAATTATTGGTTAAAAGTAATCTGAAACCAAAAGAGATTAAATCAGTTACATTCTTCTTTTTGTGTGTGTGAGAATTCTGATTTTTTTTTTCATTATTTGTTTTCTTTGATGATCATTAGAATATATATTCGGTTGTCATTCAATACAAGGTTAATGTTTCAAATGACTCTTCAGAACTTGATATGTATGTAGTTGGAATGTAATATTTTCTCGTTGAGAAAGATGAAACAACATTTTAACTATCGTGATTTCACCAAGTAAAAAGTACTGTAATCAGACATTTGTTGAAATAATTCGTGATGACGAAAAAGAAACCACTTGTAGCGAAAAATATGTGTGTAAAAACAGCTGATATGGGTTGAGAAAATTTTTATGTGGAGGAGCGAACAACGTTTCGACCGTCTTCGGTCATCGTCAGGTTCACAAAGAAAGAAAGAGGTAACTTACCGGTAGCTGACCACATGTTCGAAGGCGGTTGTGTAATTGTGTTAAGGAACGGAGAGGGCATGCTTAAATGTTGGATATATTTATTGATATAGGTATAAAGGTGTTCCTTTGTATTGGTTTATGTTGGGCTTAACTTCTGTATTGGAGAAACCAGATTCAAAGAACACAAAAAGTCACTTTCACACGTTTTCGAACACTGCAAATCAAATAAACACAACATGACCACAAGAAAATGCTCAAATACTAAATATTTGTTTTTGAATTTCGCACAAAGCTACTTTAGGGCTATCTGTGCTAGCCGTCCCTAATTTAACAATGTAAGACAAGAGGTAAAGCAGCTAGTCACACCATCCACCGCCAACTCTTGGGCTACTCTTTTACCAACGAATAGTGGGATTGACCGTTACATTATATAGCCCCCATGGCTGTAAGGGCAAACACGTTTGGTGCGACCGGGATTCGAACTTGCGACCCTCAGATCACGAGTCGAACGTCTTAACCCACCTGGCCATGCCGGGTAATAATAAATAAATAAAACAAACATCGACAAACGCAAAATTAAAGAAGTCTTACTTGTACAACAACTCAAGCCCAAAATTAACCAATACAAAGGAACACCTTTATACCTATATTAATATGTCCAACATCTAAGCAACGTCTACGTTCCTACACACAATTACACAACCGTCTTCGAACATGTGGTCAGCTACCGGTAAGTTACCTCTTTCTTTCTTTGTGAACCTCAAAATGACTGAAGAAGGTCGAAATGTTGTTCGCTCCTCTACATAAAAATTTTCTCTACCCATACCAATCGTTTTTAAATATATATATTTGTTAAATTATGTGAACAAATAATGTTTCTCATTAAAGGTGAATTTTACAGAAAACAGAAAATTTGCAGTCAAATGAACTACTCATACTGATTAATTTTGCAGGTTTACATTTTTTTATAAAAAAAATGTGTGCTAATAAATGAAACATAGAAGTTGGTGCAGAAAGAGCCATTTTCGAACGTCAATCCAAACGTTTTAGTTTTTACGTTTGCCGCTTGGAAAAGTACTGTGACGTAACAGTTGCCAAACAAACCGCCAACGCGAGCGCGTTGAATGTAAATAATCTTGGCCAGAGCATACAAAGAAACCGAGGCGGAGTCTGTTGCCCCCCAGTGGCTCAGCGGTATGTCTGCGGACTTACACGCTAAAATCCGGGTTTCGATACCCGTGGTTGGCAGAGCACAGGTAGCCTATTGTGTAGCTTTGTGCTTAATTCAAAACAACAAAACAACAACGGAATCTGTTTTGACTTTGTGTTCTGAACAGTACCGAGTAACGCCGTATCAATTCGAACCTACTCTGAACGAACCTGGAACAGTTACTTTTGACACAGATCTGACAAGTTCTAGTGATGAGGACAGTTCCACGAGCGAGAGTAGCGGAACTGTAAGTAACACTGATAGCGCCCAGGCTGGTTGCTAGTCGGTCATACCTCCAGTGGAAGAATGGTAAGCCTAAGTCATAACAACAAATATGGTCTGTATTATTACATGTGCAATTTCAAGCCACATGAGAATACCTGTACACCTCTGGAAACAGAATACCAGCCAGTCTGTGTCTCTCTTGGAATACTTGGGATAGGCTAAAACAATAGGTTTTTATTTCGGTATTGAAATAGTAACATTCTTTCACGGTTAGATTCAAATTAATGTAAATAACGTTATACATCAACTATTGCAACTTATGAATGTTTTATCTAACTATCATGATCTACTCACAAGAGTCTGAACAGACACACTCTGAAATGAGTCAGCTCTAGAATCTTGGTAGTCATCATCAGGGGTGGGCTGAATCACAACTTCCTCTACAGAAGTAGGAACTGTGTCATCAGCAGCAATTTCCTCTAAAAGCTGAAGAAACAAGATGATATATTAAAACAGCATGCTTTATGAGGTTTACATTTAATATGACAGTATCAAAGTACTGTGTTAAGATTACTTTTATTATGGTGAGTTATGGAAATATGTTATAGAGTTTATATTTGATTTTTTACAAGTCTGCAATTTTTTTAAAAATACATAACATGTACTTGATTACTTCAACATGTTCAAGACATAGTCTTATTTCAATTGATCTTGAAATGTTAAATTTGAAAAATGGAATTCTTCAAACTTTTCCACATTTAAAAATGATACAAAAACATCTACAGAATGATCTACCAGCTTTTAAACTTGGAATATACTCTATTTGGAATATATTTGTCCACTGTCTAGACTAGGAAATTAAGGTTTCACCGACTTTCAGACTGACAAGTGCAAAACACGCTCATGAATGTGAAATGTGTACGTCTAGTTACATTCTTCAAAAACTTGTACTTTTTAAATTTATATTATACAAAAATTCAAAAACAAAAACATTTCTAAGTAGTAGATCAATATTTCATTTGCAATAGTTTCGTTAATAAAGTTTTTGTTTGTAGTTTAAGGACAAAGCCACATAAGTGTGTGGTTTTCTATATGTTTGAAAGAAGAAAATTCCTAAATAGTGTGAGAACTGAATCCTTTCAGGCAGGGTTATTCTATGAGACGATTTTGCCTTTTCGTGAGCTGTATTTTGTATTGCACGCAGGCTACCTTCAAATTGAAATTATTTTAGGCAGGATTAGAGTAAATTAATATATGAGACCTTGGGCGTGGTCAAATACAACAGTCGAAAGTCTTTGACCTCCTGAATACAAAACTGTAATTAGATTTCAAATTGGTCAGGAGATGATGAAACTCCGAGTTAAAAATTGTACGTTGAAAAACACTCGGAGCCTTTGTATGAGCTGCTGTGTCAATCATTATAAGAAGCGAAACGTATACGAGTTAACCCTAACGTCCATGTAAACCACATTGATTTTAATGTCCACATAAAATATTTTAAGTTTACAGTCTTTTAATGATAGAAGTTTACGTCGGTAATATTGGTGCTGTTTTATTATAGATGCGATTTTCACGCTTTACTCAAAATAGATACTTGATAATAAAACTTCATAATTTGTTTGTCTTTTTTAGTTGTACGAGTTAAATGACGATCCTCACAGGAAGGAGTTCCTGGATGATCTCTTCCAGTTCATGCAGAAAAGAGGTGAGTTTAGTGTGGCACTACTTCCGTCTTACAAACAGTATTCACAAAGTACCTTTAAAACTCTTAAATTATTCGATCTTCAAGAAAAAAAATACGTGAAATTAGGTGTGTTTTTTAAGTTTAGTTGAAATTTGTATCTTAAATGTTCTACTTAGCATTGTGGTGTTTTGTTGTTATCGATATTTTATTTTCCAGATTATGGTAACATTAACCTGTTCAGTACCATAGACGAGATAACTCGTCTAATACGATCGGTAACACCGTGCCACGGGCGAGTTAAGTCGTTCTCAATAATACCTAACTTAAACGCTAGATGTCAGCACCATACATGGATTTGACCTACTTACGTATTGTTTCACTTTCGATCGAAAATGGCGTCACGAAAAAGTTACAAAATGAAGAAACATAAGAGTTGTATTATAGCAGCTGAAACACCTAGCAGTCAACAGGTTAAAACTTTGTGTTAATATTAAAAATCAGCAGAGAATAGTTATCATAATATTATACTGTATTTTCTGTATTTTCGCGAAGATTCATGGTCTTAATGGAATATAAAAGTAAGAATTAGAGCAAAACCACGCTTGGTTATCTAACGCATCTGTGGTGGGTAATCAGCCCCTGGATTTTAGCTTTGTAAGTCTTTAGAACTACTGTTGTGCTCCCGGGAGACTATAACATAACAAGAAAAATAACACTGCACAACAATTTTTTTGAAAAGTTTTTGCTACCTGAAAAGTGTTTGCTGATTGTGACAGGTGCCTGGTGGGCATAATTTTGGTTTTGCTTCATCACGTAGGAACTCTGAGAAACAGACAGTTAACTGTTTACGGGCAATAACGTATTTAATTGCGTCTATGTTTTTAATACGCTATTAATTAAGTTCAACATAATTAAAAGTGTTTTGCTCCTGATTTTCGTTTTATTCAATGTTCAGTGCATCACGTTGCAGTGTCCAGCAGTGGTCAGCAAGCATTGACGGATTCCAGTTGCCCTGATATCGTTTTTCTATTGTAGCAATGTCCTGGTGAAACTGAAGATTTCGATGAAACGGTACGTGATGGGCAAATTTGGATGTGATTTTCGTGATCAGCAGCCAAAAATCTATAAGGAACACCAACAGTGTTCAAGAAGTAAAAACTTTGTTGTGCAGTGTAAAAGAACATTCTTCAACCATTTAGCTCCAATTTCTCACAATAAAACAGTTTTGTTGAATAATGTTTTACGTAAACAAAACATCTTGGGTTTTCTAAGTCTTCATATTTTCTGTTAGTTTCTTTTTAACTTCAAAAAAGCAACTAGAGGGCTATCTGCGCTCTACGCCCCCAAATCTGGAGCGATTAATAATTGTGAAATGATAGGAAAATAGGTAGTCAACTCATTACCAAGGAATAGAGGGACAAACCTTTACGTATTAAAATACCTCCATGGCTGAATGCGTGAGGTCATTGATGGTACTCGATAACGCGATTCGCCTATTGCGAGTTGGGTGCCCATAATTAGCAGGTGAATAATGTCTACCGTAGTATTGTTTTGATAAGAGAAAATAAAAGTATTTATAATTAAGAATTTTGTAAGGAGCATTTTATTTAATTTTTTTTACAGTGTCGATAGATTCTGCTTATGTTATTTTAAATTTAGAAGTGAACGTTATACTTAAGATAAAAGAGAATAATCAATTATTTAGCGATTACGTAATTGTTGTTAAGCGCGAAGCTACACAATACGCTAGGCCCTGCATGGCCAGGTGGATTAAGGTATTCGACTCGTAATCTGAGGGACGCGGGTTCGAATCCCTGTTGCACCAAACATGCTCACCTTTTCAGCCGTGGGGGCGTTATAATGTGAAAGTCAATCCCACTATTCGTTAGTAAAAGAGTAGCCCAAGAGGAGTTGGCAGTGGGTAGTGATGACTAGCTGCCTTCCCGCTTGTCTTACACTGCTAAATTAGGGACGGCTAGCACAGATAGCCCTCGAGTAGCTTTGTGCGAAATAAAAAAAAAACTCTTTGTGCTATGTCCATCGCGAGTATGGAAACCCAATTTTTAGCCTCGTAAGTCTCCAGACTCATTGCCTAGCCACTAAAAGGCCAACGATTACTTTGGACAACTTTCAGTATAAGAAGGCTGCATCCATAAATGAGTGTTTCTTTCGGTCGGCTTCCAACCGATATAGAATTACAAAGCAGTACTTTATGTACAGGGAGAATTTACATAACCGAGACGAAGCATAAAAGTGTATCAGATTAAAAGACGTGACTGGTTTCATGTTCATGTGTATAGTTTAACGCGTACCTCCCTTTTGTCAAAGCCAGTTACAGTTACAACTTCCAATCAAGCTTGTATCGATTTATCAAAATAAGGTGTTTGATTAACAGTACGTTTTAGTGTTCATCACTGCGATACATCAGAGTTCCACCTGACTTTCTGTAACTTGAAGATATTACATTAAATTATTATAATACGTAACGACTTTAATTACTACATGTTTTGTTTTCTTAATTTACTTTTGTTGCTTAGGCGACTTTATGAACGGGCCCGGCATGGCAAGGTAGTTAGGGCGCTCGACTCATAATTTGAGGGTCGCTGGTTCGAATCCCCGTCGCACCAAACATGCTCACCCATACAGCCGTTGGGCCGTTATAATGTTTTGGTCAATTCTACTATTCGTCGGTAAAAGAGTAGCCCAACAGTTGGCAGTGGGCGGTGATGACGACTAGCTGTCTTCCCTCTATTCATACACTGCTAAATTAGAAACGGCCAGTACAGATAGTCCTCGTGTAACTTTGCGAGAAATTCAGAAACAAACAAACAACCACCTTGTGAACGGAGGTGGAATTAGTCTATGAATACATACATATCAGCCCGGCATAGCCAGGTGGTTAAGGCACTCAACTCGTAATGTGAGGGTCGTAGGTTCGAGTCCCCGTCACACCAAACATTCTCGCTCTTTCAGCCATGGGGCGTTATTATGTGGCAGTCAATCTCACTAATCGTTGGTAAAAGAGTAGCTCAAGAATTGACGGTGGGTGGTGATGACTAGCTGCTTTTTCTCTAGTCTTATACTGCTAAATTAGAAACTGCTATCGCAGATAGCCCTTGTGTAGGTTTGTGTGAAATTCAGAACAAATACACATAATAGTACAAAAACATACAAACACTTTTTAGTGCCCAAGTAGTCAGGGATTTTGACAAATCAACATTGGCACTAAATTCGAACATGCATTCCAGCACATGTTAATTTTGTGTTGATGTACTTTGTGAATGTATTTAAAAAACAACCTCAGAAACTTTACACAGTATTCTGTCGTCTGGCATAGTGTTTTATTGTTGTTATTTACATATTGGTAGCTCATTTGTTGCATTTATCGTTGTTCTAAAAGAATAGTCAACATTTTGTTTAACGTTGCTTCATCAAAATCACGGTCTTTGTAGATTGAAATAGGTTATGGACCACAATTTTATTCGTAATATTAAACTCTTCTGCAGTGCACGCATCCGTTATAGGAAGGTCTTATGATGGGAAAAAACAAAAGAAACAACAACAAAAAACCTTTTTTCATATAACACTTCAAGTGAGTTGGGGGGGGAGGCAAAACTTACTTCTATCATCCTGAACCACCCCTTTTTACTCACCTCCTCTCTCCCCTAACCTCCAAAGTATTTTGAAAACTTCCAGGGGATTAATGATCTAACTTCCGTTTCTCTGTGGAAAGTGAATATAAATAAATGTACGTACCCCTGTGGTACATGTGTTTCTCTGTGGAAAGTGAATATAAATAAATGTACGTACCCCTGTGGTACATGTGTTTTAAGCCATAATAGACTTGGTGCTTCCTGATAATATAACATATATTATTATTTGTTTTAATGCTTTGTAAGGAGACAGAAATAATGCACGCAGAACAAATAATGTTTTTTAACTCGGTAATTATACACCACGTGCAGAACACCTGACTTGCTGAAAGGGGACAGTTGCACCACCTACCTTTTTGATATGAGAATGTTTGTAACGTGTTTTATTTTATTATTATGCATAGATGTAGCACGTGACAACACTTAAGTATTACGATATGTCAAATATATTGTGTAGAACAAGAAATGATTGTGAAATATCTTAATATCACGCTAACTAATTCGATTGAAATATGAGCGTTTAGACATGTTGAAGAATTCACAGGTATTGTCTATGCATATGTACCTAGAACTACATACCTAGTGATATGTACACAGTGGCGTCTTAAGTGCTGCGAATTCTTTCTTAGTCGTTGATAACTTATTCAGTTTTATTCATTACAGGAAACTTTCAGGTATTACAGTAAAATGACGACTTTGAAATATATAATGGTTTGCTAGGTTTTTAAAACCCTGAACCTGCCATCCAAGGAACTAGTTTCATTGTTAGTGTTATTTCATGTGAGTTCTCTCATTCTTTGTTTCAACTGAATTATGATGATGACTGGATATTAATTAGAACTATTTCCGATTATTTATACGTATTGTGAAGATTATTATTTCATATTATCTTCACAATGTAAAGTTCTCACATGATGAACTCTAATAATTACTAAACCACAACATAAACATGTTTTCAATTATGTGGCTTTTGTTTCACGTTTTCGAAGTTATTATTATTATGGAGTAAGTTGATGTTATTTTCTTATTTGTTATTTTGAATTTCGCGCAAAGCTACACGAGGGCTATCTGCGTTAGTCGTCCCTAACTTAGCAGTTTAAGACTAGAGGGAAGGCAGCTAGTCATCACCACCCACCGCCAACTCTTGGGCTACTCTTTTACTAACTAATAGTGGGATTAACTGTAACATTATAACGTCCTCACGGCTAAAAGGGCAAGCATGTTTGGTGCGACCGGGATTCGAAACTGCGACCCTCGGATAACGAGTCGAATGCCTTAACACGCTTGGCCATGCTGGGCCAAAAAACAACAAAATAGTTAACAAAGAGTAAGTTGACTATTACATCAATCTTCAAAGCTATCGTTTTCAGTAGAAACATAAAAAAGGTTTATATTCAACATTATATAATATTTAATAACAAAATATCATTTCAGTAAACCCTTCAATAGAATAACATATTCAGTGGTTTCCTGTGTAATTATATTGTGCAGTAAGCCTTGACTCAAAGAAGCAGGCTTTGTTGAGTCCAGCGATCATTATTGGCTGAAAAATTCTGCAATGTATCTGTTGTGGTGAATGTAAGGTTGTGTGGGCCCAGGGGCTAATAATTTTTGTAGGTCCTACATCGCATGTAATTTTACACAGAATAAAATTATCAATTAAGACCATGGACCCTGGGGCTGAGCTCCCTCTGGTCCCTACCTAAATACGTCACTGAGTATTTGACCAGTGAGATAGATTTAGGACTATTCTGTTAGATGTCTTCGACGCACAGTTTATTTGTTTTAGAAGTTTACTTTTCTACAGTGGTATTAGAAATGTCATCTTCATCGACCTTCTCAATAATGAAAAAAAAAGGCAAAATATTTAGTACAACTGAGAAAAATAAACTGGTAATTAAAAGTATACATAGGTGTATAAAAGTAATTAGTTAGATGTTACGATTCCTCACACAAAGAAGGACATAGTGATTAGATTAGCAAGTCTGACATTGTGAGTTGTGTAAGATGTAATTGAACACTGTTGAGAAGTAACGAGCAACCTCTAAACTTTAGTTAAAGACCATGTCCTATACATGACTTAGATTAAATAGTGAAGTCAACATCCATACAAAGATAGTCTACGTGATTCTTAGCAAAACTGCAGATAATTGCAATTATCCTAATAAGACGTGCACAATAGTCTCAAGTTAGTATTGTGTTTGATTTGATAATATTATAACGACAAAAAAAACCAACAACAAAGTTTTTAAAGATGGAATTGAGCTGACCATTGTCCAGTGGTTAGCGTATCCGACTAGGTGTCTGTGGGTCCAACGTTCGCGTCCCCATCACCCAATCGGATAAGACCAGTCTAAGAGTTGGTGTCAAATGCAGATGACCCTTGTTAACAAACGAAGACGGATGGAAAGTCTTTACTCTCATGTTGACATTTCAATATGTTTGTTTTCAATTAAGGCACTGCTTTAATAGTTGTAAAAATAAGCTTAAAGTCAGCTACTGGATCATTGCTGTGTATTAAACTGGAATTAAACATAGTTTTAACTATTTTGTTGTAATCCGTCGAATAAATTGAAAGAGGACGCAGGGTTCTATATATAAATGTTATTGAGAAGGGTAGGTATGATGATACACCTGAGTTTTGTTTGTAAGAAATCATCGGGTCTACCTGGTAATTTTCCTTTCAATAATTGACAAGGTGTCTATGGCCATGTAATTATTGTTGTTCGGCTTTAATACACAACCAAGCTAGTTTATTCAAACGAGAAATTGGTGTTAACTGGCATTCTTGGCACAGTAAAACATCCATTAGTGAGAGGGAATCTTGGATAAATTACACCACAACACCTTTTCACGTAGGAAGTCTTGAAAGCGCTTAAACACAATAAAATACCAAATATTTATGATTAAACACCAATATTTATTGCTACTTACAAACTCTGTATTAACACATTAAAATATATAAAACGATAACAATGCTGTCAACAGAATTGACACAGATATTAATTCAATAACATGCTCAAATATAAATAATTAATAATAATTCTGTACTACAGCTGAAAACACTATATTTAGAACAGTTAACAAAACAGTATTAGAAATAATATATGCATTTTTTTAATCTGAAAACGTGATAGTGAAATTACTCTCATTGCTTTCGAGGTGAAATTTGCTGACCTCTAGCAAAACACAACACAGTATCATGTTTCTGTTCATTTATATTAAAATTTCAAAAACGTTCAGTGTTGTACTTTGTGTACAGGTATTCCTTTCATAGTTTGCATATGGTATTTTCGTTTTCTGCATAGCTGGGATCATAAGTTACTTAATAAAAATTTAGTTTCTCGTTGGATCTTTACATTTGATGTAAAAATATCTTTATCCAGTATGTATTTTGCTCTGTAAACTAGTCACCAATAATATAATGCCACAGGAATCTTGGGACTTGTGAATAAAATGTTTGGTATTCAAGATCAAATATCTTGTCAACTGCCTCTTTTGATTGCCACGAAATAATGGTATTGTCTTCATTGTCTATAAATATGACAAGTGTAGATGCTTCTACATCTGGAGATTGCAGATTTTTCAGGTCTATGAATATAAAAAACCTGGTTACTTCGTTATCTACAAATTCCATAACGTGACAAACTTGGGTACTTCATTATCTACAAATTTCACAACGTAAAAAACCTGGGTACTTCGTTATCTACAAATTCAGTAACGTGACAAACTTGGGTGCTTCTTCATCTGAGGATTGTAGACTCTTCAAGACTATGACTATGAGAAATGTGAGTTTTCCTTCATTGAAAGATTGCATAAGATTTTCAGCCCCGTAAATATGACAAGCATGTGTGCTTTTTTTTTTATTAAAAATAACAGTATAACCTGTCAGAAACAAACTATGGACTTTTAAATCTTTAAACAAAAAATCTTAATTCTTCAAAATATAAATATTTCTAAATTAACTAATACATCTTCTAAAATAAATATAAAAAATCACTTTATATTGGACTTTTTTTCTGTAGCATTAATTTTAATAACTAGAATAAGTGTTACATTTACGTTTTTATAGAATTAGTTCACATAGTACTTTCTTTTTATGCTCAGATAAAGCATTTTGCCGGATTCAATGTTTACCCTTACCCTAACTAATCTTTTTCTCAGATTTTTTCCTCCCCAAAACATGAATATCATTTCCTGCCAACAATGAATATATATCTGTGTTATTATTATTTTCTGCCTTTCTTGCAACAGCATTCCTCAGAATATAGTGAAGTTCCAAGTGTTTACAGTTTCTGTAGCACGAGTTTGTGAGGAAATATTCTCACTGAAAGTTTATACCGATGAAAGTAAAAGTTTTTACATTTTCCAAGATTTATGGCAAGCAGAAAAAATCCACTTAAGGAAGATGAGTACAGCTAGCAATATAGACAGATAATTAACAGGATCAAAATGTGTATTATGTCTAGGGGTATTTGTAGCTCGGTTTCCATGAAGAATGCAACCTATATGAACTGACAGCTAACTCTGAAAGTGTCTGCGTGTGTCTCAGCATTAGTAGGTGAGAGCAAGCAAACAAAGCCTTTAATTTGCCTTAAATAGAACATTTGTGAAATGCCTCCTTGAAGAGATTTATATAGGTGTATTCTCTTTGAAAAGGCCACAAATACGATAACATCTTAACACATTGTCTTTTTAAAGTGGTAATAAGAGATGCGTTGAACGTTATTTACTGGTTGCGCATGGTCAAGTGGTAACGGCGCTCGACTCCCATTCTGAGGGTTGCAGGTTCGAATCTTCGTCATACCAAACACGCTCACCCTTTCAGCCGCGAGGGCGTTATAACGCGACGATCAATCTTTTTACTCGTTGGTAAAAAAGTAGCTTAAGAGTTGGTGGTGGTTGGTGATGACTAGTTGCCTTCCCTCTAGTCTTAAGGATGTCTAGTCCAGATAGCCCTCGTGCACCCTTGCGCGAGGTTCAAAAAAACAAACTGTGGCGAGAAAAATTCTATAGGATCAAATAAAAGAAGCCATATAAAAACCGTTTAATAAGATACTACAAAAATTATTTTTTTAACTGATGTGGAACTTACAAAGGGAAGAATTGCCTTAATCATCTGTTTTTTGGAGGTTTTTTGCAATAATTTTACTTGTAATCAGAAGGAGAGAAAAAATGGGTGTAGATTTGATGAATGTATACTTCTAGACGGATTTTGATAAGGTTATATGTAAAAGATTAACCAAACAAATCACATTGGTAGTGTTTTAGAGAAAAAAACCGGTTAATTGGATTTCAGGGTGAATAAAAGCTGTTTTTTGTTGTTTTTGTTTTTAAATTAAGCACAAAGCTACACAATGGGCTATCTGTGCTCTGCCAACCACGGGTATCGAAATCCGGATTTTAGCGTGTAAGTCCACAGACATACCGCTGAGCCCCTGGGGGGCATGTGAATAAAAGCAAACGGTTGTTGAGAAGTTCAGTCAAACTTTTAGTACCTCAGAGATCAGCGCTTTAGCCCCTTCATCTTTTTTTTAAATTACTTTAATGACATTGGTAGGGGCGTAGTTAACGGATACCCAAAGTTTGTTGGTGATATTAAACTTTCCGTATTTTTAGCTGTAATGCGGATGTTGAATTATTACAAAATGTCTTGAACCAACTGGTAAGTTGGAGATAAATATTTGACAGATGTTCTTTAGATTTAGTAAGTGCAAGGTAATTGATTTAGCTGATCATGGTCTAGGATGACTTATCTAATAAAGATAGAATTTAACTGGATAGCGTGAAGAACGGGATTTTCGCAGGGTGACGACAAGGAAATTGTCTTAAATTAATCTGTTTTTTTTTATTTAGACGGGTAAATTTTATTTTGAAACTAGAAGTTGAGTTTTAAATAGGTGTCACTAATTTGCAGCAAGACAATTTTCGTAAACTGTCGGCGAGGTATGAGAGAAATAGCTTGAAAACGATCTAAAATTCATTGAAAAATGAAGAAAAAACATTTATTATGTAAAGGAAATTAAACTATAGCAGACAGATCTTTAAAGTTTAAACATGTATTTGCTAACGTTAGGAAGTACAGTTTTGTTCAATGATCAATATGGCGACCCCTTCACCAGTGGCGCAGCACAATGACTTGAGCAAGTTGTAGCATGGTTTCCATACTCGTGGTGAGTAGAGCACAGCTGGCCCATTGTTTAACTTTGGGATTAACTACAAACAATGGGCTGGCATGGCCAGGTGTTTAAAGCACTCGAATCGTAATCCGAGGGCCACGGGTTCGAATCTCCGTCATACCAAACATGCTCGCCCTTTCAGCCGTTGGGGCGTTATAATGTGATGGCCAATCCTATTATTCGTTGGTAAAAGAGTAGACCAAGAGTTAGTGGTGGGTGGTGGTGACTAGTTGCCTACCCTCTCGTCTTGCACTGCTAAATTAGGGATGGCTAGCGCAGATAGTCCTCGAGTAGATTTGCGCGAAATTCAAAACAAACAATATGGAGAGCCTCGTGTGTCGACTTTACCGCTTCTACCATTTGAAACACTGAATCTTCTAATAGTAATTCTAGCTAGTCATATATTGTTGTAAGGAGCGTTTATAATGTTTTAATCTAGTTCATAAAAGTAGTCGTAGAATGTTCTAGACGACGCCAGTAAAACTAGTAAACTTGGCGAATATGTAGAAGTAAGACATTAGTTATAAATACCACTTAGTAGAGTGAAGGAATACTAAATGTCAAAGTGGATTTCGAGTTGGTGTTGATCGACTAAACAGTTTGCAGTTGGTGGAGTGCCAGTCATTCTGTTAAGTATTTGGATTAGTGTTAGTTATCACTTTTATTCATTTACGCTTTAGATTAATCGTGAAAATGTACATGTAAGTTTAACTGTACATTAGTCATGGTACCATTAATGACGTATTTCCGTTGATCGTTTGTGAACCCAGATCTACAAGTTTCGACAGGGCACATGTGAAGATATCTTGTAGAAAAGTGAAGAAAGAAAGAAACTAATTTGTCACTGTAAACTTTTCTGGAATAGGCCTTATTTTATCTGACAAATTAAAAGAACGAAACAATAAAATTACAAGAATGTAAGCTGTTAATAGTACTAGTTTTGGAGAAGAATGCCTGCTAAAAATGAAACTACTAATTAGCATGCAACAGTTTTTCCAATAATAGACTCTTATTACATTATATAGTTAAATATGATAAAATTAACACTAAAATTAGGGCAGTTGTTGTTGTTGTTTAGAATTAAGCACAAAGCTACACAATGGGCTATCTGTGCTCTGCCCACCACGGGTATCGAAACCCGGATTTTAGCGTGTAAGTCCGCAGACATACCGCTGAGCCACTGGGGGGCAAAATTAGGGCAGATAGCTCGATGTGGCTCTACTATAAGAAAAAACACAACACAAACACATACTTCGAAAATGGATACTTCGTTAAAAACAAAACTAGGGTCTAAAGTTAGGCACACAGTAGACAATTCAGACTAGACATGACCTTAGCTAAGCATTTAATTAAGGTGCGAGTTCGAATCCCAGATACACTAAAAATACTCGTCCTTTCAGCCTTGGGGCGTTATAATGTTACGATCGATCCCATTATTTGTTGGTAAAAGAGTAACCCAAGAGTTGGCGGTGGATGATGATGACTAGCTGCCTTCCCTCAATGTAAGACTAGGGATGGCTAGTGCAGATAGCCCTCATGTAGTTTTGCGCGAAATTCAAAAACAAACAAACAAAGTCATTAACGTGCAGCGTATCTGTCTGATATCTGAAGGTTGGAGTCACACGAACGAATTTTACTGAAAATTCATAACTTGCCAGTTCTAAGTTTAAAATGTAGTTCTGTCACTCTTTTCTGTATGCTATCTAATGTTCTCCCTCTGTGATTGGGCCCGGCATGGCCAGGTGGTTAAGGCTCTCGACTCGTAATCCGAGGGTGACGGGTTCGAATCCCCCTCGCATCAAAACGCTCTCGCTCTCTCAGCCGTGGGGACATTATAATGTAACGGTTAATCCCACTATTCGTTGGTAAAAGAGTAGCCCAAGAGTTGGCGGTAGGTGGTAATGATTATCTGTCTTCCCTCTCGTCTTACACTGCTAAATTAGGGACAGATAGCAAAAATAGCCCTCATGTAGCTTTGCGTGAACTTTAAAACAAACCAAACCCTCTGTAATGGATTGCAACCGCATCGACTAAATACAAACAGCTGGAATAAACGCCAAGCCCATGATGGTATGTACTGGTACATAATTAATTATTCCACGTCACGTGGCTGGCTACTCTGTTATAAGTTGTATTACTGTAATCACAGATAGTATAAGAAGCAACTAAAAACGTCAGAACTTGGAATAAAGAGAAATGAAAACAAAATATTTGGAAATAAAAGCTTGTTTAAACAATCAATAAATAAGTTGGTATCATCTATACCTATAGTTTCGAAATCAAGACACTCGTCCGATGACACTTGACGAATGCGCGTGAAAGATATTTAAAGTATATTTGTATGTATAACTGCGTTTCGTGTGCAAATATTTGAGTAGATCTGATGTTGCATAAAGCTAGGTAAGAATTAGAATTTATTTTTGTTCTGTTTTCCATATATATTGATAAAAACATATGACTCATCTCACACACACCTTAAACAAATGTATTAAGAATGTGTGTACTGTTCTGTTTCTCTTAATGCAAATGTTTTCTTCAACATTGTGAACAGTTTGTGTAAAGATCAAATAGTTAGTTATGCAAACACGCCTAGGATTTCAATAGAATCGTAATAACTTGGTTTTTAGCTCATGACGATACAAGTACATAGAAACCTCGTATGTAGTAGCTAAGGCATTTTAATGTAAAACTGTTAAAGGAATTTTGATTGTGAAGTAATTATATTTCAGTTGATAACAGAACCACATACGAAACAAACACATTGGTTATTGGAACATCGTATAACTTTACGTTTATTTGAATACTACAAAGCTATTATTTCTTCACTGATGTGTAAAAGTTATTTAAATGACATCTAGATGTTTTGTACTTGAATATAATCATTACTATTTGTAGATTTCTTATTTTAATTTGGTAAATTGTACAGCTGTGATTCAATGCCCATCAAATGTTTGTAATGAGCTTCGCCTTCGCCTATACTTTAACGGAATAAGCGGATACGTATAGATAGATAAATGCACATGACGTGAACTTGTGTAGGTGGATTGATGAAACACATGTTTACAAGGTTGTGAACATAAAGCAAAACAGAAATAAGGGTGCATCATGTACACTGATTTGATTTTGTTAATAGAAAACACATGGATGGTGTATCTAGCTTTTTTATGGTGTCGGCTGTGATGATCAGCATAAGAACCTCAAATTTATTTCTCGGTGTAGTTTAAGAATTATTTTTATATTTGCCCTATTTGGTGAGATGAAACCAATATCATGTTCTTTCGTGTATTTTTACTTCGGTTGCAGTTTAAAAATCGAAAATATAATAGCGATAAGTTTCATTGTCCTACACCTATGCTCGACCTTTCAGTCGTGGGGGCGTCATAATGTAACGATCAATCCCACTATTCGTTGGTAAAAGAGTAGCACAAGAGTTGGCAGCTGGTGGTGATGACTAGCTTCCTTCCCTCTAGCCTTATACTGCTAAATTAGGGACGGCTAGCAAAAATAGCCCTCGTGTAGCTTTGCAAGTAATTCAAAACAAAACAAACAAACACACGTCCATGCGCACATCAGCTGTTGGCACTAACAAATGTGATAGTTAATATTATGACATTAAAGTTTAAAGAAAACTGTTAAAGGTATTTAAAAACAATATTTTACGAAGTACAAATGCCATCATAAATATTAGCTTTTGTAATTTTAGTTCAAGTAGAAAACGTTTGAGCGACGTTAACTCAAACTGAAATGTCAATACGTAAGTATTTTTTGTAGTGTTTTTTTTAAGAGCTGTTATGTAGGTTACGTAACGTGTTTCTACTATTATTCATTTCGTGCTTTCGGCGAAGAGCTGTAGCCGGTCCGAAACCTCGGGTGTTTAAAGCATTTCACTTGCTTTTGAACAGTATCTTATATTTATTCATATGAACATTCCCCATAAAGAAACAATCAGCGATACCCCATCTTAAAAATCGTCAACATTATACGTGTATCACTGGTGTCGATACAAAGGGAATATTTTACTGTTAAAAGTTATACTTTATACTCCACGTAAGCTGACATGTATTAATATTTCATGTTTCACTCTCTTAAACAGGTTGTTCACATAAAGCTCGCCATTAAATACTTTGTTGAAAATACATGACATTCATTGTAAGAGTCAATTTATGTGGACTTTTCAGAACCTATAGTTGAATCGTTTTTTTGTATAATTATTTCAGTCATTACCTCTCCTGGCTGCTGTCAATCTCCAGTTTTTCTAGGAAACCCACTGACAAGCCGGCACGGGTATTAGTTTATATCCTTCGTAAATAGGAATTGCTCTGCGTTTGGCTTTACCAAAGAATACTTGAGCTAGGTGTGGCAAGAATGTTTTGGTTTAAAGTCCCAGATATAGTGAATAGGTGTTGTAAATGGAACAACATTATATTTTTCACTAATAATTAATGTATTAAATATTTTACAGCACCGGGTTTCAATTATAGCGAGATAAAAAATTGACGTAAAGATAGGTTACGCAATTAATGAGTATTTTCAATTAATCGAACACACGGTATGTTTTATATAGCCACCATAGTATTCACAGAGCTAAAGAATGCTGATTACGTTACATTGAAACTATTCTTGATATTCAAATCAACAAATCACGTGACAGCCATGGTTGATATAAACCCTCGTGGGAACAGATTGTATCAGTACTACATTTCAACAATGTTAGGCTTTCCCTTATCATGTCATCAAAACTTGATCATTTTTGGAAGGGTATATAACTGTCCTTTCCTAACAAAGTTATTCTCTCACAAAGATGTGTTTTCGGGGGGTATTTTTAAATACCAAGATGATGATACCCCTTACATTTAATGACATTGAAAAATAAAGGAATGTGGATGAGCGTGAGCCTCCAGGATCAAAAAGAAAGAGTTTGATTTGTTTCGAAATTCGCGCAAAGCTACATGAGGGCTATCTGCGCCAGCTGTCCCTAATTTAGCAGTGTGAGACTAGAGGGAAGGCAGCTAGTCATCACCACTCACCGCCAATTCTTAGGCTACTCTTTTGTCAACGAATAGTGGGATTGACCGTCGCATTATAACGGCTGAAAGGGCTATCATGTTTGGTGTGACGGGGCTCGAACCCGCGACCCTTGGACAGAACATAGGAAGTCAGATCAATGAAAATTTGACAAATTCCTTGTCATGACGTTTTTCACAGAAACAGTGGGTTTGTATTGATATTCTCAGTTGTTTAAAAGGCACAAATTCTTGTTGCTTAAGTGTCACAGTATCACAAGTTTGTCATATTGCAATACTGGCATTTTAAAGATTTCAGTGTGACTCTTACGGTGAACTACTTTATGAAACGATTGCTAATTGATGTGATGAAGTGAGGTAGTTTGAGATTTTAACGATTCAAAATAGCAATTGGCAGGTGTTTTCCTAAATAATTTCAGCTTCATTTGTAGATGATTAGAAATAAGAAAGAATTAACTTCCAGGACAGAGTTATTTCAGATATCACTGATTAAACTTAAACCACTCATATTTATCAATGTCATGTTTCAACTCCAGGTGTTTTTGGTGTAATAATATCGCTTTACGTATTTTTATGTTAGTATAAAACTGCTTCATCAGACAGCACCTTAAATCGTTTCAATGGTGACATTTTCAAACTGCTGAGGCCCCATATTTAACAGTAGCAAATATTTCTTTCATATATTTATTGACACAGTCGCAATTTTCTCCAATTTAAGAAAGTCCATCAGTTACTACTATTTCAGAGAATCGTTAACAAAAGCTACAAGTGGTCTGTCGATTCTACAGAAAGTCGAATGCCCAAAGCGAGACACGAAACAAAAGCTGCCACGGGTGACTTGCAGCGTTTCCTACACAAACAAAAACTAATCCATAAATCTGTTGGGAATGGTTTCCAGTTCAGTTTCTGGCAGTTTTCTAAAGGAAAGGTGACGCTAGTTACCTAGCAACTGCTTGCTTCTAGCTGCTTTGCAGCTGTGGTATCATTTCCTTAGTTTGGACATACACCATGCTATACGTACTGGTTTGTTTATCAAACACCATACTCGTCGATTTATTCTAACTGATGTTGTGAGACACAATCTTACTGTTTTCCAGGATTTAGTTTAGTAGACTTGTCGTAAAGAAAATAAAACATATACAACCATCTTACTTTCCGTTTTGAATTTCTGTGAAATTGGTTATTTGAGAGCAGAGAAAGGCTCAGACAAACAAAATAAAAACCTATTGTTATTTTCGGTTACAACTTTTTTGTGTGTGTTTTTGACTGTACGTCAGTACATCGTAATACACAATTACTAAATTAAAGCACGCGTGAAATTAAATTCTAGATACCCACGATTTACGTTTGAATCAAATATAATCGGCCTACCCGGATCAGCAGAAATGTGACGAGAAGTCGCAAACACGTGCAAGAGCCGCACCTTGAGAGTGGTCATAGCAAATTAAAAATGTCCTGTGGATAGGCTGAAGAATAGTTTCAATCATTTACGATACCAGTAGAGTTGTTTTGATTTTATTCGTTAAGGTTAATGTGTGCAACGCACAGTTTTCTCCTATTCAAATAGATACTGAAGATTTATAGTATCAGAAAACGATATATGTGTACCCGTGTTTCTTTTAACAAGTAGGCTTGGGTTTTGATTGTTTTCTTTTCTACAGCCTAAATAATAATCGTCTGGATTTTTCACTTCTCTGTCCCATCATAGAACGTACTGTTTCGACCAAGGGGTAGTTATGGCATGTTCTACCCAGTTTTTAATTGTAGCCTAATTGCTGGCAATAGTTGATGTTGACTAGCCGATTACCCTTAAGGGTATCACTTCCAGAGAACAGCTGAATGAGTCCGCGGGTAGCTTTTCGCGAAGTTCAGCAAACAAACAATCTATTTCTCTGTTTATTATGGGTGGAGTGGTGTTAACACCTATTGTTAGTATAAAAGACGTTAACTTCAAACGTTCTTGAATTAAGTAGCTAATTGGTTGGTTAGCCAAGTACATAAGTGGGTAAGGAACTGTAAAAAAAATGAAATGTAAAAGGTAACCTAAAATAAATAACGACAAAACAATTCATATGTTTGACAGAGTATGACGCTTTGAAGCATAGTGACCTAAACAGTTTTACTCATGTCCTAAAATCACTAACGAATTCCAGGCGTAGAAAATTCACTGAATAACTTCATCTTAATATTTAGCATCGTATCCGACATTGGTGATCTCATTCGCTGTTTAAGTACAGAGTTTTTCTATTGTTTCACAACAAACATTTATGGCCAGTAAGTTTTTCTGTCTGTACAAACTGATCGTGAGTATATTATATCGGCCTAGAGAAGACCAATTACCTTGATGAAACACATTCGCATTTGGCCCGGCATGGCCAGGTGGTTGAGGAATTCAACTAGTAAATCAGAGGGTCGCGTGTTCGAATCCCTGTTACACCAAACATGCTCGCTCTTTCAGCCGTTAAAGTGACGATTAATCCCAGTACGATCTAGCGCATAGCCCTCTTGTTGTTTTGCGCGAAATTAAAAAACAAACATACGCATTTCTATGCTTTTCGAGCATATTGTTGTAAAACAAGATACGCGTTACTCTAATTCAGAATATTTAAATTATTAGCTTAGTTGTTTTCACAACACCAGTTTCACAGTTTTAGTGATACCTGTAACTGTCCTGGACATAGTTTTCTTTATTGTGTTTATGAAATAAACCAAATCGGTAAAATAAACTTTCTAGATGTATCCAGACCTCCTAGAATTTTGACAAATTTTAATTCGTTTTTTGTTTTTTTTTCAAAATTCCGACTCCCAAACTTTTGAATTACTCAAGTTGTGCGTATACTTGGTTTGTGTGGTATTTGCAATATGTTTAACCACAAAAATATCTGAAGTTACGTTATTGCATTTTCCCCTCTCTGGTGATATACACCTAAAGGTTAAGCCTTAGATAACTGTCGTTCGTTAAGTGCAAAGCTAGCTTGCTGTAATATTTCTCCAACAGAAATCGAACTCCAGGTTTTAGAGTCTAGGGAACAGTTTAGATAATAGAAATTCTTGAAGGTGTGGAAAATACAGTATATTATACATACCTATTAGCTATATGTGTACCCTCGAGTTGCGTGTTTTGTTGAAGCTACACCGACATAATTCACCAAGTTGGTATTCAGTACTAAAATGTTGTATCTAATACAAAATGAAGTAGTGACAGTTAACGTTTTTATATCTGAATTAATAAATATGGGGAAACAAGCATATTGGTGTGGTAATTCAATTTAAAACAACAACAACTAAACAAGTTTAGTAAGGAAACAAACTAAATTTTCGACGTTAACAACCGGGTTGCATTGTACTAAATGTGTGGGTGCCCTGATTCCGCGGTTATTATATTAATCAGCGAGTTTCATACAGAAGGAGACACAAAACAAGAGGTGTATGTATATATTTATCACAGAGATAAATTGCTTGAAATTCCACAGAGAGAGGACTAAGCTAGCATCATCAAATTTCCAAATAAATAATAGGCGGTTCAGCGTGGCCAACCATCTTGGGTATACATTCCACAGATTTCACCCCCGACGGTCCCTGTGCTGTATCAGACTCGCGGCTGCACCTTCTACTAAACCAAAAATAGCAACGTGACGAAGGGCCTTGTCCTCCAATTGCAGAAATCACTCCAGTAAATCTGCACTGAGGGAAACGCTGGGGATTCTTTGTTATTTTAGTTATTTCACATTTATATCTAAATCTCTTTACATCTCTGGGAGGTTTAGGTAGCGCCTGAGACGCCTCCTATATTTAACTCTCACCCCCACAGGAACAGATAAAGAAATAACTAGCTGGTTATTTACATAGGTCAAATTGTGCATAATATCCTTCAGTACGAATCAAAGTGACGCAGAGAAGTGCAGGTCGAGTGCATAAATTAATAAATTGTCCGTTGGGAAACAGTGGCCTCTAGTGAAAAAAATATGAAATGAAAGGAATATAATAGTTTCTTTATTAAATTAATGTTAACCAACAGAAATCGTCATGGTGGGGAAAGGGGCATTTCTGTGACCTAAAATGATTTTTTTTTTTGCTGAAAATCAACTTTATGGTCATTTCTCAAAAGACCATTCACGTAGAGCATACTGAAAGTGATCTGATAAAATGGCGACAGGTAGAAATTCCTACCAGTTCTTCGATTCTTGACCTGTATCAGATCGTATGGTTATTGAAATATATGCACAAACAACTTGTAACGTACGCGTACAGCACAGAGTGGCTATGAAACACACCTACCACGCAATTATACTGCATACGTCAAATTTTGTGGAGAAAACTCGTCATGGCCCGGCATGGCTAGGTGTTTAAAGCACTTGACTCGTAATCCGAGAATTGCGGGTTCGAATCCCCATCACACCAAACATGCTCGCTCTTTCAGCCGTGGGGAGGTTATAATGTGACGGTCAGTCACACTATTCGTTGGCAAAAAAATAGCCCAACAGTTGGCGGTGGGTGGTGATGACTAACTGCCTTCCTTATAGTCTTACACGACTAAATTAGGGACGGATAGCGCAGACAACCCTCGATTACCTTTGCGCAAAATATAAAACAAACCTAAACTAAGCTCGTAATATCTTTCCAATGAAGGAAATAATAAAAAAAAGGCCATAGCAAATCGGATTTATTTTTAACATATTTCATGCTGAGTTACACTGGAGATTATCCGTAATTTTGAACTGCATTTAGACAACCTATCACTAAACCTTCCTTCTTTTTAATGTCTGTCTCGATGTTTTCTCGTACAGGGTGTCCCAGTAATCTGGACTCGTAGGGGAAGGGAAACTTTGTATAAGTGTCCCAGATGTCTGGACTCGTTGGGATAAAGACACGATTTCTTCTTAATTTATTTATCATTGAAGTTACATGCTATTAATAGCAATACACACGTGAATTCTTGGTATTCTGTGCCACTAGGATATTTTTTTCTTGAAATATTTACAGCTGACATTATAAATGTGTTTTACTTTCAGAATATATTTTTTCCTGTGGGTTCAGATTTCTGAGGCTTCCCAGCTGCACAGTGTTATGCTTGCGGACTTAAACGCTAGAATCCAGGTTTCGATACCCATGGTGAACATAGCACAGACAGCCCAGTGCGTTGCTTTATGCATAACTTCAAATAAACAAACCACACTTCCGGGACACCTTGTATGTCTAGACATTTATATCCATATTGTAATATCACGTAAAAAAACAAACTTGTTCTCTTGTTATCTAATTGCTTACTCGCTTCTAACACCTGGCAACACCGACGCCAATACAAAAGTTTGCTCACGTGACTGTTGCACGTTAAGCACGTGGCGAAATTTTTTACTTATAGCTATTTTACCGCACAACCGTATCTGTGCGTTCATTTGTGTCGAGATGACAAAAACGTATTTCTCGACATGGAAATGAAGGATAAAAGCTGACTATTTTTTAGTCTGAGCATTTCGAAACATTTTACTTGTGCTGAAGTTTCACTAATTATATTCTACGTTAATGTTCACGTATGTTTACGAATTATTCATCAGAACTTCTGAGTGAAAGTAAGGAATATTGTATAATAATACGTCAACCATACTATCTGTTATATCAATGTGGACGAAACTTTTCGTGCCCGGCATGGCTAGGTGTTTAACGCACTCGACTCGTAGTTCGAGGATCGCGGGTTCGAATCCCAATCGAACCCAACATGCTCGCCCTTTCAGCCGTGGGAGCGTTATAATGTTACGGTCAATACCACTATTCGTTGGGAAAAGAGTAGCCCAACAGTTGGCGGTAGGTGGTGATGACTAGCTGCCTTCCCTCTAGTCTTACACTGCTAAATTAGGGACAGCTAGCGCAGATAGCCCTAGTGTAGCTTTGCGCGAAATTCACAAAAAAACCAAACGAAACTTTTCATGGAATTTTAGGTGTTGGTTATAGTGTAAGCGTTATTACTTTGTTACTTAAAATTTAAAGAGTAGTTACTTTTCGTAACACGGTAATATTCGTGCGTTGTGTGTGTGGGGGGGTATTTCAGTTGCTGTAGAATTGTTGACGCCAAGTTATCTCAATCTCCCGCAGTTTTCTCGGTCCCTCAAGTGAGTATTGTTATATTAAGACGTGGATGGCATAGTTTATCGAAAGTTTGAAGTCTCAGTGAATAGAACACATATATATCGAGAGCAAGTTAAGTGAAGGTAAAGTTTAGTCAGAAACAAAGTTACAAAACGTGATGTTAACCGGCGTGTGAGTGATTAGTTGTGACGAGCGATATTTTAAAGTGAGTTTCACATTTTAATAGACATAAGGAGAATAACTTATCTTGTCAAAGAGTGTTGTAAACGTAACTGAACCTGACTGTGGATTTTGACGAGAAAAGGAAATTATTTGGTGCTTTACATAAAACTGTGATTTCCTATAGTGCAAATAATTTTTTGTACCTTTGTTTGACTTGTTTTAAATTTATCATTTTAAAACAAGCAGATCATATGCTGTCCATTTATTTTTCGAATTTTTCGCCAACATTTCAGAGACACCTACTTCAGAATAATTCCAGCCCAAATATACGTAAAACCTGACACCAGGACTTTTTCGACCGGTTAGGATATGATAGATATATAGATGGTTGAAACACTATGATTGATTGTTTGTTTGTTTTGAATTTCGTACAAAGCTACAGAAGTGCTAGTCGTCCCTAACTTAGCAGTGTAAGACTAGAGGGAAGGCAGCTAGTCATCACTACCCACCGCCAATTCTTAGGCTACGCTTTTATCACTGAACAGCTGGATTGATCGTCACTTTGTAACGTCCCAACGGCAATAAGGGCGAGCATGTTTGGTGGGACGGATAGACATTATGAATATTGACTAAACATCTACAGCAAATGTTATTGGGTGAATTTTGATCAATTTTTATTTATGTCACAATACACTAGACTTTAGGGCATACAAAATATTGAAAAAATGTGCAACAAAGTTGTTTTTAAGACAATTTACTTGGAGTAATTATTGGTACATATTGATAAAGAAATGTTACTGTTTGTTTACTTTTTAATTTCACGTAAAGCTACGCGAGGGCTATCTACTCTAGTCGTCCCTAATTTAGCAGTGATGGACTGTAGAGACACAACTAGTTAACACGCACACACACACACCTCCAGCTGTTGGACTAGTCTTTTACTAACGCAAAGCAGGATTGTTCGTAGTATCATAACACCCCCTCGGCTGAAAAGGGGAGCACGTTCGATGACAAAAATTCGAACTCGTGGCCCAAAGATTGCGAGTCAACCTCCGGAACATGCATGCCTAAACAGCCATGACATTTATAATTTATTGATGCGGTAATGTGAGTGTTGACTACCTTATTTAGTTCAACCAAATTTAGATATGGCCTATGAAGCTTTCATACAGTATTAGCTTATTTGTACGGAGCTAACATGGGATATCCGTGAGATAGGTGTAGACTGAGCTCTGAAGTCATTGAGAAGTATTTATAAGTTAGCCTTGATTATTGCTGTGGTAGTTTTGAGTAAAAATGAAACTTTTTTTAGATGGATCGAGTTTTATATCCAGACTTAAGATGTTTCATAGGTATTCACGTTGTTTAGATTTGACGTAAGAGGCACGAAACTGAATATTCGGCCTTTTCCAATTTCCTGGCATGCATTAAGTTTAACATATACCTATTTATTCATTTCAGTACAGTGGGCTATCATCGTATCTGGGAAATACCAGTATGTTTTACTGCATATCATTGAATCCACTTCCTAGTTTTTACACAGAAATCAGGACTAGTTTCTATTCGTCCATGAAACCCCAAGTCTTTCTTTTTATGCGATACTGAAGAACTGAAACTAGGAAATAAAACACATATTTTCTTATTCAACTGTCGCTTAATATTCCTTCATAGCAGTGCCTAAAAATAAACTGCATGAAATAGGTTCGTTGTTATCGGGTTTTCTTTAGCTATACAGTAAAGTATCTGTGCTGTGGATTTGAAAATCCTGTTTTCAGCGTTATATGTCTTCAGAGTTACACCGAGCCAATGGGAGTTTATCTTGAGGTAGGGGGAGAACTGATAACATTTAGCAGCCAATAGCGGGATTGGTTGTCATGTCATAACATCCCCTGGCTGAAAAGGGGAGCACGTTCGATGACAGAAATACTATAGGCAAATGTTAAGAATCGCACAAATTGGTTGTGGTACTATGAAACGCTGCGGTTGTTTGTTTGACAAGGGTTGTGTTATTCGTAATAATGTTTTTTGTTTCATTTGAGATTTAGTTAGTATTCTGATTAGTAACTGGCGCGCCGATTAATTGGCTCTGGTGGTTTGACCGATTACTTGATATCTGGCACATCTCTCCTTTAAAAACCTCTCACGCTTGGGTAACAATCGTCTCTCATACAAATACAATGATCTCACGATATGTTGTTGTTATTATTATAAGGCTTAGTTGTAAACATAGAATAGTCCTAAACGTTCAAGAGGATTTTACTTATCAACACAGCAGTAATGTGGTGTGAAGACTGAAAATTTCGCAGAAACTTTACAAGCTTTACTTCTGAATGCAAGAAGTCACTTTGGAGTAGATGTACAGGAATAGATTCTTTATTAAATGTTGTATATCAAAGTTAAAACGTAGAGACAGTACCTATCTGTTCGTACAAGGGTATAGTGAAATTTACAAGTTCGATTCTGTGCAAGTTTAGAATTTTCACTAGAAGAACACATTTCAATGAACATATTGCTAAGGTAAATTTTCTATTTTGTAAAGAGTTTTAATTAAAAATCTCACTATCACATCAAATAGATGGAAGTTTTGTGTGTCTTTCTTTCCACAATTCCCTTTCATTTTCGCAGGTTTTCATACACCCTTCTTCCCCACCAGCATTATTTGTAAGTCTCGATACAAAACATCTTACTGTAATTCACGTATGTCGATATCTATGTATGTAGCTAACACGCCTGCGCCATCTATCGAATCACAACAAAATCCAAATACATTAAAATATCACACTTATAATATTAAAGATTCAAACAGTTACAAAAGTAACTGCGATATGTGCAACAACTATTTCTTTATAACTGAGCACAATCTAAAGTAAAGCACTTTCCTCTCAATAAGAGCACAACTTTTACTAGACTTTACGTGATTGTTACGTTTTTTATGTATGTAGACTGAATGCAACAGAAAGACACAGATAACAACTTATATAATTTATTACAATAAACTATTATATATGTAACAGATATAACATAAATTATATAACAAAAATGACAGATATTCAGTTTAAAATTAATTACAATACAAAATGGTACTGGCCTGTGTCCAATATAATGATTCAGAATGAAAGTCCAAAAGTGTAAATCAGAAATCCAAAATTCCAGTTTAGGGTGTGAATTTGGTCCCACGAAGAAATTCCGAAGTTTGAATGGAGAAGTCCAGAAACAATTCACAGTTCAATAAATCTGACGAAGTTCCTTTTGCGATGTTTTCGATGATTGTCTCAAATTTGTCGTTTTCCGACTTGTTCATGAAATAAAATCACAGCTTTTGTAGATCTAGCTCCAGTTACAAATCCAAGTTGAATAAACACACAGCAAACGTTGAAAATTTCTCGAACAAAGACAATATCTCTTGAATCGAAATAAAAGCGACTGACTGACTGATTTCCTATTCTTTTCTCGCGTCGCCGACATACATTCATTTTATAAACATATGATTGATCTACCTAATTCTAGAAATTTCTAAATGTTATTTTAAATGAATAACGACATATTTTATTGGTTTGAACTTCGAAACCACAATATAAATATGGAAATATAAATAATAGATATGGAAATCCAAACACAACACGACATGGCTGTTGTTTACATAATATGATGGTTTAATTATATCTTTTATTGATGTGATATTCAAAATTAGTATTGAGAAACAGCCCCACTTTTAAACACAAAAACATAAAATTTATGTCAGTAACATTGAGCTGATTTAAGTGATTTATAATAATTATCGGAAACAGCCGCTCTGGGGCGTTGTTGCTGATAGTTTGTTTGTTTGTTTTGGAATTTCGCACAAAGCTACTCGAGGGCTATCTGTGCTAGCTGTCCCTAATTTAGCAGTGTAAGACTAGAGGGAAGGCAGCTAGTCATCACCACCCACCGCCAACTCTTGGGCTACTCTTTTACCAAAGAATAGTGGAATTGACCCACGGCTGGGAGGGCGAGCATGTCTAGCGCGACCCTCGGATTACGAGTGCACGCCTTAACGCACTCGGCCATGCCAGGCCTTTGTTGCTGATAGTACAAATTATTATACCAATGAACGTGATTTCCACAATGGATCTATTGTTCCTGTTTAGTTAACACAAATTCATTCATCTGTGTGATGATGCTTGCGGAGCGCAAAGCAAGTTATCTTCGAGCGATATTATTTGTTGTTGTTTTTTCCGGAGGCTACCTTCCATGAGAACCTTCAAACAAATAAAATAAAAAAGTGTCTGTTGGTTTATTGTTAAGCCCAAAGCTAAACGATAGGCTATCTGTGCTGTTCCCACTACGGGAATAGAAATATGGTTTTTAGCGTTATAAAGCTTCAGACTAACTTCCTATATACTTGAGGCAAATATAAAAAAACGCATAAATTGGTTGTGGTACTAGGAAACGCTGTGGTTTGTTTCACAACGGATGTATGATCCGTAATAACGTTTTTGTTTCACTTGAGATTTATTTAGTATTCTGTTTATTATAAAAATGTAAAAGTATTAATATATTACCTAACACTAAAGGACGATTACGCAAACTCGAGTGGAAGGTTTTCATGCAAACACTAATTTAGGAATAGTTGTTGTAAGCGGAAAAGTATTAATACTTTATTAATACATAACGTAGTTAAATCTGAGTTTTGTTTTAACGCGTTTTTAAAATTCTTTGACATAAAAAGCAAGATAAAATCATGATACATAAATATATTAACTGAATATATCCTAAATATTAACAGCTTCAGCTCTAGAAAGACTAAAAAAAAACATAACAAAACAAGCATATGTGAGAAGACTGAGTAACTTGTTTACTGCTTCGAAAATATAAAACCCGGTTTAATAACAGCTTATTATAAGATATATGTTTAATCCAAAGCATGCCAAAGGATGTAGTTGAAAAATGGACGCATGATAAAGATTAATTGTCTCTTTATCCGAAAACTCCGGATACGTTGTGAGAGGCCAATGAAGGCTGCAGGATAGACATAAGGAAATCTTAGCATATAGTCATGATTCATATATTGACATCACATGCATTTAAAAATAAACCAATACAGCATTATATGTATATTTCCAATTGTCATGTGTTTTTTTGTACTGTTTATTTTATTTTTATAATTTTCACGTTATTAGGTAGGGAAGTCTGTTTGCCTGTCACAGCAGAGGTGAAACACTTTTTCTTTGTTATATAAAAGTTTCATTTCGATTAAGAAAATAGCTCAGAAATGTATACGTGTTACGAATTTAGACTGCTTTATCTTACAACCAGGAAAGGTGGAAACAAACCTCGGAAACTGGCAATATCTGATTGAGACACTATAAAAGGCTTAGGATAGGATAATTTATTGATTCTGGTGAAAAGTTATGTTATTTTGACTTTTGGTTCATGGGAAGAAAATGTGTTCAGTATTGTAGCTATTGTATATAAAATCTTGTTTTGGGACAAGTGCGGAATGGGACTGTCCTGTTCTGAGAACAGCGTCACATCGTGGCGAGATATTGTTCAACTAATTCCAATAGAACTAAGATACAAGCTTATCACGGATTGGGTTAGTCCTCTGAAGTATTCAGTAGGACTCGTTATCAGACGCTGTTATTCTATCATGGTGCTATGTACGTTATTTTACAAATGCTTCTGTTACCTGAATATATTGGATCTGACAATACACAAGTTTCCAAAGCGTGGTTTCGTGTACAACGACACGTTTATTTTCATAATATTTTTGTCCAGATTTAATAACAAAATAAATGCTTAACAAAAGTTGGTCAAGATGTTTCCTTTTGTGAACGTTCATGTCTGCAGTTTTAAATATACTTTCTTTATTTCCCAGCATATAAAACCTAGCGCTACCTAGCGGTTTGTTCCTTACTGTTCACATGAGGGTCAGTGTTTCGCGTCTGTTTTCGCTAAAAATAAAACATTCTCTCTTTGAAGTGGGTGCGTTGTTAGAGAGACAATAAGATTCCACCGTTTGATTAGAGTAGCCCACGAGCTAGCGGTAAGCACTATTGACTAGCTGCCTTTCTTTTAGTTTCACTTTAGGAATAGCTAGTCGCCTCGCGCGAGATTCAACAAACAACAATCTCCATTTTGTTAATGATTCATTTGTTCATGTGTCTTATCTTAGGTGGTTTGCTGTGTAATTAGTCGTTTTAGATGGTCAATAATCTATTACAATAAAAACATAATACTGTGTTATAAAGTACTGCAAGGCTGTTGGTGTTAAATCTTAAGTACAAAAATATTGGGGTGAATCAAACTGTAAACATATTCCAACAGAGGCACAGAGAACGTTGTACATTCGTTGTTTGTGAGCTGCAGTAAGATTTTATTTATTGTAATATCGGATATTTTTAACAAAAAAACAACAACATCCAAATTAGGTTTGAAGATAGACTGATGTTTCTCTTTAATAACTGTCACTGTGAAAATAGAATTGTAACGAACAGTACCTATATTTTATTTCATTTTAGCTGCAAATCGTTAGGTTTCAAATTTGAACACTTAGTTTAAAAATTAGTCATTAGAATTTTCTTAAATGACTAAGTCGTAGATATCTGAAATAATGTACACTAGAGACTCACTTGAAACAAAAAATAATAATAAAATATATGTTTTGTACACATATTAGTATGTTGTTGTTGTCTGTAACTAATCTGATATCTGAGATTCCCCGTACCCTTACCGTATTAGCTTTTAAAGAAATTCTCGTTTTGAACTCGCAAATCAAAGCTAAATTTAGAACCCCAGTCACTGACTGAACTAATCTACTATAATAAACTCACTGGTGGGCGTATACGAACTGTCCCTGGTGGATGTATATAGATTACATCTAAAAACTCAAGCTTAAGGACCAATTATATGAATGAACATTTTTGTCATAAACAGTCATCTGTTTAGGAACTATATTGGCTAAGATTACAGAGTGTTTGTTACGCACTTAATCACTGCCTTGCATACCATGAAAAAATAATTGTGTTTGAAGAGAATAACAGACTAAATATTGTGTGTCACGTACTTTTAGATTTATCAAACCTTCTGAACAGTCTTTAACATCTCCATAATGAAAATCTAAATAAACAAACCACACCGTATTTTAAAATATACAATTCTACCTAATGTATAATTATAGATTTAATGGGTGGGGATTTGGAATAAAGTGTAGCCAGTAGTAGCCAGAAAGATCCTTTGACAACTTTCAGTAACTAACGACAGCAATGGGAACCATATGGTGCATGTAACCAGTTCCACGTTCCTGTTTTCACATTTTACAGGGATATCCGATGCAGAAGCTGTAAGTAATAAGACAAGCTACATTTATCAGATTTTTTCTGCACTCCAACCCCAGAAAAGAAATGGGCGAGATTTGTAAACATTATCTGTATTAACTGTTTGTTTTTTTAATATGGATTTTGTAAAAACCGAATTTGTTTACGAAACATCACACAGGAATTTTACATACTTTTGTTTATACCGGTATTTAAATTGTTGAATTTAGGTGAGGAAAGAAAAATCACGAGATCCAACATTGAATAACACGTGATGTTTTTGTAGATATATGTAGTGACCAAATTATATTTTTCTGTTATTTGAAAAAAATGTGCGTTATTATTTTGACCATATAAATCGTGTAAGTTTGTAAATTGAAGATTTCGTGGAAGCTGTTTCTCAAAGTGTTTACTAAGTTCTTCAGTAAAGGTTTGGTACAGGAAAAAAAATACAGAATTTGCAGAAGAATCTTATATTAATATGCGGAAGACATAGTGTTGTAATCATGTAATTCCGTGACGCTAACCCCTTTATAAAGACGTACCTTGTCTTAACCAAACTTTCCGAGCTGCTCACATCTACTTTTGGCTAACTAAATTATGAAAAATTCTCCCTTTTCCATCTACTACCCACTTTACTGCTAACTAAATTATGATAATTTTTTTTTTCTTTTCGATCTACCCACATACACTTCTGACTAATTAAATTACGGCAACTTTTCCCTTTTCGATCTACCCACATGCACTTCTGACTAATTAAATTAGGCAACTTTTCCCTTTTCGATCTACCCACATGCACTTCTGACTAATTAAATTACGGCAACTTTTCCCTTTTCGATCTACCCGCATGCGCTTCTGACTAATTAAATTACGGTAACTTTTCCCTTTTCGATCTACCCACATGCACTTCTGACTAATTAAATTAGGCAACTTTTCCCTTTTCGATCTACCCACATGCACTTCTGACTAATTAAATTACGGCAACTTTTCCCTTTTCGATCTACCCGCATGCGCTTCTGACTAATTAAATTACGGTAACTTTTCCCTTTTCGATCTACCCACATGCACTTCTGACTAATTAAATTACGGCAACTTTTCCCTTTTCGATCTACCCGCATGCGCTTCTGACTAATTAAATTACGGTAACTTTTCCCTTTTCGATCTACCCACATGCACTTCTGACTAATTAAATTAGGCAACTTTTCCCTTTTCGATCTACCCACATGCGCTTCTGACTAATTAAATTACGGCAACTTTTTCCTTTTCGATCTACCCACATGCACTTCTGACTAATTAAATTACGGCAATTTTTCCCTTTTCGATCTACCCACATGCACTTCTGACTAATTAAATTATGTAACTTTCTCTTTTCGAGCTACTTACATACAGTGCTGACCAATCACATACCTGGAAGCTAATTCTCTGAAACACTTAAAGTTGATTGAATTATTTTGTATATCACAACTCTCACCTAATGGAACATTCACTTTAATTCAGTTTACGTGTTTGGCATAAATTGTCGTTCTAGCTGTAGGTGGATTTAAATTATAGATTCGCATGCTTTCTCATAGAACTTCTTTGTCGGGTGAGAGATATTTCGTAAAATTTGCGAAGATAAGCTGTCTAACTAAGATAGTTTTAATGTATGTCCACAGCTGACTTCCTGACAGCCTCTTTTACACAGGACTAAAACTTCAGGTCCTCCATCGGAGGGTATTTATAGTTTTTTGGGTTTTTTTTACATTTAATTACTCATTGCCTGAATAGAACCGTGTATCTTACAGACTGTCGACAGTGAAACTTGTGTTTGTCTGACGGAAGTAAATGATGCACCACGTGCTCTTTTGATTGCGGTTCCAGCCCACTTCTTTCTTCTCCCCAAGCTGTGTTGATAACTCACATTGACAGTGAACTGACCAACGGGAAAACGAGAACAAATGTTTCATTTGAGTGTTGTTCACAGTGATGTTTCATAAGGGTTAATAATAAATTCTTTAGCAGTTTGTTTTAAATATTTTAACAGCATAAAACGTACGTTCAACCCGTGATTATATTTGTGACTAAAGTGTAGGAAAGGTACTTGTTTTGTAGATCAACATAATTCCACCTTTTTTGTTGTTGAAGGAATTACTTCTCTGTAACACCATGTAAATAATAAATAGTGAAAACAACGGGCTTTCATATATGTAGTGAGTAAAATTTTATCACTTAAACTACGGTCTAAAAGTGATCCACATGCTTCTCACGTGGAGCAGCGTGCATTGACTGGGGAGTGACAATTTTATTTTCTTTGTTTTAATCTTCTGGAGGGTTATTTAGTATGAAAGTGTTTCATTTCAGGAACCCCGGTTAACAGGATTCCTATTATGGCCAAGCAAGTGTTGGACCTATACGAACTCTACAAATTAGTGGTAGCAAGAGGGGGTTTGGTGGAAGTCATAAACAAAAAGATTTGGAGAGAAATTAGTAAGGGCCTCAATCTTCCGTCTTCCATTACCAGTGCTGCATTTACACTGCGTACACAGTAAGATGTTTTCCGTCTTTTTCATCACATAATAAAATGCTTATAGCTAAAACAGAATTATTCTTATGAAATTAAGTCAGATATTCATGCATGTTTCCAAAATTCTGTAATTTCGTAGTTGTAAAACTGTACTTTTACATACTTTACTTTTAGCTAGATTTTGCAGTATTTAAATACGATATAATCTGTTAAAGGTCATCTCGACTTCAAACAAATACGATAGAAATACCTTTAACCTCGCCATCTAGAGACCACAAATATAACTACATAATGCCATGCTACATCGTTGTTTCGAACATTAATCGAAAATTGTAGGAAATTTTAAAAATTGAAGTTGAAAGTACTATATTGGTATAATATCCTCAGAACGTTTATAAAACTATCACCTATTTATTTATGTTACTATGTGAAACTAGCCATGAATCTATTAAATGTATTATTAGGGTTATTCGAGGCATTATTTATTAACAGTAATATATAAAGTAATTTTCATTCTTTGATAATAATAAATAGCTGACTAGTTTGTATTGTAAACCTATATACAGTTTAAACTTGGTAAATATTTAGTCAGCCGAATCGGTTTAGTGTTATTGCAAGCTCTGTTCTGACCAAATATAAACACACAAAGTTTCTAACATTTTCACATTTAATAAACCTAGTTTTCAGATATAGACATTAATTATAGTAAGAATCGTTTTTAAGAACAACAAGGTTTTATGTTGTTAATATTTCACTGAATCGACTCGCCCTACAAGTTTTAAATACATTTCTGGTGTACATTAATAATTATATACTGGAATTTGTAATTTGGTTAGAAATCATACAGGTTTATCGTGTATTTATAGAAAATCGAACTTTAGTACTGGAAGTGTATAGATTATTAAAATTAATATTTAGAAACTGATATTTGTATTTTATGGAAAATATGACTGACGTTTTCGTTATTCGAGGTGCAACAGAAACGTGATTGGTTTTGATTGATAAAAAGTGTTAGGCTTAAAGCACCTAAACCACAGTTTTGAATAGCTGCCAAGACAAGATTAGTATGAAATAAATTAAACGGCTTTCAAGCGTTTCAAAATATATGTAAACATACATGTGATTTAACAGATTAGAAAAAGCTTAAAAGTAATGACCTTTAGGTTCAAACACTCGTTATTAACCAAACACTTACTAAGAATGTAGGGTCTTTGATTTGAGGAATATCTTATTTATGTGATGAAATGTGTTTTCCTTTGGTCTGTCAGCTCAAAATTGTGACTGCTGTGCGAAGATAGCCCTTCGTGGAGCTTTGTGTGAAAATTCTTAAGAAAACAAGAACAAAAGAAAAACACTGACAATGTAAATTACTATAAAATACAATAATGCAGGGTGGTCGCTAGAAAAGCGGAAAATTTGAGGGTCAGATGAGATCATGAATAAAATGCGTGCTTACTCATTTCTATTTTGATTTCTTTGCATCATGAATAAAATGCATGATTCTAATATCATAAAATGCATTTTGAGCATCTATGAGTGTAATATAACATATGCCTTTAAAAAACTTTGTAAAAGTTATTCTTTGTAAAAATAAATAGTTGTTTGACAAATTTTCCGCTTTTCTAGCGACCACCCTGTATGAATTCGAAAGTAACGCTATTTACGTCACTAAAAACTGTCACTGCGTTATTTAATATATAGAATTATTTTCGGTTATATTCGACTTCTAAGCCGTTGCAAACCGACGGGTATTAACACTTTTCATGTCAAAGTACAGAGCAAAGTTTCGACCTTCCTAAGTCATCTGCTTTGCTCACCTGAAAATGACCGAGGAAGGTCGAAACTTTGTTCTGTGCTTTAGTATTAAAAGTGTTAATACCCATATCAGCCGTTCTTGTATACATTCTTATTTCAAGTGGGTTTATTGTTATCAAGAACCACTTCACTATGTCGATCATATGAACGAACGATACCTGAAACCCCCTCCTGGTGTACAAAGAAACTTGTAATTAACCATCAACTGTTTTACTGCCTTTTTCTTCCAATATTTCATTCTAGAACATCGAGTTTAGTACGAGCCTACCGCAAAGTTGGTTTATTATTCAGAGTTGTAACTGACGTCCTATGCTATATATGTTTGTGTATATGTATTTTGTTATTTGAACTCAAAAACAAGCTGAAACAAAAACAAAATAACCAAAAAACAAACGCTGCATCAACTTAAATTATTCCAGGATACAAGCTACAATGTGGGATTATAAAATGTACCGTATATTTTGGAAGTGACTGAAGAAGTAGGACCCACATAGCGGTGGGGATACATCGTCTATCAGACGTAACCTCCGTTGGCCAGTCTCGCAGAAGAAATAAAGAACATTAATAGATATCTAACTTGAAATAGAAATTACGAGAACGAGATGTTGGTGCTGAAGCCCACAATGTCCCACATCTGTATCATCCTCATCAAGTCTACTATGGCTATCATGCTCTAAACAAGCCTTTATATGCAGCAAGGTGTATACCCACATAAAGTATTGCCAAGTTGTTAAATGACCGTAGTTTTAATTCAAATAGTTATTCGAAAGTTTAAGTAAACTTTCCTTTTCATAATTACTTCTCTAATTTTTAGTTCTTTATATTTATTTAATACATTATTATATTTGCTACAGAATAATTTAATAATTATATTTAAAGTTTCTTTATTAAATCCATTAACTATTAGTTTTTGTATCAGTATTTAAACATTACTGATAAAATATTGCAATTTATTACAAATTTTACAATATCTGAATACCTGCAAAGTTATAATGGTTACAACAGAAAGGTATAGTACATTACTATTAAAACAGGGTAAACCATCAATTGGAAAGGTAAAATATTATTCCCTTTTATAAAAAATATTTACATTGATGTCTTTATCAATTATTTTAATTTCGAAGTCTAAATAATATATTGGATATTGAAGTATTTTCTATTTCTAATTATATCGGATAAATACCGTTAGTAACATTATTTATTACAGAATTATTTTTTTGTGAAATTAAGTCAGATATTCTGTAATTTCATAGTTGTAAACTTGCTTTTAGCTAGATTTTGCAGAATTTAAATACGAATAATTTGTCAAAGGTCATCTCGACCTCAAAGAAATACGACAGAAATATCTAACCTTGCCATCTAGTGGCCACAAATAAAACTACATAATGCCATGCTACATCGTCGTATAGTTCATTACGAAAATTGTAGGAAATTTTAAAAATTGAAGTTGAAAGTATTATATTGGTATACTATCCTCAGAACGTTTATAAAACTATCACCTATTTATTTATGTTACTATGTGAAACTAGCCGTGAATCTATTAAATGTATCATTAGGATTATTCGAGGCATTATTTATTAACAGTAATATATAAAGTAATTTTCATTCTTTGATAATAATAAATAGCTGACTAGTTTGTATTGTAAACCTAAATACAGTTTAAACTTGGTAAATATTTAGTCAGCCGAATCGGTTTAGTGTTATTGCAAGCTCTGTTCTGACCAAATATAAACACACAAAGTTTCTAACATTTTCACATTTAATAAACCTAGTTTTCAGATATAGACATTAATTATAGTAAGAATCGTTTTTAAGAACAACAAGGTTTTATGTTGTTAATATTTCACTGAATGGACTCACCCTACAAGTTTTAAATACATTTCTGGTGTACATTAATAATTATATACTGGAATTTGTAATTTGGTTAGAAATCATACAGGTTTATCGTGTATTTATAGAAAATCGAACTTTAGTACTGGAAGTGTATAGATTATTAAAATTAATATTTAGAAACTGATATTTGTATTTTATGGAAAATATGACTGACGTTTTCTTTATTCGAGGTGCAACACAAACGTGATTCGTTTTGATTGATAAAAAGTGTTAGGCTTAAAGCACCTAAACCACAGTTTTGAATAGCTGCCAAGACAAGATTAGTATGAAATAAATTAAACGGCTTTCAAGCGTTTCAAAATATATGTAAACATACATGTGATTTAACAGATTAGAAAAAACTTAAAAGTAATGACCTTTAGGTTCAAACACTCGTTATTAACCAAACACTTACTAAGAATGTAGGGTCTTTGATTTGAGGAATATCTTATTTATGTGATGAAATGTGTTTTCCTTTGGTCTGTCAGCTCAAAATTGTGACTGCTGTGCGAAGATAGCCCTTCGTGGAGCTTTGTGTGAAAATTCTTAAGAAAACAAGAACAAAAGAAAAACACTGACAATGTAAATTATTATGAAATACAATAATACAGGGTGGTCGCTAGAAAAGCGGAAAATTTGAGGGTCAGATGAGATCATGAATAAAATGCGTGCTTACTCATTTCTATTTTGATTTCTTTACATCATGAATAAAATGCATGATTCTAATATCATAAAATGCATTTTGAGCATCTATGAGTGTAATATAACATATGCCTTTAAAAAACTTTGTAAAAGTTATTCTTTGTAAAAATAAATAGTTGTTTGACAAATTTTCCGCTTTTCTAGCGACCACCCTGTATGAATTCGAAAGTAACGCTATTTACGTCACTAAAAACTGTTACTGCGTTATTTAATATATAGAATTATTTTCGGTTATTTTCGACTTCTAAGCCGTTGCAAACCGACGGGTATTAACACTTTTCATATCAAAGTACAGAGCAAAGTTTCGACCTTCCTAGGTCATCTGCTTTGCTCACCTGAAAATGACCGAGGAAGGTCGAAACTTTGTTCTATGCTTTAGTATTAAAAGTGTTAATACCCATATCAGCCGTTCTGATATACATTCTTATTTCAAGTGGATTTATTGTTATCAAGAACCACTTCACTATGTCGATCATATGAATGAACGATACCTGAAACCCCCTCCTGGTGTACAAAGAAACTTGTAATTAACCATCAACTGTTTTACTGCCTTTTTCTTCCAATATTCCATTCTAGAACATCGAGTTTAGTACGAGCCTACCGCAAAGTTGGTTTATTATTCAGAGTTGTAACTGACGTCCTATGCTATATATGTTTGTGTATATGTATTTTGTTATTTGAACTCAAAAACAAGCTGAAACAAAAACAAAATAACCAAAAAACAAACGCTGCATCAACTTAAATTATTCCAGGGTACAAGCTACAATGTTGGATTATAAAATGTACCGTATATTTTGGAAGTGACTGAAGAAGTAGGACCCACATAGCGGTGGGGATACATCGTCTATCAGACGTAACCTCCGTTGGCCAGTCTCGCAGAAGAAATAAAGAACATTAATAGATATCTAATTTGAAATAGAAATTACGAGAACGAGATGTTGGTGCTGAAGCCCACAATGTCCCACATCTGTATCATCCTCATCAAGTCTACTATGGCTATCATGCTCTAAATAAGCCTTTATATGCAGCAAGGTGTATACCCACATAAAGTATTGCCAAGTTGTTAAATGACCGTAGTTTTAATTCAAATAGCTATTCGAAAGTTTAAGTAAACTTTCCTTTTCATAATTACTTCTCTAATTTTTAGTTCTTTATATTTATTTAATACATTATTATATTTGCTACAGAATAATTTAATAATTATATTTAAAGTTTCTTTATTAAATCCATTAACTATTAGTTTTTTTTATCAGTATTTAAACATTACTGATAAAATATTGCAATTTATTACAAATTTTACAATATCTGAATACCTGCAAAGTTATAATGGTTACAACAGAAAGGTATAGTACATTACTATTAAAACAGGGTAAACCATCAATTGGAAAGGTAAAATATTCCCTTTTATAAAAAATATTTACATTGATGTCTTTATCAATTATTTTAATTTCGAAGTCTAAATAATATATTGGATATTGAAGTATTTTCTATTTCTAATTATATCGGATAAATACCGTTAGTAACATTATTTATTACAGAATTATTTTTTTGTGAAATTAAGTCAGATATTCTGTAATTTCATAGTTGTAAACTTGCTTTTAGCTAGATTTTGCAGAATTTAAATACGAATAATTTGTCAAAGGTCATCTCGACCTCAAAGAAATACGATAGAAATATCTAACCTTGCCATCTAGTGGCCACAAATAAAACTACATAATGCCATGCTACATCGTCGTATAGTTCATTACGAAAATTGTAGGAAATTTTAAAAATTGAAGTTGAAAGTATTATATTGGTATAATATCCTCAGAACGTTTATAAAACTATCACCTATTTATATATGTTACTATGTGAAACTAGCCGTGAATCTATTAAATGTATCATTAGGATTATTCGAGGCATTATTTATTAACAGTAATATATAAAGTAATTTTCATTCTTTGATAATAATAAATAGCTGACTAGTTTGTATTGTAAACCTAAATACAGTTTAAACTTGGTAAATATTTAGTCAGCCGAATTAGTTTAGTGTTATTGCAAGCTCTGTTCTGACCAAATATAAACACACAAAGTTTCTAACATTTTCACATTTAATAAACCTAGTTTTCAGATATAGACATTAATTATAGTAAGAATCGTTTTTAAGAACAACAAGGTTTTATGTTGTTAATATTTCACTGAATGGACTCACCCTACAAGTTTTAAATACATTTCTGGTGTACATTAATAATTATATACTGGAATTTGTAATTTGGTTAGAAATCATACAGGTTTATCGTGTATTTATAGAAAATCGAACTTTAGTACTGGAAGTGTATAGATTATTAAAATTAATATTTAGAAACTGATATTTGTATTTTATGGAAAATATGACTGACGTTTTCTTTATTCGAGGTGCAACACAAACGTGATTCGTTTTGATTGATAAAAAGTGTTAGGCTTAAAGCACCTAAACCACAGTTTTGAATAGCTGCCAAGACAAGATTAGTATGAAATAAATTAAACGGCTTTCAAGCGTTTCAAAATATATGTAAACATACATGTGATTTAACAGATTAGAAAAAACTTAAAAGTAATGACCTTTAGGTTCAAACACTCGTTATTAACCAAACACTTACTAAGAATGTAGGGTCTTTGATTTGAGGAATATCTTATTTATGTGATGAAATGTGTTTTCCTTTGGTCTGTCAGCTCAAAATTGTGACTGCTGTGCGAAGATAGCCCTTCGTGGAGCTTTGTGTGAAAATTCTTAAGAAAACAAGAACAAAAGAAAAACACTGACAATGTAAATTATTATGAAATACAATAATACAGGGTGGTCGCTAGAAAAGCGGAAAATTTGAGGGTCAGATGAGATCATGAATAAAATGCGTGCTTACTCATTTCTATTTTGATTTCTTTACATCATGAATAAAATGCATGATTCTAATATCATAAAATGCATTTTGAGCATCTATGAGTGTAATATAACATATGCCTTTAAAAAACTTTGTAAAAGTTATTCTTTGTAAAAATAAATAGTTGTTTGACAAATTTTCCGCTTTTCTAGCGACCACCCTGTATGAATTCGAAAGTAACGCTATTTACGTCACTAAAAACTGTTACTGCGTTATTTAATATATAGAATTATTTTCGGTTATTTTCGACTTCTAAGCCGTTGCAAACCGACGGGTATTAACACTTTTCATATCAAAGTACAGAGCAAAGTTTCGACCTTCCTAGGTCATCTGCTTTGCTCACCTGAAAATGACCGAGGAAGGTCGAAACTTTGTTCTATGCTTTAGTATTAAAAGTGTTAATACCCATATCAGCCGTTCTGATATACATTCTTATTTCAAGTGGATTTATTGTTATCAAGAACCACTTCACTATGTCGATCATATGAATGAACGATACCTGAAACCCCCTCCTGGTGTACAAAGAAACTTGTAATTAACCATCAACTGTTTTACTGCCTTTTTCTTCCAATATTCCATTCTAGAACATCGAGTTTAGTACGAGCCTACCGCAAAGTTGGTTTATTATTCAGAGTTGTAACTGACGTCCTATGCTATATATGTTTGTGTATATGTATTTTGTTATTTGAACTCAAAAACAAGCTGAAACAAAAACAAAATAACCAAAAAACAAACGCTGCATCAACTTAAATTATTCCAGGGTACAAGCTACAATGTTGGATTATAAAATGTACCGTATATTTTGGAAGTGACTGAAGAAGTAGGACCCACATAGCGGTGGGGATACATCGTCTATCAGACGTAACCTCCGTTGGCCAGTCTCGCAGAAGAAATAAAGAACATTAATAGATATCTAATTTGAAATAGAAATTACGAGAACGAGATGTTGGTGCTGAAGCCCACAATGTCCCACATCTGTATCATCCTCATCAAGTCTACTATGGCTATCATGCTCTAAATAAGCCTTTATATGCAGCAAGGTGTATACCCACATAAAGTATTGCCAAGTTGTTAAATGACCGTAGTTTTAATTCAAATAGCTATTCGAAAGTTTAAGTAAACTTTCCTTTTCATAATTACTTCTCTAATTTTTAGTTCTTTATATTTATTTAATACATTATTATATTTGCTACAGAATAATTTAATAATTATATTTAAAGTTTCTTTATTAAATCCATTAACTATTAGTTTTTTTTATCAGTATTTAAACATTACTGATAAAATATTGCAATTTATTACAAATTTTACAATATCTGAATACCTGCAAAGTTATAATGGTTACAACAGAAAGGTATAGTACATTACTATTAAAACAGGGTAAACCATCAATTGGAAAGGTAAAATATTCCCTTTTATAAAAAATATTTACATTGATGTCTTTATCAATTATTTTAATTTCGAAGTCTAAATAATATATTGGATATTGAAGTATTTTCTATTTCTAATTATATCGGATAAATACCGTTAGTAACATTATTTATTACAGAATTATTTTTTTGTGAAATTAAGTCAGATATTCTGTAATTTCATAGTTGTAAACTTGCTTTTAGCTAGATTTTGCAGAATTTAAATACGAATAATTTGTCAAAGGTCATCTCGACCTCAAAGAAATACGATAGAAATATCTAACCTTGCCATCTAGTGGCCACAAATAAAACTACATAATGCCATGCTACATCGTCGTATAGTTCATTACGAAAATTGTAGGAAATTTTAAAAATTGAAGTTGAAAGTATTATATTGGTATAATATCCTCAGAACGTTTATAAAACTATCACCTATTTATATATGTTACTATGTGAAACTAGCCGTGAATCTATTAAATGTATCATTAGGATTATTCGAGGCATTATTTATTAACAGTAATATATAAAGTAATTTTCATTCTTTGATAATAATAAATAGCTGACTAGTTTGTATTGTAAACCTAAATACAGTTTAAACTTGGTAAATATTTAGTCAGCCGAATTAGTTTAGTGTTATTGCAAGCTCTGTTCTGACCAAATATAAACACACAAAGTTTCTAACATTTTCACATTTAATAAACTTAGTTTTCAGATATAGACATTAATTATAGTAAGAATCGTTTATAAGAACTGTGTTCTGTTTCATATTCATAACTGTTATAGTTTTTATAATCAGTTCACGGACTTATTACTTTATGTTTGTTTAGTTTTTATAATGAGTTCACGGACTTATTACTTCATGTTTGTTTAGTTTTTATAATCAGTTCACGGACTTATTACTTCATGTTTGTTTAGTTTTTATAACCAGTCCGCGGACTTATTACTTCATGTTTGTATAGTTTTTATAATGAGTTCACGGACTTATTACTTCATGTTTGTATAGTTTTTATAATGAGTTCACGGACTTATTACTTCATGTTTGTTTAGTTTTTATAATCAGTTCACGGACTTATTACTTCATGTTTGTTTAGTTTTTATAATCAGTTCACGGACTTATTACTTCATATTTGTATAGTTTTTATAATCAGTTCACGGACTTATTACTTCATATTTGTATAGTTTTTATAATCAGTTCACGGACTTATTACTTCATGTTTGTATAGTTTTTATAATCAGTTCACGGACTTATTACTTCATGTTTGTATAGTTTTTATAATCAGTTCACGGACTTATTACTTCATGTTTGTATAGTTTTTATAACCAGTCCGCGGACTTATTACTTCATGTTTGTTTAGTTTTTATAATCAGTTCACGGACTTATTACTTCATATTTGTATAGTTTTTATAATCAGTTCACGGACTTATTACTTCATGTTTGTATAGTTTTTATAACCAGTCCGCGGACTTATTACTTCATGTTTGTATAGTTTTTATAATCAGTTCACGGACTTATTACTTCATATTTGTATAGTTTTTATAATGAGTTCACGGACTTATTACTTCATATTTGTATAGTTTTTATAATCAGTTCACGGACTTATTACTTCATGTTTGTATAGTTTTTATAACCAGTCCGCGGACTTATTACTTCATGTTTGTATAGTTTTTATAATCAGTTCACGGACTTATTACTTTATGTTTGTATAGTTTTTATAATCAGTTCACGGACTTATTACTTCATGTTTGTATAGTTTTTATAACCAGTCCGCGGACTTATTACTTCATGTTTGTTTAGTTTTTATAATCAGTTCACGGACTTATTACTTCATATTTGTATAGTTTTTATAATCAGTTCACGGACTTATTACTTCATGTTTGTATAGTTTTTATAACCAGTCCGCGGACTTATTACTTCATGTTTGTATAGTTTTTATAATCAGTTCACGGACTTATTACTTCATATTTGTATAGTTTTTATAATGAGTTCACGGACTTATTACTTCATATTTGTATAGTTTTTATAATCAGTTCACGGACTTATTACTTCATGTTTGTATAGTTTTTATAACCAGTCCGCGGACTTATTACTTCATGTTTGTATAGTTTTTATAATGAGTTCACGGACTTATTACTTCATGTTTGTTTAGTTTTTATAATCAGTTCACGGACTTATTACTTCATGTTTGTTTAGTTTTTATAACCAGTCCGCGGACTTATTACTTCATGTTTGTATAGTTTTTATAATCAGTTCACGGACTTATTACTTCATGTTTGTTTAGTTTTTATAATGAGTTCACGGACTTATTACTTCATGTTTGTATAGTTTTTATAATCAGTTCACGGACTTATTACTTCATGTTTGTTTAGTTTTTATAATGAGTTCACGGACTTATTACTTCATGTTTGTATAGTTTTTATAATCAGTTCACGGACTTATTACTTCATGTTTGTTTAGTTTTTATAATGAGTTCACGGACTTATTACTTTATGTTTGTATAGTTTTTATAATCAGTTCACGGACTTATTACTTCATGTTTGTATAGTTTTTATAATGAGTTCACGGACTTATTACTTCATGTTTGTATAGTTTTTATAATCAGTTCACGGACTTATTACTTCATGTTTGTATAGTTTTTATAATCAGTTCACGGACTTATTACTTCATGTTTGTATAGTTTTTATAATCAGTTCACGGACTTATTACTTCATGTTTGTATAGTTTTTATAATCAGTTCACGGACTTATTACTTCATGTTTGTATGATTATTTTATAATCAGTTCACGGACTTATTACTTCATGTTTGTATAGTTTTTATAACCAGTCCGCGGACTTATTACTTCATATTTGTATAGTTTTTATAATGATTTCACGTACTTATTACTTTATGTTTGTATTAACGATCTTTATTTATACAAATGGAGTTTTTATTTTTAAATTTTTCCTGAACAGTATAAAACAAAGTTACATAAGTAGAACTATTCATTACAGTGGTGTTTAATTATTACTAGAGTTGTTTCCCTTTGAATTGTTTCTGAAAAAAACAAAAAACTGAGCGTACAAAATAAGGTCATCAAAAATTGACACAACGTCTGTCCACGACACATCATGGTCAATGTATCAAGATCTCCTTTGCCAAACCTGTGAGTGTTTCGAAACGAATGACTTATGTTTAAACTCACATTACAGCGTTTCTACTTATTTTGTTATTAGATTTTAGTTACCTTTAGTTTTTAATTTTTCTTCGATATTCTCTTTCTCTTGGTCCAATATATCCCATTATTTCTTTACATTCCTTCATATTTCAGTTTTCCAACCTATGGATATTGAATATCGCTTCTGTATTTTCACAGATTCGTTTGTAAAGTAACTTTTAATGGATCTTAAATACATTACAAAAGCTTTAACATCAGAGTATGACTCATTAGAATTCATTTACGACACTTGGAAGGCATGTCAGGTCACAAAATCAGATAAATCACAATGACGGAAACTGGCGCCATCTGGTGGTAAATATACTTCATCAGTGTCGTTTTTATCTTTCGATGAATGAAGGTCTACTATATGAAAAATAAAAGGGTTTATTTTTGTTGTCTATTTCAGTTGCAATGAAAATGGTAGTTAAAAAGTACATTTATTCAATCCCTTTGCTGATATATCTTTAAGATAAATTAAACTGAATAGTCGTTCATATATTTGTTCATTTTTAACTTCCACAACAGGTACATGAAATATTTATATCCTTATGAATGCGAGAAAGAGAAACTGAGTTCGCCGGAGGAGCTGCAGGCGGCCATTGATGGAAACAGGCGGGAAGGTCGCAGATCTAGCTACACCCAATACGCCGACATGGTCAGTGTCTCACGAAACTCGCACCACACACCATCACACCACCAACATCCTAGCCATGTTCACAATATCTCACCTCTTGACCTAGTATCTAGGCAAATTAACGGCCACAGCTCAAATCAAGGAGGCTCGTCAGGTAAGAAGAAACTAATATATAATTAAGCCACGTGCCGCACGTGAAGTATTTCGAGGTACAACATAATGCTTGTGGCATTTTATGGCCAGAACAGCTAGTGTTCTATGGGTGTTTATTCTTTAGCTATAGTAGTAATGTAAAAAAAAACAATAGTGGACACGTCATTTTAACCTACATGCACTTACAATGTCCCTAAAAATGTTCTCCCATTTTATGGGTTTACGAATGAAGACAAATAGGATTCTGAAGATGAAAGACGTTTTATTCACTTGATCGAACGTTTCGGAATGTACTTATTCTACCATCAACGAAGTCTGAAACAAATTTTTAATTTTATATAACAGTCTGAGCTTAAATACCCTAGGGTTGTATTGTGTATAAACTTTTGCTCAAACACTCAGCCCCAAATTGAAATATAATATAAGTATATAAAATTTAAAATTTCGTTTAACCGATTCCTCATAGCAATGCTTGCTGTTATTGAATGGATATTGTCAACTTCAGATACCCATCAAGCTACTATTACATGTGTTTTTGCTTGTTTTGGTTTTATAATAGTAATAATAATGTACAAGGTGAAGTTACACAGACAACTTCTTTGGTAATTTGGATTGGACGACGTTTCGCATCACTTTTGTGTTCCAGTCACTATATTATAGTACTGGTATGTAAGCCCGTCAAAATGACGGAAACTGTTATTGGCTGATTATCAACAAAAAGCTATAGAATTTAACTGAAATGAAATTGTAGCTTCAAAATGTTCGTATCTTTTACTTATTTCATCATTCGCAGAGTAATTCTTTAATCACTGCATTTTTAGTAAGAACTATACCGAAAAAAATGAAAGATTGTATGCACTCTGAGACTTAAATAATATTCCTGAACCGTCTTCTAGGTCAGGAAATAAAACACAAAGAGCAGACATTCCGAATTTTCAATTTTTTTTCGATTGTGCGAAGTATAAAGGATATTTATTAGTAATAAACATTTCTTTTTCTTTATGTTTTAAGACCAAGTAGGTAATATTTGTTAAAATACCGAAAGAATATTCATTAAGTAACATTTATCCATCACTTAAAAACTTTTTTTAAACTTGGCCTATTTGTAGCCTAATTTAAGCATTAAGCCTAATACATAAATGTAACGTAAGGCTTAGCTGAAATATTACTTGATAGAATTTGTTTTGCTTCGGGCTACAATTCAGTATTATTAAACTTCTGAATTAAATCAGTTTGTGCTAGCAGTCTTTAATTTAGCAGTGTAAGACTAAATGGAAAGCAGCTAGTCATCACCACCCACCGCCAACTCTTCGGCTACTCTTCTACCAACGAATAGTAGGATTGACCGAACATTATAACACCCCCACGGCTCGAATGACGAGCATGTTTAGCGTTTTTGGTAGAGTAACCACTGGAATAAGTCTTTTATGTCAGTGATACCACTCAGTACTACATAACTAGTTTATATAACAGTGTAATGTTACTTTATCATACCATACTGTTCTGTTCTTTATTACACTTTCAATAAGTGTTTTAAAGAATACTGAAATTAAATTGTAAGTTATATTGCTAATGTTGTAAAATCGTAAGAGTGATCCAATGAAAAGTCACGTTATAAATAACAGATGTTATGGCGTGAACATTTTATAAGCTGGCGAAGAGAACAAGCAGGACTTGCGTAATACACATCCATCAATATACGTCAAATGCATCAAACTGAAACAAACGCACACACTAAAATAAATATATAACAGTAAATCCGTTACACTTGGCGTTTTTTAACATAAGTTACTTATCAGTGTATCACAAGCTTTGTTCATCTGACCTGGGCCTGGCATGGCCGAGCGCGTTAAGGCGTGCGCTCGTAATTCGCGGGTTCGCGCCCGAGTCGCGCTGAACATGCTCGCCCTCCCAGCCGTGGGGGCGTATAATGTGACGGTCAATCCCACTATTCGTTGGTAAAAGAGTAGCCCAAGAGTTGGCGGTGGGTGGTGATGACTAGCTGCCTTCCCTCTAGTCTTACACTGCTAAATTAGGGACGGCTAGCACAGATAGCCCTCGAGTAGCTTTGTGCGAAATTCCAAAAACAAACAAACAAACATCTGACCTGTTGAAGCTATTTTGGTTTCTTTGTTTTAGTTTAAGCTTTTGAGGTATTTGAGCCAGGAGAATTGATTTAAAAATTCTCCTAGTGTTGTATCTCGATAGCAATTTAATATATTAATTAATTTATTTAACTGTAATATAAAATTTAAAATGCCAGTCTGATAACACTGTCGTACATAATTCAGACGTCTTCTGGAGTCGAAGACGTTTGAATTATGTGTTTTTAATCAAATATATAATTGATATGATATTAATAATCATTAACCAATAATTTTGTTTTTGCATACAGTTGTTTTAGACCAATTTTCAAGAACCTTTTAATTAGAATTTTCTAGAACTTTCCATAATAATAGTTTAGTTCTAGTTGCCTAAGTGAACACAAAGACCGATCTGAAGATAGTTGTTCCTACCATCACACATAAAATTGGACCTTATGAAACAATTTGTCACAGATAAGGACTCTGCAGCCTTCAAGTACCTTCGAGACTTCCTACCTAAGCTCTCTGAGGCAAAAGTCAAAGTTGGTGTCTTCGTTGGACCACAAATAATAAAGGTCCTGGAGTACACAGAATTCCCCAATAAGCTCAGTAGGAAGGAAAAAAATGCTTTGTCGCAATGGTTTGGGGTTTCTTGGGTAATCACAAGGCTGAAAATTATGTGGAACTACTTGAGGCTTTGGTAAAGGACTAGGGCAAAATGGGCTGCAGGATGTCCCTTAAAGTCCATATCCTTGACGCTCATCTTGATAAATTCAAGAAGAACATGGGAACATCCTCAGAGGATCAAGGCGAGTGCTTCCACTAAGATATACTGCACTTTGAACGCCGCTACCAAGGAGCGTATAACGAAAACATGATGGGTGTTATGTAAATGTCGTGTAAATGTTTTGTAAGCGACAACATGTCGTGTTGTGTTTAAATTTTCATTTCTATTATTTATATTTCCATATTTATATTATTGTTTCAAGGTTTAAACTAATAAAATATGTTGTTATTCATTTAAAATAACATTTAGAATTTTCTAGAATTAGGTAGACCAATCATATGTACTTAAATGAAATGCTGGCGGCCTAGTGTCTAGACGAGAAGTCTCGTGCAAGAGCGGACATGCGCGGATTTCTCTGGAATGTTGGGAAGTAACGCGAATGTTCGAGAAGTAGGCCTACTGGTATAAAAGACGGTGACGCGAGAAGAAAGGAGGAATAAGAAGAGTCATTAGTTTTTACTGGAAGAAAAGAAGAGTCAGTCATTCGTTTGAGAAAGTTTAAGTGTTTGCTGTGAGTTTATTCAACTTTGATTTGTGACTGGAGCTAGATCTACAGAAGCTGTGATTTTGTTTCGTCAATCTTTGCGATTCATTCGAATTAGTGGTTATACTGAAAGTCAACACGTGTAGAACTATTTAGGGGAGACTGGGAAAATTGGAAGGCGGCAAGTTTGAGACGTTTATCAAGAAGCACCATAAAAAGAACTTCGTCATTCTCCATTCAAACTTCGGTATTTCTTCGTGGGACCAAATTCACACCCTAGACTAGAATTTTGGATTTCTAATCTGGACTTTTGGACTTTCATTCTAGATCATATTATTAGATACAGGCCAGTACCATTTTGTGTTGTAATTAATTTTGAAGGTTTAAACTTAATATCTGTCATTGTTATTATATAATTTATGTTATATCTGTTATATATATAATAGTTTGTTGTAATAAATTATACAAGCTGTTATCTGTGTTTTTCTGTTGTGTTTAGTCTACGAAAAATATAAAATATAAAAAAACGTAACAATGGGAGACTATATTTGGGGGCTGATATGTGAAAGTGATTTACATTACAGTCGCAAATTTGATAAACTACTCACTTCTAAACATTTTTGTATAACTTTATTATAAATACATGTAAATCTTGACTCATATGTTGTTTTATTCAGACCTTATGTAAATGAAAATGTGGAAATTTGCCCATTTTCGCGTAGAAAATAGGTTAATTTTTAAATTTCATTATCCAGGTCACAAAAGCAAAGTTTAAAGGGAATAATGGCCATTTTCTGTACTTTTACAACGTAATAAATTAAGAAGTAACACGTACTATCCAGGAACAAAATTTGTGTTGCACAGTGTATTTATTTCTTTGTGGATGACAAATGTTACCCATTTTACTATATCATTATAAACACGTTTAGTTCGTCCTATTTATGTGTCACAGCAATACATTAAGAGTAGGAGTCTACAACATAAGTTGTTAATTTCTAATCAGTGAATTGTATAATCTGTAGACTTTCTTAATGTGTTTATTTATTTCGCACTTATTTGGACCGATACACTGTTTCTCTGATAATATGTACAGAAGAAAGACAGAGCATTTCGGGAAGAAAAAAAATCCGGTAAAAGAAACAGTGTATCGATGCCAGAAGAGTTAGAAACCGATCAACGCGTTTTTAAATTCACAGTTGTCGAAGATCGTAGTACAGACACTAATTTATGTAACTATTTACTGCAATGTAACATTGCAACGTAATGACGACAATCTTGGTCTGATCGTTTATTCTGCGTGGGATTATCCGGTTGATAACACTGCACAACAAAGTATTTGCTTGTTGAACACTGTTGGTGTTCCTTGTAGATTTTTGGCTGCTGATCACGAAAATCACATCCAAATTTGCCCATCACGTACCGTTTCATCGAAATCTTCAGTTTCACCAGGACATTGCTACAATAGAAAAACGATATCAGGACAACTGAAATCCGTCAATGTTTGCTGACCACTGCTGGACACTGCAACGTGAGACATCGGACATTGAATACAAACGAAAATCTTGAGCAAAACACTTTTAATTATGTTGAACTTAACAGCGTATTAGAAACATAAATGCAATTAAATATGCTATTGCCGGTAAACAGTTAACTGTCTAATTCTCAGAGTTCCTACGTGATGAAGCAAAACCAAAACTATATTTGTTCATACCTACCAGGTACCTGTCACAATCAGCAGAAACTTTTCAGGAAGCAAAGCGTTTCGAAAAAATTGTTGTGCAGTGCAATTGCACATTAATTTTAACTAAATATATAACACTGAGAAAATGTGTTTATTTATATCAATAAACCTAACAGTTAGTTATAATAATTGTGTATAAATTTTATGTAATTATTTAATATTTACACTCATCTGACGTTCATGGAATATTGCTTTGTAATTATATTGGCAGATTTAAGTCTTCCACATTTATTCGCTGAGGGCGTCTGGGAGTAAGATTAGACAGTTTTATCGTAGTTGTGGTTTGAAGATTTTGTTCAACAAAATGATGTTTCAAAACAATTATTTATTTCTGTCTCAATCAAAAGACGGTTTCATTACATTTTTCTGCAGAAAAATGTTTCAAAATATTTGAAATAAGTTGTTACATTATTCCTGTGTTATAGGTGAGGAAGACAACGACATTTCTTCAGTTCCTGAACGAGTGATGTTTCCTCAACAGGAAGCACTAAATCTTGAAGTACCTCGTAATTCAGTTCATCCATCTAAGCCAGCAGATAAGACGGAGGATGGTATAGAAACACCTCCTGCCAAACGATTTTTATCTGAAGAAGAGCTCTTGTTGGCACGCGCAACGATGCCTAGTGCTCATTTGAAAATTACAAGCAGAGGTAAAAAAGAAAACAGATTTTATTACGATCTTTGTACAAAAGTTTTTCATTTCATATTTCCACATATATCCTGGAAAAAATATTAAAGTGTGTTAAGTGGTATAGTTGAGATGGATTCAGAGGTTTAGTAAAAAAAAATGATGTTCGTATTATTGGCTAAGCAAATGATAAAGCAGCAATAAAGCGTTAGCATCTTAGTTTAAGTATCAAATAGTGTAGTAAAACGAATAACAATATTCTATATTTGTGTATGTTAAAGTATGTATATAAATTAGTTTAACTTGTTTTGCACACTAGAAATTAATATATTACCATTCCAGGTTAAGAAACCACATAACTGTGTGAGTTGTGTTTAGTGGTGTAGCCGAAATGAACATTGACTTCTTAGGTTAAGCTGTGATGAGTCGTATAGTAGAAATGAACATTGACTTCGTAGGATAAGCTGTGCTGAGTCGTATAGTAGAAATGAACATTGACTTCGTAGGTTAAGCTGTGATGAGTTGTATAGTAGAAATGAACATTGACTTCGTAGGTTAAGCTGTGCTGAGTCGTATAGTAGAAATGAACATTGACTTCGTAGGATAAGCTGTGCTGAGTCGTATAGTAGAAATGAACATTGACTTCGTAGGATAAGGTGTGATGAGTTGTATAGTAGAAATGAACATTGACTTCGTAGGATAAGATGTGATGAGTTGTATAGTAGAAATGAACATTGACTTCGTAGGATAAGCTGTGCTGAGTCGTATAGTAGAAATGAACATTGACTTCGTAGGTTAAGCTGTGATGAGTTGTATAGTAGAAATGAACATTGACTTCGTAGGATAAGCTGTGCTGAGTCGTATAGTAGAAATGAACATTGACTTCGTAGGATAAGCTGTGCTGAGTCGTATAGTAGAAATGAACATTGACTTCGTAGGATAAGGTGTGTTGAGTTGTATAGTAGAAATGAACATTGACTTCGTAGGTTAAGCTGTGCTGACGGGGATAACGAAATGAGATTTAATTTCTTTGATAGATTGTTCAGAACTAATCTGAAGATGACAGGTGAAAATCGTTCCAAACGTCCACCTCTACACTAGTGTTTCTACAACAGGCAGTTTCCACCCATTTAATTAAGTTTAATCGAAAATTAACTTTTTAGGCTTAGGCGTGTTTTGCAGAAATGTAAAATTTTAGTCCAACTTTTCATATATTTTTTTTTTTACAATTTTGATAGGTGAAAGAGAAAGACAAAAGTAATTATGAGACCTAATTTCAGTTGAATTTGCTTTTCTGATAGGTGATGGACGATCTCCTATAGACAATTCCCTAGTGGTGAGTATGGAAATTAATGGCGTGATGTATCAGGGAGTCCTATTTGCTCAGACACATCGAAGACGGATGACTTGATAATCGTTCTTACCATTTTGTGTGTCCTCTTTAAAGTGCCTTCTCGCCTAGATCATATTATAATATCTCCATTTGTGGTCAGTTATTTTGTGTAAAATCAAAAACATACACTGTGTAGATGCTGCCACCATTAAGCCGAGGGCAGTAACAGGCAGCTAACTCTGTAATTTGTAATCTACGTTTCGTGAACATCTTAAACTAACATGAAGTTTGTAAACGTATTGGTTCCAAGATCAACTACAGAACTGGAAAATTGGCTTTATCATAATTCTCAGGAATTCATATTATGGAAGAGCTTATAAACAGATTATTCACTGGCTTTCGTACTCTGTAGTATTATCGATTATTGTGTTTTGTTGAGATTCTTTCTTACTTTAAAAAATTAAGTCAAAAATTGAATTTGACCCACGTCGTTTCATGCTATAATTTGAATAGTACAATCCATTGTATATTATATTTTATGAGTGATACCTCTTAAATCAGTCAAGTGTCAATTATGTACTTTTCTAGTTTTCTTTTTGCTTTTGTAGATAAAATACCAAACATGAATCCATATAAGAGACTTGTGTAGTAATGCTGTGGCTCATCAACTTATTCTTGTGTAGTAATGCTGTGGCTCATCAACTTATTCTTGTGTAGTAATGCTGTGGCTCATCAACTTATTCTTGTGTAGTAATGCTGCTATTCACCCCGTTTGTCTTCTATAATAATGTTGCTGCTCACCAAGTTATTCTTTTATACTAATGTTGCTGCTCACCAAATTATTCTTTTATAGTAATGCTGCTGCTCACCAAGTTATTCTTTTATAGTAATGCTACTGCTCACCAAATTATTATTTTATAATAATGTTGCTGCTCACCAAATTATTTTTCTGTAATAATGTTGTTGCTCATCAAGTTATTTCTCTGTTATAATGTTGCTGCTCACTAAATTATTCTTTTATAGTAATGTTGCTGCTCACCAAATTATTCTTTTATAGTAATGTTGCTGCTCACCAAATTATTCTTTTATAGTAATATCGCTGCTCACCAAGTTATTTTTCTGTAATAATGTTGCTGCTCACCAAAATATTCTTTTATAGTAATGTTGCTGCTCACCAAGTTATTCTTCTATAGTAATGTTGCTGCTCACCAAGTTATTGTTTTATAGTAATGTTGCTGCTCACCAAGTTATTTTTCTGTAATAATGTTGCTGCTCACCAAAATATTCTTTTATAGTAATGTTGCTGCTCACCAAGTTATTCTTCTATAGTAATGCAGCTGTTCACCAAATAGATGTATTTCCTGGAGTGCCCTAAAAAGCCCCTTTTTATGTTCTACTATTACTATTATTTTACAAAAGAATGCACACACTTGCGAATACACTCACGTATATACATAAATCTCTCTTTACCCGTGCGGTTCATTACAGGATCAGACGTATTGGAATGTTTAGTGTATTTATGTGATTTGTTTGTTGTTTTAGTGGTTACGTCAGTTTTGCTTTTGGTGCGAGACTGTGCAGTTTCTCAGGGATTTTGTTTTAACGATTCTGCACTAATTATACAGATGTTTATTTTATCGTGAAGAATGTGTGATGCTGTACTTAATGATTTATTTAACAAAATACTATAAAATAAAAATTAAACTTTTCTGTGATGTCTTCTCAATTCTTAACACTTGCAAACTTTATATTAAGAATAAGTTGTAGTTCATATAGTTTCCTCAGTTTAATGAGGAATGTGATTCATTTTCAAAATTTTTGTATTATTTGTACAATTTTCTATTACTTCAGTGAAGTGAAACTGTTTCATTGTACTTCACTGCTTCTCATTAAGTAACACGAATTCATACGTAGTTGTTAAGTAGAAAATATTTCCAGTCCGTTAGACAGTTATCGAAATGATCATTGAACATGAAGCGAAGTTACTAAAGACGAAAATTCAATAATCACTCAATGCCTTAACGTGTGTGAGAACATCATGATACCTATATTAATATATATATACTGTACGTGTTCTAATTAAATTGATTTTTACACACCTCTTTATTATATAATGTATTTTTACTTGTTTGAAAGTAAAAATCAAAGTATGTTCTTTAAATCAGCTTGGAAGAAATATTCATGTCATTTTTAACTTATAAATTGTATTTCAAAAACTAAATTAAAACCTAAGGCATGAGTGGAATTGCTGAAACTTCAACGTGACACACTGGATATATTAATTTCCAATAAATAAACAACAATATGAAGTAATGCTGCTGAAACGATAAGTACTGACCTTTCTTAAAATAAATAGTTAAGAGTTTGTGAAATATATATATATGTATAATTGATGATCGTTTTTAATTTAAAAAATATTAAAGATTTTAGTTTTCTACTTGTTTCTGTAAAAAACGCGTATTTTTACGTTAAAATATCCCAAACCTGTTGATGCTTTCATCTTCCAGAACAGTGGTCTCTAAACTTTTTTCACAGGGGGCCAGATTACTTCGAGAATGAGAAGCGTGGGCCACGTGATCATTATGTTCAATACTAGAACGAAAGATCTCTGTAAAAGACTTAACACTAAGTTTAGGATGCCACATTAGCCATGTGGGAGTAGCATGCAATACACATATATAATAAAAAACAAACAGAAATATAACCAACATTTTTATTTACCAAAAGGTTATCAAAGAAGGTGGCATTAGCAAAAACATTTGTCACATCGCACATAGTGAGTACACATCTGAATTTCACTAAACAGGAAAGAAGTTAGTGAGATTTATGAAATTGGCATTTGGCTTTCAAAATATCTTCTAATGTTCGGTTTTGAATTGCTGCATCCAATCATTAGAATTGCTTTCAAATGTTCATCAGTCAACCTTGATCGATGTACCGACTTCACATACTTCATTCTTGAAAACACTTGTTCACAGACATAAGTTGTTCCGAACACTGATGCCATATCAGATGCGAATTGCTTTCATCTTCAGGTATGCAGCTGTAAAATTCAATAAGTTGTCCCTCTCTGTGTTTTACTTTCAACAAGTCATTTCTTTGCAAATCGATGACCTCCAGCTGAAGTTCCACTGGCACGTCATCAATGACACAATCAAAAGGATTCTGAAAAAGGAGAATGTCACTTTGGATTCTGTCGAGATCCGAAAATATATCTAAAAATGTTTATTTAAATCACCAATAATCTTCTCATGAAACTCCAGGTTGACATCTTCTGTAATTCCAGCATGAGACTCATTGAAACACTGAAAACAAGAGAGGTTTCCTCCTTCCAAATGTGCTTTAAACTATGACAGCTTTCTCTGAAATCCTTTAATGATTCTATAGAGATCACAGACAAGGTTATTCTTCCCCTGAAGATTCAAGTTCAATTCGTGTGGGATGTGATGTCAACCATAAATGAAAACTTTGACAACCAGGTTGGACCCGACAGAAGTGGATCGGGCCTATATTTCTATATAATAAATATATATATTTCTCTTCTCAGCTTATAAAAATAAGACTTTACCACAGCTGAGTCACCTCACCGCTGTGTGATAAGGCAAGTCACAGAAATCCGAATCAATTTCTTCAAGAAGCGCCCTGAACTGGTAATGATTAAGTGCACGACCCCGAATGTAGTTCACTGCAGAAATGACTGGTTTCAGCACGCAAGAAATATCTAGGTCTTTTCCTGATGTATGATGCAGTGTATGGACAGAGCGCTTGGAAGTTGAAGATCTTCCAACTGTTTCCTGATCAGCCTCATCAGACCATTCTTTACTCCAGCCATGTTTTTTCCTCCATCAACTGTTACACCTGTAAGCTGATTCAACTGAAGGTTGTAGTCTTGCAAAGTTTTATGCACTTCCAGGAAAATGTCTTCTCCAGTTGTTTCTCCGCGCGTGGTGCAAACTGATGCCAACACTTCCGTCATCTGGAAGTTCAAATTAACTCCACCAATGAACACGAGAAGTTGTGACCTACTCGAGAGATCAATAGACTCATCCAGTGCCATATGAAGTTTCTAGCTTTTTGGCGTATCTGTATTGCGATATTCTCTCCAAATTCTTCAGCTCTCCGTACAACTGAAGTTGTTGAAAGGCGGACACTTTCAAAGAAATTGTTTTTTTCAGGACACAACTCATTTGCTGCTTCCATCATACACTATTTAATGAAGTTGCCGTCAGTGAAAGGTTTTCCTCGCTCTGCCATCCTATATACTATTTTGTAACTTGTACGAGTGACAGATTCATTTTCAGCAAACTTTCTCGTGAAGAGGTTCTTTTGAGATTCAAAAACACGTTTCATGGATTCAAATTTCTCAGAACGGAACTTTCCTGAAATTTTCAAATATGTTGATAGATGTTTTGTTTCATAGTGACGACCAAGATTGTACTCTTTCAAAACGGCAACACTTTCGGTGCATATCACACAAGTAGCTTTCTGGTTTCAACCAAGAAGTACTTTTCTCCCCTTTCTTCATTTAAAACACGACACTCAGAGTCCACTTTTCTTCTTTTAAAAGCAGCCATAACGATGGGTGAAGAAAAACAGGATCTGAAAATGAAAAAAACAGAACGCTGTGAGAAAAGTATTGTATTGGTTCAAGAACGCACAAACAAAATATATTGAGACGTACGTTTACCACGACACTTACATAAGAACGAGTTACGAAAAGCGCATAACCCGACTACTAAGAGAAATGAGCTTGCTGAAGCGGTAACCCTAGGCCGCTGAATATACAAGACGAGACGACAGGACGAGGGTTAAGTCTGTACTTGTTTTCGAAATCCTGATGCTTTCATAGATACGTGCCTCGATATGAATAATCCGGCAGCAAGGACGAAAGAAGAATTTTCCTATTGGTTAAAAATGCGCGTTACAGCCTTGTTTTGTTTTGTTTTATCATAATGTTTTGTGTTTGCCAGCTTAAAGTGGCCATTGGTGTGATTTATTTTGTTATGACAGTCGGACATTTCATGAAATTGCACTTTTTATTTCCAAGCGGCTAGATGCAGGCGAGCCGGACAAAATGACCTCGAGGGCCGTATTCCGCCCGCGGGCCGTAGTTTGGTGACCCCTGGTCTAGAAGATGTATCAATACAGCTTTAATTATTTTTACCATACCATGGAGAGCACTAGTGCTGATAAACTTAACTGTATATAAACAAACCACACGAAAGACAGTTTTACGAAGTTTTTTGAGAAAAACAATGTAATGACCAAGTGGACCATAAACACTAAAACATAGAAAGCCTAATAAACCTTTTCTTTACGTTAACTACATTTCAACTTTGTTTTAAATACATATTATTACTTGATGAACATTAAGTTATAAAACCTTTGTTCAAAATTGAATGTATTATCCGTCCATATTTCACTTACCAGCGTTAAGATACAAACTTATGTGCAGTTTTTCGTAGACTTACTTCTGCGAGTTGGAATGTTAATTGGGAAAAAGTATATATAAATATAATTTACAGGGTTATATTAGGTTGTACTCATCACGTCTACTGCTGTGAGATTGCTCGTTTTTTTCTTTCTGATTGTGTAAAATAAAATGTAATAAAAACAAACTGATTTTTCATCCATGAGAATATTAAATAATGGGAATTATTCTTAAAGTGACGTGTGTTAAAAACTAAACTTATGTTCTAAGGTTATGAGTTTCAAGATGTAAATAACGGTTATAAATATATACATGATGTGGAACAATAAAATCAAATGTTTTAACCTTTAACTTTCGGTTGCCAACAAAACGTATCTGAGACACGACAAGAATTCATCGAACTTTATTTTGAACCTTCACTGGTAAATGCGACAACAGAGTTCAGTTAATACAGTTTAATACTAGTTACATTTTGTTTGAAATCAAGTAAAAATTCTTAATGTTAAATTATTAACTGGTGTGAATAAAACAGTCAGTAATTTTTTACGTAGATAAATAAGCTATTCTTATGTGCTGAAAACTCAGAAGGATAACAAAAATCAAGTGAATTATATTTCTATGGAAAGTTGCAGACCTCAGAAGTTGTAAATTTTATTACTTGAAGTATTTTAGTAGTTTTCACTAAAATACTCTTCTAAGCAAAGAGTCTAAAATCAAATCAATGTCACGCTAATCAAACTTCATTTTCCATTACAGTTCTGGTTACCTCTTTTTTACGTACACTTTTATTATTTAACTTAAAACTGTAGAAGCATTGAAGACATTAGCACACACTCAGGGGTAGTTTCTAAGATATTTTTTGAAGAATTGTTAAATGCTACTATTAAAGTAATTACAGGATATAAAGGTGTAAAATTGTTTGTTTGTTTTTAGTTTCTCGCACAGCTACACGAAGGCTAATTGCCCTAATATGGCAGTGCAAGACTAGAGGAAAGACTAATCATTACCAGCAACCGTCAACTGTTGGGCTACTCTTTTACCAAAAATAGTGGGATTGACTGTACCATTATAACGCCCCCACGGCTAAAAGGGCGAGCGTATTTGGTGTGACAGTGATTCGAACCCACGATCGTCAGGGTACGAGTCGAATGCCTTAACCCGTTGGTCATGCCGGGCCTTTTGTGTAAAATTATACCTCACATACTTTACGTATGACGAAAAATTATTCAGGCTTAAAACATATGAAAGCATAAGATTTAAAAACAGTGAGTTGAACTAAGAGACAACGTGATTTCACCATATACTTCTCTGCATTATTTTAATACACTTTCTGTGAATAGTAGGAGCCATTGAGGAACAAGAAACTGCAAATATCTATGAAACGAAGGTATTTAAGCGAGAAAATCAATTTAAAACGAATACATATTTTAGAAAGTTATGAAAGATCACTGTATTATGGCGTGTAGTTTATGTATAGTTAAACCAATGTTTTCAATTTATGATTCTTTATTGATTTTTTTTTGGTGTCTTCACACTTTATCCCATCAGAACTCAATTTCCTTTCAAGGTTTCTTTTTTACATGAGATTCTCCTCTGTAATTGTAAAAAGTTCTGAATAAGGAATTTAACTTGTTGACTGCCAAGTATTTCAGCTGCTACAATACAACTCTAATGCTTTTTCATTTTGTACTTTTTTCGTACGCCATTTTGGATCGAAAGTGAAGCAATTTGCAAGTAGGTCAAATGCTCTATGGTGCTGCCATCTAGTGCTGAAGTTAGGTATTATTGAGAACAGATTAAATCGTTCGTGGAGCTGTGATACCGATCGGCTTGGACGACTTATCTCGTCTACGGCACTGAACAGGTTAAAGCGCTGCTATTTTACACATACGTGTCAGGATACCTTGAAGAATCATCAAAATCTTTTTTGATTAGATTTACGAGGAAACACGAATATTATAGTGTTTGAAGGAATACTGAAAACACACCGACATCTAAAATTCAACATAAACGAATCTTGGTAGGTGACATCAGTATTTCTTGCTTTTTTTAACTTTATCTGAGACAAACATGGGTGTAACAGTAAAGTAAGAAACACATACAATTGTAATAAACTTTGTTTTCAATTTCGTGCAAATCTACTCGAGGGATATCTGCGCAAGCTGTCCCTAATTTAGCAGTGTAAGACTAGAGGGAAGACAATTAGTCATTACCACTCACCGCCAACTCTTGGGTTACTCTTTTACCCAATGAATAGTGGGATTGACTGTAACATTATAACACCCACACGGCTGAAAGGGCGGGCATTTCTGGTATGTCAGAGATTCGAATTCGCGACCCTCATATTAGGAGTCGAGTGCCTTAGCCACCTGTCCATGACGGGTCACAATAAGTATTGAAAATAAGCTAATTGCAGTAAAAGACATAAACTATTCAAATTTGACTGTAGTTGTATAAGGCTAAATTGTTGACAGTTAAATAAGACGACAACAGCGATTCTGATCTGTAAATTTTATTCGGATTGCATTCCAGCTTCACTTGCAATTTCAGAAGCCATGGTTGATAATACAGAGATAAACTATTATATTTACAAGAGACAACACCTCCCACTTTTTTCATTTATATTCGCCTATTTCTGATATAAGTCGGGTTTCAGTATCGTGGCGGGAAATGAACAGGAAGCCCTTTGTGTAACTTTGAGCTTAATAACAAACAATAACAATTTGTCTGGGTGTTCATGAAACACTTAATACTACAAATCTAACACCATCCATTACACATAGCCCAGCATGGCCAGGTGGTTAAGGCTCTCGATTCGTAATCTGAGGGTCGTAGGTTCGAATTTCCGCCACACCAAACATACTCGCCCTTTCAACTGTGGAGGGGCGTTATAATGTGACGGTCAATCTAACTATTCGTTGGTTAAAGAGTAGCCCAAGAGTTGGCGGTGGGTGGTGATGACTAATTGCCTTCCATTTAGTCTTACAGTGCTAAATTAGGGTCAGCTAACGCACATAGCCCTCGAGTAGATTTGCACGAAATTCAAAACAAGCAAACTATGCGTTTGTTTTATTACATTGAATCAGGTTTCGCTTTGGGGGAAATAATCAACCAGGTCAAGTGTGATTACCCCTGAGGGAAACTAGGAGGTACAGCTTCCCCGAAAAATATGTACTCATGGTGAAAATCATGAAAATACAAGTGAAATGATTTTTATTTTCCACTCCAGCTGACAAATTAACTTTTCAAATATTTATCTGCTTATTGTTGGTTACATACGCTTTGGGTTTTAACACCTCATATGTTGAAATTGTTTTTTTGTTCTTAATGAAATAATTAAAAGGAGTATTTGTTTGTTAGTTATTAATGCCAAATCTACACAATCAACTACATGTACTCCACTCAATGAAAGTATAAAACCTGATTTCTGGTTTTATAAACCCTTAGTTTCATTCCTCGACTGGTGGCTGAAGTGTTCAGACGTGCAAGTTCATTACTTCCATGTTGCCTTCATCGCACAAGCTTCCTTCCACCCCAAGATTATCAGTACCTCCTGAAATTCTTGACGGATTACCGTTGGATTTCTCCCCTCGTCATCGACCAGTTCAAATGTAACGTCTCAGCTGATCCCACAAAAACAAGAATCCTTCGCCAAGGAGGTATATTACTACAGTCTTCAACTCTCCAGGGCCACGTTTATCTTTGTAAACCATGGAATGCAGGAGGTATATTACTACAGTCTTCAACTTTCCAGGACCACGTTTATCTATGTAAACCATGGAATGTGAATATCAACGTTCAGTGCTCTCCAACCAAAAGTTCCACCAATTTATACTCAGTATTTATTAAGAACGTTAATTTGTCTAATACACCTACTGAAATTCAACATTCTCTGGAAACCACAACCTCCACGAAACTCCATGCAGCCCACAGGGTTTCCATCCAACTTCGTTAAAGTTGTAACCGAGCATAAACAGGTAGCTGATTCTACACTTAACCATGGATGTACTATACAGTATTGTCATTTTAGTGGCGAAAGTCCCTGACGTCGACCAGCTACTCTTCAAAATGTCAAGTCTGTTAATCAGAGTGACCCTCGTCCAGTAAGCTTTTCATCTCCGTGTGTGCCCATTATCTCTACTGCCAGCAGCATTTCTACAATTAATACTAAAAAGATAGACATGGATACTCTGACCAACGTTGGCATTACTCTTCAGCAGCGACTCAAACCAAAGAAGACATCTTCATGCCAGACTCAACCCATGCATGTTACGACTACAGACATCAACGTCACGTTCAACAAGAAGACACAAACCAGATTTATAAGAAGACACCAATTATCCCAGACAGAAATTAAATGACTCATCGATACAGATATAATTGATCACTCTGTTTTATATCCACGAACAGCCTATCTTTAAAAGTCAGTATTTAACCTCTCGCGAACCACCAATGGATCTTTGCCACCTGATTGTAGCATAATTTCGTTAACATTAAATCTTGTCGGTTTAGCTCTTAATCACAAGCACAGTTAAATTTAACTTCACGAGTAGAGCGAAGAGAAGGTCTCTTCTGAGTGCCCTCGATTACTTTGCATCTCTTCTTGATATGCTAAGTTTTAAATCGAAATACTTACGACGGTTTTATTTTTATTATATTATAAACCCTTAGATTTACCTCTGAGCTACAGAGGATGAGAAGGACCCTAATGAATAACATTGTAACCTGCATAATAAACGTTATAAACTTTCTAGTTTAGATAGTCTGCATCTGAACTACATAAAATGATAGTTTATGGTAATTTATGATTTATTTATTTCTCATTCAGATAATAAAAGTAACTAAAATCGCCAGAGGAAACCTAGAATATGTTATGTCACGAGTAACTCTGGATTTATTGACTGAGTTGAATAAAGAAACAAAACACGATGTGAACAGCAGTGTGAAATATTCTTTATTAAACGACAGCTCAGTAAGCTCCACATGATAACACACTACTTGTTCTTATTAGAAGGTAGACGTGACAAAGATATGAAGACAACCAAAACTGTGTGAATTTCTGATTATAGCGACTATAACACAATATAATATGATCTTTCCCAGAGCACGTGCATCAGTCTTAGTTACTGTTGGTCATTATAAGACACGAAAAGAGATACTGTATCCTCGAAGCGTCACCTAAGACATCAATGAAAAACAATTTTTGTACAAATCATTCCCTCTGGAAAGTGCACATGGCACCAAAGGAGAATGATTAAAACATCTGGCTAACAGGAGCATAATGAATTTAGTAACATTCTATGCCTAATATCCGGTGTTAAAACAAGACAAATAGCTTTAGCTCTGATCTAAAGAAAGTTATTTATAGCTTTTCTAGAATAAACATGTACAGAGTCTTGATTCTAATGTTTCCAAGTTTTTGACGAATAGTATCTTACTCTCTTCCAAAAGTAGGTTCGATAATTTTGATTGTCTACTGGAAAACTAAGTATTTTTACCTCAGCCCATGAATCACATCATTTTTATTTAATTCGCTTAGAATTTGCCAAACAGAATAAAGATGACATTAACCATCCCTTCAAAATGGCTGAACTTGTTTTATAAGAAGCAACAATACACTAGTTTTGGAAATTATTCTATGTCATTCTACCTTAGTGTATTTTCGTATAACTTTTCTCTGGATATGTTTCACGATATTTAGATTACAGCTGTCTGTGCTATTTTCTGGAAACATGCTGAAATCACACTTGACAAAGCTTCTTGCTTTCTTGTCTTGCTAAAACACTTGAACATGATTAATGTTCTATTCCGCAGAATCCTTGGGTTATCTCTCAGAAAGTACGAGTTTCGTAATGTTAGGAGTATACTTATTTCTCTAAGAATTTACACATGTGAAAATTACAATTGATGAATAAAACACCTTGTTTTGGTGATACTGCGTTTGATAGTGTTTGTACACAATTTTATCTACAAACTTTACTGTATGAGGTAGTGTAGTCATGGCCAGGAAGTTAGGGCACTAGACTTACAGTCTAAGGGTCGTAAGTTCGAATCCCCGTCACACCAAACATGCTCGCCCATTCAGCCGTGAGGGTGTTATATGTTATGATCAATCCCACTATTCGTTGGTAAGAAGAATAGCCCAAGAGCTGGCGATGGGTTGTGATAACTAACTACTTTCGCTCTAGTCTTGCATTGCTAAATCAGGGAGGTCTAGCGTGTATCGTAATATGTAAACATACATATGTCAATTTATTTATTTAACAATGAAGAATCGATGTACATATCCTCCCTAACCGTAATATGAATATTTGAATTTCTGTGCTGAAGCACACAATTTGTCTTGTTTATAGGTTCTAATACTTTTTAATAGCCTATATTCTGCATGTATTAGTGTTAGTGTTTTGGTAATATTAAATATCTACCAGCAGTATAATGATGTAGATGCACCACCATGACATTAAAGAATTGTTGTTGTGTTTTCTGTAAAGAAAATATCATCATACGGACTGAAAAAGTGCTTCATGACAAAACAAAGTTTGATCAAAGGTTAAGGCACTCGACTCGTAATCTGAGGGTCGCGGGTTCGAATCTACGTCACAACAAACATGCTCGTCCTTTCAGCCGTGGGGGCGTTTTAATGTGGGTCAATACCACTATTCGTTGGCAAAAGAGTAGCCCAAGAATTAGCGGTGGGTGGTGGTAACTAGCTGCCTCCCCTCTGTTCTTACACTGTTAAATTAAGGACGGCTAGCGCAGATAGCCCTCGTGTAGCTTTGCATAAAACTCCAAACAATCATTCCTTTTTTGTCCCCGTAAAGATTTTGGGAATTGGTTATGTTAGATATTATAATTTATTTCGGACAAGCCTCAAAATTATTATGTTACGTGTTACAATTTCAAATAGCTGGAAATTTTAATTTATAAGCTTATTGAATGTATCAGGTCATCCCTTAAGTAATGTCCGATTGAGATTTCAGAAAAGGAGAATGGATTTCACACGCCTTTAATGTTATTAAATCAATAATGTATGTTCCATTATTATTATTCACTTCCTGTCAAGAATTCACAAGCTTCTGAATGTCACTTCTATAAAATTCTTGGTGTTTGAAAGAAAAGAATGTAGAGATAATAGTTTTGACATCTTCATGTGTTCCAAGCTCTTTTCCATCAAGAAGTTTTGCAAACTTTGGAATATATGATAATCAGATGAGACAAAGTTGGTGAATAAGGAGGATGTGGAAGTTTTCCCCAGTCTCGCTCTTCAGTCTTTGTAGATGTGATCCTTGCTGTACGGGGCCGTGCATATCCTGGTGTAACACAACACCTTTTCGTTTGATCAAAGCAAGTCTCTTTCCTTTAGTGCAACATTCAAGCGCTTTAAATGTTGACAATAGAAGTCTGATGTAATTGTTACATTGAAATGCAGCAACACAAAATGGATCACACCAACAATATCCCACCAAACGCGCTGAACAAGACTTTCCTAGTGTGAAGGTCGATTTTGGTCTGTGCTTTAGCCAGTTTACCTGCACTGAGCCATTATCTGCGGCGCTTAACACTTTTATAAAATATCCATTTTTCATCTCCAGTCACTGAAAAAGGTCCAAAAAAGGTGAGTTACGTTCACGAGAGTACAGAGAAGTGGAAATGTCCACTCTTGCTCTGAGGTTGGCATCTGTCAAGTCATGGGGGCACATTTTCCAAATTTTGACACCTTTCTAAGCTGTTGCAGATGACGGTGAATTGTTGAATTAAGTTTCTGTTCTAGTTCTCCAACTGTTACAGCACAATCTTCATCAAGTGCAGCTAGCAGCAAGTCATCATTAATCTCAACAGAATGAGCTGAACGTGGTGCATCACTTAACCTGTAGTCACCTGATCTGAACTTCGACATTTTCTATCATTGAGAGATTCCGCACCATAAACACCTTGAATGTTTCGTGTAGTTTCTGCTGCACTATTGCCTTTTTAAACTCACAAAGTATTATAAGCCTAATGGGCTCCTCAGACACATCCATCTTCATGAGGGTGTATTTGATTAATGATCTGAAAAAATGGAGTTCGGTTAGTTTCTTTTATTTGTCTGAACATTTTTACACACGTCCTGCTACATATTTTAGTCATTAAAGCCTTCTATAAAGATAGAATGATGATGGACTTTCTATGTTAAATTTTCGGACATTACTTATGGGATGATCTGGTATTAAATTTATTATATTTGCCAACAAGATTGATACACAAAATTTCCTTCATAACACGAAAAAAGTTTAATATACAAGTAAGAATACAATTTATAATAACAGTCACTTACAAACTTACACAGAGTTTTACATCTGTGCGGGAAGTGGTTGTTTTATCGACGTTCAGAGAGCAGATTAATTTATTGGTGACACACCTGTAGACTTCTCTACACGGCTGGATGAAGGGGCGCACGTAAGTTTTTCACCGACGACATGTAAAAGTAAGGAAATGTAATTAACTAATAATTTAGTGTTTTAAACCAATTTTATTAAATATAGTCATGTTGAAACATCTTATGGTGGTTTCTCTTTGTGGAACTGTGACATGGTGAATGCCTGTCGTAGCAGCAGCCTTGAAACAGGTTTTTACTTCCTGGAACTATGACGTCATTTTCTATGGACAGTAAAGTGCAGCCCTTAACTACTGAATTTAATAACAAAATTACATATATATCTATAACAGTTTATTAGAAATGCATTTTATATATATATTGAAGAAAATAAAAAATTACAATTGTATTGTAGCGCAAAAAATATACAATACTTATTCTGTAAAATCAGGGCTAATTAATTTTCTTTAACATCCTATTTTTCTCACTTGAAATTAAAACACCTAAAAGTATTCTATATTTCCTCCTAGTAAGAAAGTAAGCACATTTCGCTAGTAATTTTTCTTGAATAATTAGCATAATTTAAAAGACAATTTGTATATTACTTATTAATTGTCACAAACCAAATACTAAAACTTTGTGCTCAGAAAACGTGAGGGGTAAGTAAAAAATTTGAAAAACAAAAAATTCTGTAGAAATGTATGCGTATGATTGAAATCAGTGAATCTCGATAACGCAAAGAAAGACGGACACAACTGGTTCAAACAACACCAAGTTGAGACTTGTAAATGAGCAGTTTTACTGATTTTCAATAGCAACTGGTAAAACATGATGTCAAACGTTATGACAAAATATACATCAGGAGAGAATGATGACAATTCTGACCAAGTGTTATGATTCAGCCTCTGTCAATGTTTCACCTTCAGGCGTTGTTCTTTATGCTCAGAAACTGGTATTTTTATCAAATAAAAGGTCCAGATGTCATGAAAATGAATTAACAATATTTCTAGAGTTCTGGCCATACAAAGAAGCAGATACGAACTCAGTTCTGACTACATGTGATAGGCAGGATTGAGTATTGATCACAGTTCTTTACGTCCTCCTTACCTAGAACGTTTAAATACAGAGAAAATATAATAAAAATTAAACAAGTTATACCAACAAAAATATTTGCTTTCTATGCTATGAAATGAATACAATTATAACATCTGCATATTACACCCTCAAATAAAATTTTCTGGAATAACTTAACTTTAAAACCTCTACGATTTATAGTAGTGAAACCATCTGATCATTTTCATGGCAGTTTTATAAGATAATCAGATGAATACGGAGATGAATATTCAGAAATAGATGTTTCACACTCATATTGATAGCACTAAGAATTATGAACAAATTCTAGAGAACCACTTAATTTTTATCAGTCTTACTACGAGACTATAATTTTGTTGCATCAAACTTCTGCAAAGTACAGCCAGGACAGTCTGAGAATAAATATGTTGATACTCCTTCCAATGACACTGTACACAGATGTACACAGACCATTAGAAGAATCACTTTTTCATAAAATTACACATAATAACAATTAGTATTAGTTATGGGTGACAGATAAATTTTAAAAAGCTCCTATGAATACTATTTGCCTAGTTTATGAGTTGGGTATTCTCTCTGAGAGTAATGTTTTCATCCCTTTTCCAATATTTAAAGAGGTTAGAAGAACAAAAGTCGACTGGAAATTCAATCAAGGAAATTGAAAAGTATGTGATCGAAAGAACTTACTGTGGTTTATTAACAGTACTAAGAAATATGTTTGGTGTGGCCATATTAGCATTTTAGATTCTCTTCAGTAATCTAGGTCTTCAATTTTCAGAAAAAAAAAAGTTTCTTCAGATTGACCATGGGTATGTCGTTTGATATGGTTGTGGTAAAGTATGCAGAAGTGTAGTGTTCTGTTGTTGATTATTTCATTGATTTTAGGATTCTTGGTTGTGTTCTTTGATATGGTTGTGGTAAGGTATGCAGAAGTGTAGTGTTCTGTTGTTGATTATTTCATTGATTTTAGGATTCTTGGTTGTGTTCTTTGATATGGTTGTGGTAAAGTATGCAGAAGTGTAGTGTTCTGTTGTTGATTATTTCATTGATTTTAGGATTCTTGGTTGTGTTCTTTGATATGGTTGTGGTAAAGTATGCAGAAGTGTAGTGTTCTGTTGTTGATTATTTCATTGATTTTAGGATTCTTGGTTGTGTTCTTTGATATGGTTGTGGTAAAGTATGCAGAAGTGTAGTGTTCTGTTGTTGATTATTTCATTGATTTTAGGATTCTTGGTTGTGTTCTTTGATATGGTTGTGGTAAAGTATGCAGAAGTGTAGTGTTCTGTTGTTGATTATTTCATTGATTTTAGGATTCTTGGTTGTTGTGAATGACCTTTTCTACTGCTTTCGGAAGATGTTCATTAAGATTGGTTCGACATAGTCAGGTGGTTAAAGCACTCGACTCGTCATCTGATGGACGCGGGTTGGAATTCCCGGAATACAAAACATGCTCGCCCTTTCATCCATGGGGACGTGAGCGCTATAATGTTACGGTCACTCCCACTATTCGTAGCCAAGAGTTGGCGGTGGGTGGTGATGGCTAGCTGTCTTCCCTCTTGTTTTAGAATGCAAAATTAGGGACAGCTAGCACAGAAAGTCCTGTGACCAATGGCGTTGTTGCGTTGTGCTTCAGTCACTCTTGGCGTAACTGTATTGCGTGTTAGTGGCTTAACACTGAGCTATGGAAACCGAGAACCCGTCACTTTTATACAGATTTTGCACACGCTTCACTTGCAGAACATGTAGAACTCTCAAACAAATTCATTGGACACGAATGCGTTTTTGCGAAAAATCCGATGTTTTCCTCCGTTTTCAAAGTGCATAGCTTTTATTGTCCTTTTGGTCTGACAATCAGTCCATTAGCACGTGTAACATCACATACTCTGAGCTTGTAACGTTATTACATATATTTCTCTTTAAAATAACAAAAATATCCCTTTTGCATTTCCTTTTTTGAAGAGTATATATTTTAAGTGTATGATATGTTTTGTAGAATTTCTATTCGGAGAAATTTTTAGCTTGAATCACTTCAGAAACTATAGTTTGTATATCGTTTATGGGGACTTATTCTACAAGTGGGTTTTCTTATCATCACGGGGGCTTATTCTGTTTGACTAATCTCATGCTAAAATACTAAAATAAGCATATACCACAGATATTATCATATTGGGTTAAAGGTCTGTATTGTATGGACTAAGGTGCTTGTAGCTTTTATAAATGGTATATTAGTGTATGAAATTCTCGGAGTTTTGTTAATAAGTGTTTAAGTATGGATGGTATTAATTTTATTTTACTTACATATATTAATTATATCTGCTTGAACTTTATTGGGCCATGACGAATCACTAGTTTTGTAAGAAAAATATAAATAAAGACTGGTATTAGATATTCAAACAAACTTGTTACAATCTGATATATGTGGTGTTTAATTTATCATAAAAGTCTAAGCTGGATATATAATTATCTGGCATTTGATCTTCAGTCAGAACAGAGTCGAATTAAGTTACTCTTTCTCAGCAAATAATCATAGTGAGGTAAATATATTTTCTGAATAATCATATGTGAACATTTGACTGATTTCTGTATGTTGTGCACACTTTAATCATTCTGAGTAATGTGCATAATACAGAAATACAAATCAGTATACCAAATTTTTAGTTTATAAACTAGTGACAATGTACCTGGTTACTGTTCAAATGAAAATGGCTTTAAATATCCTTAGATTCTATTTCATTAAATCAACCATATTAATCATGAATTTTTGGGAAAAAAATCAATCTTTATCTAACTGGATATTTTGATTTAAATCAACAAAAATAAAATTTGTGTAAATAAAAAAATTTAAATCTGTTTCACTCAATGCAAAAATGGACAGGTTGTTCCTGCTTTTTGCACAACATTTCAAGTTTCTAAAACAAAATACCATGCCCTTTAGTGCCCCGATTTCTAAAACAAAATTCCATGCCCTTTGGTGCCCCGATTCAAAAACAAAATTACATGCCCTTTGGTGCCCCGATTTCTAAAACAAAATTACATGCCCTTTGGTGCCCCGATTTCTAAAACAAAATAACATGCCCTTTGGTGCCCCGATTCTAAAACAAAATTACATGCCCTTTGGTGCCCCGATTTCTAAAACAAAATTACATGCCCTTTGGTGTCCCGATTCTAAAACAAAATTCCATGCCCTTTAGTGCCCCGATTTCTAAAACAAAATTCCATGCCCTTTGGTGCCCCGATTTCTAAAACAAAATTACATTCCCTTTGGTGCCCCGATTCTAAAACAAAATTACATTCCCTTTGGTGCCCCGATTTCTAAAACAAAATTACATGCCCTTTGGTGTCCCGATTCTAAAACAAAATTCCATGATCTTTGGTGCCCCGATTTCTGTTGTGTGGCCAAACGTCATTTGCAGTCTGCAGTGTCTTTAATGTCCCACACTGGGACAGCAGTAAGTCTTCAACTTTACAATGCTAAAATCAGGAATTCGATTTCCCTCAGTAGATATAGCAGACTGCCTGATGTGGCTTTGTTATAAGAAAACACACGCTGTGTTTAAAAACCATTACATTTAAGGAAGAATTGGTTCATTCTATTTTCGTTACAACAGTAAGTAAAAGCAATGTTTCCAAAAACAAACATTTTTTAAAAGTCATCTTGCAGCTGATTCTTGCGAGTACATGCACAGAAAGCAAAATATTTGACAGAAGTAAGCCTATTTATTTGAAGTAGTGTATATGCATTTCCAGAGAAAGCACTGACTGTTTTACAGTTAAGGAAAGTCAGAGAGAAGGCATGTATGTATAGAAGAAAGAGAGAGAATGAACAGTAAAGTAAATAAAGGTTGCACGAAGTTTTAAAATCATTTTAATACATAACTTATCATGAACAGAATGAATATGAGAAGACCTTACACTGAGAACATGAGAAGACCTTACACTGAGACCATGAGAAGACCTTACACTGAGAATATGAGAAGACCTTACACTGAGAAGATGAGAAGACCTTACACTGAGAACATGAGAAGACCTTACACTGAGAACATGAGAAGACCTTACAAATATTACTTGTGGCTGCAGTTATATAGCCATTACTTCCCACACAAATTTGTATCTGAACCTGAAGTTTGTTGTTTTCAGCTTTAAAGACGTGGCTGTGAATAAGAGGCATGGCCACTGAGAGTGTGTGTTTTCTTACAGCAAAGCTACATTGGGCTATCTGCTCAGCTCACCGAGGGGAATCGAACCCCTGATTTTAGCGTTATAAATCCGTAGACTTATCGCTATGCTAGCGGGGGAGGGACCACTGAGAGAGAGACGTTCACATTTATAAAAATACATATGATAAGAATTTTGCATACTGAACTCACATGACAAAATAGTAATACGAACATAATTTAGAAAACGTGTAAACAAGCTGTTATTGTTTTGAATTAAGCATAAAGCTACACAATGGGCTATCTGGGCTCTACCCACCACATGTACCGAAACCCGGATTTTAGCGTGCAAGTTTGCAGACATTCCGCTGAGCCACTGGGGGCATAGACAAGCTAATTCACTAGTTTTACAAGTTATGAACGTTTATATAAATATTATAATAGTGTATTTGGGAATTCTGTTAATCATATCTTTCACTATGTGTGATACTTCTTAAGTCTCAGATTTTATATACGAGGTCTGTTCAAAAAATACGCGGACTGTTTAAATTGCGCGGCTTCAGTTGGTTTCAGAAGAATCCGCTTGGTGTCGCTAGGCTCACATAGATCAGCTGATTACGACGCCATTTCCCGATTGCAGATATCTTTATTTGTGTATTAGCTACGCGGTTTTAAGTGATGTACGAATTTTTCGTTAGCCGGATTTCAGAATAAATGACCTAAATGAGCAACGACTTGCTATGAAATTTTGTGTTAAACTTGGAAAATCTGCGACTGAAACTTTTGCTATGCTTAACACGGCTTAGGGTGATGTTGCTATGAAGCGTACGGCATGTTTCAAGTGGCATGAACGTTTTAAGGACGGTCGACAGTCCATCGAAGATGATGAGCGTCCTGGACGTCCTTCCTTGTCAACTTACGACCCACACGTCGACAAAATCAACACCCTGGTGCGGGCAAATTGACGTCTGACTATCAGGGAGCTTGCTGAAGAGTGTGGGATATCAGTTGGATCTTGTTACGAGATTTTGACCGAAAAATTGAAGATGCAACGCGTTGCTGCGAAATTTGTGCCTCAGAACTCGTGAGTTTTTGGCCAAACACTCGATCACTGTTCTTTCCCACCCCCCTACTCACCTGACCTTGCTCCTTGAGATTTTTTCTTGTTCATAAAACTCAAAAGACTCGAAAGGAAGAAGATTTGAGACGATTCCCGAGATAAAGGCAAATGCGACGAAGGAGCTGGAGGACATTACAAAAGAAGCGTACCAGGACGGTTTCAACAAGTGGAAACACCGTTGGGATAAGTGTGTGCGTTGGGGAGGAGAGTACTTTGAAGGAGTCCCAGACCTGAAACTTCTAAATAAAGTACATTTTGTTTTATGACGTCAGTCCATGTATTTTTTGAACAGCCCTCGTATACTCATATGCTTATATCATATTCTACTATGATTAAACAAGAGTCTTATATAAGAAAATCACAGAACTCTGATTCCTAAATAATAATCTGTATAATTTGTGAGCGAAAATATAATATACACTGCTGGTCAAGGTCTTAAGGCCAATGAACATAAAATAAATACGCTCTTTGCGTTATTAGACACTTGTTTGAGTAGAGTTTCGAAAGGTAAAAATAAAAATACAATTTTTTTAACATTTATTGGGGAAAATGTGAACACTATGAAATTAGCCTAAATACTAGCTGGTCGAAAGTTTAAGACTATACTGAAAGGAAGCGTTTACAGGTAAACACGTAACGAAATTTAGTTATTTGTGTTCAAGCATTAGCGTTGTCAACATCTCCCAGTGACACCTTCTTTTACCTTGAGTAAAAACATGGCAAAGGTTAAAAAGGTGACACAGTTTGAGCGTGGAAGGATTGTCAAGCTGCAAAAGTAGAGTCCCTCTCAACACGCCATCGCTGATGAGATTGAGCGTAGTGAAACTGCTGTTGTAAATATTTTAAAAGACCCTGAGGGACACGGAACGAGAATTTCAAGTGGTTGGCGCAAGAAAAATTCGCCAGCGTTGAGCAGGAGGATTCGACGGATTGTCCGGCAAGACACTAGCAGATCGTCGAACAAGATTAAGGCTCTTACGGACGCAGAATGCAGCTCAATAACAGTAAGATGGCATCTACGAGAGAAAGGCTTTTAAAACGGTAAACGTCTTCAAAAGAGGCGTCCTTCCACACTGCGAAACAGCTCGGTTAAACATTGCTGAGAAGCACCAAACATGGGACATATAAAAGTGGACGAAGGTTTTGTTTTCTGATGAGAAAAAAAATTTAACCTGGATGGTCCAGATGGCTTCCAACGTTACTGGCACGATAAGGATATCCAACCGAATGCAGGGGCGTCAAACAACAACTGGCTACATTGAAATGTTGGAGAGAGCATCTTTATTGATTGAAGGCCCTCGCTTGTGTGGAAATGACTGGATATTTCAGCAGGATAACGCAGTAATTTACAATGCCCGCAGAAGAAAGGAATTTTTCATGGCAAATAACGTGATTCTTTTGAACCATCCAGCATATTCGCCCGAACTAAACCCCACTGAAAATGTTTGGGGGTAGATGGCAAGGGAAGCCTATAGAAATGGACGTCAATTCCAAACAGTACATTATCTTTGTAAAGCCATCTTCACCACTTGGAACAACATTCCAGCCAGCCATCTGCAAACGCTTATATCGACCATGCCAAAGCGAATGTTTAAAGTCATTAACAATGACGACTGTGCAACTCACTACTGAGACCTCCTGTTAAGTATTTCCTACCCTGTTTGGGACTTCTTTTTGACATGGTCTTGAACTTTTGACCAGCTAGTATTTAGGCTAATTTCATAGTGTTCACATTTTATTTTTATTTTCCCTTTTGTTATTTTGATCTTTTGAAGCTCTACTCAAATAAGTGGTTGAGTCTAACAACGCAAAATGCATATTCTTTACTTATGTTTATTGGCCTTAAGATTTTGGCCAGCAGTGTATGTTACTGAAACATCGTTTCAGTAGAGATTAAAGCAGGTATAGAAGATTAGTGCAGCAAACAAGCAGAGAAAAACTAAGACAATAAATAACAGTGTCAAATCTATTAAATTTAAAGAAGTAAATAAATATCAACAGCATTAGAACACAGACAATAATTTGTTTGTTTGTTTTTGAATTTCGCACAAAGCTACTCGAGGGCTATCTGTGCTAGCCGCTCCTAATTTAGCAGTGTAAGACTAGAGGGAAGACAGCTAGTCATCACCACTCACCGCCAACTCTTGGGCTACTTACTCTTTTACCAACGAATAGTGGGATACGTTTCCACGGCTGGGAGGGCGAGCATGTTTAACGCGACGCAGGCGCGAACCCACGGATTACGAGTCACACGCCTTACGCGTTTGGCCATGCCGGGCCCGCAGACAATAAAACCACAAACACATTTCAAAGTAAGAACAACGGAATGTGGTTTCATAAAACACCAAATGACAACCAAAACGTTAAAAATTTTAGTCATGACATATCAGGTAAAATTGAAATTATTTTTGCGTAAAAACTGTAGCATTAAGCTAAACATCACGAAACACCAAATACTGTTATTTAAAGAACAAACTGCCATAGTAAAGACTGCCAAACGGGGTAAAACTCTAATTATGGAAAGAGAAGATAACAAATACTTCTTTAGAAAAAACTAAAAATACTTAAACGATTCAACCAAAGTCAAAGATCTATCCAGAAACGTCAACTGATGTTGACGTTATGTTGAGTAACCTACTTTAAAGTTATAAACAACAATGACATACAGAAGATATGAAGAACACCTTAAAAGCCACCAGCATACATTAAAATATACAGTGATTATTATGTTAAAATGTGAATTACAACTTTAGCTTAAAAACTTTAAAATAGCTGTTCCACTTTGCATTGAAAATATTTTACCAATCAAGGTAAAACTTATTAACAAATGTACAGCCTAAACATGTGAAGCCCTTTGTCTTTTAGATTATTTGATTCGTTCACCAACAAAATAAAAAGTCAAGCCATTAAAACAGCTCTACATCCCTCACGCATTTTGTGGATTTACAGATTACAACCACCAAAGGGCATTTCCATAACACGTAAACAACGTTCATTCTAACATCAAATACACTCATGACGAAGAAAACGGTAACCAGGTTTTAAGTTCCATGAACATAACAGCAGAAAAAAAATTAACAATTTCGAAAAAAAGAACATTACCACAAATGTGGTAATAGTAGCTCATCTCAACAAAACATTGTTACGTGTTCATCTCAACAAAACATTGTTACGTGTTCATCTCAACAAAACATTGTTACGTGTTCATCTCAACAAAACATTGTTACGTGTTCATCTCAACAAAACATTGTTACTTGTTCATCTCAACAAAACATTGTTACATGTTCATCTCAACAAAACATTGTTACGTGTTCATGTATTTACAACACAACATTTAACAAGTGCAGTAACAATAATCCACGACATGAACTAGAATCAATATCCAGTACATTGGTTAACAAGTGTCATGCTACTTCAATAAACAGATTGTCGGAAGGACTTTAACCAAATGTATAAACAAACTCAATAAAACTCGATAACAGAATTAACGAAAATGAAAATAACACGAACTCCACGAAGGAAACAGCATGCACAAACTCAGACAAACTGAGAAATTTCTTACCAAGTCTTAGCTATGTAACCAAAAACATCGTAAACATTTGAAAACACGTATAAACAATTGCAATGTAAACATCAAAGTTATTTTATTTAACCGTCGAGTGCTCAAATCGAAGGTACAGGAGAGTCTACTGTGGAAACTTCATCAAAGGAAGTATCTAAATTTATCAAAGATGTGGATGTGACAGCAATTATCAGGCGTTGTTTTCATAGTGTTGTTTTGAATTAAGCACAAAGCTACACAATGGGCTATCTGTGCTCTGCCCACCACGGGTATGGAAACCCGGATTTTAGCGTGTAAGTCCGCAGACATACCGCTGAGCCACTGGGGAGCATTATCAGGCGAAACAGAACGTGACATAAACAGTAAGCTCAACGAACACAGCACAAAATTAACATTAACAACCTCAAAAATGTTAAACATTGTAACCGTAAAATGTTATGTAATAGGAAGAAAATTAGTAGAAGAAAAATAAAAGAAGCGTCAATTATCCATGAACTAAAATCCAATTTAAATCAAACACAGGTGTCGCTCTAAATAGGTTGTTTGTTTTTGAATTTCACGTAAAACTGCACGAGAGTTATTTGCACAAACCGTCCCTAATTTAGCAGTGTAAGAGTAAAGAGAAGTAAACCAGTCATCACTGTCCACCGTTAACTCTTGGGTTACTTTAAATAGGAACAAAATTATTGCATAAGTTCGTAATATTATACACAATAGGCGATAGTTTACAAGATGATAACCACAGGAGAGGTTGAAACATTGTTATAAAGTTAAAAAAATAAAAATCACGTAATAAACTGGGTCTCTGGAGTCTTATTTAAAATATAAAGTAGATTTTCTTTCCTTACAACAAATACTAACTTAGTAAAATACAAAGTGCTATGTGAATATTATAAGTGCATTTAGGCTATATATTAAACGACATCTTGTAAGTTATACAGTTATTAGTTTCATAATTCAAAATGGAAGCACTGTTTAATTTCAAAATGAAGCCTTTAATAGATAAGGTATATGTGTGTGAGAGTGTGTGTATTAGTTTTTTATTTACTCTATTGTTACTTTACCTTAACTAAGGATAGATGGCGATAGTTTCGAGGGTTGTGATATTATTTCTAGAATTTCAATCTTATTTTTTCTCTCTCGCTAAGTCCGATTTTACAGTAAAAAAATCCAAAACGTGTTTCTATATTAAAGTGTATATACTCTTTAACATGATTCAAAGAACAAACACTATTTAGTAAAGGGCATGTTTTGTAATTGTTATATGTTTAGTATGTATATATAAATACATATATTCAGGAAACTTTTAAATGAAATATAAACTCATTTTATTCTGCCACAAACGTTCAAACAAAGATTTTGTGTGAGAAAAACTCAAACAATTAGTCAGAGAGAGGCATAATTAAGAATACTTTCCTTTGAATATCTTGATAAAGTAAAATGTTTGGCAGATGACGTTCACCCAATTCTCGTCTAGCCCTCGTTCCACCATGTCACTTCTCGGCCCAAACACTTTTTTAAAACTATAGATGCGTTTCTATAGTAGTTTTAGTATGAAGCAAACTTCATACTAGGATACTAACTTGTATCACAAACAAAGACACGTAAACAAAATATCGATTTACTTTATCACAGAAAAATACTAGTCAGTCTTATTACAAGAATTCAAACTTAAAACACGGCTTTCAAATAATTCTTAAACGTTTAACTGTACAGCATTGTCATATTTGAAATACAGCCGCGGTTTGGGTCACCTCCAAACAGAAGTTTGTTTTTAAAATAAATTTGTTTTGATCACAAAACCGAATTAAAATGCAAACTCAATGTGTGTGTTTTTCCTGTAGCAAAGCCACATTGGCTACTTGCTGAGTCCACCAAGGAGAATCGAATTCCTGATTTTAGCGTTGTAAGTCCGTATATTTATCGCTGTAACAGCAGGGAACTGCAATCTTACTAGCAATGGATCTCACAAAGAATTGTAATAATCAAATAAAGCAACATCTTTTGACTTGGTCGTCGAGAGAGCAAAATCTCACTTTTTTTAGTTAGTGGTGTAACGTGAATTAATTTCAAAAAACGTAAACCGTTCGAACAAAATAAAAAGTGTTGTGGTAAAAAACACCAAAAATTCTTAAAAGCACACCTGTGAGTGCAGGTCTCTGTCTTCTCAATCTGCCTTTGAGTAGTTTTTTTTTTAATTTTCTCAACTCTTTCTACACTTCTTTAGAGCAGCAGCAGAAGAAAAACAAATATTTTGCCTTAGGTGTTTGTAGTTTTGATATTTTTTAAAGTTAATTTCTCATCGTGAGTCTCGAGATTTATGTTACGTATATTAGATCCGAACCTTCCCTTACTATTAGGATTACCAGGAAATAAATACTTTGTGTTTTTGTTTATCATAAAAGGACTTTTATTGATTTATTTTAACAGACGCATTTTAAACAGACAAACTTTCTCATGTTACTGCCAAACCAATTGTTTTTAAATTCTGCTACACAAACTACTACAACTTACACTGATAAGTTGTACTTTTACGCAAGAAATGGTTACCCAACTAACTCTCTAACAAAAAAAAATACTCGCAAATTTCTAATCAACAAATTTCAGTCACCCGCTGCTTTGCACACCTTTTCTAAACATCTCATCATTATCTGTCTTCCTTTTATGATGTCACAAACCACACAAATTGATAAAACAAAAAATATTCTCTTCTCTAATTAAGCTCAAAATAATACACAAACCTAGCTAGGCTTGGCATCGCCAGGTGGGTTAAGGCGTGTAACTCGTAATCGGAGGGTCGCGAGTTCGAATCCCCGTTACATCAAACCTTCTCTTCCTTTCAACCATAACAGCGTTATAATGTGTAGGTCAATCCCACTATTTGTTGGTAAAAGAGTTGCGCAAGATGTGGCTTTTGCATTAAAAACTTCTCTATATATAAAGATCGAACAGCAGCAGTTCAAAGTTCCTGGCTAAAATTGAAACAAAGATCGCATTTATTGGCAAGGAAAAAAAAAGCCACTAACAGTGCAGTCTATGAGCTTACGAAAATCAAACAGAAACTTATTCGGTTACATGCTGAAACCATAGGGCACAAAGTGTTATAGAACGATTTTTCTATAATTACTAAAGGATTTTCAGACCTCTAACTTTGCGTTATAGATACCTTACTCGTAGCTAATTGGTTTGTTTGTCGTGAATTTCGCGTAAAGATATTCGAGGGCTATCTGCGCTAGCCGTCCCTAATTTACTCTTTTTACCAACAAATAGTGGGAGTGACCAAAAATTAAAACGTCCCCACAGCTCAAAGGGCGCACCCGCAACTTTCAGATTACGATTCGAGTGCCTTATCCATCAGGCCATCCTCATAGCTAAAGACTACACCTCTTAATAATGTGCAAACTTACTTAGATTTATATTTACTTAGAATTAATATTTTCACTTGACATTTATAATTACATCATATAACTTGTAATGTACGCTACTTAAATTACGTATTCTATGATGTAAATTGTATTTTCTTCTATTTATCCCTTTGATAAATACTTTAAGAAGATTAGTTATTTAAGTACTATTGCACTACTTAATACATATAATTATAGTATTATTTTCAGGCTTAGCTGAAGACAAATTAAGTGTATTCCGAAATGTTCGAATCTTTTGTAAGTAAAAATGTTTTGTGTCTTGCAAACCGTCTTCCTCTTTATTATTGCACTTCTTTATCTCTGTCATTAATTTATTACCATAGCGACCTGAATTATGAAGTGGAAACCTCTAAACATTGACACTGGTAGTGTTAAATAGCTGTTACCTTTCTGAGCAGGGAATAAATGTTTCAAAAATGTGTTTGTTAAATGTCGTTGTTGGTTTAATAAATGTGGATATGTTTGTGTCACTGGTAACTGCCACACTGCAACGTTTACGTTAAGTAGTTGTTTGTGTGTACATGTCATGCCTATTAAGTACTTATGTGTATAATATCATATTTTAATACATTTCTATGAGAATAAATTAATTTTATACAGAAACAGTTATTAGTGAGAGAATTTTAATGTTCATTAAAATTATCCTTGCAGACTATCTCCACCCACGCATATTTTACTATGATGACTATTAAATAAATTAGTGGCAAGTCTCAACATTATCATTCCAATAATTACATGAACTGTAGTTATGAGATTACTATTGTATATGTGGCTAAGTAATTGCCGAATTACGTGTGCATTTTTTCGTTTCCCACTCGGTCAGTGGTTTAAGAGCTCACAACGCTCAAATCAGGATTTCGAATCTTGTGATGAACCAATTGTATAGCTTTACGTTGAAACATAACAACAAAACTTTATCTTTACTTGATGGTAATTGGTTTTCGTCTGTTTATTATTCTGTTATTACACTATAATAGTTGGTTTCTATCAGGTTATTGATTTAATTTACATTAGAGTAACAGGGGTTCTATTCCCTTCGGTAAACTCAGCAGATATCCCGATGTGGCTAAGAAAACATATTATAATAACTGGTTTTTGCGATCGTTGTCGTATAAGACATGTCAGTTTGCATATAATAACAAACAAATATGTGTATTGGCTTGATATTTATCTTTTTTTTTCTTCTAATAATCGATGAAGTATAACTGTTAAAAGGTAAAAATTTCACGTTATGTCTCGAAACAGTTTATATTGTTTTGATATCTTTGCAATGAATTAAATTACAGTATAAGTTAATGGTCAAGTTTCATTCTCTACATAAACGCATTACGAGTTTTTCAATATACTTTACCCACCTCAATGACGTCCAAGTCATTTGTTTTTAAGACAAAGAGAAAATTAAGCTTTTCACACAAATATCTTTTTGTATAGACTAAACTCTTGTCTAAATCTGTCACACTGCCACAACTGTTTCTCTAAATCTATTATGCTGTCATGGCTGTTTGTCTAAATACGTTATATTGTCACATTTGTTTGTCTAAATCTGTCATACTACCATAACTGTTTGTCTAAATCTGTCATACTGCCACAACTGTTTGTCTAAATCTGTTATGATGTCATGGCTGTTTGTCTAAATCTGTTATGATGTCATGGCTGTTTGTCTAAATACGTTATATTGTCACATTTGTTTGTCTAAATCTGTCATACTGCCTTAACTGTTTGTCTAAATCTGTCGTACTGCCACAACTGTTTGTCTAACTTTTTTGTTTTGCTACAACTGGTTGAAATGCTGGAATACCACTACGTTTATGTTTCTGAACAGATACAAACACCAATACATCAGTTAAAGACAATAGCTTCATATTAATTTTAGCTCACAAGAAATACACAGCTAAAAATGTCAAGATTACCGTATTTTACTTCTTGTTGTAAAACTAAAATACATTGTAAACAAAGGAGGATCGTGACCAATCTAGATTCCAATGGTAAACCAAAAAGGAAGAAAATGGCTGTGTTTAAACCCCTATTCTTGTGGAATTTTATTTGTTTATTAATTTTAAAATAAAATTTTGAAAAGATCCAAGTTATATAAAAAGACAAACCCTGTTAAAAATATTATATGATATACAACTAGATGATAATGTTAAATGTTTAGATAAGATTCTTTAATTCGTTGTTTTAATAACACACTGATCATAAACACAATTTAGAAGAATGTGCTACTTTCTAGTAACTGAACGAGGGTTTCTGAAGTAATTTACAAAGATTCTAACTTCTGGTGACTGAATGAGGGTTTTTGTGGTTATTTACAAAGATTCTAACTTCTGGTGACTGAACGAGGGTATTTGTGAGTAACATACAAGGATATGCTGACTTCTAGTTTTTGAGGTAATTTATCCTGTGTTTGTTTACTCTTTTGTCTGTTTCCATGCTTCACAGTAAGTTTTTATTAATGTTTGGACACTTAATTTTTCCTACGCTCGTGGTTCAACGTGTCAACTACTTTAACTCCGATCAACCAACAGTTCGTTTTCCAATTTTTAGTTTTTTTTCTGACATTTAACCGGGAAGTTTCTCTTTTGTCAGACTATCTGATCGTATTAATGGTCTTTCTCTTAACCATTTATCGTTTCTTTCTATTATAGTCTCAATCTTTTCACCTTTCCTCTGTTTCATACAACATTGTCGTGCAAAATTAGGTATACACATACACACACGTGCATAGATTAGGTATACACATACACACAAACACATAAATTTTTAATACACATGTTTAATGAACACTCGCCCCATGTGGTGCATCATGTGCAAAATGTGATATAACGATATGTTGTTGTTTTTCTATTGATGAACAGTCTGTGTCATATCGTCCACTGGCTTATCTTAGCTCATCATTTTGAAATATTATTACTTTCAAGCACCGTACGTGCATAGGAACGTTCTTAAAGTATTAACCAAAAGGATCCATGAATGAGGTATATGACAAATTTAAAATAACAGTTGTTTTGTTACAACCATTTATTGACATTATTACGATAGAGAACAGTGGTGACTAAATTTGTAACAAGTATTAATTTTATGGAGAATTTTGAAAACCAAATGAGGGTAAAGATCCCTATATCAAGCTACGGCTCTCATTAGTTCCTGTATTTTTTTTTAAACAACTTTATGTAAATTCTAGATAACTGTTTATTTCCGGTATGTTAATATTTATTTATTAAAGAATTCAAATTTTGCTGATGTTGGAGTTTGGTGGAATGGGTCTTTTATGCATAGTGCTGGTGGATGATTTTTAAGTTTTGTAAATACTGCTAAGTAATTTTTCAGAACGTTTATTTTAATGGGGTATTACTCCCCCCCAACGTGAAGGGGGGTGCCTGGTTTAAGAGTGAGGAAGTCAGAGGATGTACCTTCCACTTTAACCGTACATTTCCCAATTTTCAGAAAGCTCGAAGACAGCGAATACTAACATCGTACGACAATTCCGTTTCTGACACGGCCTGGCATGGCCAAGCGCGTAAGGCGTGCGACTCGTAATCTGAGGGTCGCGGGTTCGCGCTAAACATGCTCGCTCTCCCAGCCGTGGGGGTGTATAATGTGACGGTCAATCTCACTATTTGTTGGTAAAAGAGTAGCCCAAGAGTTGGCGGTGGGTGGTGATGACTAGCTGCCTTATCTCTAGTCTTACACTGCAAAATTAGGGACGGCTAGCACAGATAGCCCTCGAGTAGCTTTGTGCGAAATTCCTAAACAAACAAACAAACGTTTCTGACACACGGAACCTCAGACGGTTGTGCCATACTCTATAACTGCTTTATATATATAATAAGAAAGAAAGTGATATTACATTCTTTTTTGGTGTAACCATCTATAACGGATTCGGTTAACCTAACCAAATGATTCATAGTTTGCCTGAATTTTTTAAACCTAATTTAAGCTTTCGGTAACCAGTCAAGAAGCATGAGACTTTAAAACTGCCACAGTTCTTTCAATGAACGATTTGTTAACATTAGAGAATGTTCTTGTCCCAGGGAAGCTCGTGAGATTTGTGTCTTTCACATATTTCGTTAAACTTAAAAAAGATTATGAAAAATTCTGAAATACTGTCTGTAAGTTTGTACACAATTCACTAATGGCAAGAAACACTCACTCATAATATTTAATGACTGCTATTTAGCGATAAACACAACGTGTAAAAAACTAAATTATATACAAAACTTTATTTGACAAAACATGCGATCAAATAATTGATGATTTTACAAAATCTTTTGAAACGTCAAAAACAATACAAATAAATATTTCACTTTTGTACAATATTTTACAGAACCAAAACCTCCACACGTATCATCAGAATAGAAAGAATAAATAAAAAAGGAGAAATGATGAAGACAAGCAGAAGGTTATTGAATTAGCCCATGCTAACCGGATGGTTAAAAGTAGACCTTAAAGCCCTCCAGTCAAATCCTTTAGTATCGCTAGGACCACGTGGAAGCCGGATCACACCTTCCGGAATTAACCTGGAGTTATGAGCTTGAACAAATGCCCCAGTTTCTCGCCGGTGTTGCATCCAAACAGCACGAGGGGAAGAAACCTCATAGTCACACCTTGCATGACTCAAAAATCGTTTTTCTTTTTCTATTCGGCAATTACGCCATCTGACTTGTTTCGTAGATGACGACAAGAAGTCCGAACTGGAGTTAGAAATACAGTCTGGTCCTTGCATCATTCCCAGGCAACCTTCGTTCTTGGAAACACTCGTGTTTAAATTGTCACTTTTCCATTGTTCAGTCCTATTCAGTTTGTCTCTCTTCCGTCTTTTATCACCAATATCTACTTTTTTCATCCTGTCCTTAAACTCCTTCTTATCTGAAACGTTAGCTACAAGAGGAACAACTCTTATAGAACGCCAGTCGGTATCAGTACAGTCCAATTCAATAACAGCTTTCTTTGCGGCCTCGAGTTTTGTAAATTCTACGACTGCGCACGTTGATGAACGTACTGTGGGAAGAAACCGTTTAATATCAGCTGGGATATTGTTACCAGGATTCAGAATCGTGACGAATGCAATATCTCCACATTTAGAAAACAGTTCTTTAACATTTTCAGCTGTAGGATGGTCTGATGGTAAGTTATACGCTACAACACTCCTCACCGAGAAGTCGCTCTTATTGGGCAGTGGATGTTTTCTCCTTACTTTAGTTTCTTCTTTGTTTACTTGTAGGCTTTCAGAGTGTTGTAAGCAGTACGCTACGACTCTCCAGTCTTTAGACAAACGTTTTACTTTTCGAAACGAAGCAACTAGCCTCAGACTCACGTATCCTTGTTTATTTTTTTTTATGTGTTTCAAAAGAAAATTCTCTCTCAGAATGTTTTCATCAGAAAAAAGAAATTCAACTTCCCTCACAATTTTTCTCACTAACTCTGGACTAGGAGCTTCAAAGTCTTCCGACGCATTGGAGCTATCGACTCCAGAATCTGTGCTCGCTTGGAGGAAATCGATAGCGGGCGTCAACTCATCGGTGGAAACAAAGTCACACTCGGCGTCCACGAATTCTTCATTTTCTGAAGAACTGTTACTGTAAGACCGTTGTTTGGTCATTTCGGTTAGAGAAATCAAGTAAACTTCCTCAGGAACAAAAATACCAGTGCAGTGTTGTATCATTACACAACAGTCTGTGGTTAACACTGCAATGTTTATATTTATAGTGCGTCGAATTACGCATAGTCCCTCCCAGAGTTGATGTCATCTAAACCTTATTGGTCAGAAGTGCGTGTTAACGCACGTGCTGTTATGAGTCACGCAAAATATGCCACGTTGTCTTGCAGTATTTGCTCTTTTAGCGTAGACGTAGCAGTACACGTTTTGGACTGGAAAGCTACGTGGAACAACTTTAGCGTTTAAACGTTAAACTACGCGATAAAGATGACATCATAAAATCTGGATTTCTGGTCGAAGAAATTGATCATGGTTTCTACACATGTATTACGATAGGATCTCATACTGACAAAGAAGATGTGATTTCTTTCTATCTAATTACATGGAATGTAAAATATAAATAATAACAAACGAGAGTTATCTGATTTTATTGGGGAAAGAAGTCGTTAAGCTGAAAGAGTAAAACATGTTAATTTAGAGAACAATGCACATCGTTTTATGTGTACTTAAACCCTGAAGTCAGAGCATTAGCTGATCAAATTGTTGGTATATTTACACAGATGATTTTACTGTGTATTATATCAAACACGTAAAAACAAGAAATTGCACTGAGTTTACTTCATATTCTCACCTTGTCACGGAGTAATGTTATATATTTATTAATCGAAGAAACCAAAATTACGAGTAATTAAAAAAGTAATTCGTTTTCCCAATAGTATTAATGTTTTGTCTCTATGGTTGGTTAAATACCACGTTAAAATCTGAATTATAATTTTGGACTGAAACAATAACGGAGCAGGTAACACTACAGATATTAATTAACATCTGTATGAATAACTGTAGGAGGATTAACAGAATTATCCATACTTGTGTTTAGAGCAGGTAACACTACAGATATTAATTAACATCTGTATGAATAACTGTAGGAGGATTAACAGAATTATCCATACTTGTGTTTAGAGCAGGTAACACTACAGATATTAATTAACATCTGTATGAATAACTGTAGGAGGATTAACAGAATTATCCATACTTGTGTTTAGAGCAGGTAACACTACAGATATCAATTAACATCTGTATGAATAACTGTAGGAGGATTAACAGAATTATCCATACTTGTGTTTAGAGCAGGTAACACTACAGATATTAATTAACATCTGTATGAATAACTGTAGGAGGATTAACAGAATTATCCATACTTGTGTTTAGAGCAGGTAACACTACAGATATTAATTAACATCTGTATGAATAACTGTAGGAGGCTTAACAGAATTATCCATACTTGTGTTTAGAGCAGGTAACACTAAAGATATTAATTAACATCTGTATGAATAACTGTAGGAGGAATAACAGAATTATCCATACTTGTGTTTAGAGCAGGTAACACTATAGATATTAATTAACATCTGTATGAATAACTAGGATGATTAACAGAATTATCTATACTTGTGTTTAGAGCAGGTAACACTGCACATATTAATTAACATCTGTATGAATAACTGTAGGAGGATTAACAGAATTATCCATACTTGTGTTTAGAGCAGGTAACACTACAGATATTATTTAACATCTGTATGAATATCAGTGGAAGGATTAACAGAGTTATCCATACTTATGTTTAGAGCAGGTAACACTACAGATGCTAATTAACATCTGTATGAATATTAGTAAGAATATTAGCAGTATTGTTTACAATCGAGCAAACAGCCGTTAACACCACAGATATTAATTGTTATCTGAGTAAATTTTCGTAGCAAGATAAACAGTGTTGTCTTTCTATACAGTTAGGGAGTTTCATTCTTGAAATGTCAATAATTTGAAAATATTATTGTAAACACATTTTAAACCAGAACTAGAACTTTCTTGTTTAAAACCACTTCTTAAAAGGCATTATAGACGTAGTTTCTCTTCCTCGGACTGAAGTATTTGCGCCCCAACTAACAATAAATAATAGTTCTGCTTTTCTTACTTCTTATAAAAACCTGAAATTAATTAGCTTTTAAGATGAACTTTTTTTTTACTTGTATATTTTATTTAATCTGATTTAAACTGTTAGGTAGATGTGAACAATAATTATTCAATGCATATATTGAATACTGATAAGGCAAGATATAGGTGCAATCTGGTGGTAAATGAACGGTGAGTTTAATTACTTACAACCTTAAAATACACGGCTCGATTCACTGTGATGGACAAAGTGCAGACAGCCTATTGTGTAACTCTGCTCTAAAATAAACAAACAAAGTTGAAACCCTTGGTCAGTAAATACAGTAATAGGTGAAGTTACAGGGTTACCATAAACGGCAGGCTTATAACAACCTACATTCAGATAAACAACGTTTAATGAGCACCAGATACACATTCCTGTAACTGATACGTGCACCAGAGTGTGCTGTCGTATCTCTCACGTATGATGTAATCGCCTATGCCACTTGAGACAAATGTAAAGGTTACTTTTCTGCAGGGACTATCAAAAGCTCGTAAAGTGTTATAATAGCGTTGTTAAACAGTTGGTTCCTTTTGTACTGAAACTAGTGAAGCTTATGACTGCAAGATTAGGGTTACTTAACCTATGAGACTTTTGATCTCTCGAATGCACAACTGTTATTGGATCTCAAATCGATCAAGAGATGACACAGAGCCGTTTTATCAGACATCGCTGAAACTCTGAGCTCAAGTCTGTGGTATAAATACATTCTGGAATGTGGAATACGGAACGAACACTAATGTTTGATCAACAGTTCTAAGTTCGGTTTAGATATGCCTGAAATTTATAGTCTGATCTGGCCACTTATGGCCACTTAGTTTTTGTGTCGCAGCACAACGTGTTCATGAGATTTAAAATATCAAACAACACACGAACTGCAAAACTTGAGTTTAATTACTAATCATAATGTGTGTAAAGTTCAGTTCGCGCTATATGCATTTACTTTAAAAAACTCTCAAACAAAATCTCATGATACTTTCCTAAAGAGGGACAACGTACAGATGGTATTTTTTATATCTAATGTCAATATTTAATACACTGATAGAAACCTTAAAAATGGACTCACATAACACTGTGTCAACACTAATAAAACATATTGTTGTGCGTACACAATTATTTAAATTTATTTACAGCTGTTTAATAGCGCATTTATTAATAATGTTAATCCCGATCGCATTTCCATAGTCAGGAGAATCTATATAAATAATAACGTCAGTAGCTTGTTTTATTTGTTCGTTTTTGGAATTTCGCACAAAGCTACTCGAGGGTTATCTGTGCTAGCCGTCCCTAATTTAGCAGTGTAAGACTATAGGGAAGGCAGCTAGTCATCACCACCCACCGCCTACTCTGGGGCTACTCTTTTACCAACAAATAGTGGGATTAACATTATAACGCCCCCACGGCTGAAAGGGCGAGCATGTTGGGCGCGACCGGGATTCGAACCCACGACCCTCAGATTACGAGTCGCACATCTTAACACGCTTGGCCCTGCCGGGTCAACGTCAGTAGCCCTATTGTGTTACGATTATAATGATAATAATAAAGCTATGTCTCATCCATACCTTGCAGTATATTCATCAAATTTAGAATGGAATTCAGTTTACAAACATTCATAAATAGTTTTCTTGACTACTGTCAAACTAATTTACTTCTTCAATACCCACACGATACACATAACAGTTGTGTATTAGTAATAAAACACTATATAAATAAACACTGAAAATATGACGAAATCAGATAAATAATGGAATAATTTTAATATCGCAACAAGGACAAAAATAATTTTAAAAGGTTTGTCAGTAGCAAAAATATAATATAACAGTCGCGCCAGGTGTGTATTCGTTAGCTTAGATTTTTCTAAGACTGTCAAACTCCTTCAAACATACATACTTTCACGCATGCGCATTGCTTTGACAAATAAAATACCAGTGCAAACATGTAGCTAACTTACAGCCATCGTAGTCATTTATTGTAGCTAAATTTCCTTTGATGCCCACCGTCTAATTATGTGATTTATTTTCATACGAGATCAACAATGTGATATTCAGTGAAACCTAGATGGTGTAGCCTCTCTAGTTTTATCAACAATGTGATACTCAGTGAAACTTAGATGGTGTAGCCTCTTTAGTTTCATCAACAATGTGATATTTAGTGAAACCTACGTGATGTACTCTCTCCACTTTTATCAACAATTTAGAGATTTAGTGCAATCTAAATGCTGTACCCTCTATATTTTTATTTATAGTTGCAAATGCTATGTAGGCGAGTAGCTCACTCACTTTGTGAAAGGTGGCATTATTGTATTAGTTTTATTTATAATGACCGATAATAAACTAGTTGGTCAGTACTTTTAATAACTGGAGAGTAATTAATTAATTAATTTTCCTTGTACTTTTAGATTACTATAATCTGTTTCCAACTCCAGTGAAGTCCTGAAAAATGCAATATCTGTGTTGGCAGAAGCCAAGGTTCGATCTTTCGTCTTGTGTGTGAACCACATGACTCAGGTCTGTCCCGTTAAAACTTGAATCGACTAATAATTTGAATGTTTGCAGCAGGGATATAGATTTTATTGACGTATATTTCCTGGGGTGGCTGCATCAATAGTTAGGCGAAAGTAATAATATTTTGTCAATTTATCGTGTGGTAATTCTCTTTATGGTTGTTGTATGTAATAATATTTTGTCATTTTATCATGTGGTAATTCTCTCTATGGTTCTTGTATGTAATAATATTTTGTCATTTTATCATGTGGTAATTCTCTCTATGGTTCTTGTATGTAATAATATTTTGTCATTTTATCATGTGGTAATTCTCTCTATAGTTCTTGTATGTAATAATATTTTTCATTTTATTATGTGGTAATTCTCTTTATTGTTGTTGTAATGTGTTTTTGTTCTCTTTTTGGTCTTTAGCAAGCCATGTCGGGGTATCTGCTTTATCTACCGAGTGGAATCGAACACCTGATTTTAACATTGTAAATCCCTAGATTTACCGCTGTTCCACCGGGTTTTAAGGTGTTTTTTTTTTAATTTCTTGCAAACCTACACGAGGGCTATCTGCGCTCACTGTCCTAATTTAGTAGTGTATGACTAACTGCCTTCTCTGTAGTCATACACTGCTAAATTAGGGACAGAGAGTTGGCTACTATTTTACCAGTGAATAGTGGGTTTAATCGTTTCATTATAACGTCCCATAACTGAAAGGGAGATCATGTTTGATGTGACGGGGATTCGAACCCGCGACCCTCACATCACTTGGCCATGCCGGGTTCGAATTTTAGGTAATTAATTGTGTACTAAAAGCAATCGTACAGAGTTACTGCTATTTACATATCGTCTGTATGCTGTTTACAATAACTCAACGGCAAGTCTGCAGATTTATGACGCTAAAATTTGCGTTTCGATACCCCTGTTGGGCAGAGTGCATATATCATATTTTGTAGGTTTGTGCTAAACAACAACTAAAATAAACTACTTCTAATGGTCAACCCCACTGGATGATCTATACTTACTTATCACTGAAGCTATGAAACCTACACATTCGAAAATAAAAATACCTTTTTGATGCATCCTGGATCATTCCTAATTAATTAAAGCACATTTATCAAGCCCAAATGTAAAAGTATAGGATGGGTTGAAGGGCAAACAAAGAGACTTTTCTCATATTATAGTAGGAAGCAATGAAATGTTGTAATTAAAACATACAATAGCAAATAGTCATGGTAAGTTCATACAATATCAAACAGTCATGGTAAGTTCATACAATAGCAAATAGTCATGGTAAGTTCATACAATAGCAAATAGTCATGGTAAGTTCACACAATAGCAAATAGTCATGGTAAGTTCATACAATAGCAAATAGTCATGTAAGTTCATACAATAGCAAATAGTCATGATAAGTTCATACAATAGCAAATGGTCATGATAAGTTCATACAATAGCAAATAGTCATGGTAAGATCATACAATAGCAAATAGTCATGGTAAGATCATACAATAGCAAATAGTCATGTGAGTTCATACAATAGCAAATAGTCATGGTAAGTTCACTTTCCGGTATTTCTTGGAATGTAAATTGGGTTTGTCAAATTTATGTTCTTAGATGTTTGTGTGTTCATTAGCCACCTCCGCTCACAGTCCTTAATATTCACGTGAAAGACTAGATGAGAAACAGGTAGCCATGTTGTCTACCCCTAAACCTTGTGTTACTGCAATTAAATAGCAATATATGATCTTTACACCTGTAACATACCCAACTCAGAAGTAAGGTTTTTTTATTCGTGGTAATAGTTTGTTTGTTTGTTTTTTTATGATGCTCTAAGCTTCACAAGGATCATATGCATTAGCCGTCTCTAATTTAGCAGTGTAAGACCAGAGGGAAGACAGCTAGTCATTACCACCCACCGCCAACTCTTGGGCTACTCTTTTACTAACGAAAAGTGGGATTGATCGATAAATTATAACGACCCCACGAATAAAAGGGCGAGCATATAACGAGGATTCGAACCTGCTACCCTCGGATTATGAGTCGAGTGTTTTAACCACCTGGCCATGCCGGGCAGTTTTGGTAAAGGAGCACTTCCAACGGAACTTCAGATCCACAATCCATTACACTAACCATCGTGTCACGCGCGGGCTGTTTAAGTTAGATATTAACTTCATGGTCGAGAACGCGAAAAAAATACAGTATTAAAAGAATAAGTTTGTCTATTTCTATTTCTTACATACAATATTTAAATCACGTGAAAAGCATCCTATCAAGACTAAATGGGCTAAAATAATACACGTAATGCAGCATTAGACTAAATAATTCAATATCATTACAAAATACACTACTGTATTTTGTTATAAAATAATACACCTAAACGAATAACGCAGCATTAGATAAAATAATTCAATATCATTACAAAATACACTACTGTATTTTGTTATAAAATAATACACCTAAACGAATAACGCAGCATTAGACAAAATAATTCAATATCACTTCAAAATACACTACTGTATTTTATTATAAACAGTCTCAAACAACTGTGAAGAAATAAGGTCTACCCGTTGAAAACCCTCGGGTTTCAGAGGTTTAGTTTTTTCCTAATATGAAGTTGGTACAGACTTTTATATCAATCCTAGCATCCTCTGTTATCGCTTATTTACTAGCGATATTTCTGTAGAAAATAATCTCATGACCTCACACCAGTATCTGTCACACACATGTCCCTGTCAATTGATGGAAGTTTCCGCCAGTTGTTTACGTATGGGAAGTAAAACAACGTTATGGAAAGTCACGATTTCCCACTACGGTGACAAATTACTTTTACCTTCCGGTTCATACTTTCTAAGACTAACTTTACGTTCTAGATTTAATATAATCAAGCACGTTCGGGTGTTAAAATATTTACGGGACAAATCGAGGTTTCGATATCAACCTTGAGATTCGTTTTCTTAAATCACACTTCGTGTTTTATTGCTAAAAATTAAATAAATGAAATATTTCTGTAGGTTATCTAGCGTTTTGTTCGTTCTCGACAACATGTAAACGATTTTGTTTTATTCAATAAAGAAAATTATGTTAAACTGTAAGAAGGCAGTAGAAAGCAGCTTTGATAAAATAAAAACAAAGAAATTAACCGTTGTTTATTTCTGAATATTTCTTGTTAAATTTGTTTTACATTAAATTTTTTTAAGTATATTTTGAGATGCAACGACTTGGCAAGATGTCTCAGAAACGTCAGAATAAAACAGTGAATGAAGACTCATCTGAGAACGAACCATTTGAGCGATAAATTAAACTTCTTCAAAACAACAAATAGGATAAGTTTTACAATAGAAGATAACGAAACACGATTTTCTCAGGCATATTAATTATCAGCTACAGTGGAACTGCAAAAACTTTATTCGTCATTATCAGCTACAGTGGAACTGTAGAAACTTTATTCTTCATTATCAGCTACAGTGGAACTGTAGAAACTTTATTCTTCATTATCAGCTACAATGGAACTGCAAAAACTTTATTCTTCATTATCAGCTACAGTGGAACTGCAGAAACTTTATTCTTCATTATCAGCTACAGTGGAACTGTTGAAACTTTATTCTTCATTATCAGCTACAGTGGAACTGTTGAAACTTTATTCTTCATTATCAGCTACAGTGGAACTGCAGAAACTTTATTCTTCATTATCAGCTACAGTGGAACTGTAGAAACTTTATTCTTCATTATCAGTTACAGTGGAACTGCAGAAACTTTATTCTTCATTATCAGCTACAGTGGAACTGTTGAAACTTTATTCTTCATTATCAGCTACAGTGGAACTGTTGAAACTTTATTCTTCATTATCAGCTACAGTGGAACTGTAGAAACTTTATTCTTCATTATCAGCTACAGTGGAACTGCAGAAACTTTATTCTTCATTATCAGCTACAGTGGAACTGTAGAAACTTTATTCTTCATTATCAGCTACAGTGGAACTGCAGAAACTTTATTCTTCATTATCAGCTACAGTGGAACTGTAGAAACTTTATTCTTCATTATCAGTTACAGTGGAACTGCAGAAACTTTATTCTTCATTATCAGCTACAGTGGAACTGCAGAAACTTTATTCTTCATTATCAGTTACAGTGGAACTGTTGAAACTTTATTCTTCATTATCAGCTACAGTGGAACTGTAGAAACTTTATTCTTCATTATCAGCTACAGTGGAACTGCAGAAACTTTATTCTTCATTATCAGCTACAGTGGAACTGCAGAAACTTTATTCTTCATTATCAGCTACAGTGGAACTGCAGAAACTTTATTCTTCATTATCAGCTACAGTGGAACTGTTGAAACTTTATTCTTCATTATCAGCTACAGTGGAACTGTTGAAACTTTATTCTTCATTATCAGCTACAGTGGAACTGTAGAAACTTTATTCTTCATTATCAGCTACAGTGGAACTGCAGAAACTTTATTCTTCATTATCAGCTACAGTGGAACTGTTGAAACTTTATTCTTCATTATCAGCTACAGTGGAACTGTAGAAACTTTATTCTTCATTATCAGCTACAGTGGAACTGCAGAAACTTTATTCTTCATTATCAGCTACAGTGGAACTGTTGAAACTTTATTCTTCATTATCAGCTACAGTGGAACTGTTGAAACTTTATTCTTCATTATCAGCTACAGTGGAACTGTAGAAACTTTATTCTTCATTATCAGCTACAGTGGAACTGCAGAAACTTTATTCTTCATTATCAGCTACAGTGGAACTGTAGAAACTTTATTCTTCATTATCAGCTACAGTGGAACTGCAGAAACTTTATTCTTCATTATCAGTTACAGTGGAACTGCAGAAACTTTATTCTTCATTATCAGCTACAGTGGAACTGCAGAAACTTTATTCTTCATTATCAGCTACAGTGGAACTGTAGAAACTTTATTCTTCATTATCAGCTACAGTGGAACTGCAGAAACTTTATTCTTCATTATCAGCTACAGTGGAACTGTAGAAACTTTATTCTTCATTATCAGTTACAGTGGAACTGCAGAAACTTTATTCTTCATTATCAGCTACAGTGGAACTGCAGAAACTTTATTCTTCATTATCAGCTACAGTGGAACTGCAGAAACTTTATTCTTCATTATCAGCTACAGTGGAACTGTAGAAACTTTATTCTTCATTATCAGTTACAGTGGAACTGCAGAAACTTTATTCTTCATTATCAGCTACAGTGGAACTGCAGAAACTTTATTCTTCATTATCAGTTACAGTGGAACTGTTGAAACTTTATTCTTCATTATCAGCTACAGTGGAACTGTAGAAACTTTATTCTTCATTATCAGCTACAGTGGAACTGCAGAAACTTTATTCTTCCAACAACAAACCGTATTTACTTTTTCCTGCTGCCAAAAGATATGAACAACTTCATGACTTGAAGAACTTGAACAAATGTACCTCCGGAAATGTATAAGAACTGAAACTTATTGACGCAAACAGAAGTATCCTGTTTATACAATAGAAGTATCCTGTTTATATAATAGAAGAAAGAATTAAAACAAAAGTGAACATTTAAATGATAGAAAAAAGTAAAGTACAAACCAAACTGGATAAAGCATTTTATTACTGGTAACAATTACGTTCAACCTACGAGCCCCCCCGCTAGCACAGGGGTAAGTCTATGGATTTACAACGCCAAAATCAGAGGGTTCGATTCCACTCTGTGGGCTCAGCAGATTGCTAGATGTGGCTTTGCTATAAGAAAACCAATCAACCTAGGAAGTCCAAAACTATTTCCATTGAGAAAAGAACAACTACTAGGCCCGGCGTGGCCAAGAGCGTTAAGACGTGCGTGCAACTCGTAATCTGAGTGTCGCGTGTTCGCATCTGCGTCGCGTCAAACATACTCGCCTCTCCCAGCCGTGGGGGCTTTATAATGTCACGGTCAATCCCACTTTTCGTTGGTAAAATAGTAGCCCAAGAGTTGGCGGGGTTGGTGATGACCAGCTGCCTTCCCTCTATTCTTACACTGCTAAATTAGGGACGGTCAGCACAGATAGCCCTCGAGTAGCTTTGTGCGAAATTATAAAACAAAAACAAAGAATCAACAACTAGACATGTTAGTAGAAAATAAAATAATTTGAAAATAACTAAAAACAAACGAAAATTAAACAACCTTTGAAGAGTTTTAAGAGAAGGTAAGTTGACCGAAACAGTAAAATAACTATTGTAAAGAAATGCAGTATTAGAATATGTATGTTAAATGTTCATCATAAAAAAGAAAAAAATATTTAAAATTTACAAAGACGCAAAACGGCTGGACATGGTCAGGTGGGTTAAGGCGTTCGACTCGTAATCTGGCGATCGCGGGCTCGAATCCCGGTCGCACCAAACATTCTCGCCCTTTAAGCCGTGGGGGCGTTATAATATTACGGTCAATCCTACCATTCGTTGGTAAAAGAGTAGCCCAAGAGTTGGCGGTGGGTGGTAATGACTAGGTGCCTTCCCTCTAGTCTTACACTGCTAAATTAGGGACGGCTAGCACAGATAGCCCTCGAGTAGCTTTGTGCAAAATTTCAAAACAAAGAAACAAACAGTTCTGGTGAGTTCATGCTAAAAGATTTGCTTTCAACTTTCAAGCCCCCCAGTGGCTCAGCGGTATGTCTGCGGACTTACACGCTAAAATCCGGGTTTCGATACGTGTGGTGGGCAGAGCATAGATAGCCCATTGTGTAGACTTGTGCTTAATTTAAAACAACAACAACTTCAACTTTTAAAAACGATCCAATATTTTCTAGTTGGCTAATGATCGTATGCAAAAAGTAAAATAAACGTTATACAGTGAATAATGGTTTATTTTTCCATTAGTTTATCGGTGTGTGTTTTGTTTCGCTGTTGTTTTGTTTTTTGGAGGGGGGCAGAATAATTCTTTTGCGGGGATCTGTGAATGACCGCGGCATTTGAAAACGATGCAAATATTTTGTTATAAGATAGCAACTTAATGGGTAGTTAATTAATACATGTAAGTATATGTGTGTGTGTTATGTACCTATAACCGAAGCTAGTGAAACGACAGCTTGTTCGGTGTCTTATAAAAAGAAAAAAAAAACTGCTTATATTTTTTAACATAGAAATATAACGAAACTTTCAGTAAGTATTATTTAGAACCACAGTCTATGAACGGGTATTCTGATGTTTTTCAATAGACAACTTACGTATACTGTTATTGTGACACACTGACTAGCACTGAGTAAATAACACACAACTATGTTCTGCAAATAATTATCACCACCTTTGAAGAAAGACTGATTTCAGATTATTACAGCACGCAGACCATGAAAGAACCACTAAATACTGTTCACCAATAGGTATAAACTGCTTTGGGGGTTTGTTTTGTGTTAACAGTAAAGCTGAACAATCAGATCAGAGGCGTAGCTAGGGTTTTCAACGCCCGGGAACAACAAAGTCAGTTTTCGCGCCCCCTCGTGATAAAATATAAGCCATAATGTCGAATTATGTAATATCAATTTGGCGCCCCCACGCTCGATATTGCGCCCGGTGACAGATGTACCTCCTTGTCCCCCTAGTTACGCCAATGAACGAGATATCTACAATGTTTCACATACACCGAGTTGGGCACACATGATTTTACAATTCATTTTATTCATCGTTGTGCATCATAACCTAAAATATTGATCATAAAATTTAAAAAAAATTATTTTATTCTTTCTGTCCCTCTATTTCGAAAGAACCACTTTCAAGTTCAGAAATGACACAATAAAGGTGTAAAATCTCCTTTTTAATAAAAAGTATTTGTATCAGAAATGAATTGAACCGGATAAGAAACACTTGAGTATTATTGATTCCGAGAGTTTGCTTGTTTGTTTTTTAATTTAGCGCAAAACTACATGAGGGCTATCTGTGCTAGAGGTCCCTAATTTAAGAGTATAAAACTAGAGAAAAGGCAACTAGTCATCACCACCCACCGCCAACTCTTGGCTTACTCTTTTACCGACGAATAGTGGGGTTTACCGTAAAATCATAACGCCCCTACGGCTGAAAGGGCGGTCATGTCTGGTGCGACTCGGATTTCAACCCGCGACCCTCAGATAACAAGTTGAACGCCTTAACCCGCCGGGCTCAAACATGAGAGAGAAGCACATTAATAGGAAGCCTTATTTTCGAAGATGGCAGCCAGTTGTGCAGAGTTTCGCTAAACAAATAACTTACAGGCACGTTGAAGTTTTCATATGTTTCCTCCTTAATTTTGTAACGGACAATGTTAAGAAATGCGTTTCCTTTCATTGTTTTTTCTTTGTTTACGTCATGGTAATTTAAATAACAAATCTATGCAAGAATGTTTAAATAAATTATATATTTTTTCACAAATATTTATCGAGCGTGATTCCTTCTGTCATCGTCATCATATAATTGTATATATAATGTTTGTATTAAAAAACATATAGCGAACAATACGCGTGCATATCACTTATTACATATTTTCTGTGTTGTTGTTGCCCTTTGGTTTTTATGTATCATGAGCGTTATATGTGCTCTTACGAGAGATTTTTGTTTTGAAGTAGGTATTAACATTATATGGTTTCTCTCTCTTAACCAGTTATGTAATAGATACTTAAGAAATGTGAGGTGACATTTGTTAACCAATCGGACGCGACCTTCGTGCTGTTGTTAGATCCATATACGGTAATACCCCGAGTGAAGGTTTTGAATGTTGGTTTCGCTAAAGAAAGGTAATAAGATTTATCTAATCTGAATAAGAGTACAGCAGTAAACTAGTGTTGGTTGGAATCGTCTGTACAGTGACACAATTGCGTATGTATCAATTTTTTTCCACAACATTAATATTTGAAAGTAATTTTAAACAGGGCCCATGTTAAAGATATTTAAAATAACTGATTGACTAATATGAAAACAAAACACATTAACAACTTCTTACTTTAAACCTTGACAAAGTCTTACTTGAAATTAAAGTTTCCTTTGCTGGTTGTTAAATACAAAGCTTCACAATGGGCTATCTATACTCTGCCAACTGCTTGTGTGTGTTTTTTTTATAGCAAAGCCACATTGGGCAACCTGCTGAGTCCACCGAGAGGAATCGAACCTCCGATTTTAGCGACATAAATGTGTAGACTTACCGTTGTACCAGTGGGAAACCCGACTGTGACTGTCAATACTTGTTATAAATCCTCAGGCTCAACACTTAGCCATGGAAAGGTTTAGTTTGTTTTGAATTTCGCGCGAAATTACACAGGAACTATCTGCCTTAGCCGCCCCTAATTTAGCAGTGTAAGACTAGAGGGAAGGCAGTTAGTCATCACCACCCACCGCCAACTCTTAGACTACTCTTTCACCAACTAATAGTGGGATTAACCGTTACATTATAACTCTCCCACAGCTGAAATGGCGAACATGTTTGGTGTAACGGGGATTCAAACTCGCGACCTCCATCGAAAGGACTAAAATAAAAGGAGCTGGCAAAGTAAAATAGAAATGTTTTTGGAAAGCTTTCACTAAATAAACTGAAGTGAGGATATTAAAAGAAAAACGGGTAAATCTGGTAATAAATTTTAATAACATGATCCTTTATTCTTCAATGACTCAGAAAAATGTTTCATTATTAACTCTGTTCTCCAGAATTTCTATGAACTTTTGTAATTGTAAAATCAGATTTATTAATAATTCTAGAATACCAATAGCAGTGTGTGGACAGCTTTCAGACTAACAGTCGCAGTTGCAAAAGGACGAATTAATGCTGATATTGAGCTAGCTTTGATTCTAGATTATCAAGTTTGAAGTCGATGAAACTGTTTTGTTTTTGTAGTGTAGATATGTACAGCTTTACAAAAATGGATAAAGTTTATCTACTAGGTAAAATCAATAAGATTTGTATTGGTATCAGTTCTAAATTAAGGAATGCTTGAATGTACTTCAGAGTACTGTCTAACGAATGAAGAATCATTAATTTTTACAGTAGCTAAGAGTGTTCCTATTCTGTAAGTAATAATAAAACAAAAAATCGAAACATTACTTCACTCAGTTTTCTTAAGAGTTATGATTTCTGTTTGAATTTTGCTCAAAACTACTAGAGGGATATCTGAGTTAGCCGTCCCTAATTTAGCAGTGTAAGGCTAGAGAGACGAGCCAGCTCTTGGGTTACTCTTTTACCAACAAATAGTGAGATTGATCGTAACATTATAACGCCCACACAGCTGAAAGGGCGAGCATGTTTGGTGTGACGGGGATTCAAACCTGCGATCCTCGGATTACGAGTCGAGTGCCTTTACCACCTGGCCATGTCAGGCCCGAGTTATGATTTAACAGAAGACTAGTAAAACGTATAAGCTGAACATAAAAAAATAAATAAACAAAATGGAAATAAATTAGTGAAAACCTAAGGGTTCATTTACTAAGTAAACTTTTCAAACGACACTTGTGTAAACGCTCTTTTTCGAACGATTACTTGTAAAGAACATTTGTTCAGAACGTGGTTTAAGCCCAATAAATAACTTGAGTAAGATGCTTTTCTCAGAATTCTCTCTAAATTGGAAAAACAAAAGAAACAGGGATGAATTCGTACTTATTTTTCGAGATTTCTTTACATTTTGGTCTGTTTGGAATCAAGCACAAAATTACACAATGGGCTATCTGTGCTCTACCCACCACGTGTATCGAAACCCGTTTTCTACCAGTGTGTAGGCCCGGCATGGCCAAGCGTGTTAAGGCGTGAGACTTGTAATCTGAGGGTCGCAGGTTCGCATCCCGGTTGCGCCAAACATGCTCGCCCTTTTAGCCATGAAGGCGTTATGATGCAACGGTCAATCCCACTGTTCGTTGGTAGAAGAGTAGCCCAAGAGTTAGCGGTTGGTGGTGATGACTAGCTGCCTTCCCTCTAGTCTTACACTGCTAAATTAGAGATGGCTAGCACAGATAACCCTGGAGTAGCTTTGTGCGAAATTCCAAAATAAACAAAAAATTTTAACAGTGTGAGTCCACAGACATATCACTGTGCCACTGGGAAGATTCTTCTTTTGGAAAAACGTCGATAGTGTCACACAAGATTTTAACTTAAGAGTTTATGGAAATATTTGACGAGGGATCCCGACCACAACTTCAGTAGGAGCTTCGTTTTCTGTCTGTCAAACAGTCCATCGTTGGTGCAGCGATAAGTCTTGGGATTTCTAGCACCTAAAATCAGGTTTTCGATTCCACTCGGTGGACTCAGCAGATAACCAGATGTGACTTTGTTATAAGAAAACTCAGACAAATTCGGTCAGTTGAATAGAACACAGGATAACCTAAGGCTGAAATAATCTTATAATATTTTAGAACGCGTCTTCCCAAATTACATGTAAGATATTAGTAATAATCACGGTAAGCGAGATTGCGGTGTTTGTTATTTGATCACATATATTGTCCAGATATTTTAAATGTTGTTTTATATCACTTTACAATGAAGAAACTTAATGAGTGAAAGTTTATCAAATACATGTGAAAAACAGGTTTAGGGACTTCACAGATTCGAAGTTTTTTTTTCAAAAGTAAAACATTAGAATAAGATTGAATGAGCGACGAAAAGAAAAGATAACTAAACTACTTTGGTAGTTTAACGCATCATAACACATATCTTCGTTTTTTGTTTTTTGGTTGTTACAAATTTTCATATATGTGTTTTAGTTAACGTTCTTGTAGGTAGGACAAGAAGAGTGTAAACCCACGCTAATCTTCTGATTTACGTAGCGTACTGGTTGTTGGGAAATGTTTGTACTTATTTGAACCTATTTCTGTTTCACTTCACCGGGATGTGAGTTATTCTAAAGTCAAGTGTGTTTCTCTGTTTTCTTTCAGATTTTTTGCGCAAAGATACATCAAAGAATATGTCGGTACAACCATCCGTAATTTTGAACTAAGAGATTACAGGAAGATTGTTTGTTTGTTTTGGAATTTCGCACAAAGCTACTCGAGGGCTATCTGTGCTAGCCGTCCCTAATTTAGAAGTGTAAGACTAGAGGGAAGGCAGCTAGTCATCACCACCCACCGCCAACTCTTGGGCTACTCTTTTACCAACGAATAGTGGGATTGACCGTCACATTATACACCCTCACGGTTGGGAGGGCGAGCATGTTTAGCGCGACGCGGGCGCGAACCCGCGACCCTCGGATTACGAGCGCACGCCTTAACGCCCTCGGCCATGCCAGGCCATTACAGGAAGAACAAACTAATTGAGAGTACCTCCCACAAATTCTTAAGCAACTTTTATCTGACTGAATTCGGGACTGGAAGAAGCAATTCTGGATTTGTTAGACAGATCGGAATAGTGTAAAAGGTGCTGGAGGTGTATGCTCACCCAGGTAAATTTTTAAAAATAGATTCTTTGAAATTGAAGTTTGGGCTAATTTTACTATGATTTATTGGAAGTATTAATTATTAAGTACGTGTTTATAATTCACAAAAATAGGTGCTCACTGGAACTTTTACTCACCACAGCTATAAGGAAGCATAATTTTGTACACTTGCAGACTACACGTAATTTATTATGTATTGTTGTACTGTTTCATACTGTTTAGAAACAATTTTTGAAGTGTAAGTTAAGGTTTAAAAAGCCTTACAGTTACTGTGGCAAAATCTAAGTCTGGCTACTGTCCGGTCTGACTGACCTGCTCCAGGACACATGGAATAGTCGAATTTAACCGTCATTCTTATAGCACACCCACAGCGTTAAATTTCAGGGTGTATTTTTGCGTGAATAGTAAGGATGGATGAACAATATCCTCGAAGATAATCTTCAGACATTAGGACCAAAATAATGTATTCTGAGGCATTTTTGGACAAGGTTAAAGCTACTATGTTCCTGACTTGTAGCATATAAACACTTGTACGTTCAATTAAGCTAAATCATATTTTAGAATCAAACTATTTTGCTATTTTAATTGCTATGCATGCCAGATTGCATATAAAAAGTACAAACAAAATGATATAAAGTGTCTTTTCTTAGACGGTCCCCAATTGATTTATGTTTTAGACTTCTTAATAACAAATTGGTTTTAATCATATAAAGGAATAAGTTAATAGATCATAATACGCTAAATTATGACAAACAGTAGTGTAAGGTCACATACAAACTGTATAATGTTTGAGGCTTCGCGGACACCCAAAAAATTATTGACATCTACTATTTGTTGGATATCAGTGCGTCTAAATTTCATATAATAAGTTAAGCTAAATGCCTGGTTTCCTCGTGGAGATTTGTTGTTACAGAGATTATTTAATCATAATGTTTTGAACCGTAAACCATTATCATCATAGAAGGACACATTCTGAAGCAATGTGGAGCTTATGGGGAAAGAAAGAACCTAAGTGGAGATGCAGACACAGTCTAAACATAAAGCAAGGACTAGAATATATCAAATATAAGGGAAAGAGCTTTTACGAGCCATAGTTAGTTAGTTATCTATATTCATCTGCTTTGGTCCACTCCTACAGGTGCATGTTGGAATACAGGATAATGAAGGTACTGATGAATCTAGCATTCTCAGAACCAGCTAGGGTCGTTGTCTGGGGTTCTTAGACACCTAGTGACCAGCCTAAGTAGCTTTTTTTACTTAAAACTAGCCAATGAGAGAGGTGAAATAAGCACAGTAAACAAAACACACCAGGAAAAGAAACTCTGAGCCATCAATATCTTATTGCCATCCTATCGATACTTAGAGTTGTCAAGGTACACTGGTAGAATTCTGATATTTCATCTAACGGCTGAATATTGTGCAAAACATGATAATACACCACAATGATTTATTGCTTACTTCGCTCAAAAACGGTTTCATCAGAATGTGCTTTTCAATAAACGTTTATAAGAAACTCAAATTCTCTCGGTTACTCACAATTTCTCAGTTGTACAGTATTCGAAATATTGTTAACATAAACCTCTCTGTACCAAAGCAGGTTTACTTCTCAGAATTTAAATATCGGTGTAAGAAGACTTTGATCGGCTCTTTATACACTCTTGTCATTTTGTCTCCTAGCAAGAATGATCTCAGGAATAGGTAGTGTAATATCTAATGTTTGGTACAGATGCTGTATGTATCACTCGACTACATGGAGCATTTGGATGAAAAGCAATACAAAGACTGTCACCGTGTCGTTTCTCATACCATAGTTTGTGGAGAACCAAACAATGCACCTGGCTAACTGCAAAAGTTTAAGCAAAAAAGCTTTGAAAAGTAACCATTTTGATGAATGATCGGAGAAGGTTACATAAAAATGTATTGTAATCCTGTTAATCATGATGAAATACACATCAGTGAATTTACTTGAGAGCTGACAACCAAACTCAAATAGTAGTAGAAGTTCGAGATGATGATGCTAAACTGGATCAGAAATAGATGTCAGTAATTGTATTGGCAGATGCAGCTGTAAATTGTGCTCTGAAAAACCTTCAGGACCATGATGGCTACAAAGGTTTGGCTGAGGGATAAATCTACAGGTCAACACGCTTCATTGCAGTAAGATATTATGATGCATAAATAATTGATCCAAATTAGACAACAAGAGTAATCAGGTCAACTTGATATCCTCCTAAACATGCCAGGAATGTAAGAAGAGGATTTCTTGCTTTGTCTATTTCAGAATGCGCTATTGTCAATATTTGGTTTTGAAAGAAGATTCTCAAATGCAAGTAAGGTCTTGATTAATCCAGTAGAAACAAAGGTGATTGATGGCAGACTTTTGTTCCAATTAACTCAATATAGAATCACATAGTATGTGCCTGTAATAACACACTTGTGTAAGGTAGGGAGCTCAACAACTTCCAGATTAGTCTAGACCTTAGTCAGTCTATCAGCCTATAAAGCATTATGAGTGAAATCACAACTTTGAACACTTACAACAAAAATCACTTGGCGTCAAGTTACACGCGTCTTGGCATTGGTGCTGAATAACTTTGTTCAGACAATGATATCTTAGGAGTGGTTTTACTGAAGAACTAATTGAATCCAGAAAAGGTTAAAGTTAATGCACTGCTTTTAAGGTGTGTTATGAATCTAGTTTAAAGCAATGCTGCCATTTACTGTAGCAGTAGAACTAAGCATGATACAAATTGTTTTCTGTCTGGAAAACAGACTGGACTTGGTGAAACATTAATTAACCCAAGTGCTGATATTGTATCTCTGGTTAAAGACATTTGGGTATTGAATTAAAACAGCAAAAGTTATGTAAAGTAACTGTCTAGGTAATATTTACGTTTGGGAATCAAAGCACAGTTTTCCCTACACCTGAATAATAATTTAAGATTTTGCTAAAAATATGATCTTGACAGAAAATATATAAATGACGTGTTTCTAACGTGTTTTTAAGATCTTATTTCGTTTTACAACTATTAAGCCTCATTCTCAGAAACTTGTCGAATGGTAACCAGGAAAGCAGTAAGAATCACAGAAAATGTTATATAAATTTCTGATTTGGCTAAGTTTAAACAAATCAAATGCAATGTTTGCACAAAGCCTTCAGAGAGCACTGTTTTGTAGTAAATGGAGATTGTTCCGTATCAGAAGAAAACCTGGGAAATTTCAAATAAAAGTGAAAGCATTTATCACTAATTGAAAGAACAATAATTTCGTTTCTCTCCACATCACTTTGGTCATTCCAGAAATTAAAGAAGAGGGAATATCTTACAGGTATTCATAAATCTCTTTATAGGAATGTCACTACAAGACATATGGTGTGGAACCGAACCTACTCCACAACAATACCTTCAATGAAAGATATCATACGAGGTCTGTTCCATGGATCAATGATATCTGGGTATTTTGCCCTGGAGGGTCAGGTTCACTTTGACCTCTTCCTCCTTCCTGAACTTATTTTCTCTAACTGTTTGTATGTTAGGTCCTTCTCAGGGCAATGTCCATTTATAGTCTATTATTCACAGTAGGTCAAGTTAGCTGGTGGCAATTTATTTATTTTATTTTATTATTATTTTAAGATACATAAATATGTAAACTATAAATATAAGATTTAAAGTTTATATACATACATATTTTACTTTAATTTATTTTTCTTTATGTTTAAAATATATGTTAATTTGGGAGAGGTATTTAGGATTTTCTTCATCATGTATGAGGTACCTGTCTAGTTCGCATAATAAATCATTTTTCATCCAATTTTTGTTAAAATATCTAATTGTAATATTTAGGAGTCTATCTGATATGGTTGGTATGTTCGAGTAATTATGAATGAATTTAGATGATATTGATCTCGGGACTCTGTATGCAGTTGTGAGAAGTGTGTTTTGTATTGTTTGTAGTTTAGTTTTGATTGTTTTATTACTTACAGTTACCCATGCTGGAGCTGCATAGTCTATTACTGGTCTAATATATGTTTTGTATATTTTCAAAATGTTATCTGTGGATGCTCCACTGTGTTTACCAGTTAGACTCCTTACATAGTTGGTTCTTCGCCAAATTTTATTTTTAATTTCGTTGACATGATTGATCCAAGTTAATTTTGAATCATAAGTCAGACCTAAAAATTTTGCTGATTGGGCAATCTGGAGTAGAGTGCCATTCATATATATTTCTGGCTGTTGTTTTCTGTGTTTTGTCGATTTCGTAAAGAGTACGAGCTGAGTTTTAGCTGTGTTTATTTTAATTCTATATTTTTCACAGTATTGAAAAATACGAGGTCTGTTCAAAAAATACGCGAACTGTCTTAATTGTGCGGCTCCATTTGGTTCCAGATAAATCCGCTTGGTGTCGCTAGGTTTGCACAGATCATCTGATTACGACGCCATTTCCCGATTGCAGATATCTTCATTTGTGTATTAGCTACGCAGTTTTAAGTGATGTACGATTTTTTCGTTAGGCGGATTTCAGAATAAATGACCTAAAGGAGCAACGACTTGCTGTGAAATTTTGTGTTAAACTTGGAAAATCTGCGACTGAAACTTTTGCTATGCTTAACACGGCTTACGGTGATGTTGCTATGAAGCGTACGGCATGTTTCAAGTGGCATGAACGTTTTAAGGACGGTCGACAATCCATTGAAGATGATGAGCGTCCTGGACGTCCTTCCATGTCAACTTACGACCCACACGTCGACAAAATCAACACCCTGGTGCGGGCAAATTGACGTCTGACTATCAGGGAGCTTGCTGAAGAGTGTGGGATATCAGTTGGATCTTGTTACGAGATTTTGACCGAAAAATTGAAGATGCACCGCGTTGCTGCGAAATTTGTGCCTCAGAACTCGTGAGTTTTTGGCCAAACACTCGATCACTGTTCTTTCCCATACCCCTACTCACCTGACCTTGCTCCTTGCGATTTTCTTTTGTTCCCAAAACTCAAAATACCCTTGAAAGGAAGAAGATTTGAGACGATTCCCGAGATTAAGGCAAATGCGATTGACCGTCACGTTATAACGCACCCACAGCTGAAAGGGGAACATGTTTGGTGTGACGAGGATTCGAACTCGCGACCTTCAGATTGCGAGTCGAATGCCTTAACCACCTGGCCATGCCGGGCCCTATTACTGCGTATCCAATGAACGTAGTGTGAACTCGTTTATGTGAAGCTAACAGACCTTTACATCTGATGGCTATCATTGTGTATTATACACATCTTACAGTGAAAATATTTTAGGAATTTCTTGTTTCGGTTATGTTTGACCAGTTACTTGACGAAATTATTTTGACTCCTTTATCACGTGTTGCTTTTACAAGAATGCATTCAGTACTGTACATTACTGAGTTGTCAACAACTTTGGCAACTGGTGTACTAGGCACTAGTTTTCCACCTTTCTAAGAAACCTTTTGTTTGCTGTACTTCATTTGATTGGCAGTGTCATAAAGCTACACATTCTTGTTAATTTTATGATGTGCATTTTACATTTTAATATAGAATAATTACACTGTCAGTAACTATGTAGACAAAACTGGTTTTGTTACCACAGTGTTATTCAAGATTATTATTATTTAAGTTATAACCGATTAGATTGCTGAGGTCAAGAATGTTCATCTTTGTGTCACAAACTAACCATCAGTATTTTATGAAGGACAAAGATCAGGCACATCCATCTGAATGTCTGCAACACGAAGAAGAAGCTTATGATTATTATTTGGTTCATATACCAGCATTACGGGTTGCTTGCATCAATATAAATGATGCAATATTCATTTGGCTTGCGCCATAGTTTTGATGCACGAAGTGTTGTCTTCAGCTGGATGATCCTTGATATTCTACATTAAATGGAATATTTCATGAAAAACAATATTTTGTATCTGTAAACAACTCAAGCCATCAATTCAACATTCTCAGCAAAAAATCCAATATGAGTAGACCACCAGAAATATTTTATAAGATATTGGGCAAACATAGAAGAAACTTCACAAAATTATTTCTCCATATTCTTTGATATACAGCTGAGCTCGCCATCCAGTTCTGTTATGGCTTAGAAGATAAGGCGCAAGTTATCTTAGCAGAATTTATGGAATACTAAGAAAGTTGTCATTTTTTTGTCAAGCTACAGGATCTTCAGATATTGATATTATGTTGATATTACACCATACGACTACTATAAATTGTTGATGTTTGTTTGTTTTCTGAATTTCGCGCAAAGCTACACAAGGGCTATCTGCGCTAGCTGTCCGTAATTTATCAGTGTAAGACTAGAGGGAAGGCAGCTAGTCCTCACCACTCACCGCCAACTCTTGGGCTGCTCTTTCATCCACGAGAAGTGGGATTGACCGTCACATATAACGCCCTCACGACTGAAATGGTGAATACGTCTAGCGGGTCGAGAATTCGAACCTGCGACCCTCAGATTGCGAGTCGCTTGCTCTAACCACGTGGCCATGCTGGACCTAATCCCAAATGTCCTGGAAAGAAGTACTTAATCTGTAGCTCTGAACACTTCTGTTTTGAAGTACTTAATCTGTAGCTCTAAACACTTCTGTAGCATTTTTGTTGTTTTTTATTTAGTCACTACAGAGCGTTAAATGGTGATTTCGAATTATTGACTTTTTACGTTCAACGATTTAGCTTACACTGTCATTAGTTTAACCTCTCGGAACTTGAAGTTGAAAAACATACGCTAAGGAAAAAACATATGACAAATCTACAGGTGTATCATCAGTATATTCATGTTTGCATTACCATTCCTACAGCATCTTACACCAACAAAATTATTTGTATTATGACGTTTTTCCCATGACTGAAAGCTAGTGTATTTTCTGAATATGAGTAATAAAATTTAATACCCGTACCAGCCGTCTTCAAAATACATGTTTACTTCAAGTGGGTTTCTCGTCATCATGAAATCCTGCATTTATTAACTGAACTTAAGATACATTGGCAGGAAGCCCTGCGCCATGAGCGAGTTGCATGTTATCTAGCAATATAAGTCACTGGTAACTGTATAGAAACGTCCTCAGTCGTAACTGTCACTTTAAATAAGATTTCGGAATCAATTGCTATGCTTATAGTGTCGCCGACTGCTGGCCAAAAGTAAAATTATTTCGTTCTATTCCTAAAATATAATTATTAGTGTTCGAAACAACACTGATGATTTTTTAAAAATCGTAAAGTTTAAACTGTTTTACTACATCTGATGTTTAGTTTTATTTTCATGTACATTTAGATGTATTGACGTCTAGTAATATTGTACAAGAACTGCTACACGTTCTTCAGGAAAAAAAATTCTAAATTTAAAAAACTTCAACATGCTTTTTAATCACGAAATAATAATTCTGTAACAAATATGTCTTTAGTCTAATCTAAAGTGTTGCATTCAAACCTTCTGTGACATTATTTTCACTTTTGCTTTTGTGACATATCTAAAGTAGTTTGTTTTTTCTCCTTCTATGACATTATGTTTTATTTCTTCTTCTGTGACTACGTAAACTAATTCATCTTTCTGTTTTGTTTTTAGATTTAAGCGCAAAGCTACATGATGGGCTATTTGTACTCTGCCCACCACGGGTATCGAAACCCGGTTTTTAGTGTATAAGTCCGCAGACATACTCCGCAGACATACCAGTGCCACTGGGGGGCTCATCTTTCTTCTTCTTTGGCTTTGTTTTTACTTCCTCTTTGTGACTTATCTAAATTAGTTCATCTTTTTTATCTTTAACACCTTACAGAACCGTTAACTGCAGCACATCTCACACCTCTCTCCACCTATACGTTTGTAACAAAGGTGTATATACAATATGAATTTTGTGGATCTGCAGTTCGTTGATCTACTAAGCTACTCAAGGATTTTTAAGATGCAGTCGAACCTGTCGAAGAATGCATCCATTGGTGCGTATTCAGACTTATCACGTGTTATTTAATTTATCCTTCAAATAATCCCTTTACTTATTGTTCTTCTCTAAATATGTTGTCATTTCACAATTACATTAAAGAAAGTTGTTATCGGATTATGATATTTCATGTTAAAAGTCCACTGTGAAAAGGCTCTGTCAATGTGTCGTGTGCTGGGTGTAAGGCACCGATTTCCTCGAGATACTTAAATCGTGGTTTTGATGTCATTGATTTATCTACACGTTTCTCTTGAGCACTGCAATAACTCGATGACAGCCCTGCTTTCTGTACTTCATTCAGAATAGTTGAACTCATCGTTAAAAACATAAATTTTATCCATTCATTATCGCAGTGGATGGAAACCTTTCTTAGAAGTCATTTCGATGTGTTGTATGGTAATCCTTCAGATGAAGTAATATTCTGATTATGATGACCTCCTGTATTGTTACGGTAGACAAACTACATGAATAAACACTATAAAACGGTAAAATGTTATAATACGTGTAATTATTTTGTATCACCCATAACAGTAAGTAGATAATATGTGGTCAAGATAGTGGCTTTAGATCCCTTTTACGGCTCGTGCAACATCCTTCTGGCCCGGCATGGCCAAGCGTGTTAAGGCGTGCAACTCGTAATCTAAGGGTCGCGGGTTCGCATCCCCGTCGCGCTAAACATGCTTGCCCTTTTAGCTATGCAGGCGTTATAAAGTTACGGTCAATCCCAATATTCGTTCATAAAAGAGTAGCCCAAGAGTTGGCGGTGGGTGGTGATGACTAGCTGCCTTCTCTCTAGTCTTACCCTGCTCAATTAGGGACGGCTAGCACACATAGCCCTCGAATAGCTTTGTGCGAAATTCGAAAACAAACAAACACTTCCTAATGGTGTACATCTAGGCAACTACAAATGCAAGATATTTACAATCTGTAGTGTCTGTCCTTTGTTCAGGTTTTGAAGTTTAAAAAGATGCGTGGGTGAGTGCGATAATAAATGACAAAAAGATCCTAACTTTCACACGATTTATTAATAACATAACATATTATTACAGTATTCATTATTACTTCAACAAACGTTTTGTGTATGGTTTCAGAACTAAATATATATTTACTTAAATCTTAAAACGTGCGATGATCAGGATAATTTTGTAGGAAGAAGGTAGCGGGTACAGTAATGGCGGTAAGGGTGCTTTCTGTTACCCGCATTCAACACCCAGCTCTGATGTTCACATGACTAATTAATAGAGGGCTATTTACCGAAGAAGTGTATTACAGGCCGAAGTTGAAAAGTCACGGATCAAGGTATTAGCCTTATGGTGGCTGTTGGAGTAAAAACTTCAGCTGTGTTTATGTATTATTGCAATAGTGAAGGTCATTTTTCCACTGCATTTCTTCATATGGAGAATTATCTCAGTCTGAAAAATATATAGAGCGTTTGTGTGCCTCCCCCCCACATTGTGTGTTTGCTATTTTGAAAATTTAACAAAGGTTTTATTTTCTGTGTAACGATGTGGCACCATCTATGGATGTAGTTAACATTAAGTTACTTCAAAAATAATAAATGTTCAATAACATGAATAATTGAGGGTGAAGGGAGTTGTGAATTCCTGTTAACTTATCCCAACTTACCATCTCACGAAATTGGATGAGATTGACCCAACCATCAAGAAGTGGTGATATAACAGACAGACAAAGACACAGACACGTTTATTTATTTTTTTGCTTTATATATAGATAGATTTAACAGTAAATATAAAAGTTACATATTATTGTCATAGTAATCGTTTGTCATGAACGAAAATTTAAATAGCTTTTGATTAATGAGATGAAATCATTGCCAATGTTGAAATGTTTCTGTTGGACGCCATAGCACTCCAAACCCCACTTCGCATCTGCTCCTGGTCTGAAACATTTATAATTAATATTTATAGGGCAAAAGAAAAAGGGTTATATGTCTGTATCATCTGGGATTTTTATCTAAAACAATTTTAATTCTTAAACACTTCCTTTGAGCTAATGTATAAGAAGATTCCGCACTCACTGACAAAGGAACAGTGACCTCAGCCCCCGCTATTATAGCGGTATGTGTGCGAACGTACAACGCTAAAATCAGGAGTTCGATTCTCCTCGGTGGGATCGGCAGATAGCCCGATGTGGCTTTGCTATAACATACACACACAGTTACATTATCGTATTTATCATAACAGTTGACCGGGAAAGGAATTTGTAACAACAACTGCGATAAATTGTATGTCTAACCACATGTCAGCTAGGTGGCACCTTTAAGAGCTAATAATGCTAAAATTCAGGGTTCGGACTGAAACACAATTAAGCAGTATGTTCGTAATATTTTTTTTTTACATTCACAAACATGGACTCCATAAAGTTTAATAAATTACTCAACTTTGTATTTAACATATTTTGTTATACCAAAAATGTGTATCATAATATTACCTATAAACAAGAACATTGACTTGGTTTCTTTATACAGTATTACCTTAGTAAAAGACTAAGATATTTATAAGTTAATTAAACGACAGTTTAGCCCTGTTCCACTTATGAAGTCTTCTTTTAATATACCCACCTGGTTCGTGTTCCACCTAATACTGACTTTATGCACTATGGTGCAGATCCCCTTGGTAACTGATCAAGAAATAAATCACTTGAATCAACACATCAAACGCAGCACTAAATCAAAAGTGGTGTATTGTTTGCATATTAATTTATGTTATCATAACATTTTTTTTTCCTGAATGCAATAATGGTTGTTATTCTAGAAAGATAAAATTTCCCTATAGCATAAAGTTAATAATCCACAATCAAAATTTAATTTTAGAGGCAACATTCCTTGTGTCATTTCATATGAGTACGACAGTCACATTCAGGTTTTAATATTAGGGACAGTCATGGTCAGGCTGTCTCTAGCAGCTCAGATGTAGGCTCTGAGAACTTATAGAATTAAAAACAGGGTTTTGATATCCTAGATAGCTCATTATGTAGGTTTATCCTTAATAATAAATAAACATATGATCTGTGTCTAAAGATGAAATTGAAGCTTTAGTACAAAGTATAAATCACAACTAGGCCATCTTGTATCTGCAGATAATATTCAGACTAACTCTTTCATATTAGGTACACCTTTTTTTTTTTCTCCTAAATTATTAAGCAATTAGTTTTTGCAGTGGTATTGAAGCAACATGTGGCCCAGAGTGTCTTAATAATTGCTTGTTATAACTAACACAGTCCTTTTGTTAGATGATGTCTTCTGCCAACAGGGAGTTTTTTTCAGTATATTTTTTACTTGTGTTAAAATTCGTTATAAGGTAAAATTTTGGTGCCATGTCCCATCTTAATCTCTTTCATCAAATTTAAAGTAATGCATACATGAAAATAATGGCTTTCTTGAATGTGGAAGTTTTTTGGGGCAAGAAAGATAATTTAATGTTAAAAAAAAGATGGTTGTATTTGAGAGATGTTAAGTTCAGAAGAAATCCTCTCTTGAACTTAGATATGTTGCCAATGCTGCAAAGGTTTATAAAATTGGTCAGTTTGCAACTGCCAAATCAAAATTACCTGATTCCATGTGGTGCAACTAGACCACTGAAGTAAACACATTGCCCCTGAGAACTGATCTGAGAGTGCAGATCACTGAGATTTTCTGGAGTAAATTGATAACAAGTGAGTTTGAGACCATGAAAGAAATTTCTTCTAGAACTACATCATTACAAACCAGAACACAACAGAAACATAATTGCCTATTAAACAGAGCCTGAAAGTTCCACTGGCAGAAAACTTCTGCCAGTTAGAGCTGTTGAGAAATGGGAATCAATGCATCAAAACTGTGAAGTAAGGGTAATGATCCTTTCCAACCCCAGAGTTACTCCCTGATGGATTGCTGTTAACAATTTGCCACTCTTTACTTTTAACCAGAAAGCTCATCATCCTAAGTCTGTTATGTCAGGGGCACCTTCAGCAGGGTTTGGCAAAGAGCCAGACAGAAGGAGGTTTGATCAAGTACCACAGGCCCTGTGAAAGAGGCCAAACAACTCATAACCTACGACATTCGAGACTGTGACGAGAGTATATATAGACCACTTCTTGAAAGTTTTCAGTCAATTCACAGCTTGAGATGGCTGAATTCAGTTCAGCAGGAGGCTATCCAACAACTGATTCTGAGTTTAGACAGACTAGCCTACAATGCCATCAATCATCTGGATAACAAACAATAAAAACATGAATAAACGTGGTCAACAAAAATGAAGAAACATTACGATATAAAATACAAATACAAACAAAAACAATGTCCAGTTTTATTTGAAAGAAGGTTTTGATAAAGAAGCGTGTACATGAATAACAGATGCATTCCGTTAACTATGCCTTTTAAGTATATTTGCAAGTTCTGTATGTAAGAAAATTTCTACTATTTATCTATTTATTCTTGCCAAGTCCAGCTAAAGCAAATTTTTACACCCTGTCAATTTCTTCAATCCAACCTGTGTGTTTCAATAATTTTTGACATAGCCTTTTATGAATTTCTCACTTCCAATAAAATTTTTTTTAATTTCTTTAATTGACAAAATGCAACCATTTGTTATATTTATAAAAGTGTTACCAATTTGATATCTATAGGCCAATCTCATTTCACTTTCATGACAGTCAACTGTCAACTATTTTTCTTTGGCTATATATAAAATCATAAATGTAATACTCTTTCAAAGTTGAAAGAACATGCTGCAGATTTGTCCCATCATGTATTCCACTTCTGGACTGGCAAGTCAATGAAACTACATCGCCATGTTCCATAAACCAATTTTTTCCAAAATTTCACACCAATGATGAGCCCCCACTCCCTGAGGATGGCTAAAAAACTAAATTACAGTGATGGTTTGGAAAGTTTTTGTATCTGTACTATGAGAATGATAGTTGTTTACCTAACAATGGACTTAAGGTACACATCATATATGTCTAACATCATGGCTAAAATGCAAGATATGTTAAGTATGATATAAACTACATAGCATGGTAATTTAATGAAAATCAATAGGTATTTCTGGTTGACATGACAGCATTAATTGATGAGGGTTAATGTGTAGTCACACTTCTTGAGAGCATCAAAATTAATATCTGCTTGCTTACACAGATAACCACGGTATGGAGTACTAAGTCTAATAGCATCTTATTTACACAGATAACCACAATAGATAGCAATAATACAAGTATCATTTTGTTTATACAGATAGTCATGGTAAGGAGAACTAAAACTAATGTACATTTTCTTTTTGCACATGTAACTAAGGTAGGTAATACTGATAATAATGTAACTTTTTTGCACACAAACCATAGTATGTAGTACCGGCATTAGAAGAGAAGTTAACAATAAACTTTAAATATGTTACCTCATCAAGATTTAAACAATAAGTTTGAAACAAATCTACTTTATTACAGGATGAATTTCTCCATTTATGTGACAACTTCAGATTTGATGGTTTAATCAAAATTAATTTGAAAACAAAAAGTACTTGAAGTAAAATTAGCAGTACACATAATATATACCTTAAGGTATATATTGAAGTTAACAAAGTACATTAATTATTTAAATTTCCAATCTCATGAATGACTTCAAACTCAGGATTATGAAAATATTGTTCAAAACTTTAACACATTGTTTTAATCCGTAATGATGAGAAAACCTACTTGTAGAGAAAATAATATATTCGGAAACCCCTTCTGTCTTTGTGAACCTGACGATGACCAAAGAAGGTCCAAAGATGATGACCAAAGAAGTTCCAAATGTTGTTTGCTCCTCTACTAGTGGTTTCTCTACCCTACCAGCTGTTTCTAAATATATATCTTTGTTTTACCATGTTCTTTTTCACGGAACTTCATTTTTTGTCAAAAGATTTAATTTTGAAAAGTTAAAACTGAGATACTAACAGGAAAATTTTTAACACCAGAAATGAAACAAATATTATAAGCAATGTGTATTTTTATATTACATCTTAAAATACCTAGAATCATGTATCAATATGAAATGTAGGAGAACCAATTTCAGTACTTACAATTTAACACTGTTGAGGTAAGACTAGCTAAAAATATAAAACAAACACTGATAAAATAAAAATAATTCAATTTACTATGATTCAACAACAGTAATACAGTAATGTGTTAATAATTTCCATATGAACTATAGTAAAAAGTGAAAGTTCTGCTACAAATGAAAAGAAACAAAAGTTTAGTTGCATTAATTTCTACAATACAACGTAATATGTTGAGTTTACCACCAGTCAGTAAACGACAATACATATTCGAAATACCACTTAATTATACATTCATGGCCTTTAAAGGAGTTATTTACCCTAAAGAAAACTCTGGCATAGGGTGTATTAACCTTGCTATACACGATATAAAGAAAGTAGAATATTATGGAATAAAAATACTGCAGATCAACTACAGGTATCTATGATACGAAGGAGTTTTAGATACATCTCATTTCTTACAGGAAAGGACTAATGTCCTTGTTTTCAGTCCTTGTTTGTAAGAGTACACTAGAGACTTTATATTATATAGTACATAATTATTACTGCATGTACATATGTACTTACACTGTACAAACTATCCTCCAGAGTACACTACAGACTATATATTCTACATAATTACTGCTACATGTACATATGTACTTACACTGTACAAACTTGCCATTTTAATGAAAGACCTCAACTAGGTCAGATATGCGAATGAATAATAACAACATTAGTAATGATAAAAAGTTCACGGAACGATCCGGTGCGCTATTTTCCTTGTCAATTAGTAAATAGGTCCTGTTTTTTCCACTGTCACTAGATGGAGCATCCTCCAAAGCTTTTTCTGCTGCTATTGTAAAACTGCTATCTCCTGTCGTCAAGACGTCAAAAACACATGCATCAAAATAGAAGTTGACAACCTTACGTTGCCTGCACAATTCAACAGCCTGCTGCACGGGGACTGCGGGCCGAGAGTTGCGGGCAACTTTGCTAATCCAGTGGTTAGGGTGGGCTAGAAACTGTTTGTGGTCGATGCGTTCTCGACGCGGACAACCCTTAACACAAAGCTGCAAGTTCTCCGAACTGGCACTAACAATTGCAACCTCTTCTGGCATCTTGATAGCAAAGGTTAAGTAACTTCCAACTTGTCGAATCACAATCCGCGTGGCGATGTAACGGATATAAATTTCCACGTGGCTACCTGGATCTACCTCCCAGATAAAGACAGGTTCAACTTCAGGCTTACCTTTATAGCCATCATTAAACACACCAGGTAAATTGTTTGTTTGAGATTCAAACGTCCTCTCCTGTGTACAAGGTTTATAGTCTCGCACGATCACAGTGACCTGTTGAAAAATGCACAAAAATAATCAGAATATCTTACGACGTTTATATACTTTGGACACACTTTTAAATTAATTTTAGATTTAAATATTTTTACGTCTTCAATAGACAACCTACTGAAGATAAGGTAAAAAAACAATTCGGACCACTAACACACATCTTTTCAGTAGGTCAAATGTCGCATGCATACTTTATAAATTATTATGTTTCAGAAAATATTTTTACTTTTATTCTACACATATAGTACATAAAGTCAGCACTGAAAATAACAAGCATGTAAATAATTACACAATTACTGTACGGAATCATCCATCATGTTAAAAACCGTTAAATACTGCCATGTTCCTTTCGTATCACCTAATCAATTTGTCCTAAAATACGTGGTGATCCCACGTTAAATTAAACGTTATTAGACATACGTTTCACATTATTCTTCACATATATATTTTATTGTGAATATTAACGAAGTGAAATGTGACACGCCAAGACAGTCTGTATATAAACAATACACGCAACTACGCTGTACAAAATTTGATAGAACTTGTAATGAAACATACTGTGAAGTGCTAGCTTTTCGTCAACATTATTTTCACCAGGTTGTGATTTTTCTCTCCAGTTACGAGAATAAATTTATTTCATCAATGTTTTTAAGTCATTAGCCATCGTTTGTATTGCATTTTCAATATTCAGAATTGTCATATTTTCTACATTTGACAGCAATCAGTAATGTCGAGAAAACCCACTTGTACATATATATATATGTAAAAACGGCTCGTGTGGGTTGAGAAAATTTTTTGCGTACATGAGTGAACAACGTTTCGACCTTTATAAGTCATGTGAACCTGACGATGACGGAAGGTCGAAACGTTGTTCACTCCTCAACGCAAAAAAATTTTCTCAACCCACACGAGCCGTTTTTACATATATATTTGACAGCAAAATTCCTTAAAAGCTGTATAAGATAGTGGAAAATAATGATTTAAACAAATATTTCTCCAGTAAATGGCATAAATATAAACAAAACTATGTCAATAATAGGCCAAAATAATTACAATATATATAAAAAATTATTTAGATTGTTTTTTAATTTCGCGCAAAGTTACTCGAGGGCTATCTACGCTAACCGTCCTTAATTTAGCAGTGTAAGACTAAAGGGAAAACAGCTAGTCATCACCACCCACCGCCAACTTTTGGGCTACTCTTTTACCAACGCTTGGCTGTCACATTATTACGCCCCCACGGCTGAAAAAGCGAGCATGTTTGGTGCGACGGGGATTCGAACCCGCGACCCTCGGATTACGAATCGCACGCCTTAACCCATATGTCTATGCCAGGCCAATTATTTAGATAATATAAAAGAACTCGTTTTATATAGATTCTATACGTGTTCCTGTAAAGTTAGCAGTTTTGTAATGAGGAAAACAGATGGCAGCACGCACGCAGGTTTGGTAACTCGTCATGGTTTAATTTGTTTTTAATTTCGTGCCTGCTACTCTTAACGTCACTCATAACGCCCCCACGGCTGAAAAAGGGAGCATGTTTGGTGTGACGGAGATTCGAACCCGCGACCCTCAGACTACGAGTCGAGTGCCTTAACCACCTGGCCATGCCGGGCCCATTTAATGTGATAATAAAGCGAAAACCTACCCACACCTCAAACGTTGTTATTCGCTGGTTAAGCTGGTTCAACCGAGCGAGTACTCTTTACTGTGTATTCCTAAATTAAATCATTAACTACGTTGTTCTGTTTCTATACAGGCTCATCGAGGGCGGGAGGAGCTGAGAATATCTTTTTCTAGATGTTGTTGTTGTTGTTTAGAATTAAGCACAAAGCTGCACAATGGGCTATCTGTGCTCTGCCCACCACGGGTATCGAAACCCGGATTTTAGCGTGTAAGTCCGCAGACATACCGCTGAGCCACTGGGGGGCTCTTTTTCTAGAAGCCATGAGATTTGCGTACAGTATGTATCGTTTCAGTACAAAATGTTTAAGCAAACATTTCAGTACGACTTCAAAATCACTTTGGCACGTGAACGTCATCATCACATAAATTATTCAGAGGGTTGGGAAGGGATATTCTTACCCAGTACACACGATATTCCTGCTTTATATTCCTACAGGAATTGAAAACAGTTCCTTGGTAAAAAAACAAAACAAAAAACAAAACTGTATGTAATCAAGTCATTATGGAAAAACCGTTTAATACAGCCATGTTACTAATCAGTTTGCCCCAAGATTCATGGTGGCCTAATGCCAAATTAAACAGGTTCATGGTGACCTAATGCCAAATTAAACAGGTTCATGGTGGCCTGATGCCAAATTTAACAGGTTTCACTTCCACCAATTTCAGTCCCCTGCATATTTTACTTGAATAACGTCTCTTAGAGAAGAAATAAAAATCAGAAAACATTTATTTTGATTGATATAAATAATAATTTAACGCACTACATAACAAGAATGTTCAAAACCATTGTGATTTTTCTGGTCTTACATCTAAGCTAAATTTACTATAATGATATATCAAGACAAGCGTTATACCACCAGCACACACATTACTGCACTAGTCATAACAACATCAAATAAAATCACTCAATATTCACAAAATGCTTCAAAAACACAAGTATTTTTCGTTTGGTCATGTAAATTTTGTTTATCTTATAAACAACACTTGTTTAGGAAATAAACAAGCTAAGCACACCATTCTGACAAATAGGTTCGCCTATATTTCTTTTAAAAACATTGCCAAATTTTGGTTCTGTATTTTTACAAGTCTTCTTACGAGTCTCAAATAAATGATACCACACACCATGATATCACAAGCAACGTTCCAGTGGATACCCACAGTCTCAGCTGTTACTTTGCGTATTATGAATCAATTTGAAAACAAATTAAAATTAACCTTCAGTTTCTTTGTTTTTTTAATTTCGCACAAAGCTACACGAGGACTATCTGTGCTAGCCGTCCCTAATTTAGCAGTGTAAGACTAGAGGGAAGGCAGCTAGTCATCACCACCCACCGCCAACTCTTGGGCTACTCTTTCACCAGCGAATAAGGGGATTGACCGGCACATTATAATGACCCCACGGCTGAAAGAGCGAGCATGTGTGGTGCTACAGCCGGGATTCGAACCCAAAACCTTAAGATTACGAGTAGAGCGCCTCAACCACCTGGCCGTGCCGGGCCTATTCTTTATGAACACGTTATAATTTCAAATTTTTTGTGGGATCTTACTTACTAAGTATTCTTGAATTAAATCATTAAGAACGATTTTCTCTTTCTATTCATGCTTGCCACGAGGGTGGAGGAAAAATGAGAATATGTTTTTAAGGGCTCGTACGAAACATTTATACGGTAAGCAAACGACTTCAATCAATTACGCATCACTTCAAAAATGATTCAGGTGTTGGTGAAGGGTTACTCTTACCCCGAGCACATGAAACTTCTCAGAGGTCCTGTTTCTATGTCCATACAGGAATTGAATTAAAAAAAAAACAACAAAAAAACTGTACGAAATCATGCATCGTGTAAAAATCGTTTAATACTGCCATGTTACTTTTCGGGAGGCGTTTTAATGTGACGGTGAGGAGTAGGAGGAAGGAGAAATATAAGAAATATTAAAAATGTTTATTTGTAAAGATATAATGTTATGACACAGTACTTCATATTTGCACTGAATATATATGCATGCATCTACAAAATAAAGAAAATTCATATGGTTTTATATATGGCTTTACACCTGATAAACCATAAAGCCTGCATGTATATAAATACAAACACCAGTCAACATGCACTGCACGCTTACGCACGCATAAAATACAGGGTAGCCCGTAAGTCCCTACCCATCCATATGTTATGTTATATTCAATTTCGCATGTATTATAAACTTGTTTCTTTTCTTCAGAAAAACATGGCCGGTGTAAGCCCATTTACACTTGAAGAGCGTATTGTGACAAGTACGTGGGTATATTATGCAGCGAGAATAAGGAACAGCACACAGATACACTGGATACATGATATACACATGGATGGGTAGCGACTTACGGGCCACCCTGTACATGCTGACAAACTCCAGTTTCTGCAATATTCCAGTATACCTTAAAGAGTCCCTAAATTCCAGTATTTACAGATTCTCCATGTACTTACATGGTGTAAATATAGTTTATACATTCTACAACCACCATCATATATTTATATGTATGTATTTTACAAGCACCACTATATAGATATTTTCAATGGATGTGTTCCTCCAGATCCTCACTTCACATACAAAATTTCACTACAATTCATTAAAACTAATACGAACTATAAAATATCTAATTTTCACTGAAGTTCTTCGAGTGTTTTTTCTTCTTCTTCGCACAGAAAATTTATTTTACAGAAAAAACATACTTTAATTTTATAGACTGTTCATACATGGTACACTAATAACTCATAACCTATGATTAGGAGTCAAATCTATAAGCCACACGTGCTACGCTTTTCAACAAAATGTTCGCGCACGTTTAAGCATACAATCACGTGAGCTAAACGTGTTAAAAGTCCACTACAGGTTCACCTAACTGTAAAAGTGAACAGTTTTTAGTTTTTCCTCATTGCAATTAAAAGTGGCTGATTTAGAGCAACAAGACAATAGAGAGAAATACGTCTTGGTTGGGCCACAGAAAGTTGATAAGCAGTGTTTTTGCTCAAGTTTTCAAAAGAATATTTAAGGTGAACGTTTATTATTGATTGCCAACTCTTAAACACAAATTTTATGAAACTTTTATTAGATCTTATGAAATTATCCTGATTAAAAGTTGTTTAGTTTAACGTGATATCAGCTTAAGCAATTAACATAAATAATTATGCTTGATGAGGCTGTCGCGATTTTAAAGCCAATATTGCTTACTGTCGAGTGCCACTTCCTTCCTTGTTGGCGTGTTATCAACCTGGGACGTGATGATGGGTAAACCAAACACGTGGCCCAGCTAATTATTTAATGAGTATCTGCTGTTCAATTATTATTTTTTATTTTTTTGAATTACGCACAAAGTTGTTGTTGTTGTTTTGAATTAAGCACAAAGCTACACAATGGGCTATCTGTGCTCTGCCCACCACGGGTATCGAAACCCGGATTTTAGCGTGTAAGTCCGCAGACATACCGCTGAGCCACTGGGGGGCACAAAGCTACTCGAGGGCTATCAGTGCTAACTGTTCCTAATTTATCAGTGTAACACTAGAGGGAAGGCAGCTAGTCATCACCACCCACCGCCAACTCTTGGGTTACTCTTTTACCAACTAATAGTGGGATTGACAGTCATATTATAACGCCCCCACGGCTAAAAGGGCGAGCACTTTGGTGCTACCGGGATTCGAACCCGCGACCCTCAGATTACGAGTCGCACGTCTTAACACGCTTGGCCATGTCGGGCCTGTAAATTTATTATCAAAGCTATAAATCTAGCTACCAGTGTGGTCACAAATTTTCATTTCGTTCCTCTCACTCAAACGTTAAATCCTTTTTTGGCCGCATTTTTCTTTCACACCTAGATCCGATCTTCCCTCTAGTCTTACACTGCTAAATTAGGGACTATCAGAGATAGTCCTCGAGTAGCTTTATGCGAAATTCAAAAAAACAAACTTTCACACCAAAAGGTGTTTTTTGATTATATAGCATTTACAAGGAACGAAAGTGTGTACAGACAGTATAATATATATACATTCATACCAAGCAACATTTATTTACATCAAGTAAGTAATAAAATTATATATTAAGTCAAATTTGAAATTACGGCAGAGACAGGTAAAACTAAAATTATGAACACATGTATATCCAGTTTTTAAAGTTGTGAGAGAAAAATAATTTATCAATAAAGTAACTTCTAAACGGGTCTATTTATTCATGGCTGACTGCCGCTACTTAATCATAATTAATTCACTGTTTTTTTTTCTGTCTTCGTCATCTTCGTTCAATGTATGATCTTTGAAATTAATTTAGCCATCAATAACCCACAGCCTGTAAACCTCGTTTTCAAACAGAGACCTTTCTTGATTATGATTCGTACACTTCTCTAGGACATATAGATGGCTTTTTCCATTGAATTTTGCGTATGTGGGTTGTCACCTGTTACAAGATGCCGTACCAATATTTACCACATCTTAACTTATTTCAGGTCCCTTTCTAAATGGTATGTACCCAAAATTAATCAATATTACTTTATTTTTCAGTGTCATTGAGTTCAAAGAAGAATATCCCATCTTGAAAATTCTAAATTCTCGTAATGAGCACATGGTGTGATTGCATGAATATTTTGCGACAGAAAGGACTGTTACATGCCTATCCCAAAAGCGATCTATCAATAAATAGACGTTTGAACGCTAATTTGGTAATAATTTTCTTTCTCTACCATTAAATACATATCTCTACATATTTGTAATTTTGCGTCAAAATAATACAGTTGTATAGCTGACCATTTAGTAAAGTTAATAAAAATATCTCATATTTCTCCTCGCTCAGCAACATTGTTAACATATTTTACTCATCTGCATTCTGTTGTCTCCAGGCGCTGTTCTTTTCTCGCAAATTGGCCTAACATGGCCAGGTGGGTTAAGGAGTTCGACTCGTAATCCGAGTATCACGGGTTAGAATCCAGATCGCACCAAACATGATCGCCCTTTCAGCCGTGGGAGCATTATAATTTGACGGTCAATCACACTATTCGTTAGTAAAAAGAGTAGACGGTGGGTGGTGATGACTAGTTGCCTTCCCTCTAATCTTACACTGATAAATTAGGGACGGCTAGTTTAGATAGCCCTTGAGTAGCTTTGCGCGAAATTCAATAAATAATCCTTGCAAATTATATTTACGTAAACACCTACCTCGTATTTTACCAGTTAATATGTATTTCTTTATACAGTATTTCAAGAAGGGTTATAATGGAAACTATATACACTGTCTAAAATTTAAAATAATGAAAATTAGTCTATAATTTCAAAGTGCTGATCATTAAACCTACACTATTGTGCAAATTAACTAAAGACGGAAAGTTACGATTTTTTTTCAATTTTTTGCGTTTTATTTCTGAAAATCCAAAAATTACTCAGAAATTAATACATGATATAACCACCTTTATATTTCAGAAGATCATTAATCCACGTTGGCATCGAGTCCACGAGTTGACTACAATCTTTACTAATTTTTAGATTGCGGTATCACACCTCAATTAGCTTATCTTTCGTACAGTCTTTTCCCCGAAGTCTTTCTTTACAAATCGCCCAAAGATTTTCAATAGGATATAAGTCTGGAGAATTTCCAGACCAGTCCAGCACCTTTATTTGCGTTGTTTTCACAAGTTTCGATGTGTGGCACGGAGCCAGATCTTGTTGAAAAATGCCAGATCCATCTGGAAATCTCTTTTTCAATCCTGGAACGACTCTTCTCTGCAAAACTTCAATGTACTGTGGCCCTCGCATCATACCTTCTACGACATGTAATGTAAGCCTCCGACGCCATAGTAGCTGAAAAAGCCCCAATACACCTACTTCAAGGGATGTTTTACGAACTGATTGATGCGAGATTCTCGAAGTTTCTCACCGTAGATCTGCGAACATGCAGACTTCTTTGACCCTGTACAAAGAAATGAGTCTTATCACTGAATAACACCTTCCTCCATTATTCTTGCTTCAAGTTCTTGTATTTCAGACCCCACTGATACCGTTTTTTTCTTCACTGAGTTGGTAAAAAGTTGTTTTTTCACTGGTCTCCTTGCCCTTCTAACGCAGTTTCGAATGACGTAATATTCCTCAAAATTTCGTCATATATCCCAAAAGTAGATCAACCGTACTGCTGAACACAGCTAATGACGCCGTCTGTGTGAAAAAATGACTATTAAAGGAAATCTGCGGGTCCAGTGAGCCTACACCGGCCGCCATGCGGACAATATTGTAAAATGACCATTTGTTTCAATTAATTTGCACAAGGGTGCATCTTCTAATGAACTCTAAATCTTAGAAAGGCAGTACGCAAATAAAATGTTACTTTCGGGGGAAGTGACGTAGCAGGTGTTCAAAAAAGGTATCGTCATAAAAACACATGAAATATGAAACACTGAACGACTGAGGTGAAAAATATTTTGGTATTTTTTTATGAAACATAATGCAGCGTTTCAAGTAATAAACTAACACTACAACAGTGACTTCAAGTACATCACATTTCAGGCTAATAACATTACAGCAACTTTCAGTATTATATCACATTTTATACTAATATTATTTGTAACAAATTTAATATTATATATTTAATATCTATGTTTATTTCAGTTTAATAAATATTTAGAGGTGCGTGTAACTTGTATTGTTAAAAGTGGGTTGCAAAAGTCCTACCTGTTACCTAAATCTGAAGAAGATATATATTGCCAAAAATGGTATCATTTCACCTTAATAATAATATCAGAACAGTTTTCAATATATAACATTTCAGACTAATACTATCACAGCACCTTTTAGTATACCACTTTTTATACTAATACTAATTGGATTTGGAAGACAACACAATTAACAAGTATTTGAATTTGATATTCGATCAGAAATTTCCAAACATATTAAATCTACTGCTGTTTTCGTAAGTGAGGCAAAATAAAGTGGAATTACTGTAAGTCTATTCACCAAGATTAATCTCTGACGAAGTTCTGTGCTAATAATCTATTTAAACATGAACTGTCCCCCCACGCACTGTAAAAATGGTAAATTTCAGATTTATAACACTATTATCAGGGGTTTGATTCCACTTTGTGGACACTACAAATAGCCCAAGACAGCTCTGCTGTAAGAAAAACATATATACACACACATAAAGGTGAATTTTTAAGCTGAAGTTTACAGAAAGTGAAAAGACTTTGTACAGTTTTTAAAAAGCTTATGGTTTAACACTAAGCTGATGTCCTTTGAATAGATTTATCAAAATGTAAATTGCAGTATCTGGCAATAGTTTACTGGGTATATAATTAGAGAGAACATGAGTGATATTGAAAAAGTAAATCCACTTTAATAGCAATACTTAAATGTGTACCACATTTTAACATTTAGTTCATGAATTATTTTTAAATGCATACTTAAAAGTTTTCATTTTTGATAATTTTCTTTTTTTATATAATCTTAGTTTCATTGTGGCTGAAGACTGGTTACCAGGACAACAAAATCACCAAGATTAATTAATAGTTCTTATTCTTGTTCACAGAGTTGTCTTATTTTTTACTACTTATTCCTTTGTATACAATTTGTTAGATTATTTATTTTGATAACTCCTTGAACTGTGACTGCTTCATGTATTATGCACTCCATAGTGTTAAATTGTTTATACTCATTATCACTTGAACTGTGACTGCTTCATGTATTATGCACTCCATAGTGTTAAACTGTTTATACTCATTATCACTTGAACTGTTACTGCTTCATGTATTATGCACTCCATAGTTAAATTGTTTATACTCATTATCACTTGAACTGTGACTGCTTCATGTATTATGCACTCCATAGTGTTAAATTGTTTATACTCATTATCACTTGAACTGTGACTGCTTCATGTATTATGCACTCCATAGTGTTAAATTGTTTATACTCATTATCACTTGAACTGTGACTGCTTCATGTATTATGCACTCCATAGTGTTAAATTGTTTATTCTCATTATCACTTGAACTATGACTGCTTCATATTATGCACTCCATAGTATATGGCTTACAGACTTTTGGTCTTTTTTAACAGTGATTCTCCCATAGTTAAAAGTATATACCATCACTGTAACCCACACGATGCTTGAACCTAGATCAGAACTGAGGTTATGTATTAAAATTATGATTCTGCTACCTTAATCATGTGTGTGACAGATAATACCCTACTAATTACAATGTTAAACCTCTTCCCACACACAATTACACATACACAAATAAATGTAAAGCATGTCTCACTTTGGAAAAGTCAATGTATATAAAATGTGTATGTTTACCTTTTAAATTAGTATTATATAACAAATGGACTTGCAACAGTTCTCAATAAAAAAAAGTATTAACTCAGTATAAAGAATTATTTTTTAAAATCTTCATTTCTATTAATCACTCATGAAGAAAATATTTAATTAAATATCATTTCTTAAGAACCCAATCGTACATCTCAAATTACACTGATTTATTATACCTCGCTGCTGAAAATGTTAATGAGTTTAAAAACAAAAAAACACCAATACTCCTGAAAGAAACATGGATATAGAATCAACCAATAACAATCAACTTCAAATTACATTTTATAAAATAAATAAAATAAGTTCTTCGTTACAGAACTTATTGTATCAACTATATACTGTGGATTCATTAAGCTTTAAAAAAATCAATTTTTCAGATATTGTATTAGTCTTGAAACTACTTCTTGTTTTTGTTTTTTCTTATAGCAAAGCCACATCGGGCTATCTGCTCAGCCCACCTAGGGGAATCGAACCCCTGATTTTAGCGTTGTAAATCCAAAGACATACCGCTGTACTAGCGTGGGGGGGGCGACTACTTCGTTAATCACCAGTCATGTTTAATCTCGTGGCCACGTTTACATAATATTAAGAGAAACTATAATTTTGACTGTGACAATCATCAGTATAAAAACCAGTCAGTTAATCTCACGCCACAAACTTTCCACTATACACTAGCTCAGTGTTCACAATTTTGTCAGGTCGACTATCCTTTATGTTGCTAAATTTACTGTATTTTACTTTAGAATGATCACTTAGTTATACCCTACGTATTAAACGTAACTCTATATATTGAATATAATGACATTACTACCCAATTAATATTCCAAATTGATGAAGTAAAAATGAAGTAATTTATTTTTTTACTTTCTTTCAGATCATTTTGTGAAGACAAAAATAAACGATAAATTTAAAATCACCACTACTTATAAGAGTTATGTTTCAGTTTGTTAAATTCGTTGACAAAATTTTCAGAAAACAAAACATAGAATTAGCATTTTGACTTTCAAAATGTGACGAGTTTCAAATAACAGAATATTGAATTTGGGAGACAATCACTTGATTGGACAACATTAGTAAAAGCCTGAACAACAACGTAGTCTGAAACACAATGTACAACTCGTACAGTGTTAGGTAACAAAATGTCGTAAATAATGCTGTTAAAATACTCCATCTTAAGCACCTCTGTCTTAAAACTAAACAATCTTGAAATGTGAAGTCGCAAAATAAACAGTAACACACTAAACACTTGTTTACCCAACAGTAACCTTGATGAACTTTTTAATGCCAATTTAATTACGCTAAGCGTGTTGTTTTCATTTGTTACGTCTTTTTGCAATATACAAGAGTAAATATTAATGTTACTGACTTAAATATATGTGCAGTTTCGACTGCACTATAAAATTTGCAAAGGTGAAAGTGACGCAGTGATAAGTGTTCTGCATTGTGTCTTCGAGGGTCCTTGGTTCGCACCCCACAACAGCTAAAAAATATCACCCCAATTTCAGGGTCATGGACGTGTTATAACAATGACGGTCAAAACCCACTATTTTCATAAATTAACCAACGAACTGACTGTAAGTGGGGTTGAACAGCTGCTTTCGTTAGGGACAACTATAACCCTCAAGTACTTTTGTGCGAAATTCAATCATCCTCATAAATGAGTATGGAAATTCGGCACAAAAAAAGAAGTTCGTCTAAACAGTTGTCATATCACAGCTTACAAAATATAAAATATGTCAGTAAGATATGCATAATGTTTATACATAGTATACATACGTTACTTAATTTACATGTACTCGTGTTTCAATTTCAAGTTGTTATAATTTTAGAACAAAAACAAACAAATCGAGTTTACAGTAGCAGCCATTTAAATGTAATATAAACTAGTCTCTTGTGTTGCATATTGGCAGATTCACGAGCTTTAATCATAATCAAGACAATTGTATACCTTATAGTACTGGTATTCGCTCCTCGTTTAAATAAACTCTGAATAGGAAACAGCAGTTCAAAATATTCAATGGACGCTAAAACATCGATATAACGACTGAAATAGTTTTTAAAAATTACTCTACTCCCTGTCGGTATTTTCTATTAAATAATAGTGAATTCTGGAAGATACCAATTCCTTATTATACCCTTTACTGTAACATGCGTATACAGTAATAAAAGTATGCGTTATTAGGACTTACCTAAGTACTCACGCGCTTTAGTAAGTGTGGCAAATTTGTTTGTTTGTTTTGGAATTTCGCACAAAGCTACTCGAGGGCTATCTATGCTAGCCGTCCCTAATTTAGCAGTTTAAGACTAGAGGGAAGGCAGCTAGTCATCACCATCCACCGCCAACTCTTGGGCTACTCTTTTACCAAGGAATAGTGGGATTGACCGTCACATTATACACCCCCACGGCTGGGAGGGCGAACATGTTTAGCGCGACGAAGTGTGGCAGAATTCTGCGATTAGGGATAGTCTAAATCCACGAAATGAAATATGCAAACACATGCGGAAAATTTAATTATATATGAACAGAGAAATATAGAAATTCTGCTAACTTTCTGGAGCATCTTTCAGGTTAAATGTCTGCACTATTAATGACTTATTTAAAAAAAACAAAGTTAATATAGTAAACTATAACACAATTATTAGTAAATACTTCTAATTTAATATAGGAAGCATTTTGCCACTAAAATCAAAATACGATGTTGTAATTTATTCATATATTTCGCAACTAAACAATAAGTACTAAAATAAGTCGGTTTATAAATGATTAAAGATAAGTCTCTCGTACATTTACTGTTTATCTAAACAAAAACTAGTCATTCTAAATTCAAAAGATTTACTGTCTGTACTGCTTAACACATCCTCTTTTACCCAATAACACCCCTCTCCTCACAAAATGTAGCGTAACTGACCTCTCTACTTAAATTGTGTAAAACATACGTCTCTTCTCCTCCTATTTCTTTATATTAGCCTCAAAGGTCAAACAATTTTCACTCTCATCTTGTGAGGTTTGTTTTAATGCGTTCTCGCTGTATTTTGAGATACCAGATGAATGTATCAAATCTCAAACAGTTTAAAAAAACAAAACAAAAACCGTTCTCTATATTTGTGTATTTATCAATTCGTAGCTTTTACACTATACATATATACGTGTACAATACTGAAGGTCATTTTTTTATTTTTCTGTTGACATACCTACATCTAAAGAAATACGAGTTACATCACTTATCTCAGTTAAATTGAAGAAATAGCTATTACCTTTGTTTGTTATTAAGTACAAAGGTACAAAAGAGACTATATCCATGTTGTGCCATTATGACACCAGGGGCTCATAATTTGTAATAAAATCTAATTGATTTTGTTATCGAATTATTGAAAACATTTTTGATAATTCTCAGAAACACCCTCCCTTCTTAAATTTGTTGTATTTATAGTACGATTCAATACGGTATGTACGGTTAGACACATTTCTAACTAACTTCATTCACTGCTTCGTCCGTATTTTATAAACAACGCCGTTTCACATCCCTTCTATACTCATTCTCGGAAGAACGGGTGAATAGGCTATCAAATTTTGATCACGAGATGGAGACCAGCTTAATATATATGATGTTATCTACACAGCACGCTGTAATTACTAGCTAACCCCGTTTTATAGTTTATGTTGTACAAACAATACTTACACATATATTAAAAATACACCTGAAGTTCTACTGAGTGGGTTGTTTCAACCTCTAAATTGTACGTAAAACATAATGCTAAGTTTATCATGGTTTAATTGTTGTCTATTATACTTCCTTCAAATTACATATAAAAATGGAGAATTAAAATGAAATGTAACATTTACTATAAAATGTTCCCTTCCCGAAGGAACACAAAACGTCTTAGAAAATAAGTGTTGTAAATATGACGTCCAGTGAATTAACAAGAGAATGCTAAAGCAGTGGCCATCTTGATATAATATATACACACAGAATTATGATTTTAATAATAAAGATAGTTGTTTAATATTTTATAAAGTAAATAAACCTAAAATTTACACAGCACCTGTGTATGTATATGACCCTAGACAAAATTCTTTATAAAAAATAAAACAAAAAGCATTTAATTATTACACACAATTAAGGTAAAAATGGCTGATACATTAAACACCCGGCCCGGTGGCTTAAGGCGTTCAACTCGTAAACTGAGGGTCACGGGTTCAAATCCCTGTTGCACAAAGTATTCGCGTCCTTTCAGCCGTGGGGCGTTATAATGATATAGTCAATCCCACAATTAGTTAGTGAAAGAGTAGCCCAAAAGTTGGCGGTTGGTATTGATGACTAGCTGCCTTCCCTCTAGTCGTACATTGCTAAATTAGGGAGGGCTAGCGCTGATAGCCCTCGGGTAGCTTTGCGCGAAATTAAAAAAACAAACACTAAATTTTTTTCGTGCGTTATCATAAGTGCAATTTTACCTAACAATCAACCCTACTTGTATACTTACAACAAAAACTCGCATTATTACCAAGTACAAGTTGTTTTCAGAAATACCATGTTTCTCCGATAATAAGCCCTACCCTTAAAATAAGCCCCAGTTAAGAGTGGCAGGAAGAGGAAAGAAATAAAAAAATTAATTTATTAATTAGTTTAATAGTTAGTTAATTAGTTTAAGTATTAATCAGTTAGTTTAATAGTTTGCAACATTAAATAGAATATATTGTTTTTAATCATTTTCAAATATATCAAAATAAGACATCCCCCGAAAATAAGCCCTAGTGTCATAAATTAATATAAGCCCTGTCTTATTTTCGGAGAAACACGGTACTTCTGCCAGTAAGTCAAATATTAGACTACTATACAATTTATACGAACTATCAATCAGATCATTCTTTACTGTCCCAAGTAAAGGTTGCGGGTTCGAATTCCTGTCGCACCAAACCATGCTCGCCAGTCCCAAGTTTAGTTTACAGCAAAAAGAACGTGTACTAGCTTTTGAAAAGCCTTGTGGGTAGTGACATATAATAAAATTAATGTTGTCTAAATTATACCACACAATGTTTTTATTTATGTAATAAATTGGTTAAAATTATCTGTTTATTACACTGATCTAAATATAATACTATAATAATACTACAGTTTTTGAGATTTTCCAATTTTGGTTTGTTTTGATTTTCGCGCAAAGCTACTCGAGAGCTATTTGCGCTAGCCGTCCATAATTTAGCAGTGCAAGACTAGAGGGTAGGCAGCTAGTCATCAACACCCACCGCCAACTCTTGGACTACTTTTTTACCAACGAATTGTGGGATTGACCTAAAATTATAGAGGCTCCACGGCTGAAAGTGTGAGCATGTTTGGTGCGACGGAGATGCGAACCCACGACCCTCAGATTATGAGGGCCTTTCAATTCTGGATTGGACCGTTTTCGTTATTACAGCCCCCCAATGGCCCAGCGGTATGTCTGCGGACTTGCACGCTAAAATCCGGGTTTCGATACCCGTGGTGGGCAGAGCACAGATAGCCCATTGTGTAGCTTTGTGCTTAATTCAAAACAACAACAATCGTTATTACATTAAAAAAAGTCAAATGTTGCTCTTGATTCTTTAAGTTGGGCATACGGCAAAACACGTAAATATCACATACAGATGGGCGTCCGCAGGTAAACAAAGGGGTACTACCCCCCAAAATGAGAAGATTTCTTTTATATAGTCATTCACTGTATCATACATGTTACGTCACTTTAGAATTTCTCTCCTGAACTCTGAATAAAGTTCTGTGGATGCCTACACACATATATTTAAACATCTTTTTTTGTATTAGTAATCACAAGTTGGAGTTTACCATAAATTTAATATTCCTAGTCTCTGTCTGTCGTTTTGAGCCCCCCAGTGGCTCAGCGGTATGTCTGCGGACGTACACGCTAAAATCCGGGTTTCGATACCCGTGGTGGGCAGAGCACAGATAGCCCATTGTGTAGCTTTGTGCTTAATCCAAAACAACAACAACAACTGTCGTTTTGAAATTTAAACCAGAAATGGCTCATTCTGATGGTCTTTTTTCTGCCTATAGAGGCGATACAAAGTATCGTTAAAATTCGCTTATGGACATCTGATTTTGTAAATTTTGTTGGAAGAAGGCAGCCAGTTTAAAAGTACAAACAGATATGGCACGAAGATCTAAGAATTAATCGTTTTTCTAAATAAAAGAAAATAACACAGAACGATCAAATAACAGTGCTCCATGACCGACGTGTTTAACGGGAAGACACCAAACTTATTTTCGCGTTTATTACCATAATTTGAACGGATGTAATTGCATTTGCCACATATAAAAGTTTATAACTCGTACTTTTATATCACTAAAAATTCGTATCACAATATTTCTATGTTACACACGATCGTACGTGTGTATGTCAAGATACGTCCCTGGCCCGCGATGTTCTTTCTTATTAAAAGGGTTCGTTGTTATACATAACGAGCCTGTTGTCCAGACAAACACGACACAAGGATCGCTTACAGTCTGAAAGCTGTGCTGTAGTCTCACATTTACTAATTAACTGTTACGGCCCGAGGGAAGAGGTACATGTATACTGAATAAACGAAAGTAACTTACAAATGTTGAATGAAACACCTAGACTACCATATCTTATGCCTGAGCTCGGATTGTAGATTCAGTTTGCTTTACATTGAGGAAAATTAAGGGATCTTTCATATTTTTCATAAGTTTACCACACGTACATTAGAGGAATGGAACAAAAATGTCATTATTTCTTACTTCTGAGATTATCATCTATTCGTTTAGTTTACTGGTAAAGCAGGTTGCCACATATTACACACTAATAAAAAAACAAAACAAGCACCAAGATGTTAAAGAACACAATCCGAAAAATTAATTTATTAATAACTAGCAGATTAACTGAAAAGAAAAAACAAACACTTTCTGTTAATTTTAGTATCCATTAAACGTGTTTTTTTTTAACTATGTTTGTCCTACACTTGGAAATGCATATAAGATGTATTATAGTATAGATTATTCACCATATTTAACTTTATGGTCTCCATATCATTGTTAAAGTGATGTGTTAGAATTAAACTACAATTGTAATAGTTTAATTAAAGTGGTTGTATATACTTTTTCATGTTACTTGTAATATCACACCTTATACATCTATGAAATACACTGCTTTACACTGTAATTCTACATGTTTACTAACATAGGTAGACTTACTTTTGGTCAAACTTCAAAATATATTTACTTGTACACTTTCTGAAGTGGACAATTGTAGGAGTAATAAGTTGAAAGTGATGACACGGATGGCCAATTCCTCACTTATATCAAAATGTTTTTTGTTGCGAAGTTATCACATACAATATTATTGAATAAAAAAGAGGGAAGAGAAAAAACAATTTTAGTTTAAAACACTGGAATATATGTACTCATGGGGCATTTAACACTGATTAAATTAAAAGACAACTTTTTTAATCAACAGTTTTTCTTTATTACCTTACACACGTGACACTACTGCATTGTGAAGCTGACATTATTTAACATGGTTTTGTGCCACATCTGTAACTTTTGAAAATGACATTCAAAATGGCAAAATTATTACCACAAATAAACAGTTAAGAGTATAATCCCATGATAAGGAAAACTTTATATTTCAGTAATCAATATAAAATGGAATGTCACATTACCAGTTAAGAAGTTTACAAAGTAGGAGATAACTGGTACTGGTATGCCTATTATCACAAAAAATATGTATAGTATTATACAATGCACTTAAAACCAACAAGTTATTAAATATATGTTAATTGGAACTTTGATCAAATTTACTCAGCATAGTTGTAGGTAAAACTCATCCAAATAATGAGAGATCAGACACAGGTATTTCATTTTGAAACAGACTTTAGTTAACACAACAAAAAATGTTCAAGATTATCACACCATTTTAACACCTTTTGTATTCTACATTTTCTGGGTTTTAACATCACAGCAAATCCTGCAAACACTAGGCAAATGCTATAATTTAACTTTGCTTAGAACAACATTACAATTCTGAGCTCTACTTGAAGCTTCCATGTATTCCACCTCACCAGAAATGTCCTGGAGTTTGAGTTATTCTGAAACGACCAACATGTCAGACAACCCACTCAATGATCAGGGCTTCAGAAACATACTAGAAGGTGTCTAAGCCAGGATATAAGAAAATAGTAGTTTTTTTAGGAGTAGTAGTTTGCCCATATAATATTTTACTCCTTTCATACTTGATTTCATACCAATCTATGATAGTTCTTCAGCTGTGGCCTTCTACAAGACACACTCATTTTATATAACATATACTCAAAAAAACACTTCTAGTCCACTGGATAAAAATGCTTGAAAAATCTATCTGTCACTGTAAAAAAATAAATTTTTACCATTACCATTTTATAAAATACATATTTTATTTATGATATGCGTTTACTTAATGAACACCAGCATTAAGACCACATACAAATTAAATATATACACTAGAATAAGCAAGCTGGCATCCTAGGGTTAAGAATGAATAACATAAAATTTCTGTACTCGCACAGTATGAAAGCAAACACAGTCTCAATATTCTCACCAAAACTGACAGCATCTAATTTTTGTGTGTGAAATTTAAAAAAAAAATTAAACTAAAAACGTTTAAACTACAACAGGCTTCAGCCACTACAACAGCTACAAAGAATGGTGGCTCTTGTGTCTGATCACATGCTCCAACAAAAGTAAGCCACTACTTCAATAGCTTTGCCCGAGTCATAATACTCAAACTGAGGCACTTCAATTCCTAAGCGGCATCATATCTTACAATAAGTCTTTATTAATGAATGTAAACATCATTCACACCAGCTTCAGGATATTGTTTAGATCTGTTAAGTTGATTATGCAGACAGAAATAGAATATTTTTGTGCTTGAAACTTTGCATGTGTTCTTTTAGTTCATTCTATAATTTCTACCTTCTCCTCTTCAGTTAAAAAAATGGAGATCATATAGAGTAAGATTTTTGTCAAATTTTAGATTTTCCATATAAACTGAGTCATTCACTATTTTCTTTCTGTCAAATATGTGTATTTAAAATCACTGAATTCAAGAGCTAGCAAGCAGTTGGAAAACCTTTCATTAGTGTACTTGACCAGTCTGTCAATTACTTAAACTGGTTTCCGAGAGGCAGCGATCAGACAACTCTATCGCAGCTGAATCAGTTCCCAAACTTTCTTCTTGGTGACACAGCTTAAGAAACTTCTACACCTTAAGAAACTTTCTTTTACTTCCATGACATTTTTAAGTTTTTGTGGCACAACTGATTGCTTCTAGTAGTGATAGTTGCATCACAGTTAGTTAATAGAGGGGTTTTTTTTGCCACCATATATACCCAAATTTTTTTTGCACAACTCAAAGTATAAAAGAGACACAATTTACCCTTTTCCTCAAGATAAGAGCTCTGATGTTTCCAGCTATAATTCTTTATTCCACTTTTAATTTCTTTCAGAATACAAGATATGCATATTTTGACTTGTTTTAAACAGTTATATGGTGGTGAAAGAAACTTTAAATGGATAACAAAGTTTTTCTGAGTAGCAAAGTATAACATTCATTTCAATACAATTCATCAAGAATAACAGGATGAAGAATGTATGAGGTAAAACTGTCAAGCAATATACAACAATAACAGGATGAAGAATGTATAAGGTAAAACTGTCAAGCAATATACAACAATAAAAGATGTGGGAACTGAATGTAAAATTATGAGAAAAAGTAAATTTGAGATAAAGCTTATTAAACAGAATTAAAATAAATACAAAGGTAGCAAATGTTGTTAATAAAAAGGAGTTGACATGCCAACCGACCTTAAGGGAATGAATAAGAAAAATAACATACACTGAACACAACTGGCTAAACAATACAAAGGTCATTATGAGAAAGTACTATGTACAAGGGAAAGTGGATGTGTTAAAAGGAAAATATTTTTCTATTATTCCAAAGTTAATAATCCTTAAAATTCCAATATTTTCCCAGTTTTCTTTTTGTATTGCACTGGAGAAAGCAAATTGAAGTCCAAATGCAGAAACATTAGAAATGCAGAGTGAATAGTTACTGAAATGTTAACCTGTAGGTTTTTAAATATTTCTCATATTTCTTTTCATGAACTATCTTCTAAACAGTATCCTTTTTGACCAATACACGATATATTTTTTAAAAGAAATATACAATAAATCCACATGAATGGCTATTGTATTTGTAATTTTTCACTGGAGCCATATACAGGTATTTTGTTGTTAATATAACAGAGGACAAGACATCATTTTCTGACAATAAAGATGCACCTGAGTTGGTACTGGGGATTGATTTGTGGATGATACTGAAGACCAATACGATTTTGATATTTTCATCATTTGTGTAACAAAAAAGTGAGCATTTCTCAAATTTCTTCGTAAGTGTTGAGTTACAAGTTAAGATTTTGAAATTTCAGCCAGTGATTTAGACAACTTTAGTGGTATTAGGATGGTAAGTAACAATAAGCAATATTTAAGAGTTTGTAGACCTAGGTTTAGGGTATATTCTTTGGTTACAAAATTAGCACATTGCTGTATAAAAGGCTTAGGATAATAGTGATTAATAAAAAATTACTTCAGATTTTAATTTATTATTGCTGGGCCCCTATGAGGGTTAGGAACTAAGAATATGGAAAATACTAAAATATATAATATGAATGAAAAGAGTCAAAGTGGATTAATAGATGGGAATCAGTGTGTTTATAATGGACTGATTTAGCAAACAATGGTATTGAAAAGAATTGCAAATGTTACTTTCACTATCAATGTGTAGTAAATTCAAAGCATTTAAGCAATGATTGAATTGACTAACAATTAATATGCTTTGAAGTTTGTTGCAACAATACACTTTTGGAGTTACCGATCCAGCTTAAGAAGTGATAACAGCTACATCTAGTGAATCTAAATTTTAATATGCTTCAATTGAGTGAACAGCCTGGTGCAACCAGGTGAATATAATGCTCGACTCATAATCTGAGGGTCAAGGGTTTAAATCCTAATCATGCTAAATATGCTCACCTTTTCAGTCTTGGGGGCATTAAAATGTGAAGGGCCATACCACTATTCATTGGTAAAATAGTTGTCCAAGAATTGGCAGTGGATGGTGAAGACTAGCTGCCTTCTCCATAGTCTTACACTGTTAAATTAGGGATGGCTAGTGCAGATAGCCATCATGTAGTTTCATTCAAAAACAATTCAATGACTAATTATTACTTGCTCTTTACGAGAAATGTCATGTTTTATTACGATACTGAATAAGAAAGTGGTTTTCAAGAATTGTCTTATATCCTACAAAACTCTGAACAGCCATTATTTGCAGCATTCCATTCCACAGATCTAGTGTACTTATCGTTATTTTTCTCAAATTAATCAAGCAACTTTTGTGATTTTTATCCTACTGAGTAAACCAACTACATGTAATCAGTAACCTCACAGTGCAAGATCTTGTCTGCTCAAAAAAGCACAAATTTTAAAGTGTAGTCAAGAAGTTTTTGTGACTAACTCTCTTTTCTTCTTCAAAAACATATTTTCTCAAACAACTATTAAGAATAATAGTAAGTAATAAGACAGAATTTTTATGAGTAGAAAGGTCACTTTTCTGTGTTGTTTTGGTATGCAGATATGCATTTTCTACCATCTTAATACAGAAATTTTCAAAATATTTCATTTATTCTGAATTTGATATAACATCTAGTTCAGAAAACTATTTCGACTTTGTTACAGTTGTATTTTTTCCCTTTGTTATTCTCTAGACTTAGTATCTATTTCAACTATTGAGAATACTGCTCTAATGTTGCATCTTGTACATGAAGATAAATGAAAGCATTATCCTTTAGTTATAGAGCATATAACATCTAAAGTTTATGGACTCCACTATGTTGAATGAGAATGACCAGTCAGATAGGTAGAACTAGTCACTACAAGCAAATTCTACATTTCTCATTAACTTATAAACATTAGATTTAAAATAGTCTATACAGGATGTCACTAAAGTCCAGTGTCATAACGAAGATATATAACCCATGTTTATCCATTGATCTGAATAAAGAAACTTTCATTTTGTATCACCCAGCATGTCCAGCCTATTTTGTAAATGGAGTTAGTTTAGTTAAATTCAGATTTAATTTGTAACTTATCCTGCTGATCCTCCTTTTATAAAATATACCATTCCAATACCCTTTAAGGAAAGGAGTTTAACTTGACAATATCACAAAATAAGTAAGAAGGAATTGTGGTGGTGTAACATAATTTTAATCTGGAGATTTCCATTTACTGTCAAATAGGCATATTTTGAAGATAAATAGTTGTATAGTAGGTGTGAAGTACAGAAGAACCCCCCCTTCATAGGGCTTTTGGCATTGTTACGCATGTTCCTCTTTGGATATCAGTCTTAGCAGAAGAGAAGTACAGTGACTAATGGTAGCAGAGTTGTAACAATGCATGGCAAGTTTTACATATTCATTAGGAAGTATGAAGATGATGACTGCTTTACAAACCTAAAACTTAGTGTCTTTGTGGCGATCACAATTAATGAAAACATAACAAAGCAGCTGCCAGAAAGAAGCTCTTGCACATTAAAATTCTCTACTCAATGTCTATATGATGTTTACACTGTGAGGGAGACACTTCTGAGCTTAGAGAAATGCTCAACTACCTCATCTTTCCTTTGATGGTTATTTGTGGTGGATTGCATTTGTGGCCTGGGGCAGGCTTACAGAACACCTTGGTGTTATGAATGTTGAAAAATAGACTTCCACACAGAGATTCATTAAAGTCTGAAGATCTTCCTCAAATCACTGTAGATAAGGTTCATTTATGGAAGATTCAATTATGTGCTAATCTGGCTTCACCGATATTATTATTATATCAGGTTTACCCCTCAAAAGAGAAACTTTTACAAACTTCAATAATTAATATTATTTTTCTACCTGAATAAGGTATGAAACTAAAGTGAAATAAAAGAATACATCTAGAATCAGCAGAGTTCATTCACCTTTGCTGTTAACAGCATTATGCAGCTTTCAGACTGAGCCACATCTAGCTTGTAAGCTTTAACATTTGTTAATTTTAAAAGACACCCTGTGTTTGAGATCCCAGGTGCTTGAATTTCATTTGAACTTAATGGATTATTTTTACTTTACATTTTAAGTTTCTTTTAGTGTTGCTTACTAAGGATTCATACTGAACTGGTAAGAGAAATCTATTAATGGTTTCTCCACACCTCTCTTATCAGTTCAACACCAAGACCATAGACTTGCCTTTGTTTTCTCTCTTATGACTGAAGCTTTGAAATTTATTTGTTAACAAAAGACTTTTGTTGTGGACATTCTACTTCTTGAATCTTTCATGCAGAGTTCAGAGAAAAACAAAAGTACTTGATATTCTCTATGCTTCTGGACAGAAAGTCAAAACATGCTACTGTACCAGAACTCCAAGAGCCAAAAATGCAGTATTACAAAGTCAGAATAATATTTTCAGGTATTTTGTGCTTGAGCTCAGAGATACACTACTCATCTTCCAAGGTAATAGTTACGAAGTTATCACTGCAGCACATATAAGCTAATGAAAACCAGAGAAAAACTTGTAATAGTTACAAGCCTTTCACACTGACAACTTTGTAATATTGTGAAGTTAAAAACAAACATTCTCCACATATTCTATTACGTTTCAGACTCAGGATCCGAGTAGTTGCTGTATTATACTTACAAGTTTTAAATGACCAGAACTGATGTGCACTTTACGTGTAATACAATAAATAATATATTAAAATTAAAGAACTAAAAATATTGTATTATTTGCAACACTTACTGCATGTGCACAAGTTAGACAATGGGTAATATTTATTATTTTCACTTTTCATAGCTTCTTCAAAACAACTGTACCTATAGAAGTACATTATAAATACAATAAAATATTCACTTTTTCAATGCTTTTAAATGAATACAGGGCAATGAGTTCAGAGTGCTGATTTGTGTCAGTGAAACACGTTTTTAAGAAAGGATTACAAATTTCATGTTTTACTAATGTTCAAACTTTCTAGACTCTCAACATGACTGATATTTTTATTTGTAACAGGTTCTCTGCAGAAATTATTGATAAACTGCATAAAGTGTTACGACTCTGCATTGTAAGCTACTCACCTTACTAACAGCAGTTGCCCTAAAACCATCAGTTACTGGCTCATTCGTTACTTGCACTGCTAAATAAGGATTGTCAATAAGTGGCCACGCTCCTTGCACATAACAGGTTTGAAACTCATCATAAAATGTCCTAAGATGTGGATCTCCAAAGAGCCCACAATGGCTGAAACTTATTGGACCTGGATTCCTTGATGTAAAAGAACATATAGCTGGAAGAAGTGGTGTTGGCCTGTGAGTGAAAACTGGTTTTGTTGGGATTATACCATTTAAAATAATATCTGAGCAGTTGTATTCATCAAACCACTGCATCACAAGTGACGAAATAGTATGATAGTTGAGATTTCCACGGCAACTTCTTGCAGTTGCTCTGATGCAATTACTGTAACTATGAAGCACTGTACAATAGTAATAGCTTGAGCTTGGTCGAATGAATTCTATATGTGCATGTGTAGCTCGTTGGTATTGTGTTGAACAATGTTCCACTTTGCAATTGAAACTACCTGAAATAAAATTCCCTTGATAAGTTGAATAGTAAAGAACACAAAATGAAAATTGCAGCAAATAATTATTTATGAATACAATTACAGTTTTTACAGTCAAATATGTAACAAACCAAAATGTAAATAAACTTTTAATATCATAATTCCATGGAGTTAGAATTAGAAAAATAATATCTTTCTGACAAATAGATTTTTAATAGTTCTAAAATGATACAACTTATTTTGTAGAACTAAAGACCAGATTTTCGAGGTCTCACACTATCAGTTGGGACTTGGTCTTAGTACCCTGAGCACTCACCGTTGGCAAAAGACCATATAACAGGATGCTGCAAAGAAAGTCAAATTCACCCTTCACAAAATTATAATTTTCCAAAACCAAAAATGTGTTTCCAATAGGTACTTAACTCCTCTCACATAAATTGTTATTCTTGTTCAGTGTTTCCCTCTACATGCAATTTTTTTGCTCTTGCCACAAGCCTTGAAAACACCCATCCATCTGGAATTGGCTAATTTCAATGTATCTATGAAGCAAATTATCATGTGACAAATTTCTACTAATAAGAGCACAACACTCACTCTTGACACATATGACATCCTCTATTCAAATTTATAGAACTAAAATCACTTTGAATGTTTGCAAAAGATAAAAAAAAAATTGTTGTTAGTGGGGAAGAACAATGGGAAGTGTGAGATGAGCTTATTGGAAATACATTTTCAGTACATGAAAATTATGACTTCTGATATGGAATATTACCCTCACTCACATGAGTAACTAGAATCCCACATTGAATAGGTGGTGGAATTGTGCAAAAGAAAAAATGAAGCATTCTTCAAAAATGCCAAAAGAACACTCTAGATGAGTAAAATCCTTGCTATAAAGAATATGTGAGAGACCATCCCACTTCTGTACCAGGTATACTCTTCTCCCAGTGTAGAAAGAGGTGTAGACATGGCCAGAAATTGGAAGGAGTGCCTCTAAAAGGGAAAAAACAGTGGTTAGGTAAGGATCCGAACAACATGATATTGGAATCTTGATCCCTTAGAGTACATCAATGTTGATGAGAGTAAAAGGATGTGCCTCTAGCTGTAGAGTGACTATGGTGTGAAAGACTGTACATGCTAAGTCAACTGTAATCCAAAACCTAACCACTGAAAACCAACATCTACGTGGTGGTAATAAGGAAGACCAACCTACCAGCAAGTCAACTACTATCCAGAACCCAGCCATCTGGTGGGAGGAGGAAAGAGGATTGAACCCTTTTTTCATCTCAATTTTAGCATATTTTCACTTAATCTGTAAATAGGGCATGTACTAGTAACAAATTATTTGACCAGTCTGGAAACCTGACATCAAGATTATCAGTATAAAAAAAACAAAAAAATAATCTTATAGGAACCAACTTCAGTGCTATAAAATCCTTGGGATAAGAAAAACATTGACATAACATGAAAGGAGGAACTAGATTAATCTGCAAACTCTACCTGAATGAGGAAACAGAGACACCTCTAAATAAATGTGAGGACTAATGTTGATTGGTTCAGCTATGAATCCTGAACCTAGCCACTGGAACTCACATCCATGTAAAAGCAGAAGAAGGAATCCTAATCAAAAGGGGTTAACTACAATTTTGGCTATTCACTCCAAACCTACAAAATGTAGGGTAGAAAAAAATCAATCCAGAACAAAAATGACAGATTGAGCTGAAGCAGTTGAGTAATTCAGATCTGTGTTGGCTAGAAAAAAGGAAATCAGGAAGACTTAACATGGAGTGTCAAGAATGAATGAAATCACCTGAAGATGATAACAGGCATCTATGTGGTGGTATTAAGGAAGTAAGGATAAGAAAGTAAAGGTATAAACAGGTCCCAATCCTGTCTAAATGCATCAACAGCCAAAGCCCGTGGATGAGAAACCAGTGAAAAATTAGGAGTGTGAACATGAGAATACAAACATCAACTGTGGACATCCTCAATCCTGGAAAAAGGGCCTACCACAATATGATAAAAGACAATACAGGAAAAAGGGGAAAGAACAAAGAAATGACTGAAGTGGGATAATGCAATCAAAAACTCCAAATCATCAACAACAAAAGGAGGAACTCTTATTAAACAAAAAAGTACTGGACATTGAACATGAAGGCAGTATGCAATGACCAAAAATAAAAATAAGCAACCAAAAGGATAAAAATCAAATGCAGCTATACAGATATTCCATGTGATGCAAGCTATAGCCTATAGGAATGACAATTCCCCCCCCCCAAAAAAAAAGATTACTGGAAGAAAAAAGATACTTATAAATGGAAAGGAACAAACTTGATAAAAAAAAGTGTTCCATCTTAGAAGATTCCAAAAATGAAAAAGCCACATTTGTAGAGAAAGAGCCAAAGCTAGCAACTATTCCAACATGGAAGAGGAAAGTATCCCATGAAAATCTGCAAGAAACAAATGAACTGTCTCAGAAAGGAAATGTATGGCAACCAATACTAATAGAAACTTTAAAATTTTGTTAGTCATTCCAAATCCAATATCATTAATATAAATCACAAACAGTAGAGGACCAAGCAAGAACCATGAAGCACACCATTTGTAAATGTGTTCTACCCAGATTTAACTCCCCTTATTACTGCTCTCTACTTTCTACTCTTCAACCAATTTTCTATTCAATTTAATAATATCCTCCACACCCACAGAATTAATTTTTGTAACAAGTCTTTTATGAGGTATCTTATCAAACACTTTCTGAAAATCAAGGTAAACCAAATTCAGAGTACTTCCTTCATCAAATAATGTCAGAATATTTGTTATGCAAGATTTTCCATTAGTGAAACCATGCTGGTTCTTTGACATTATATCAAACTACATTACATGATTTTGCAACATAAAACTTTAATTGCACTCTCCAAGACCTTTCCAACTACTGGTGTAAGACTAACTAGCCCATACTTGCCTGGACAACGTTTATAATCTCCTTTAAATATTGGACAAACATTAACCAACATCCAATTTTCTAATACTCTTCCACTACTCAATGAGCTATAAAAATATTAGCTAGTGGTTAACAAATAAATTCCTAAGTTCCTTTAAAACTATAGAACAAAGGTTGTCTGGTCCAGAAAATTTATCAATTTTGATGTTTCCCAAATATTCTCTTAGAGTTTCAGAATTCAAAATATCTTTTACATCAATAATTTTCCAATATATTAAGTGCTCTAGTCGAGGCATAATTACTGGTATCTTTTTTTTTTTATAAAAACAGAATAGAACAAATAATTTAACAAGTTTACCATCCCATTATCTTCCATGATCAGGTCTCCACTATCATTTATAAGAAACCCAAGATGGTGTCAGCCTAAGCAACAACATATGGAAAAAATGTTATGTTTTACCAAGTTTAGCAAGTATGGTCCACCTGCATAAAATTTATGCATCTTATGATCAATAAGTGCACCCTACCTGTGAAAAAGACATCTGGGAAAAGTACCTCAGGTTGAGCATATTATGATATTATACAATATGCAATATACAATGAGTACTGCTTAGCTTCCATGTGATCCAAGGCAAGAGAAATGGCATACAGTTCAGCAGTGAACACAGAAGCTGAGATTCTGCATGTAACCACCGAACCCTAACAAACCACGCCAGAGCACAAACAGTCACCTGATTTTTAACTATCTGTATAATAAGGAATAGAATGAAGGTTAAAAAAATATTCAGCAAATAACAAAATAATATTTCCAATTGTGAATGTCTGCTTTTCTCAGATTACTTAAAGACAGGTCACATTTAGTGATTGTAAGAAGCCATGGTGGGATTGGCTGACCAGTGGATACAGCAATGTTATCCAAGGACAGGCCCAATTCATCATACAGCACTTGGATATGAAGGCCAAAAGGAGCAATGACAGATCATCTATTATGAAAAAGCATAGCCCACCAAAGAAGGAAAACACAACCCTAAATGAGATGCTTTGGTAAGGAATGAAGTTTCGAAGCATATAGTAAAGACAGTTTCAAATGGCAGAGGTGCAAGGAAAGTTCATGATGCTGTGTATAAGCTCTGAACTGGAGAAGTGCAAAAAGCCCCATAGCAGAGCCAAAACTCCTGATAATGAACATGGTCCAACATCTTTAAGGCTGAGGTCCTGACAGAGCCATAGACCAGGGATCCATAGTTCAGTTTCAATCGAATAAGAGTATGATATATCTTTAGCACAGAACATCAATTTGCTCCCTAAGTGGTAGAAGAGAGGACACAGAAAATAGTCAGTGTTCTCATACACTTGACCTGTAGCTGCTTGACATGTGGAATAAAGGTCAGTTTACAATCAGAGATAAACCTCAAGAACTTTGTCTCGGGGACCACAGACAGCACAACTTCACCAATACTGAGCTCAGGATCAGGATGAATACCCATTTGTTGGCAAAAGTTCATGCAAATGGTTTTAGAGAGAGGTTAATGCCATTTGCTGTGGTCCACTTCAGTAAATGATTGAGGGCAGTCTGTAGTTGCTGCTCAATATTCCTCATGTTTACAACAGTAAAAGGAAGTTGTTCAGTGATGATATTAATCTTTATAATGAAAAGTGTGACACTCAGAACACAACCCTGAGGGACTCCAAGTTCCTGTAGAAAAAAACGGAAAAGTATCAAATCCATGGAATCTCCTGTTCATTAAAAAAAATTTTAATAAAAATGGGCAAATGGCCACATAGCCCACATATATATATAGGTCTTCAAAATGCCAAACCTCCATGATGTATCATAAGCCTTCTCAACGTCAAAGAATACTGATACAAGATGTTGTGGTTTGAGATAGACTTCTCTGATTGATGTTTCAAGTCAAATCAGGTAGTCCATGGTGGAATGCTGTCATCAGAACCCACACTGGATGGGCAAGAGCAGGTTGTTTGATTTGAGGAACCAAACAAGATGAGCATTAACCATCCTCTCTAAGATCTCAAGAGACAGCTTGTCATAGCTATTGGACGGTAGTTTGAAGGAATCTTGGAATCTTTCCTCGGCTTGGAGAAAGGTAGGACAATAACCTAGCACCAGACATGAGGAAAAACAATCTCCTACCAGATCCAGTTAAAAACAATCAGTAAAATAGCAAGAGAAGCAGGAGATATATAGCACAGCATCTTGTAATGTATATCATCAGGTCCAACCAATGTACTGCCAAACTGATGAAGGGCCAATTTGAGAGACAATTATAGTCATAGAGACAATCAGCTCAAAAAGGAAAAAGGTGATTGCTCTGCCTGAGTCTTGATGGCTAAGAAGGTGAAAGAAGAAGCAAAAGTGCTAGATACCCAGTAAAAGTTTCACCCAGAGTTTCAGCAATGCTCTGCATATAAGCCATTTCCTGGCCATCAGAGAGCAAAATTGAGAGGGGGACAGAGTTATATTGCCAACTGACCTTTCAAATCTTGTTCCATATGGCTTTGGAACTGGTGGTAGAAGATATGCTGGTTGTGAACTTAATCCAAGATTCCTTCTGGCTTTGGCCCTAAAATACAGAACAGAATAGAAAGGGTGGTTAGCTGAGCAAATCGAAATAAATGGTGATGCTTTATAGAATAACAGAACAAACCATAATCACCCATGCCCACAGGAATGGGAGAAATTGATACAGAGCTCAATGAACTAAGCAAGGTCCCTAGATGTGGAGTGTAGCCTCTTCGGCTGACTACTGACCAGAAATCTTTGGGAAACAAGAAAAAACCCAGCTCATTAAGGAGGAATCTGTAAACAAAAGAGACTTGATACAAGGCAAAGAAAAGGAAAAACCTTTCAATATTTATATTGTCACTAGAATATTTTGTAAAAACAACAAAGATTTTTATATTTATAATTATTAAATATTTCACTTCCAAATCTCACCAATCATTTCAGGAATATAATATTCATTGATACAAACACCTCAAAACAATATCTGTCAACAGTGTGTACTATATAATAAGACATTGAAATAAAGCCATTATTTATTTTTTGTATTCTACATGTCAGTCTGAGTATGATTATGCCAAAGAAAGTATGCAAGAAAAACTTATCAAAAACAAAAAGGTCACCTGAAAGTTGAAAGGCCATAAATGCATACAAAGCCAAAACCTCCAGTAAATTCATGATGACAAGAAACCCACTTGAAGTAAAAAATGTATTCTCAAGACAGCCGAGATGGGTATTAAAACTTCAATAAAAAGTACAGAATAATGTTTTGACCTTCTCAGGTCATTTTAAAAGATGACCATAGAAAAGTTTACTGTTCAAGCCTATGAGATGGCTAAACACTGAAATGTTTTATCTATTATTTTTTAGAAGAGAATATATTGGCAGTATTCCTGATTCTGAGAATTGTTAGGTTATCTTCAGGTCAAAACATTGTTCTGTACTTTATTTAATTAACATTTTAATACCCATACCAGCTGTCTTGAGAATACAAAATGCCAGTAAAGACATAAGTGTAAAATGAAACAAGGATCCTTGTCTATAAAATCAATAGATGAATAATATAAACTACTCAACTTTCATAAATCTCTCATCCTGCATCACACAGATACATCTGTTAGATGTTTATTAAGAGCTAACTGAAATGTTAGAATGGAGACCTGAGATCTTAAAAGATGCTGACAGAAAAGGTTACTCAAGACGGCTGAACACTGAAATGTTTTTCTATTTTTAGACGAGAAGGTACGGGCAATATTTCTAAGCTCTGAGAATTCTATGGAAAGTATTGGAATTAACCTAAATCATGTAGATATTAACTCCTAAGTGATAAGTAGAAATATTAAATGTAGATAAAGCACCATGATCCAAACCAGAAAGCCAAGCATGGTTTTCCCTTGGATTTTAAAGAAGTTAGATATGTAAGCCTTTCTTTCAATTTTGGTAGGTTAACATTATAGCTAGATGCCTAAAGAATTGAAAGTTGATTACATAAGACAAGTTTTTAAATGCAGTGATAAGAATTACAAGTCTAAACTAATTTCCAGAGCTTGAAAAATTCTGAAGAATCTGATAAAAAGAATCGGACAAAATCATTTAGTGATAAATCCTAAATGAAAGCCTAACATGAAGTTAAAGGGAAATACTGTTTACTTGTTTGTTATCTTTTCTTTTTTTCCCCACAAATGTTGCTTAAAACATTGGCATGGGAAAAGCCAGTTGTGGGTTTTGTATTCTTTGATTTTCTTAACATCTTTAATGAGATACCACACAAAACATAAGCTCAGAAGATAACATCAGAATAAGGTTAAAGAAAGACAAGTTAATTGCATTGCAATTCCCTTAAACCTAACTCTTGTTACTAATGGAGCACCTCAAAAGGTTAATTCTTTCTTATTTGTTGGTCATATGATAATATTTACAGGATAAACATGCAATTAATAGTTTGCTGATGTCATTAAACATTTTGGTATTTCTAAAAGTAATGAAAGTGCTTAACATTATGAAGGACTATCTTCACAGAGCTTACAGGTACAGGGTGGCTGGCCCACAAGTCCCTACCCATCCATATGTTATCATGTTATATTCAATTACGCATGTATTAAAAATATTTTTTTTCTCGTCAGAGAAATATGGCCAATTTAAGCCCATTTACACTTGAAAATGTCTCACAGAACATGGCATCACATAATATTATGCAGCAAGAATGAGGGGCAGCACACAGATATACTAGATACATAAGATATATGGTGGGTAGGAACTTACGGGCCACCCTGTAGTTCAGAGCATTCAAACACGTCCTTAGATATAATGGATGCAAATAACAAAAAAATTACTTTTGTGTACATCAGCCGGTCTGAGGCAAATGTTTGAGCCAGTCTTTATAACTAACCAGTTAAAGTTTCTGTTCAAGAAACCAAATGTTTCAAAGACTGTACGTTTATACCATACTACATATATTACATATTTTTATATTAAAATCTGTTCTATTTCTTCTAGGAAAAGTGATTTCAGGTAGTTTTGGTGGCAATCGAAAACATGCAACAAAAGATGTTATCACAATGAATTCACATTTATTCTACCACAGTGTCAACAACTTAATAGAATCTCTACCAGGTATTTTGCCTTTAAGAACATTGCTTACTTACATAAAGAGGTAGCTAAAAAGAGATATTAAATCTATTGCCAATAGAAAAAAAAATACACCAGAAAGTTGAGTGAAGTTTCTGTTGTTCCAGCCTCTGGTAAGTTAAAGAAATTACTTATGAATGAAACATACCATCCAAAGAATTCCAACTAACCTATAGAAGGAATATATCATCAAGGATATCATTATCAAAACAAGTACTACTAGGATTAATAAAAACAAATCCAATATCATGTTCTTTATACAGAACTTACAAACTACTTATTTATTTTTAACTTTAAAAATAGATCAGTCATACACCCCATATCTCCTATTAGTAATCAATTGCATAACAGAAAATTTAATTATTATGTTAGGAATCTCTCCACACAGAGTGTGGCCAATATATTTGTAACTTTGTACTGTACTCTGTAGGGTCTTCAATTATAAACTTTAATTAATTTTAGTTCTAATTCAATGACTGTCTAACTCTGCCTAAACCGAAATATTTTATTAAAACTAATAGGCCACATTAAACTTAGATTAGAAACAGATTTGAGGTATCGATATAACAATACGTGATGTCGAGAAAACCCACTAAAAGAGAAAAATAAACGCGTCGAGAAAATATTTTACGTAGAGGAGCGAACAACGTTTCGACCTTCTTCGCCCCTCAACGTAAAATAAACCCAAACGATCCGTTTTTATTTATAAATAACAATACGTACATTTAAATTTATAAAAGATTTTTATCAAACCATTTTCTTACCTGCCTTGTTAAAAGTACTTGCAAAAATCAGGCACAAAACTATACTTTGAATAGAGAAGGTGCAGCCAGTATTAGGCCGCATCCCCATCACAACCCATTGAGCGAATTTACGGCAGCCAAAAGCTGCGTCTCAGCTGTCAACACTAATTTTCTGCTTCTCACCGTTATCATGAAGAAATAATCATTTATTTATGATTAATTAAGCCTACATGATATTACACTGAAACCTTGAACTTCGAAATTTAAAGCATCTTCGTTATTAAAACTTCTATAGAGACAAAAAGGATTGAAAATATATTAAAACACTTAAGTTGAAAACTAACATTACTACGAAATAACAATGACACTCGCGTTAACATTTATGCTGCACAGGGACATTGAGTTCGGGTTTATTCGTACCTCTTGCAACTGAGACTGCGCACTGTTATAGCACCTACCATTCTCAGATTACCTTAAGATCTGAGCTCAAGTGCGTGAATTGCATAAGCACCGTTAATTTGGTTCAGAACGTTTAAATTTGAAGCAAAAACTTGAGTGGGCTGAAGTTAACATATGTTATCAAATTTTGTTTTTCTTCGGTTTTTTCACTAATGAAGGATTAAGCAGTATTCCATATCTTGAACAGTTGTAAGTGGAAACGAAATCAAACAAGATAATTATATTAATTCCGCAACCAAGCTAAAGCGAGGCGTAACAGAATCATCTCACAATTAATTTGCCTGCAGTGGACCTTGATCGTCGATAAAATTTTCAATTCTAGACCAGCTAGATCAGTCAGTATAGTTTATAACCTTTTAAAACTCTTCCATATGAGCCATCATTCCTAATAACTATTAGTAATAACCGTTATTATAAATTATATAGTTTCTGTTTATATATTAAAATATATTTGCGTTTAAAATAAAAAATTGTGTATATCAGTATAGTTGTCAAATAACAAATTTAATACATATTAACATTTAATTAACTATTAAATTCAAATTGAAATTTCTGGTTTCTGCAATAGTGTTACCTAACGTATGAAACAATAAATCGGAGATTCGTCGAAATAAAGAATAATACGTAACACAATATAAAAAGAATTGATAATATTTATGCATCATTTTTTTCTTATTTAACAATAAGATTAGTAGGACAAGGAGACACAGATATAAACTTTAGCAGGATAGAAATCGTCTTCAGCTAAGAAAGTTTCATTCTTCTAACAGAATGGTTGGTCTTTGGAATGGGTCACCTTCGGACTTTGCAGAGTCACTAAATTTAAGCGAGTTTAAGAAAAAGCTTGATAGGAATATTAATATCGAGTACTGGCTTTAAGATTTTTTTTAATTATTTTAATTTAGTTTAGAAGATGGAACAGCCGAGGTGGACAATAGTTCCCATGTTGTTCCATAATATTATGCTCGCCGCGAACTGCAAACAATTTACAATAGTTCAAGATCGTTTGCTTAATTTTCCTTATTCTATCGCTCTCATGCACGGCATTTTACACTGTGCTTTCTTGAAAGTATTATGTGTTTGGTCAATAAATCCCAGTTTATTTGAAAAAGTTGTACACGATCAAATGAACAAACTCACGTAGGCATAAATTTATTTAATAAAAATACGCGTAAACAATCAAATACAATAATGGCATTTATAATATGGAGAATATGAAACAATTTTATGAGCTGAAACAAAAACTCACTAAAATGAAGAATAACACACGTAGTGATGAAAAAGTAGCTAAATATGTTTATAGCAGTCTATGAATCCAATCCAAAGCCAAATTATTCCAAAGTAAGATAAATGTAAAGTTATAATCTGTGTTTTGCTTATAGCAAAGCCACATCAGGCTATCTGCTAAGCCCACCTAGGAGAATCGAACTCCTGATTTTAGCGTTGTAAATCCGTGGACTTACCGCTGTACTTAGCGAGGAGGGGCGTAGAGTTATAATAAAGGCAAAGTTAGCTGAATGTGCAAAAAAGGCTTGTTGTATGCCCACAAATTGATAAGCGTATGTTTTTGAACAAATTACGCACGCGTAATTTAGACTTAAATATATCGCAAAAGCCCACATCAGTAACATCAACAGCATTCAGCGTAATATTCTTTTTGTTACAGGAAACTGCATGCGGGTTAAGTTTGTTTATGTGAAATACTTTGCAAATAAAAAAAGAGTAAAATAGAAGCCAGTCGTAACATAAGACAACGACATTGTGTTGCGCATAGCACATTCCATGCACTAATAAAGTCCCCTAGTGGCTCAGCGGTGTGTCTGCGGACTTACACGCTAAAATCCGGGTTTCGATACCCGTGGTGGGCAGAGCACAGATAGCCCATTGTGGAGCTTTCTGCTTAATTCAAAACAATGACAATGCATTAATAAATTTTGCTAAGCAGAATAAACGGGTAAGAGGATTCTGAATGGTTTGAAGTTCGTGTAAAGTTACTCGAGGGCTATCTGCGCTAGTCGTCCCTAATTTAGAAGTGTAAGACTAGAGGGAAAGTAGTAATCATCACCACCTACCGCAAACTCTTGGGCTACTCTTTTACCAGCGAACAGTGGGATTGACTGTCACATTGTAACGCTCCCACCACTGAAAGGCAAGCATATTTGGTACGACGGAGATTCGAATCCGCAACCTTCTGGAAAGGAAAATCAAATATACACTCAGTGGTGACGCCAAGATATTTTCGTTGAAGGGGGCTAAGGTAAACTGTGGAGGGGCTTCCCAAAATGCCATCAATATGAAGTATGAATGGTAAATTATAATAATGTAAATACCAAGGTACATTTCAGAAAGGCGTGCTATTTTGAACTACGTTTTCAATGCAGTTTTCATTGGAAACTCATACTCTGATTAATAATTCATTACTACGAATTAGAAATAATCCGTTTATGAAAATATGCGTGTATGTAAAAGAGAAAGCTCTCCTAAATTACACCCAAAGTAATACATATTAATAAAGAAAATCAAGATTAGCTTAGATTGAACAGTTAATATACCATTAAGAGCAAAGCTACAAATCAAAGGAAATGTAACATAAAGACATAGTTTACTTAGCAGAAACGAATTATCCCATGTGAAGTTAATACACTTTTTTCCTGGCAATTAGCTGGTTCAACTAGTGGACCTCCACTGCGAGGTCATCCTCTGCCACACTATAGTTTGCTACCATTCCTAAGCATGCTTGCTTGTCCAGAAATGTGGAGTGTTTGGGGTATCAATACAGTTGCACCCATCAAAACACTGCAGGCATCAGAGGAGAATCTTCTATTCAGCTCGTTGAGCATCCTGTCTATGATGGCATAGAAGGTGTGTCTCCTGGCATCTGGTATTGATTCATCTCTGTGGCTAGTACTAGATGTTGATTATGAATTCGTCCTGGTGTATATATATTCTCAGCAAACTCTTCCAAATATTCCCATGCTGCTTCAGTTCTTATTTCTGAAAGACTAGAGATAATAGATTATACTAGGTACTCTGCAGAGGCCAGCTGCAGATCAGGTGACTGGAGGTGGTCTGATAGCTGTTTTGTCATCAGCAGTAGTTTTTCTATGGCCACTAGACTGGTAACGAACTGCCGATCTAGGAGGATGCACAGGCCCTTTGATTCAGTGGCTCTGTGAACATTGTCCCCTCCACAAGATGCTTTAGGGTTGTCGCAATGGCAAGGAGGGTTCTTTTCACAGCCAGACAAGCAGCATGTTGGCAGGTCCATCTTGTGTCTGACAGTCACTTCAACTCTGTGTGCTGGTTCAGGGGTTGCAGCTTCTTCTGTACTTTCAGAAATTCTTCATGCACAACCGATGTAGAGAAGAATTTGTACAGCTTCTGAATGTCACAAAGCACTCTGCTGCAGCCTGGACGTTGTACACACAATGAACTAGCACGTGGTTGAGCCTGTGTGCATAGCAGTGGACATACACAGCCTGAAACACCTCTCTCCTGAAAGAAACTCTCCCGTGCACTACTGATATGCCCTGACATGACTGCAGCTTCATCATAGCACTAGCCAATGCAGAAATTATGGTCAATATCGCATTTAGCCAGAGTCTCCATGATATTTTTGAACAATAAATCTGCATCCAGACCCTCAACAGCTGTGAAGTCCAGGAATTCCTCGCGAAAGCTCTGTTGGTGGAGTTACCTTACCATAGTGGACAGCAGTTCTTGTTTGTTCACATCCTTTGTTTCATCCACCATTAGAGCAAAATTCTCAGCTTGCATGACCTCTTTGCTGATATCCTTCTGATCATTCCAGTTATGATGTCAAGCAGTCCGTTTTGGATATCATGGTGCATGTACTTGGCATTGCCAGGACTACTCAGCTTCTTCACGATTTCATCATATCTGGATATCATGTCAAGAAGTTCGAAGAAATTGCCCCTGTTATCTGACTGACAACCTTTCCCGTGACCTCTCTGGGCTTCATTCTGGCAGGGTGTGTAGAGCAGTGCATCTATAACGGTTCTTATGTAATGTCGGTTTTCCTCCACAATTTTAACATGGCTTGCATCGAGAGCATGTTGGATCCTTGCACCCTTTGTTTTCTGCAATTTAAACTCTGACCAAGCTTGCATGGCAAACTTGTGTCCTGCAGAGTTATCATGGGACTTCAGAGATGTGGTCGCCTTCTTCCAGTTCTGAAAGCCTTCATGGGTGAAGGACTTCTCAGTTTTACTGAAGTGTGTATGACTGAAAAGACGACATCCAAAGCAGAATGCAGCATCTTGGGTCACAGAGTACTCCAACCACGAGTGCTAGTCACGCCAATTCTTGTTGAATGACCTTGACTGACTGCTTTATTCTGTAGCTGGCTATCTCTTCAAGTCTAGACAGGTAGGACCACTATCTGGAAGCTGACTCAGGTCCTTGGGTCCTGGTGTTAGTTTTTCACCCTGGATGTGAGTTGTGACTTCTTGCAGCTTGGGTCTGCACTAGTTGTGTCCGCATTCTCACCATCACGATCACCACTCTCCTGCTCAATTACGCCAAATGTGTTTGTCGGACCATCTACTCGCTGCCTCTTCTTGGGTAGCAGGTAGTGTTGCATAATCAACCCTATGTGTAGTATAACTGGTTTATGTTGTGGTGGGTGATGTCTGACTCTTGTCTTGTGTGTTGGTGTCCTTGTTTGAAAACGAGGCGTGATTTTGATTTCCTTTTATTAATCCAAGCTGAGTGTGTGTGTTCCAGTGTGAGGCCGAGTACCAGAGAGAGCGAGAGCTGCATAAACAAACACAACTCCCTTTTATACAAAGTGCACAAACCTCAAAGTGACCCCCAAGTCGGCTGACTGCTAGTATTACTTCTTACTTTCAAGTTGTGTTAGTTTATATGAAACGAATGGGAATTTCTCTCCTTATATTGGCATTAGGACTTACAAAGGATATTCATTTTAAACATTGAAATCTAAGGAAAAAGATATAGCATACATACTATTGGGTCATTTCATGAATAAGGAACAAATGAGAACTAAACATAGCTCAACATTACGAACAACTGTTCTGCGGCATTGAAATCACCAAATCATATTAATAGCACACGAAAATCCAGAACATATCCGTGAAATACTCTTAGAGAAAGTGTTTATCTTTAACCATATAGTACAAGTAAGCAATTAGAGAGTAGTGATAATGTAAAATTACAGGGCTAATTAGGGAATACAAACACAGCTTTAATAGGACATGTTGTAAAATCGTGTGTAGCTAATGGGAGTGAGTGTGGGGAGTGGCGTGCGGCTGGCATCTGGATTCGATTGGGCTAGACCGATCGTTAGCCAAACGCAGGGCATACAACATGGTCAGCAGCTCGATGATCATATGCTTAAGGCATTTGAGGCGGAAATCACGCGCTTGAAGAAAACAAACCCGCGGCCTGGATATTGAATGGTCATAAATTGCAGTTGACCTTCAGAGAAAGGCTGGTTTCTTCATAAGTTCACATTATTCATACAGGCCAAACTGTGATTTGGATATTGTTCTTATTATTATAAGTGTAACAAGCACCTGTTACAATAATGTAACTACTACATTACATTAAATTAGGCACTTCTAAATAGCCCAATGACAATTTCAAAATTCATTCTAGAACTGTTTAGAAATATTATTTGGTCAATTAACATGTAAGGTTATTATCTAATCATAAGTATAACACTAATTGGACTGTAAATCACAATTTTGAGTGTATGCCACAATCATCAGTACAATTTTGGATGGCTGATACACAATGCAAAATGATCTCACAGAGGACACAACACTGACTTAATGCTTCATAGTTTTGACCTATACACAATACACTTATACATGCATGCTATGTTTTACTTTACACTAAAAGATGAATGAAATTAATGGGTAAATATCTGTAAAACCTTTTGGTTTATCCAGTAAAATCTCTGATGATCTGTTGTAACTTGAAATCAACGTGGTTGTCTAATCTTCGTTAAGGCTCAAGATAGAATGATATTACACTGGGAGCGGCAATACAGTGAATGAGTTTCAGTGCATTCAGTACGTTGCTATGGGACGCATGACACATACTTCCGTCTCAATGAAGACGTTGAGTTCTACAGATCTATGTCTCTTGAATATTAATTGTAAAGCAACAGCGACGATTGTGTTTTCCATATTTTGTGAATATGTGTAGGTAACAATATTGGGGGCTGAGGGGGTTGGCTCATTTTGGGGGATTCGAGCTCTCCCCCAAGACCCCTTGGCGCCGCCACTGTATGCAATCTAAAACCCTCAAATAAAGACATTTCTAACAATATAATATTTGTAACATTGAATCAAGATATTTTCGAAAAAGGTTCCAGACAAAAAACAAGCAAATACAAGCATATTATTTATACAGATGTTATGAGGAAATGCATTTTAACTGTACTTGCTGTGGCAGGTTTTGACCAGAATTGTATTTGAGTTTTAATGTGTTATGTATTATACTCTATTTCAAACGAGTCTCCGATTTATTATGTTATGTATGTTATCATATTACTATTTCAAATAACTGTACATTTGAATTTGAATCTAGAAGTTATTAAAATGTTAATATATATTAAATTTATGTTATTTGTCAACAAGATCGATACACAAAATTTCTTTTTTTTAAACACAACTGTATTTTAATATATAAACATAAACTAAATAAACAGTTATTACTGATAGTTATTGCAAATGCTGGTTCATTCACAAGAGTTTTACAAACTATACTGAATCCTCTATCAGGTCTAAAACTGGATATTTTATTGATGGTCCAGGTAGACAACGAGCAAATTAAGTCAGTTGATATCTCTCTTAAGTTAGCTAGCCTGGTTGGACTAACGCCGTTTAAAAGCTGACTTTTACCGAAGGAGATAGTTAATGTCGTCCGTAGAAACACTAACGTCCAAAATTGATTCACAGAAGTTGAACGGATTGTAATGTTCGAAATGTATAAACGTTCCTGACCCAATTCTATAGTTTTCCAACAATATTAGTTCTTCAGTATTTCGGCTAGCTGCGGGTTTGTAGACATTTCAACAATGCTCTAGCGAATTTTCCTAGAAAAAATATTGTTAATATTTACTTTCAAGAATCTGCTACAAATTTAGAGAACAGGCGGGAAGTGCAGCAATACACTTTACGTGCGTAAAGAAAACTGTACTGAAACGAGCGTAGGTCTTAAACATGTAACGGTAAATTTCTTACAGTTTCAGTTGCTGTATTTCAAACTACAGTAGGAATTTTTATTTTTCTCTTGAAAATTTTCAATGCCTAGGATAAACTACGTGCTGAAAATCTGCTGTTATTTCGACTAGCAAAATAAAAATTTTGAAATTGTGATTTAGATTTTTTTGAGATAATATTAACAACTCTGTGGGTGTATTTTTATATTTTTCTTATAACAATTCCACAGCGCCTAGATTTCACGATATTTTATTTTAATCATCGATGGTGTTCTATTCAAGATTTTGGATTATTGCTTTGCAATGTCATTTCCACTGCATGATAGAAATCTTTGCTGTCTGCAATTTATAAATTTAGTGCAGTTCATTTTTAAAATTATATCTTCAGTGAGAACATTTCAGAAGCTCAAGAACATGGAGGCATATGGATGAAAGATGTCTCTGAATGATGTGACATTAATTTTAATTTATATTCGCACCTTCCAAAAGATCTGTTATATTGGTCTGGACGTGTGAAAGGATGTTTTGTTTTGCCAAGGCCATATGTTATTTGAATCCGTTTGAAATTGTTGTTGTTTAAATTAAGCACAAAGCTACACAATGGGCTATTCGCTCTTCTGCATAAAAAATTTTCTCAACCCAAACAGCCGTTTTTACATATATATTTATCTGTTCTCTGCCCACCACAAGTATCAAAACCCGGTTTCTCGCGTTGTAAGTCCGCAGACATTCTGCTGAACCACTGAGGAGCCCGTTTAAAGAAACAAAACATTTTTTTTAAATGTTGGTGTCAAAATATTAACCTGAAAGCAGTCGAATTTTAATTCACTTGCATTATGTTTAATTAACTATTATAGTTACAACCACCAAAAATTATTGGTAAAATATTCCGTGAAAAGCTGTATCATTTTTGAAATTCCAACACAATCACTTAACCATGTGCTTCATTTAAGGTGTGTGAAAGTTTGTTTTTGAATTTCGATCAAAGCTACTCGAGGGCTATCTGCGCTAGCCGTACCTAATTTAGCAGTGTAAGATCAGAGGGAAGGCAGTTAGTCATCACCCCCCACCGCCAACTCTTGGGCTACTCTTTTACCAGAGAGTAGTGGGATTGACATCACATTATACACCCCCACGGCTGGGAGGGCGAGCATGTTTGGTGCGACGGGGATTCGAACCCGCGACCCTCGGATTACGAGTCGAACGCCTTAACCCATCTGGCCATGCCGAGCCCATGTGTGAAAGTGGCACAAGTGAAATACTTCTTGCACACTTTCTGTCAACTTGTCTTTTATTAGGTTAGCTGATTCGATAAAAGCTTGTAAACATGTGTCACACATTACTTTTTAAGGCCTATCCGTCTGAATAGTCGTGTTTTTAGTTTCAATGGAAGTTTATGTTTGAGCTGTAATTGATTACACTGTTCTTAATGTTACTTTTGATGAGAAGCTATTGTGTTAAATATTAAATGAAAATTCCAACTGTACTTCTAAATAACTCTCAAGTGGAGGCGTTTTACCACACAGGATGTAGAACATAATTTCTTTACTGATCTTACCAGTGATGTTTCTATCGTCCTTCTGATAACCATCTCATTTTTTCTCGATATACCACATGATACTTTGTTTTACAGCATCGCTCCCTGTGAGTGTTGATTAAGACCACCAATGTTTTTGTTTAGCCTTTCTAATCTAGAGAAGATCTATATTTTCCCAGTAGAGTTGTGACAAATTTAAAATAAGGGTTTCTTTTACGAGCATGTCAGCTTTCTTTTTTAGCTCATCTCACACTTTCTGTTCTCCATCTTGGAATCAGCCTCTTTAAATCAAAATAAGAACTGCTTGCAAATCAGCTGCAAATGTGATGTTAGCGGCAATATTTGTGACTCATTGCTTTAGGCGAATCAGGGAAAACATCACTTTATAATTTCGAGTTCTATCCTTGAGGGAAGCTTGATTGCCACCAAAGCCGTGCACAAAATGTTATTGCTCCACAAGATAATAAATGCCCAACCACCTCTTTCTCTATTTGTGATGTATGAGCCATCTGTGGCTGTGTTGACGGATAACTTTAAGCAGGTGTTGATAGAATTTGTATGCTTCACTCTCTACTTGATCACAACGTTTTATGTGTAGGTTGATCATCGCAGATCTCAATGACGACCAATTTTCTATTCTATATGGAGGCATCTGCAATCTGTTGGTGATCAATAATCTTAGAGGTGGCTTTCTGGCCATCTTTAACCATCCTGAGACACTTTTTAGTCCTTCCTAGTCTTACGTTTCTAGTGTCTTCATGGAACAAAAATGTGTCAATAGAAAAGGATATTGATTTAATAACCGAATAAATGGTCTTTCCAGTGCAAGATCCAAATACTGAAATTGTACATAATTTTACTCATAAGTTTTGTTGATGCTTAGCCATACTCCAGAATATTGTAAAGAGTAATAAGATTACGATGGGAGTAAATACTGTGACCAAACACGCATTTCATATCATCTCAGACTTATCTGGCGGATAAATATTTTATTTTGGAAGTGTATGTGTTTGTTTGTTTTCTGAATTTCGCACAAAACTACTCGAAAACTATCTGTGCTAGCCATCCCTAATTTAGCAGTATAAGACTAGAGGGAAGGCAACTAGTCATCACCACCCACTGCCAACTCTTGGGGCTACTCTTTTTTAACGAATAGTGGGATTGACCGTCACATTATAACGCCCCCACGGCTGAAAGGACAAGCATGTTTGGCACGACGGGGATGCGAACTTGCGACCCTCAGATTACGAGTCGCACGCCTTCAAACGCTTGACCATTCCGGGCCCAGCTTTGTGTGAAATTACATAAACAAAACAAAACTTCCAAACCAAACCATGTGGTAAATTAATACTATATTTCTAATTTTTGTTTTTGTTTCACTTTTCACACATTTCTTCTTCATTTTCGTTCTCTTCTAATGTATTATGTAGGATAATAATTCGTATCATAAACTATCCCAGTTAACTTGCCATTATGATTTACTACACTTGCTCAATCAATCTATATTCTTGAACATGGGAGATTTAAAGTTGGTATTTGTTTGTTTATTGTGAAGTGCAAAGTTCCACTATGTGCTGTGCCCATTATGAATACCAAAGCTGAGCTTTCAACTCTATAAATCTTCAGACTTGCCGCTGAGCCAAAGTTAATCTTGCACATTTTAAAGCTCTTTGATTATTGTTTTAAGATAAGTCCTGATGTTAATTACTTCAAAAACGTTTTTATCTTGTGAAACTTACAGAATTTAATTACTTGAAACAAGTATGTTTTCTAATTTATTACTCTTTATAAGATGCGCAGTTCTACAAAATTATTGCGCATTTTTTAACCAACAAAATGAGCAGTTCTAAACTGCATAATGTACAGAAAAGTATTTCAAATAATACAGTATTTTTTACTTAATGTTAAATGGCTTGTAGCTACATGTTCAGTACAATTACCAGCACTAAATCAAAATTTTCTGGTTTCCACCTTGTGCTTAATGGTTCTCTCATACACAGAGATGGGCTTTAGGCTTCAGATGGACAAACTGAACACATTGTAGTGTTCAAAAAGTAGATTATTGATATACAAATACATAGTTGAGATATGTGGAATCTTAAGGATTTTGCTTTAACTGGTCAAGCACTTGATGTCTGGACTTTATGGCTTAGCTGCAAGAAAGGAAGTCGTTTTGACTATAGTGTAGTGTTTGTGTTGAGCAAGTGAGTGCCCTAAATTTCGAAAAGGCTTTCTGCAGACTTCTTCGCTGTAATTCTTGTTCATAGCTTTCCAAACTCCAGCCAAAAGTGTTTATATATCCAAATCAAAGTAATTAACTGCATGTAAGTTCGAGATCTTTATTTCAAAATGTTAAAGGGTTTTATAATTGTTAGACACTTCATCCTCACTACAAACACCTTTGGTAGATTTATAATTAATGAGAATGGAGTCTTGACTTCTGAAGAAAAGAATCCATCCAAGTCAACTGTTGGAAAACATGACTACCTGAATCAATCACTCACCGCTAAGTCAGAATGAACCTATACACAGAATATTAATTCACTCATTCACCGCTAAGCCAGAATGAACCTATACACAGAATATTAGTTCACTCATTCACCGCTAAGCCAGAATGTACATACACACAGAATATTAGTTCAATCACTCACCGCTAAGCCAGAATGAACCTATACACAGAATATTAGTTCACTCATTCACCGCTAAGCCAGAATGTACATACACACAGAATATTAGTTCAATTACTCACCGCTAAGCCAGAATGAGCATATACAAGGGATATTAGTTCACTCATTCACCGCTAAGCCAGAATGAACCTATACACAGGATATTAGTTCACTCATTCACCGCTAAGCCAGAACGAACCTATACACAGAATATTAGTTCTTCACGTGTTACGTGTCTACATTATGGTCCACAGGCTATACTTCTCCTTAGTCTTAGTACTTACTCTGTCTGCGACAAGTGAAGACATACGAGTTAAGATTTTCATACATTCTTGTTTCCTTGTCATGTTTATGCACACCAACTCTACACCGGTACTGCATTTCACTCTTGGTGGTCTTCAGCGCCGTGAAAATACTGCTTTTACTCGCTTTTCTTTGTCTCTACATTCGCAATTACATAGATTTTGTCGAGTGGGTCTTACAGTGCTGTCACCACAGTGAAGAGATAATGTCACAATCTGTTTGAGCATCTTGATTGTCACACATTGTTGGTCACACTGACCAGTACATTCCAAAAGCTCTCTGTGGTTTTATGAGGATGTACGAAAGTTCATTGACATCAATATTCTTTAATCCATCAACATTCATTTGGAAAGCATTTGCAACATCACGACTTGGAAAATGAATGTGTAGACAAGGTAAGTTTTTTAACACCTTTGTAGATTTGCATCATAAAACAGCCCGCCCTTTTTACTTAGCTCTTTATTTCTATTTCGACACTAATATCTCCATTTACCTATTTAACTTGTAGAAATCAACCAGAATGTCTTCAGGGCCTCTTTATATTAAGCAATTTTTAATATCATTATACTAAGACCTCGTGTAAAATTTTATTACTTTCTTGGGCAATTGCAAGCTTGAAATTTCTAGTAAACAGCTTGACAGTTTCAGAATGTTTTGAACAAGACACACACCTTTTTATTTATATAGATATGGAACGTAGAACTGCCACTCAAGGACTTCTGCTCTGGTGATACTGCAGGTTTACAAGTTAGAACATGCAAAAGTAGATAAGATGTACTATATGGTACAGGCTATGTCGATTCAAGATGCGTGATCCGGTCTCCCAGTACTTGGGCAGTAGCACTTCATGTGTGAGAAAACATTATTTTGGATGAATTATCAGCACACAAAAAGCCACTGAAACCTGGAGTTGAAAATCTGTTTTTCTTCACGATGCTGTGTAATCAATATTCCAAGCTATTAGAAAATTTGTTTCATATATTTAAGCATACCACATTTTTCACAATAAGACACTCATTTTTCAAGAAGAATGCTAGCGTTCTGAAAATAAACTTTATTTTTTAGCCTTTACTTTCATACAGGTCACACTTTATGACGACTTCAAATGGTCTATACCACAAAACTTCTTTTCATGTCCATCTGTTTGAATTTAGTGGTAAACAGTAATTTGTATTATCGAAACGTTTTATGAAGGTATTGAGGAAAGATAAAAGTTTTTTGCGATAAAAACTGAACTTTTCTTGAAAAAGGCTGCATATATGCTGATATATGGATAACATTTTCGAAGTCTTACAAACAAAAATACACAAATTTACTTAACATTATGAATGACAGAGTGCTTGAAAAGCTGTTGAAAATCGAAATAGCACTTGCAGAAAATAAACATTTGATGCAATCAAACCAAACGTTATTAAACTGGTTTTTATATTTATGTCATGTTAGACTAAAACTATACGACAGTTCAAACAAAAAAATAGGCTAAAATAATAGTCAACTTTATAATAAAAATTAAAGAAAGCCCAGGGGTACAAATATTGATGGATTCCCCCAGTCTACTCTGTACTGTTCTAGCTTGCTTTCATCGTTCCTGGCTATGCCACAACTATAACTTGGTCCACAAATCAGAAAGAAATCGATGTGATACAAATTTCTAAATTAAATCCAATAATTTAAAATTATGTCAGTAAGTATGGGAATAGAAGTACTTTTGGATATCTGTGCAGTTCTGACCATTTCTTGGGAAAATCATTGACCTGGTAGGTATCGGTTGCACCTTTTAAAAATATTACATTAGTTATTACATTTAGATAATACAACCTTATCTGTGTAGTAAGAGCTGTTTTTTGATTATCTGATAATAATCTTAAATATTACTCTAAGTTTTAATTAAAAATGATTTGCTTTGTTATATCAATGCCCCCCCCCCAGTAGCTCAGCGGTATGTCTGCGGACTTACACGCTAAAATCAGGGTTTTGATAGCCGTGGTGGGCAGAGCACAGATAGCCCATTGTGTAGCTTTGTGCTTAATTCAAAACAACAACAACAATTATATCAATGTCATTGTATATTTCTTCTTGGTACTCACTAATGTAGAACCTTAAATACAAGCTTTATTTCCGTTGCGTTTATGGTTAGTATATATATGTGTGCTGAGGGTGTGATATCTCCTACCCAGTGCATCCACAAAGTAGGGAATAGTGGAACGACCTCTTAAAAGGTTAATTGCAAATAATGGCTTGCCCGAATAATCAATCGTGGACCGAGTGTTGTAAGATCGCAGAGGGCGAGGTGGATCATTCTGGTGCTACAGATATCCTGATCAAATACCTCACACGTAAAGAAAAGTTACCTTATGGGTGAGACAAAGAAGTCATAAAGCCACATAAAAGACATTTCTACGAAAAACCCATCAAAAATACGCCTGGCCAGTCCGTTGATAGTAGACCAATTTGTCGTCAATGAGCTAAATGAAAAAGAAAACAAAACAAAAGGAAGGCCGTAACGCTCGAGGTACTAAAGAGCAAAAAGCACAGACATCTTGTAGGTCAGAAAAGATTTCTTAATGACGCTGAAGAGAGCCTTGAGGCCAAACGAGTATAGTAATGACAAAAATTATCTTATGCACATACAATGAAAGAATAATAAGAAATGAATACTACTTAAAAATATTTAGAGAGGAGCTAAGAAACATCTCTTAAGATATTTTCAGACTGAGTTAAATGAAACGCAAAAGAGAAGGACACAGTGAACTAACTGGAAATATATGGATCTATGATATCAGGAAACAGAAGAGAATGCAAATGGAAAAGGCATAGCATTTACAATACATCCAAGACTAGAGAACTGCCTTGAAAATTTTGAAACACACTCAAAGTTATTTCCTGCAAACTAAAACTTCAGGGAGATACATCACTCTGGATAATACAGGTGTATGTGTGTGTTTCTTAGAGTAAAGCCACATCGGGCTATCTGCTGAGCCCATCAAGAAGAATCGAACCCCTAATTGTAGTATTGCAAATACGTAGACTTACCGCTATACTAGCGGAGAGTTGATACAGATGTTTGTACCAATTTCGTGATGACGAGAAACTCACTTAAAGTAAAAATGTATCCCAAGACTGCTGGCATTAGCATTAAAACTTGTATTAAAATAAAGAAGAGAACAACGTTTCGACCTTCTCAAGCCATTTGTTTTGATAAAAGTTTTAATACCCATACCAACCGACTTAAGACCAAGATAATCAGGAAATATATCAATCCTATGAGAAAATAGAAAACGCTATTGAAAATGACACGGGAAGATTACATCAGAAGGAAAAGAAATGTTGTAAATTTGTTCCAGTTTCTATCATAAAAGAGAAGAGATCAAAAGATATACTACATAGAAGATGGCATGATGACATCACAGAGAAAGAGAGCGTCATTTGGCTGAGTAACGCAGCGGGTAAACAAATGAATTGTTGCTGGTAGTGGACTACGCCTTGCACTGAGCGGACACAGCCTATAACGAATGAACTAAACTAAACTAAACTATCGTGGCAGGGGTTCAGTTTAGAGAGAGAGAAATCAGAAGAGTTCTCTCTCCAACTGGGGTGTTCAGGAGCTTTTTAGTTCCTCTTCGTCCCCTTTCGTGAGAATTTTTGGCTTGTCCGTGGAATTTTTTGTTTTGTTTGTAATATTTCGACGCTGGAGTGGGGTATTTGTGAGAGGAAGGACGGGAAACCTGGACGAGAGCAGCAAAAGTGAGGTGAGCCAAACTTTGGCTCTAGGACGGAGTGCACCGGCGAAATGAATGAGTGTGAAATGTATTTATGTGTGTATGTTGCGAGCCAAAAAGGTCACTCATTACCACTCAGAGGGCCAAAGGCTATCTTAGTTTTTGAAAAGTTCAGAACCTATGTTTTATGAAACATCAGCACTGTCAATTGGTATTCTTTTACAGGTTAGTGTTTATATGGAAACATCCATGTAGAATTTTAGAACACCGACAAAAAGCTTAATAGCTCTTTCCTTTAGCAGCTAGAGAAGATATAAAGTAATTCAGAGTACTGCTTTGCATATATTATGGTAGTTTACGGAATCTTCCTCGAAGATAAATCTTCAAAAACCATTTTTTCAAAATAACAGTTAATCGAATGTTCATTTTTAGATCGATTTTTAATTTTAATTTAGTGTATAAAATATTACAAAAAGACATATAACTTACCTTTCGATAAACTTTTCGGGGTGAAATGGGCCGCTAGCATTTAATACGCAAGGAGGTGTGTTTGTGCTTTCTTATAACAAAACCACATCGACTATCTGCTGAGCCTACCGAGGGGAATTGACCCCCTGATTTTAGCGTTGTAAATCCAGAGACATACCACCGTAGGCTTGCCATGGCCAAGCGTGTTAAGGTTTGTGACTCGTAATCCGAGGGTCGCAGATTAGCGCCCGCGTCGCGCTAAACATGCTCGCCCTCCCAGCCGTGGGGGTGTTACGATCAATCCCACAATTCGTTGGTAAAAGAGTAGCCCAAGAGTTGGCGGTGGGTGGTGATGACTAGCTGCCTTCCCTCTAGTCTTACACTGCTAAATTAGGGACGGCTAGTACAGATAGCCCTCGAGTAGCTTTGTGCGAAATTCCTAAACAAACAAACAAAAGACAATGAAAAATATTGAAAAAACACAAATATTATTTATTTACTTTTACCAATTGACCTGCATTTTGACCTTAGCTCCTTGTTTCTTATTATACAGCCAGTGGGGTGTGTGAAAATTTATAGTTCTAATTATATAGTGAACACGTAGAATTTGTTGACGTCTATTTCGAATATTTTACCACATACTATATTCGGGTATGAGCTAGCATGATCGTGATTATTCAAAGTCACTAGATACATTCAAGGTCAGTTCCAGGAAATTCATTTTTTACACTTTGAAAGCTAAGAATTATCGTAAGTCAGACAACTCATTAAAGTTTCTATTATTACAAATGTTTTGAAAAGTACAGTTTCTAATCTTTAATGTAAACAATTTTTATATCTATTAAAGCTCTTTAATTAATCCAGTCTGTATTTATAGTGGGTATAGGAAATGCCCAAAGAAATACAACATATGTGAATATTCTTTTGTGACGCTGATACAGGTTTAACAGAAACAATGTTTATGAAAATTAATTTCTATGAATAAAAGATAATTATATTTATTCAATTTGCATTTTTAGTCAAGGTTAATTTGTTCAAGGTGAAAGTTTCATATTTAAAAATTCCAATTTTCTCTATTTTATTAACAGGTATTTTCAAATCTTTTCTGCAATTTTCTGGATAATACGAAACTTAAGTTTAACGTACTATACGTTACAGTGTAGTGAGTAATTTTCAATATCATGTCAAAATGTTTATGAATGTCACCAAACTTTGCATATTAAATAGCATATTTTATATATTTTAAATAAAATTAGTATCTCACAAAACATGAACACTATCTGAATATTCAGATTAACCGAAACAAACTTTAAGAGCACCTATTTTACATCATTGTCTTCTGTGTATCCACTACGTGCATGTCAAATACAATAATTACACACAATCAGTTTTGCTGCTTTATTTAGCTAGTATAAGTTAGTAACAATTTTGCAGAACCAAAGATAAGAACAGCCTTATCGAGCACCCCTTTTAGCTCCATTGGTCATCAGAATTATCAATGGAGGTGTTAGCAGAATAACTGTTTATCTATTTTGATTTGTTTTATATAAATGCATTTTTCTTGCTTGTTTGGGCCCTTGTAACATAAGAGTTGCAAGACATTTTGTAGAGCTTGTACATTTATCTAGTGGTTCAAACTCTTAACACTGGGCTGCAGTGTAATTTATTCACTACTCAGTATTTCTCACCAAACGATCTGTGCTGTCCCATTCAAAAGTGGTGGTAAAATATGGTTGTAAGATTTCAGTTAAAGTCACAACATTGTTACTCTGAGAGACTCGTTTGTTGAGGCATAAAGTAGTGTCAGTTTGTTTTATTTGGAAATAAGATGCTCCATAATCAAGACGGTTTGTCATATTTAACATGATGTACAAAGCTTGTTATTTTTTGAAAAGCATATGATAGGAGAAGGCGCTTGGGAATTTTCTATTTGCCCAAAGCAAATATTTTAACCAATTGACTCAGTCAGTTTCTTATTTCATTTAGACGTAGACTAGTTTGTTATGAAAGAGCAGAATTTGAAGAAACTTCAGAATAATTGATATATGGAGTTTCTCATAAATATGGCAGAATTTGAGACCATGGTGTTTTGATTTTTGTGATTATTGATGGATATCCTCAAATGAAAGACCGTTTTCTTAGGCATAAATTTATTCTCCTTATTACTTGATTATGTCATTTCAAGATTATCCTGACTAGCTGTTGAATTAATATGTTATTAGGAAACATAAGAATCCCACCTCTTTTTTAATCTGTGGTGATGTGAAAGGAATAAACAAATTATATGCTTAGTTTTCTGTGGATATGATTCTTTATGGTGCAACTGGTTTTGATAATGCTATTTTCTTCTATCCAGAATAAAACTTTGGTTCTTAGCTTTCTAAGTCTGATGGCATGTGGGTTGCCAAAAACCTTTGACCAAACAATCTTGCATATATATATTTTTCTGGTGTTACTTACACAGCATCCATATCCTCAAATTCCCTATCCCCACTACACGTAGATCGAACTTGTATATAATACCGATAACATGATCTGTGGTAGTGTGTCTCTATAGCTGTTAATACATGAGATGTAACTGTTCATATTCTGGAGTTTTGCTTTTTCAGTGATGATATTTTTGCTTCCTCATCGGAAAGAATTTTATCAGTGTCTTTCTAGACTTACTGTTTTTTTTTAGATTTGCCTTCTTTCTGACAAAGAACATTCTGGGATAGAAAGTGCTTGGAATTTCATTTTCCAATAAAGTCATTGAAATATCAAAGATTATTTGGCATAATCTTTATGATTCAAAAACTATTTTCAATTATTCAGTATCACATAATAATAATTTGTGCTTGGCTCTTCACATGTCCAATGAATACTGCATGATAAACAGATTATTTTTAATGGTTTCAATTTTACTTGATTTTCATTGTATTCCTCATCATAGTCAGTCCTGCAGAGTTACAGCCACATTGTTCTTCATCATTATCACCATCATACAAATCTTTTTGCCCATCACTTTTCATCCTAACCACTGTATTCTTATTTTTGCATACAGTTATACCACATACCTTACTTGTATAATAGTTTTATCACAGCTTTGAATATATTTAATAGCTTTAGATGCCCATAATATTGATATGAATTTTCAATAATATATATATTTTGGAGTAAATGTGTATATTTGAAGTCGTGCCTGAAATCTCGCTTTACATATTTGCTGTGTTAAGACTTATTATGGTTAATTTCTGCAACTCTAAGTGCAAGATGTAAGAGGTAAATGGACAGTTGGTTTGCAGCAAGTAATATATAAGGAATAATATGATGTTTGGTAGAAAACATGTGCTACTTGTAAAATAAACAAAACAAATCAGAATATAAGTGCATGAATTTGTGAACAGTTAACATGTTAAAATTCTATTTTTAACCCTGACATTAATCAATACCTTGTCATCTTGAAAAAATATTAATTTTAAAATAATTATTCACACACTAACACATTGATATCTATTATTTTGTGCATTAGACAACTTTTTTCTCAAGAGATTAGTCTTTATTGATGGCTAAAAATATGTGTTTGTGCAATGTTCTTAATTAGCATAAGGCTTTTTAACTATTCATAACAAGTAAAATCTGTACATGTGTTACATTTGCTTAAATAAACTAATATTTGTAATTTATATGTGTAAATTGGAACAAATATACTGTAATAATAAAATGTATAGAAATATATACAAAATTATCTGGTACTGCATTAGTATACTGGGTTGTGGGAAACTCTCACTTGTCACTACAGTATAAGAATAATTTGAACTAATCAAATAGTACAAGGATTTTTTTCCTATAACTTATCAAAGTCCATGTCATTTTTCATATTGTTCAAGTCTGTTTCCTCATTCTGCACCTTGTAAATGAGTTACCTCTCCTTCTGAGACAAAATTGTGACACTATGTAAAATGCACACATATAAGAAACAACTAGTAGTTTTACAATATAAATATTTGTACATTTGTTAATATTCAACATGAAATTCCACCAAAATGTTCAGAAAGCAATGATTGCATTGGTTTATAAATGTATTAGAATTCATTTAAATCATTACAAACCACAGCAACTGTTCATGTTATAAGAAATACATGTAATAGGCTCAGTGGATGATACAAGCTTTTCTTTGAATGTATTACAAAATCAATCCTCCAGTTAATTTGAAAAAACAAAACATACTTCTTTTCAATTTTTAGAGTTCACAGTCACAAACTGTTCAGATCTGACATTAGTTCAGAAGTCAGTATCAGTACTTTATTAGATCATCCAAGCCAATTGAACTGTTTTCCATTAGCACATCACTTTTCTCCTTTTTATTGGATTTCCAGAGAAATAGTTGCAGGACCTTCTGTACCGTGATCTAGATCAAGATGATTAGATCCAGTTTTCTTACCATCTTCTGATTAATTAATCTCCTCCTTCTCCAACTCCAGTCAGTCCAGTACATGAGGAGCTTATCAGTGACTTATGGCTTGTTCTGTTTTTACCCACAAACTAGGTAAACAGATACTTGAGTCTGTATGATCTATTCAGCCAAACCATAAAACTCAGAATTATATGATGAACTGCATTTTTTACTCTACACATAACAGTGGACAAAACTATACAAGTTACTGACTGTTTAAGTTTGCTCTTTGTGCATGGATCTTTCCAAATACTTCAATTTATGTTGTCAATTGTTAATCAGAAGGAATTTGTCAGAAGACAGGTTTTAGTGACTTCTGTGAAGTAATGGATAATGGTTGTTACTGGTTTCTGAAGTGGATAAGCCTTCATTACCTGATGAGATCATTCATCTACCTACATTACCATCTCTACTGCATTTGATGATAATATGTAACTAAGTGTACTCCTGCAACGTTTCAATCCAACATGTAATCCTATATCTGAATTTCTGAGGTTCCAGAGTGAATTAAATGATTCAAAATCCACACAGTTAGTGAAATTCCTATCATACAAGCAGTGTTCAAAATACCAAATAAGCAACATATAAGTAATAAACAGTTTTATATTCAAGATTTTCCTGTACCAAATTTTCCTGTGACACTATTGTTCTGATTGAAATGAGTATCAGAAATCCAAAATGAATGGATAGTCTTGCCTAAGACAGGTTAATATTGTAGCCTAAACTAGAGCACTTTTCAGTGACTGAAATGGTTGGTTACGGTAATCACTCCATCCAAAATCATATCAGCTTCAGTCAGATTAGGTAACAGTGCATTTGTCAATAATTCAAAATAAAGTTGGGAAAGGCTGCTTTTTTCATGTGGAGAAACACCATAATTCCCAGCTTTTGGGAAGCAAATTGAAACACAGCCAAACTCCAAAATGTTATCCATGTAGATGAGACATCCCTCATGGCAGCTCTGTCAGTGTAATATCTATAAGCCTCTAATTACACACAAAACATTATATCATAAAAAGCTATTCACGTTATCTCAAGCATAGAAAGATCTGCTACCACCTTTCAGTTTAAGTTATATGTGAGTGATATATCATAATAATTCAACAATGGAAAATATTTATACATTTCTGTACAGTCTCTCTTTATGACAGGAAACATATATTGATGCAGTCACTTTAATTTACCCAAAGTTTACTTAGAATCTTGGTATACTCTTGTTTCATAATTATTACAACAGAAAACTAAGTACACACAAATGTATGTGTCTACATCATTTTAAACCTTTATGTTGGACTAGTAAGAATCTACATATTCCAAGGAAGCCTGTACATGGCTGTTTTATTGGAGTATAAGTGACTTATTCTACACAACCAATAATTTACAAACATATTAGAAATCCAACTAATATGCATTCAGAATCTATGCAAAATATTTTATCAGAAACATCAAATTATTTAATAGATGTATGATTTTTCTTGGATGTGGCGCAATTGAAGCAATACTACTAGCTAATAAGATATCCCCAGGCATTTCTATCTGATCCACTTGACAGGTAAACATTCCAGTTGGAAGCTAAATAACTGTCCATCCACAAATGTAAACCAATGCAAGCAGAAAGCTGACACTTAAAACAGTAATAGCCTCTTCACATTTATTGACAAAAACAATGTTTTGTACATTGCTTCAATCACAATTCTAGATGGTGGCAACACAATAGATTGACCTTGTAAAATATCAATAAAACAGGTTTTGCACTTGAGCGTAACCATAAATTTTCCCTCCTTATTTATTTGTTTTGTGTACCAAAGACACCACAATCAAAATAGCAGCCACACAATTAGTCGTAAGGTAAGTTTTTGTTGTTGTTACCAACGTAAATTTCTCCAAACCATTAAAGTATCACAGAAATGTGGAAGCCATTTAAGCACAATTATACAAGTTGGAAATGTTCCATTTTATACTAATCAGAATCTAAATACATTTCTCAGGTTTCTTTGTTCAAAATTTATGTAACTGATTTAATTAAAAGATGGACATAAGAAATACAACACAGAATAACCACACCAATTTAATTTTTACAGTTTTATACATCTATAAGCTATAAAACAATCCAAACAGTTACTCATTAATTTGAATTAATATATTTCATGCACTCTTTAACCTTGTAATGTTATTGTACATTTCTATCTATCTAGTTAAATACAAACTTGACTTCATACCTTTTATACATATAAATATATTTCTGAATTTTATTTTATATTTTGTAACCATATAGAAGTCCATTTATTTTCACCTCTTAAAAATTGTTTATGGAAGTACCAGTATGTTGTTTTAATAGTACATACAGTTTTAATTTATCCATTATATGAACAAGGAAAATAGACAATAATTTACTTTACATACCTTTGCATTCAATATTTCTCCTGAAAAGATTTTATCACACATAATCTATCATTTTTGTTATAAGCCACGAGTTTTTCATGTTAGCGAATTTCACAAACATTCTAAGAGAACATATGGGCAAAAAACATTTTCAAATGCACACTTATTCTCAAAACATTTAAGACCTTCTATCTCAATGGCTACCACAGCTGGTAAAATATTGATGACAGCAAAAAAGGTTATTTTTCAGTTGTTAAAGAAATTCAAAATTCATCCATTTGTTTCATTTTATTATTATACATATTTTTCACAAGCCAAGAGAAAAGCTATTAGTTTATTTAAACATGGGCAAATCCACTAGAAAACTTCTGTGCAGGTTATAGGACTATTTTTATGACGATTCTTAAAAGAGAAGATATTTTCAGTTTTTTCATTTTTATTGGCCAAGTTTTTCTTTGGAACAATTCAGTTATCAAAGCCTACAGCTGACAAGGTATACTGTGCCAAAATTTATGCACAAATACTGAAAAAAACAAAAACTTCTTAAAAATTTTAGAGCTATTAATTCTTGAAAGTTGAGATTTCCACCCCTAATAATTTATATACATATATATTGTTATCAACGTAAGCTTCTCTAAACCCTTAAAGTATCATACAAATGTATAACCCATTTAAGTACAATTATACTAGTTGGAAATGTTCCATTTTATACAAGTCAGAAACGATTTTGTTAGAGTAAACAATGTGTGTACATATACCAGGGCCTGAAGCCTTATTTAATTATTAATTATAGTTTTACAAGCATCCAAACAATGCTAGGAATATTTTATGAAACCTCAACAATAATAATGAATGCAGTACTGAATATATCATATGGTAGTTTCAAAAGTCGCTTCAGCGACTTTGTTTTTTTGCATTGAAGAATTGCTCAAGTCTTTCATTTTCCACTATTGAAAAATTTATTTTTCATTTTACTAATGCACATTAATGGAAAATAATTTGTACAGTTATACTGCCTTAATTACAAATTGTCAGTCGAAGATTCATTTCTCGAGTTCTTGATGACAAGAAACACGTTGGAAATAAAAATGTATCACAGAATGGGTGGCATTAACACTTTCTCTAATAAAGCAGATAACAACCTTTCAACCTTCCTCGGTCGAACTAGATAAATTTCTCGAGTTCACTTTTTACTTTGTCACTACGTGGTTTTTTAGAACTATTTCAGTGAGTTTTCTAACAGTGGGCTATGAACATCGTAAATTTATCTACTATTGCGAGTGGTGATTTATGCTACCGATTTTCACACTATTGAAATTGTGAGTATGTAATTTAGTCGTATTATTATGCATATTTTTCTTTCTCAAGCCTACAAATCGGCTGGATATATTGCCCCCAAACCCAGATAGATACACTCTGAAATTATGTGAAGTTTATTAGTTTTCACTGAAAGTTGATTTCCGTAGTTTTGATATAAGCACATAATATATATATTGGATAATGAAACATTAGAGCGCTCCACTCGTGAGCTGTGGGTAATGGGTTCTTATTCCTGTCACAGCAAACATACTTGTCTTTTCAGGAACAGGAACGCCATTATGTGATGGTCAATCCTATTATTAGGTAGTAAAAGAATAGCTCAAGAGTTGGTTGGTGATGACTACCCGCCTTCTCTTTAGTCTTACACTACTAAATTAAAACAATGGTTGTATCATTGAACTTAAAATGACGGATTGTATAACCGGTCAAATATTATTAGGATAATAATCCATATATTAATTCATATTGTGTGTTCGGTTCTCTCTAACCTTTTTCCACAGTTTTCAATCTAGCAGGACCAAACTTTACAGATAGACTTTGGATAACTTGATTGTCTTTATCTATATGGCATAGCCCTGTTATTATTGACTTAATGTATCAAAGGGTCACCCAGGTACGATGGGGATTCCAAAAGTAGATTTGCATGATTGTTGCGTTTGAATTTGGTATCCGATTTTGTGTTTCTATTATCCCTTAAAATCATGGGAGCAATATTTTCGAAACTCTATTCATAATCCTTTGAATAAATTTCAATTTTCTTAAATGAGTTAGCACAGAGAATCACACACAAAAGTTACAATGAATAGAAAAAACAACAACAACAAACAACCAGATATTCAAATGCTTTTGAATAGTTCACAGTTCTACAGGGTAATGAAGGATGATTATTATTAAGCCTATTATAATATATAGGTACAGAAGTCGACATCACGTAAGCAAGACATTCCAAATGAGTTGAGCTTGAAGATTAGCCAATCATAACTGGAAATATTGGTGTTAAGGTTTGTTCGTACAAAAGAAATGTGTACATTATAAGAAAAAAGTGATAATAGTTAAAAATATGTTAAGTTGCTTTCATATGAGATTAAAAATTAAATAAAAACGAAAGAGGATGAAGATTAAAGAAAATTATACTGTAAATCAATATGTATTGAAAATAATTCCAATGTAAAAAAACTAGAAAAAAAAACACGAATAAAAATATTGATAATGCTAACAGTAAAAGATCAGAAATAAATTTAATTACATATTTTTTGGAATTTTTTTGAGATTCCGAAGGCGTTATGTCTGCAACTCGAAATTGGGTTTCAATACCCGTTATGGGCAGAAGACAGGTAGCTCTTTGTGTAGTTTTGTGCTTAAATACAAACAAACGAAGGTCAAGAATCTGAGAATCGAAATTGGTGCTATTTAAAGTTACAGTATCAGTGCTATCCAGTAAGCTTCTTTAATTTTGATGTTTCTGTTTGATGTAGGCCTGGCATGGCCGAGCGCGTTAAGGCGTGCACTCGTAATCCGAGGGTCGCGGGTTCGCGCCCGCGTCGCGCTAAACATGCTCACCCTCCCAGCCGTGGGGGTGTATAATGTGACGGTCAATCCCACTATTCGTTGGTAAAAGAGCAGCCCAATAGTTGGCGGTGGGTGGTGATGACTAGCTGCCTTCCCTCTAGTCTTACACTGCTAAATTAGGGACGGCTAGCACAGATAGCCCTCGAGTAGCTTTGTGCGAAATTCCAAAAGAAACAAACAAACTGTTTGATGTAAAATTTATCTTAATACCCGTTAGTTTAATGTCTTCAAGAGGGCGATCATGCATGCTAATGTGATTTGCGAAGAGAAGTTCTTTCTTCATTTTGTTTGAAGATTTGTGGTTATTAAACCGTTTTGGTATAGTTCTTCAAAGTGTGATTTCAGTTGTTTTTTTTTAAAGATATGAACAGGAACTTCAAAAATGAAAATGAATTTTAGTCAATCATTAAGTTGAACGAGGTAAAGATTTTTTTCAGCAACTGGGGATTGGGGGGGAGGTCACAAATAATCACTGGAACATTGCTGGTTTTGTCACCTTGTTGAACCATTGTATTTTGCTAATCTATTTTAGTCACAATCTGATACATATATACTTGTATAGTGGCCAGGTGGGTTAAGGCGTGCGCTTGGTAATCTGAAGGTCCCCTTTTAGCCGTTGGGGCGATGTAAGTTATATCAATCCCTCTAGTCTTACGCTGGAGATAGCTCTCGAGTAGCTTTGCGCGAAATTCAAAAACAAAAAAACAAACTTCTAGAGCAGAATTAACTTTTTAAGTCCAAGACAAAATCTAACTTCATCTGTATTATGTCTGATCTACTGACATGAGATTTGGATCAGAGTAAATTATCTGTACAATTTAGAAAAATAAAAACTCAAGTCTAAGTTAAATAATTGCCCTGTTTGTTATAATTTAGATTCACTTAAAATATTTAGTTTCCAAAGCTTGGGGGAGCTAATGTTAGTGTCATAATATGTCGTCTGTTTAAATCAAGAATCGAGATCCGAAAGAAAGAAGTGAATGCAGTACTACGCTGTTAACTGTTAGAAATCGCGTACTCAAGAGTTTGAATGTTAAATTCCACAAGTATATATGACCTTTTCTTTTTCGTATAATGCATTAATTCACACCACTAAGACGTACGGGTACTTAATATTAGGCGTATATAATGGTATGCAGATTAAACAGCGCCACACTGTTGAAAAGTGACATTCTCTTTGTACATCCACTTTTGAGAAAAGTAAAATTTTCAATCCACCCTTTAATTTTAAGTTTATCATCAGTTCTTTCATAAACCACACGGTTTGTGAGCTTAGGCTGTTTATTCCAAATCTGAGGTGTATACTATTTTAACTTATTAATGGTAATATTATGGTTAAGCTGTTATTTTTGTCAAGATGGCCATTCATGTAATTTGCTAAGAATAATGTGTCCAGAGGCAAAATACCAGTGCTAATACTATTATTAATAGGCTTAGTCTAAGATCGCCTTGTCTATTTCCATGTTTACTCTAAAGCAAAAGTGATATAAAAGTCACCTGAACTGGTTGACTAGCCAACAGCTGATTAGTTACAAAATACCATTTAAAGTTAAAAGTACTTGAATACCTCAGAAATGTGTGAGCTTTTAAAAATAAAATATGGAAGATTGAAAAATTTTAAAAAAATATTATTTATCTTATAGGGGAAATAATCACTTAAATTTAGAGTTTCATGAGCAGTTTTTTTAGTGGCCACACAGACCACTCAGGTCTTCATTGAACTTGAGAATATAAAATATAAGAGCAAAGAGAATGAATCTTTTTTGTTTTTCATGGATATGGAAGAAAATAGCTTTTAGTTGGAATTTTTTACTGTCTTCCACAGACAAAATGAATGAAATTTTACAGTAACATTAAGATATCATCTGTTAATAAAATAACAATCAAAAGTAATTTGAATTTCAGACCTAAAGGTTAGGAAATGTTTCAATCAAACAATGATGCATTGTTAAATAAGGTTAAAAAAAGGTGACAGCAAAGATGTAGCTTTGACATTTTTGCTTAAAAATTATATCTAAACAGATGCGGTGAATAAATTGGCTTGTTGGATTGAAAAAAAAGAAAATGTACAAATAAAAGGAGGCTCTGTTAAACTGGAATAATTTTGTAACTGTCATTCCTCAGGATTAAATGTTAGGACCTTTGTTCTTTTGATTTATATGACATGAGTAAAGGTTTTGGCTGTTGCTGGCTGTGAGAATACTGATGCTGTTTTGCAAACGACTTGAGGCTATAAATAAATAGCAGGTGGCTATTAGTTTATTGTAAATGCATGGTTATACATATTGTTTATCATGATATAATTTTTTTTATTTATACTAATAGTCTTTCTTCTACAAATTTCATTGCAGGAGCACATAATCTCCTATATAATAATTGTGTATTCTGTCTTCAGGATTTTTTATTTGGATAAGCTTGTTTTTTAAGTTTTTTCTGAAGCACATTTTGTTGAACTGCTTACTCTCCTTTCAAGTTGGTAACTTCATTTTCAGATTGATAAAGAATGGTAATGGTAAAGATTTTATCTGAGGACCAAGAGGGATATAGTGTTTTTTTGTTTTTTTTCTGTAGGGTTGAATGAAGTGGCTGGAAATTTCTTTGGAAAACTTTATAAAGGTTTTAGTTTTTTTTTAAATTAATTTGATGAAGAATTCTCCAATCAAGTACAATCCTGTTGGCTTAAACTTTCTCTTAACATATGGTACAAAGTACATTTTATTCTTTTTTGTGTGTTTAGGCTGAAGATACTGAGAAAGTACACCTGCTTATGAGATTGTTAGTAAATAAAAATATATATTTAGTACATATTGTTGTAATATGTGCATTTTAGAGAACTAATTGCACAATTAAAATATCTGCAGATTATGATATGAAACAAGCTTGGAAACTCGGATGATCCAGACTTTTATAAAGCTAATATGGAATCTCATCATCAACAGATGAAAGAAATCTATTCTGGTGTAAGAAGTAGATGTTTTTGTAATTCGAAGTTGAGTTATCAAGATACTGTGAGATTACTTCAAGAAATCATTGATAAATCAAGTTTTCATAACAACCATGATATTCAAGATACTGGTAAGAAATTCTTGCTAGCTATGTAAATTTTTGAATTTGGACTAAATGATTTGAAATTTTGCATATAATTCTTGATTCTCATAAAATATAAACAAAGAAAAAAGTTTTGACAGACTACTAAAAGTTAGAATATAAGTGATTTTGGAGTGCTGTCAGATTTAAGTGAACAAATTTATGAGGAAATTATTCTTAACAATAAAATGATCTTGATTCATGTTACAGTATGTATTGTCCACAGAGCAGTTTTTTAGTGTCTTGTGCTATTGCCAAAAAGTTTTCTTTCACATGCTAAAATGTTAAGTTTCTTTACCCTGCACTTTGTAATGTGTAATATAACATTAAACTACTTCCTTGCACAGATCTCAGCTTGAAAACTATGTAACCAAAAGCTCATCTTTTGCACTGTATACGTATTTAAAACTGAAATATTTAAACCATCTCATGAAACTTATTTTTTCCTGATTTGATTTTGTTACTTCAATGGAAAAAAATCTTTAATATGAAATTATTCAAATTTTATATCCACATTTCTGAAGACTATTTGAGTCAAGGTACTTCTCATGATGACTCATACTGTACTTCAATGGCAACTGGAGGTACTCTGATGGTGAGAAGTGGTATTGCCATTTTACATCAATTGGTCGGTTCTGTCCTACATTATTTGCCTCAGACTCAGAGTTTATGGCTCTGTTATCATTTAACTTCTGCTGGGTCTAGTATATTTGGACATTTTTGATCTGCTCTTTTCAGTGCTTCAGATCTGGTTCTTGTATTTCAGACAATGATCAGGTAATCACAAGTTTGTTCATCACTTTAGGAACTCAAGTATGTGGGTAACAGGTGAGCTTATTGCATGTATTCCAAACCTTACTTTTTTCTCCTTTTTACCCCAGTTTAAATTTTCTATTTGTGTAGTTTTTTTGGCTTTGCTACATCAACTTTGTGTTGATTGTCAGTTGTCATGTCCTCTTCAACCTTGAACTGTATTATGAAGCCTGTGGTTGGTTTCCTCCTTTTTACTAAGGGCTTTAATCAATTGGTGCCATTTTTTCAGCTTTGGCTCTTTTCATTTACTTCTTTGACACTTTTCACTCTCAATCTGCTTGTCTTTGTCTTGTAATTGTTCAACTTTTCAATCTGCTCTTGTTATCCTTTTTTTTTGAGGCTCTGCATTGTAACCTGATAGCTTTAGTGGAGCAGGTCACATCTACTTATTCTCCCAGCTAGCCTCAAGTTCTTCTTCAGCATTTAATAAATTAGCTTAGATCCTTAGTTGTTTCTGGTATTTGTTTTCTCAGGAATCTTACTTTAGGGGATTACACTCCCTTTGTCTTATCAATTATCTTTGCCATGTTTCATTTGAGATGAATGGTAAGATATGTGTAAAACAGTATCCATTGTGACTGAAGAATACTTTTAGCTACTGAATGTTATGAGTTAGATACCAATGCAGCCAAACTCAACAAAAAATACACCTCTCATTTTAAAGGCATGATAATACCAACAAGTAGAACTATTATTTTCTTGATAATGTAATTACTTTTTCTTGACAAAGCATGTGACATGGGTTTCTATCAACAGAAGTTCTGTGTGTATTTACTGTTTATGTTGTGCATTTGAATATGGTCAGCATTTCTTCAGTTATTTTTTTCCTTTATAATTTTATATTGTTTAACAAAAACAAACAAACACAAACTTACTGATGGATACAAATTCCTAAGTTAATGTTTCTACTGCTGAGATCAACCAGACCTCTGTTCTTCCACTTATACTATCTGATGTTTGTCAACAGTCAGGAATGAGTCACTCTCAGTCAAAGATGTCCAAGACATGATCTGAGATAACCCAGATAAGAATGGCAAGAATTTAGACATGCTTTTTCCAGTTCCTTCTTTCACTAGGTCGGCCTCAATAAAGGATTATTTTGAGCAACCATTTTCAGCCCTTTTCTTCAGTCAGTTACAAAAGTTTGTGAGGTGTTGGGGGTCTTTTCTATTGAATTTGATGCTACTTCTTCCTTGTGGGCAGAAAGAACAACACGTGACTACATGTTTTGATACTTCTGTTCATGCTGAGAGATTTGCCACTCATTTACAGGAGAGAATAGCTATGTCTTGTCCCCCATGCTTATCTGATCAGCATACTTTGGCTTATCACCTCCAGAAGGAGGTTTGCTTAGATGTTTAATGGATGGGACCCCATTTTGGACCATTGGGTGTCCAGATTGGATAGTTTGAGGCAAGTTGGTGATTTTGCTGATGCCTACCTTAGTCAAATTGTCTTTTCTTGTTTTTTCTTTTGTTTCCTAGTTGGACTAGTGTTTGGATTTTTTGGGTAGAAAGGGTTTGTTTATTGTTTTCTGCCTTCAGAGTTTCAGGAAACTTTTTTTTCTGTCTTGTATTATTTGGTGGATTTCCAGAAACACTAGAACCTCGTTTAAATGCCATCTGTTTACATCCATCTTTATCATTTTTAGTTTCTTATCTTTCTGTCTGTAATCGAGAAATATTGACCCATAGTGTTTGCTTACTTTCTACTACATTCCAATAATAATGTTTATCCATAATCTCAAGTAGTGTTGGTGACTATCCTGGGGATGGAAGAGCAGTGAGAGCACCATTACATCACTTTGTGGAAATTTAGAGTTCTTTCACTATGGATCAATGGGTACACCATTTTCTGGTTTCAGAATTGGTCATTCAGTTTACATAACCTCCACCAATTGCTGCTTAGTACATTGCCTTCTCATTTCCAACAGATGTGCAGTATGTGCAGCTCTGTTCTCAGGCCATAAGAGAGTTGTCAGTAAAAATAAAAGCAGTGAAGAGGGTCATGCCAATTTTTCAGAGAGTTTATTCCATTTTATTCATGATATCCCTGAAGACAGAAGATTGGTGTCCAATCATGAGTCTATTTCAACTCAAACTATTCTAAGATCTTCCTCACTTCACTTGGGAATCTTTCTTCACTCTGTGATAGCATTTTGCACAAGGTCTCTAGATGACCAAATTCATTGTTACTGACAATTATCTTCATATTTCCATAACAAAATGTTCCCAAAGGTTTCTTAGATTTGTGCACAAGAGTCATGCACTACAGTTCCAGACCCTTCATTTTGATCTTGTGTCTACACCTTATGTCTTCTGTATAGTTGTTCAAGCTTTTTCTTGTCACATGCATTCATTGGGCACGTGCAAATATTATTGTATGGATGACTGTCTCCTTCTGGCTCCATCCCATCAATCAGCAGGAAACACTCTCAGATTCTCCTTTCAGAAGCTTCCTTATCAGATTGGAGAAATCTGTTTTGTCAATGGCACAATATGTTATCCACTGGGTGTTTTCAATACTTAAGTTGCACTCAACCAACCATTCTCATGCTTCAAGTCAGGGAAATAGCTATTAGGCTTTTACTTCTATCCCCTACTACTTTGTGGCCAGTTCTCTATCTTATGGGGATGCGGGCATTTCTCGAGCCTTTCATTCCTTTGGAACAACCAAGCACATGTGAGGTCCTTTTAATGATCATTGCGTGACCAATAGATCATTCCATTCATTTGGGTCATCCTTTCTCATTACTCAGAAGCAACATTGTCAATTACAAATGGTGGTTGGATCAGAGGAACCCTACTACTGGGGTACCCATTCCACCCTCACATATGTGGACAGATGCATCTCTTCAGGTATGAGGAGCTTACCTTCAAGGTCAGGAGTTCCAGGGTATTTAGATGAAGACAAGTCTACCCTCCATATAAATGTTCTCAATCTTCTTGCATTACATCTGTCAGTGGTTTAAAGACTATTTATTTTGATGGAAAAAATATGATACATTCTGACAATTCCACAGTAGTATCTCACACTTTTGGTCAACAAAACCCACATTCTTGAGCTGTTTTCTTATCTTCTATCTTCTCTACTGGGATCATTCACATTGTATCAGTTATTTAGCATGTCATGTATTATGTTTAAGGAGTGGTGAACTTAATTACGGATCTTTTGTTTTGATCCAGCAGGATTCTTTTAACAAAATAGATATTACATTACAAGGTTTTTCAGTGTATTTATTCTCAGTTCAGATCTACAATAATTGATGCCTTTGTGACTCATAATTCTCAACTGCCATTGTTTTGGTCTTCATCTCATCCTCAAGTATTGGCAATAGCTGTGTTTAGTGAGGATTGGACAGGTTTACATCTGTATGCTTTTCCCTCAAGTCAGCTATTGCCCTGGTTTCTGACAATAGTTCATTTAACTCCCTGTCAAGTTCTCTTAGTTGCACCTTATTTGCTAGCTCAAGCATGGTTCCTACAACAATGTCCACCTCTATCTTTTCCGCATTGGAAGTCTTTGTTGAGACAAATATGATCAGGCATTCTCCACCTATGTTTTTGGAAACTCAGACTTCATGCTTAGAAGTTATGTGGCTTTTTGCTTGACATGAGGGTTTAACTTTTTTAAGGTTTGTCTGTACTTAACTAAATCTTTCTGTTGGCCAACAAAAAACATATATCAGTGGAGATGGAATATTTATCATCAGTAGTATATTCAGAGGAAGTTCAACCCTCTTCATCCAAAAATATCTGTCATACTCCTTTTTGTAACTTGAGTATTTGAGAAGGGGCTAGCTTTATCTACGGTAGCTTTGTATAATGTTCTTATCCACTATTTATGGATATTCTAAATATTGGAATTTTTTGAGTCTTGAATTCTTTCAAGTCTACTAAAATCCGTTCATATTCATTGGCCAAAATTACCTCTTCAGTCACTGAATTGGGGTTTTACAATTGTTTAACAAACATTGGCTCATGCTCCTTTTGAACCCTTAGTTTTGTGTTCTTTATTTTGCCTTTTACTTAAGCTGTATTTCTTCTTGTTGGCTTGTTGATGTCATCCATTGGAGTTGTTTGCAATCCCTGTGTATAGAAATCTTTATCATTCCACATTTGCCCTGCTTAACCCCAATAGTTCTTTTCTTCTCAAGACGCTATTAGCCAGGAAAGAAGAAATATTCTCACAAATTTATTTGCTAGCCACTTCTCATAATTATGACTGCTCCAATCTTGATTGTTTATTATGTTCTCTCATGGCCTTCAACTGTTATGTGGCTCATACTAACTTATTTCAAGGTACCAGGAACCAATTGTTCATTCATTGGGATCCTTCAGTTTCCTGTCACTTATCTCTGTTACACTCACAAGGTGGCTTTGTAAATTGATTTACATGGCCAATAATGAATTATTAAAGGAAAGGAATCTTTTGTGTATCACATCTCACCAACTTCATCATATCTCTGTCATTTGGAGTTTTGGATTTAGAGCTGAACTAATCAATATAACATCCTCACATGTGTAATGTGATTGGAATCTCTCATCCTACTCCCACATGGATGTTGGTTCTTGGCAGTTTTGGATTTTGAGCTAAACCAGTCACTATATATTTTCATATATGTGTCACTAGGAGCCTTCATCCTACTCCCTGCATGATGTTGGTTCTTGGCAGTTGAGTTTTGAATTTCTAGTTGAATCATTCCTTATAAGTCTGCACACGTATGTTCACGGTATTCCTGCTCACTAACTCAATTTTTCTTCTGTGCTTTTCTCTGTGTTGTGACATATGGTGGATGCACTTTGTCATTGCTAGGCATCCTTTGCTTGCTTCTCTTCAATGTTTTTATGCTGGGAATGGCACTGTGTTTAAAGTGGTTCTGGTAAGTTAAAAATGTTAAACTGATTTAATTAATATGTGTACAAGAACTGTCAACTAAATATAGTGAACATATATAAATTGGTTAAAGAAGTTCCTTAAGGATTCAGAATAGTAAAATATGATCAGAATAAGCTAAGTGATTTCTCTGATAGTTTACAGTGGAAGCATTGACTATACTTAAAGTTTATTTAGAGTTCTCTTTTTGTTAGTACATACAAAGCTGTTTGGCAAACAATCTTAAACTTCGTAGAAAACAAGGGATCTCTGAGTTTTACAAATTTATTTATATTTAAGCAAGTTTATATAAGAGGCTCAAATTTTAGATTTTTAATTTTCTGTTCATTGTAAACTGCATATTTACCAAAAAACTATCATGTATTAACAATATAATTAGCCACATCTTATATCTCATATGATTTTCTGTCTATCAGTAATGTCTTACTAGTAATGTCATTTATTCACACCCATTTTATAATGCCACAGTCTGAACAATCACTAATGAAGCACAGTTTTAAAAACAGCTGCAGGTAATATTTGAATACAGTTTAATAGAACAGATTATTAACTATTCAATATGGAGAGAAACTGTTCAAAAATTTATTTTATAGTCTTCTGGGAAAGTTTCAAGACCCAGATTAGAAACTAATTAGAAATTTATAAGACTTCGGAACAAACCACAGATATTGTAGTTTGTTTTTAAAATTTTTTCTATAGATTAGTTTTGTGCATGAAAGGAATTTTGTTAAATTATATTTGCTTGTAAGTTTAGGAAATATTTGTAAATGAAACATTAAAGGTAAATTGATTGGATATTAAAAGCAGAATGAATCCTGAAGTGAACCATTATATTTCTAATACTTAAAAATATTAGTTTTTATGTGTGAGGGTTTGGACTTATAACAGTATAATTCTCTATGGGAATATAACTATTAAAGTGTGGTTTTTGGAGAATGTTACTGTTGACAATTATGGTGTTGTTTTTTTTCATGGACATTATTGAAAGTTCTCTTCTGAAATGTGTGGCAATACCATTATTTATCCTGTGTATACTGTATATACAGTTACCTCCAGCTGTAACATAACCCTGGTAACATTTCATTAATGCATGAGGGAAGGATCAACTACAAACCAAATATACAAGTGTTAGACATCTAACTTGTGTTGTAGAATCTTGTATATCTGATTTGACCTCTCACAACATTAGAATATTCAAATCAATTTTGTAAAGTGTAATGAACTCTGTAATACAGTTATTTTCTCTCAAGGAACACAAATTTGAAAAGTGAAATTGACACCTCTTGATTGGAGAAACATGAGTTTATAGTTTTATTAACTTTTCTAGATTGTCGTGAACTGCTTCTCGCTTTAAGCCTAATACGGACTTTAGGAGAGGTTTTTGTACTTTCTGTGAAAGTCTGTAAAAGTTTGTGGGGCATCAAAGAGGAATTAATTCACTCAGATATACCCCAGAAAATGGTATGTATCTGTGTATTTGTAATAAAATACAAAAGTAAAAGTTCTTTGTTTCTAAGTTTTGAATGAAACTGACTTATGTATATAATTTTAAGGAAGATTAGATTACCAATTTTAGGAAAATACTCTATAGACCAATAATAGTTTAATTTTAAAATGTAGTGAACCAAAACTTAGGATTTTAAGTCAAACTTCAGCATGCGACTGACTGCTAGAAGGGGATACAAATCCCAAATGAAATTTTGTTGCATTATACAACTTTGATAACATTAAATAATTTATAAATACAGATGCCTCATGACTGTTTATTTATCTATGTATTACATGACAGAGAAGCATTTTTCAACACTCATTTGTGGAATATTTGTTCTGGTGTAATTGAATTGAAAGATAAGTATCAGAAGGATATTTAATATTTCTTACCACTGTTCTTGGTTTCAAAAATAATTTGTTTTGGTTTTTAACCGTAAAAAGTTTACTCTATCTAATGTGCTTGTGTATGTTCATTCATGGTTTTGACATCTAGTTATTAACTTATGTTGTGAATTTGTCTCTCTTAAGATTCCTGAACTGTTTTCAATTTGTACTTCTATAAAATCTATAAATAACAAGAAAAAACAGTCTTAAAATAATTCAAAATGATACATAAAGAATGGAAATATAAACCTCATATATAGTATTCTTTCTGATATATATTCTCACTTTATGAGCAAATTGTGCTAAATATTTGAAACACAAAAAAGTCTTAATTTTAACTGCTGAAATTTTTTTCTTTGTCATAATGTTACAAAAAATGCATAGATTTAACTGGTGTAATACCGTAATTAACCCCCATTTTTTCTTGCATTTCTTTCATTTTAGAAAATATTTTAGTTTTTTTGATGTGTTTATTCTGTTATGGTGTGAATTCACAGTCTTAGAAACCACTGCTTTACATACTATAACAGGGATTTCATTATGTTAAAATGTAATTCTAGAGTTTGTGTCAGCATTAAATATTTCAGTTGTATGAGACAGAAGTTCCATGAATCTTATACATTTGATAATGTTTGCATATGCATGAAATTCTTAAATCAAAACTTGTTGGTACATTAGACTATGTTCCAAAGTTTCATGTATGATCTTTTGGAAAACTTTAGCTAGAAACTGTGAATATAGTTTATTTGGCCTAACCAATACTTATGTATCTGCACATCCTTTCATCTCAGAGTTTTTCTGTTTTACATTTTTTAATCCAAATGACAAAAACTATAAATGGTCCACTTTTATCTGTAGGTGAAATTTGAGAAAAACCAGATTGATAGCTTATGTAACTTTTTGTACAGGGATGCTAAAAATTTTCCATTAAATTTGAGTACTTTATATTTCCACCAAATGATAATCCAAATTATAGGTTATAAAATTCTATCAGTGTAACAAATTTGAATAAAACTGAATTTTAAGTAATTTTTTTTTAAAGTTTCTGTACCTTTGGTGTGAAAAGAAAAGGAAGAAACTCGTTCAAAATTATATCTGGGATATATTTCTTGATGGATTCCCCTGAAATTGTTAGTTGAGTCCAGTAGAGCACATCCACTGAAAATATGTGATAGTTTGGATTACCACAGCCTGAGCTACAAAAGTTGCAAAATCACTGAAATACCCTGCTAATATTGCACAGTGTATCTGCAGGTTGTTCTTTTGGTTACAAGACACACTATTATATATCTTGATTATGCCCAAGTTTACAACTTTGTTTTCCACAAACCCATATTTAAACTGTATGGTTAAAAAAAATTGTGTGTCTGAAATATAGATGCATTTTGTTGTAATGTGTAAATATCTGTACATTTATTTTGTAATAACCAACTATAATTTTTTAACATCTATGATATTGACACTTACTTTAATACAAGTACTAAGACACGTTTTTTTTATTGGGAGGTAAGCATCCTGAGGAAAAATATTTAGTATATAAAATACTAAGCCTTTCTTTACTGTTAAAAGTTTACTTGAGAATGAAACATTATACCTCTTCTAAAAAACGGATCTTTTTAACTCTAAAAGTAGTAGTTTGTAATGAAATAATTCATTGTCAGTAAGTAACTGAAACTGTTACTTCTTTCAATTTGTTTTAATACAAACAGTTTATCTGCATAATTTATATGTTATATTGAAATTGTATAACATTACATATATCTTATATTTCAGTCAATAGAATACTAATGTACATTTCATTTTTGTTAGCAGAATTAGGTAATCTTTTTTTATTATTGTGCATGTCATATGCTGAAATAGTTTAATTTTAATTTTTACATGCAGGTGGGTAACGAAATTTGGATATTTTACATACCATAGTTTTTCTTTCTTTTTCAGATCATGTTTTTGGAAAGTGAAGAAAAAATTGTCAAGTTTGCTGCAAAGAAGGCATTAACCACATATTTTTGTCTATTAAATACCAGCCTGGACTATTTATGTATCAGTTTAAACTGTTTAAAAAACAGAATTTTGGAGAATACTGATCCAGAACAACTAAGTCTCCTTTGTGATATTTTGACGTATTCCTCAAATTCGTACAATTCAGTAATGACTGTAGATAGTGGTCTTAAGAAAGGTTCTCATCCTAATTGGTGTAAAGAAGTCATAGACATTCTTACTAATAGTTGGGAGCAAGGTTAGTATTGACCATTGAGCTAATTGTTTACCTCACTATTTCAAGGAAGGTTGCCTCAATCCTGAAGGCCCAGCATTACCAGGTATTTAAGGTACTTGATCTGTAACATGAGAGTTGCAGCTGTGTATCCCTGTCACACCAAATATGCTTGCCATCTTAGCAATGGGGGCATTATAATATGACGGTCAATCCCATTATTTGTTGGTAAAAGAGTAGCCCAAGAGTTGGAGATGGGTGGTGATAACTAGCTGCATTCCCTCTAATCGTACACTGCTAAATTAGGGACAGCTGGTGCAGACAGCTTGTGAGGAGCTTTGTGGGAAATTTAAACCAATCAATCCTGAATATGATAAACAAGATTAACTTTTTGAGACTGCTGATTACAAAATGTTACTGATATTACTTTATATTTGTCAGTTTATACATTACATTTTATTGTATTTTCTTGTTTACTTTGATAAAATATCAAAGATATGTCTGTGAATTGAAAATGTTAGTCTGACTCAGACTTTGATAACTTGGAGAACAAGTTTATGTTCATACAAAAAAAAACAAAAAACTTTTGTTCATTGTATAGTTTACATATGATATTTACATAATCTTTAGAACCCATAAAATTTGTGTCTGTAGTTTTTTCAGAATACACATACATATATATTGTTTCAGATATCCTCTCACATAAATAGCTATTCTCATTCAGCGGTGCCCTGTGTATATAGTTTTTCTACTCTTTTGGGCTTCATTTACTTATCCATAAACTATATGACAATTAATTTCCTGTCTCAGTTTTGAAGAAAACTTTTTATGATTTTCTTTCTCTGGTACTTAAAAAACCAGTTACTCAAAGAGCCAGATTTTCATTTTTGCTCCAATTTGGTCAGCTCAACCACAGTTTCTCCTGCTTCATTAACTTTCTTGCAGTAAACTAATCCAGTTACCACTATGGAAAGATATTTCACAGCAATCTTGATCATTTCCATCTTCTCACAACAATATTTGACATGCGTACTGCTACTGCAGAGTCAGTGTCGAAATTTAGATATAATTTTCACCAGTTTTCAAAATAAAGGTTTTTACTTATGCTTAGCAGTATATACATACACTGTCTCCTTGTTGGGTTTAGGATTCTTCTACAGTAGGTGTCTGTGATATGTTGTTGATAAATTCAATGATAAATTGAGAGCATGCACTTGTTTTTAAAATCATGAATATATATTTGGAACAAGTTAAACATATGTGCAACTAATTCTTCACACTGCAGAGATTATAGGTTTTCAAAACATTTATATATATTATTGTTTTCTTCTTCTTGTGAAAAGTCCACTTTGGTTCATTCAAATGCTTCAGAATTTCAGTTCACAAGTTAAACTATTTTCTTTGTTACTCTTGCACTAGTATTTTGCATGTGATTCACTTACAATGTGGTGTAAGTTACCGCAGTCATATATTACTATTCCAGTAATCATTTGATCTTCTTTTTTCAAAATATTCTTTGTTCCTTTCCTCAAAGTGCACTCTCACTGATTCATTTACTTTAGAACCATGCTTTATTCTCTGTTCCTTTTGTCAAAGTGCGCTTATACTGTTTCAGTTACTTTAGACCATGCTTTATTTTCTATTCATTTTATCAAAGTGCACTCAAACTGATTCAGTTATTTTAGAACCATGTTTCATTTTATGTTCCTTTTATCAAAGTACACTCATACTGATTCAGTTACTTTAGAACCATGCTTAATTCTCTGTTTCTTTTTTCAAAGTGCACTCATACTGATTCAATTTCTTTAGAACTATGCTTAATTCTCTGTTTCTTTTGTCAAAGTGCACTCAGACCGATTCAGTTACTTTAGAACCATGCTTAATTCTCTGTTTCTTTTTTCAAAGTGCACTCATACTGATTCAATTTCTTTAGAACTATGCTTAATTCTCTGTTTCTTTTGTCAAAGTGCACTCAGACCGATTCAGTTACTTTAGAACCATGCTTAATTCTCTGTTTCTTTTTTCAAAGTGCACTCATACTGATTCAATTTCTTTAGAACTATGCTTAATTCTCTGTTTCTTTTTTCAAAGTGCACTCATACTGATTCAATTTCTTTAGAACTATGCTTAATTCTCTGTTTCTTTTGTCAAAGTGCACTCAGACCGATTCAGTTACTTTAGAACCATGCTTAATTCTCTGTTTCTTTTTTCAAAGTGCACTCATACTGATTCAATTTCTTTAGAACTATGCTTAATTCTCTGTTTCTTTTGTCAAAGTGCACTCAAACTGATTCATTTACTTTAGAACCATGCTTAATTCTCAGTTTCTTTTGTGAGAGTGCACTCACACTGATTGAGTTACTTTCAAAACATTCATCTTATACCATTTTCTTCTGTTATTCTTACTCTAATTTTTATAAATGTTAGACTTATTATTTCTTTTCCAGTTCATTTTACACCAAACATTTCCTTGGCCATAATTTTACTTTTTTTTGTTCTTATATGTCTGTTGTTTTTGCTTTTCTCGCACTATTTATTTATTTATTACTTAATTGTCCATTTGCCTTGTAGAAATCTCTACTATTGGCATCAGTGTATTGCACGTGATATATGATAGTCTCAGTATTAATGAATTATAAATGCAACTTCCAACAATTGCCTGCTTTTAACTCTTACTATAATAAAAAAATCATGAAATATTCTCTCATAAAAATAACTTGATCAATAATCTGTAAACAGGTTTTTATATCATGACACTTGTCAAGTCCTATGTGTGATGGGTCTGTTTATCTTCCCATTTTGGTTGAATGTTAACTCTTTCTTTTCCATGGCTATTTATCACTGTTATTATACATATCTTTTTTAATTTCTGTTGTGGCATATTTACTATCCTATATTTATTTTAATATCAATGTCTATTTAAGTTCAATTTATATTTAAAGGTGTACACTGACTTACACTGTTAACTTTTCATGCAAAATTCTTGCTTGTTCACTAAAATTGTAGAAGATTCTTGAGTGTAGGAATCAACAATATATATGCGTACAAAAGCAGTAGTGCAATATTATTATAGTTGTGTAAGCTAAAATTTCTAGAAACTCACCTCATGCTTATAAAAGTTAACCAGTATGATGTACCAAGAGACGGTATGTATTATTGGTTCATTACAGTTGGTGTTCAATAAACTTCAGAAGCTACAACTGTAATTAACGTGTATTAATCAGGAGCTTCATACGTTTGACAAGGAACATTTATAGATTTTGAATGTTACAAACCATTTAACTTGTAAAGGGTTAACATTAAGTGTTAGTATTTTATGAAGACGTTATATAACTTCAGCTGTGTAAAACTTCTGTGATCAGCAGAGAGTCAGCTGGTTACATGCTAAGTGAATTGTATGTATATCAGCTGGAACTTAATTTGCTCATCATGAACCCTTTATGAGATATCAAGGAAACTCTGGATCACTTAGAAGACTCAATGTTCTTTGTACTTTTGTGAAACATTTGTGCATAAATCATTATTAGGAATAACTATTATTTCTATATTAAAATATATTTGTATTAAAAAAAGAAACTCGTGTGTATCAATCTTATTTGCAAACATCATAAATTTGATATAAATCAACATCCATTTAACTTCTACATTTAAATTATCATTTAACTCAATTTCAGGTCGTGTCAAATTGTAAAACTCCCTAAATACATCTCAAACATTTGTTTTCAGGAAGACACTATATTTCGTTATTTTTTACACCCTAACTGTGTAGGGTTTGTAACTTGAACAGCCTTGTAATCTTCATTAAAAAAAAAGAGAGAAAATAAATACAAATTATGTTTTTTAATGCCAGAATGATCACATTTTAAAAAATATAAGTGATTAGTCTAAGTATCTTGAGTCTCATAATGTCATACATGAACATATATATATTTATTATTTTTTATTATATTAACCTTCCAGTCTTGCCTACCTAAGATTACATAACTCGCATGGACATGGTACAGGTCACATATGTTGACTCACGACCAATCGTAAAAGTGTTAAACAGTTTCCATCTCCTTCCTTCATTTTGGGAAACTATAATGGATGTAACCCATTCTTTGGTGATGCTGATATTGATGGATGAGGTCATTTTGTGGAGTGTATTTCCTTGGATCACAATCTTTGTTCAATGCTAGATCATATCTAAATTTTCACATCTCTAGTCATTCTTTTACTGCCATAGATCTGTTTATTTTTATTAGTGGAAAATAACCTACAGGGCAATGATAAAAACCTGTTTTGTTTGATTCTCTAATGCCTGTAGGAATTAAATGTAGGCAGTTGTCCTATCTAAGCTCTACATTAGCTACAGTTTCTTTACCTATTACAATGGAGTGACCTTCTGTTGTGGTTCTCCAGTTGCTATAGCCCACCTTTTAACCTTTGTGACATTGACAGTGACAACGATGAAACTCTCCAGATTGATTGTGTTTTTAGTTTTTTTACAAGCCACTGGTCTTTATTTTTGTGATTTTCTAACCTTTCTCTTTCAAAGCCTAACATGGTTTTATTCTATTCTTTTAATTTTCACATTTTACATTTCTCTTTTAATCCACCTCTCCACATTAACAGATTGTTTGTCATAGATATCCCAGATACTTTTCACCAAAAAGTCTCACACCCTCCTAAGAAGAATGTTTCTTTTTTAGACTTGGTCTGCTTCACTTAATTTTCCCATAAAGCCAATCCACTGATTTTTACTATACTCTGGATTGTAGTCAGTCTCCGTTCAGTTGTATCTTTGATTTGTCATGGTTTAGATTGTTACTTTCAATGAGTCCAGTGGTTGTTATGACTCCTTCGAGTTATTGCATCTCAAGTCATCTTAGTGTGGGTATTCTGACTTTAGTATTTCAGTGTTTACTTGATTTAAACTGAAAAAAATTTAGAATTAAAATGAATTATAAACATGTACTTGTCTTTGAAAAACATTCCCTCCCACCTTTTCTGTCAGGATAACAACTGAGAAATCTGTATTACTGATGGAAAGTAGAGCTCCCGAAGAATATTTGAGAGTGTTGATAATTTTGTGCATGAAAAAAAAATGTAAACTTTCATTCACTGTTGTTTCTCTTAATGTATTGCTGCAGTGTTATGTAAATGAAATTTATTTAAATGTTTTTCAGGTGTGTATTTATGAGTTTTTGTTCTTTACATACAGCTGTTATTGTAAGATGACTGTAAATAAATTATTTGCTTGATAGAATATTTTATGCATTGAACACAATTAAAAGACGCCACACCATTAATATTGAAAATATGAAATATAATTTGTGGAATTTGTTACAGAACTAAAAAGAGAGTCCCTAACTATAATAACTGAATACTGGAGTGTTTTGAAAAAAAGGTGTCTCCACTCTATCTTTTCCGGAAAAGAAAGCTGTGAACCATTGCTCGAGACTTTTTTACAACTTTGGCAGTGCATGTTACAAACATGTAGGCAAGACAGAAATTCTGTGTCATTTCTGAAACAGTTTTCTTTGATGTCAGATGTCAGAAGTCTGCTGTTAATAACTACAACTCAGACTACCACACTTATCTGCAGAATGTGTCTCGATGTTCTAAATGAGGTAATGCATATAGTTTTCATTACATTGCATCCAGTCTTAGTAGGTATATTTTCCTTAATCATTTATGTTAAGTTTAACATTGTCATTAATTTACACATGAAAATTGGTGGTTTTATGCATTCCCATTACTGTCATGAAAGTAATTAATCACATATCACAAAACCTTGTGTGCAGATAGTTTTAACAAATCTATTCAAGTATGTGTAGGTTAATTAACTTTGTGTTCAATGCAGCCTTTACATGTTTGAAAATTAGAGGATGAGTTATGTGTAGGTTATGTAAATGTAGAATGAGTTATTATCAAATTTAATTTATGGTAACAGGTTAGAACATGAAATGTATAAAATTTCAATCTGAAAAAAATTTTAAAATATATATATAAAATATATTCTTAAAATGTATATATAAAAACCGCTTGTTTGAGTGTTTTCTATGGTTATGTTGTGTTTATTTGATTTGCTGTGTTCGAAAACATTTGAAGGTGACTTTTTATGTTCTTTGAATCTGGTTTCCATTTTTCTACTTGTTTCTCCAATATAGAAGTCATGGCAGTTATCACATTGTATTTTATAAATAATGTTGGTGTGATGTTTGTCAGTGTAGTTTTTTTACAGTATATACCTTAGTTTTGTGAATGATTTTTGAATAAATTTTGTATTAACTGGAATGTCATATTTTGTTTATAGTTTTTGCCAAATGTTGGTTATTTGTCTGCTGATGTCAGGAATATATGGAATGCAGCAGTATATGGTTTAGTGATTTTTTGATTCGTGAGATATATTTACTTTTGTTGGTTGATTTTGGTTTCTGTCTAGGTGTGTGCGTATAATGTTTTCTACAGTTTGTGGAGGAAACTTATTGATGTTGATGAAGTATTGTTTCATTTTGTCTAATTCATCGTTAATTTTATCTGGTGAGCATAGTTTTATGGCTGTGTTTATCTGGTTTCTTGGTATGTTGAGTTTTTGTTTTGTTTCATGTGCTGAGTCCCAAGGAATGTACAGTCCAGTATGGGTGATTTTTCGATGGATTTCTGTTTCAACTTGTGTTTCAGTTTTTGTAATTTTGAGTTAAGAAATGATATTTGATTGCTTTCTTCCTGTTTACATGTGAAGTTAACGTTGGGATGTATAGAGTTAATGTGATTGAAAAAATTAAGTGTGTGTTCTGTAGATGTGGATCCCGCAACCGTGTCGTCTACATATCTGTACCAGTACAGTGGTGGATGTAATGCTGTGTTAATTGCTTGCATTTCAACTTGTGTCATAAAAATATTGGCTCACATAACCACCATAAAACATTTGGAAGTATATTTAAATTATACTTTTTTCCTTATGGGATGATTGTAAATTGGAACAAAAAAAAGACAATTGTTTATGTTAAATTGCTTGAAACTTATGACAGATTACATCAATTTATACCTAATTTTATTGACATTTGAAATATGTTGAACTAATTATCCCATCACACAACTTGAAAATCATTCAGTAAATACCATCTCTTATTGCTGTATCAAATTATTTATGTAAGAGCTATTTGCAAGCATACCACAAAAGGAATTTTTTTGTATTATCTTACCTATTTTAACCTAATCAGTTTCTAGTTTTTATATTTTAATTATTTTTATAATAATAAATTTAAAAAAATACACATGGAGAACAAGAAATACTGTTAGTTATCTGTGTTTTTTTATTGTTGTTGTTGGTTGTCGATGAGACTTAAGCCTACTTTTATATACTGATGGCACTACTTCTACTACTACTACAATAAGTATTAATAATAAATATTTTAGTAAATTTAAGTAGTTAAAAACTTGTCTTTCTTATACAAATTATTTGTTATGCTCATTGGAAGTTTGCACCTTTTGTGAAGGTACACAAACATGTTTAAAGTTATAGTATGGAAGCTCTTATGGTAATCATCTTGGGGTCATATCAACTGAGTTCATAGCAGGAGGGTTAAAGACCTCAGTCAGGTTCATTCTCACTTTTCTTTCTTCAAGAGAAAAACAAGTTCAGTGATCTTAACCTACCCTCATATAATAACATTTTCATCCAAGGTATTATTCTAGTCGCATTCATCTGAATCCTTTCCAATAATTCAGTGCCTTCTCTGAAATAAGGATTCTAAAACTGACTACAGTACTCCAAATGTAGCTGAACCAATGACTTGTGTGATGACATTAATTTCCTCTTTACACCTGTATTCAATATTTTTGATACAACCTAAAATCTTACTGGTCCTGCCACTAGCAGCAGCACATTGCTTGGATGTGTAAGAGACTGATCAACCAGCACACCAAGATAATTTTCTCCCATCATACTGTTAAGGTTATTTCCATCAAAATTATACTTTTAAGTGAAATTATGATGATTCACATATTTTACTACATTTCTATTATAATTTAAAGTTATGTTATATATTCACCCAACTACCAAATAACTAAATCCATCTTAAAGGCAGGAGCATTTTTCTCACAGCCAACAACATCCAAAATTTTTATTATCAGTAAATTTAAATCATCTGCACAACCCAAAGACTGAAATCTCTTTGTCACCAGAATCTGGTCTTTATAAGTAAACCTAATACCATTAGTTATATTATTATTGCTATCAATTTCCAAAACAATCATCACTAACCTCTGTATTATTTGCATACAAAACCTCAATTTCCTCACTAAATTCTGCTTCCACCTCCTGCAATTCATACTTTTTTTCCCATCACATCTATTTTATTTAAAAGTCTGCAGTTTCTCCTCTAACCTACAGGTTGTACAAACAAATTGAATAACTTCACTGCTAACTTAAACCCACTCCTTATATCTGTTGGATCTAACAGACTGTTAGCACTTATCATTACATTAACTGTAGCCATACCTTGGTATATATCTGTACAGAGTGGAGTACTAGGCTTTTGTGAATGGCTAAAATCACTATGTGTTTGGTTCCTATCATAGCTATAAGTTTATAGAAGGAGCAGAAGGAAGTGCTTGTGAGATTGGCTTTGATGAACAATTCATTTTATTTCATATATTTGTATTGCACTTTGAAAACTGATCAACTGTATAGTGAATATGTTCTATTTTATATAGTCCTTGCCTGGACTAGGTCTTTTCATATCTACATTATCTCTGGCTGGAATTGATTGTATACTCTTCAATTTTATCAAGTTCACTGGTATGGGGTACTCTTTTTGAAGAAGTTGTTGTTGTGACATCATTTTGTGGTGGAAAGATGCTTAAGGATGCAAGCACTGCCAGGAAGTTTGACATTTCTATATATATTTGTAGGTTGTTTCATATCACTTTGTCTTCATATGCATGTCATTCATGAGGTGATTACTGTTGATATTATGTCCCCTATGGTATGTAGAAATGATACTTGGGGTGTAGTTAACAAGCCCAAGGTTTATACAGGAGAGTCTGTTGCTTTGGTGCTCAGAAATTCTTGGTACATCTGAGTTTAGAAATGATTTTTACTGTATGTACAGTTAAGAGCAGAATTTAAACCTTTGCCACTATTTGTCTTCATCTAGTTGGTGTCCAGTGTTGAAGTATTTTATGGCTGGATGTTCAAAAGTGTTGTTATACTTGATTCTCTGCTCATCAGCTTCATGTGTTTTGTTGCATTTTATGTACATACTAATGATTTAGATATGTTTAGGTGACTTCTGGTGAGCTTTCTTTATGATTGTGGGATGTAATGGTGATTGTTTCATAAAGAGGTGTCTTAGTGTTCATAGCAGATGTTGCTGATTATATCAGACTGCAATGGCTGTTCCAGCCTCTGGGCCAGCATGTGATATAAAGTTAAACACAGTAAGAGTGAGGAGTGAACTCCCAAAGATCTTAGAGTTTATTCTCTCAAAAGATTATGATGTCATAAAATTCAAAGAGGTTCTTGAGGAAGTATGCGTTTCCTCAGATCCCTCTAATATTGCAGTAACTTGTCATTATGTGTGATTTACTAGGTCAGTGTTCAAGTTTTTTTTCTTGCTGGTCAGTCCAAATCCCCTATTCAGTACATGAGATTTGATGCTCTTTAAGGTGCTTATCTGAATCTAGATCTTAATACATTCTTGTTTTTAGTAATAGATAAACAATTTCCTGTTTATAACTCACATTCTTAGTCCTGTCTGTTCTAACAAGAGAGGTGAGTGATGATTGGTCAGTAGCTTGTTAGAATATGGCTGTCATTATTGATAGTTGTGTGCAATGGCTAATAAGACATAAAGATACCATTCCATTGTTGAGATGTCTCTTGACATAGGACTTTACACCAACTTATTCCTGCTTGTTACTGGTAATTAGGCTTCTCTATGATGTTTCTACCCTCTGTGACAAAGTGCCCTCTCTACTTTTGTTGGCTGTTAATCCAATATTCCAGACATACATTCACACTAATATTGAACTCAAGTGGTCAGTCACCAGGTGGTTTAACACTAAGTCTGATCTTACTGTTAGATTAGTTCCTGTTTCAGAGTTGATACTTTGTAACTTAGTTCAGTAACTCTAATTCACTTCAAATCTGAAATTAATCAACTGGTAGTTCTGTGTTTATACTCACAATAACCCAAACTGTAACCAAAATTCTACATTAATAATTAACACACAATAACACTGTGTTTATGTCTGTAAATGAATACACAGTCACATCATATGTGTTAAAAATGAAATGCAAATTAAATCCTTAAAACTAAATCACGACAGTCATTCAGTATTATTTTGAATTAATATTGTGCAATTGATTACACTAAATAATGTTTAAATATAACTGAATTATCCAAAATAAATTACATGTCTTATGTTAGCTAAATATTTGTACTAAATGTTTTACAATTGCCTTTAATTTTAAATAAATAAATCTACATATCAGTAATCACTATTTCAATAATTGAAAATAATATATTATATTGAAAAATATTTGTTATTATTTTTCTAAATCATTTCAGTACATGGCAGAAGAGATGTTAATATATTTGTTGTTAAAATTTTTAAATTACTTCATGTGTTAGATTATTTCCATGGGGAGCATTCAGGCTGATTCTATCAGGAATTTATCTGTGGAAGAAATTGTTTCAGAAATGGCAACTTGTAACTGGTTAGAGAAATTACCACCAGCACCAAAATTTACAGGTTTTGGAGGAACTGTGATCCAACCAACAAGGTATTGTAATGTTCATTCTGTAAAGGATTGTTAGCACACACATACAAAATTAGGCTTAATATCTATTTATATCAGATATGCGATACTTTGTGACCTGAATCTATTCACTCAGCAGCTTCATTCCATACCAGACAACTCAATGTGACCAATAATTTCATTGTTGTATTGCCATTTGAACTGCAGCTAACTAATAATCCTTCCATACATAAGCTGTAAATCACTGGATGAACTTAAAACTAATATTACTGTATTAAATTACACAATGCACAAGCTAAGCTCAAACAGACCACATGAAGAACTTGTATCATTATTATATCTCTTTATCTTACTTAATCTAACTTCATCTAGCTTAATAAGGTTCTAATTTACACATTTAAGTTACTTTTGTTAAAAATAAGAATACAGATGAAAAACAGGTTTAGTAATTTCCTCTTGTTCTTAATATTTATATACATATATATATGAGAAAGTTTCTAAAAATAGAAAGAGGTGATCAGGGCAACTGTGTTTGATTCAGTACATAAGCAATATCTCATATTATAGAAAAGATACAAAGTTCATATTTTATATTGTAGCTTGTCTGTGTTGGTAATTTGAGTCTCTAATTTGTATGAAACTACAGACTTAGTATTTTGATATCATAAATATCTAATTTCAACAAGTGCTACATCCAACATAATGTGACTCACAAAAAATGGAATTCAGGTGAGGTCTTCTAATATTTTCTTTTAAATTAAGAAATGAACTAAAATATTATATATATATACATAAAATACTAACATTTGAATTATAATCTACAGTATGATACCAAACTTATTGGTATAAATTCATAAAACAGTAGTTAAATAAAATTTTGAATGGAAGTCAATAAACATGACTTTTTCCTTTAAGTTTGTTGATCTGGCTTCCAAAAGAGAAACTTACAAACTGCATATGAAATAATATAGATAGTATATGTTACTAAAATCATATGTCATTTCATAGATTAAAATCTTGCTTTCTGTTGGTTATAAATAATATAGCACGAAACATCAGAGAATATATGGTTCCAATTTTCTAGTTTGTGACTCTGTAAATAAATAAGGTTGAAGACTGTAAAAATTAGATTTTGCCATGGTATTATTTCTATTTTAATGAGTAACTTATGCTAAAATCCATATTTCAGGAAGATGTGTTAAATAAATTAGAGAAGAATTTAAAACTTGTATAATATAAAAATTTGATTTACTTACTACATTTTGATGCCAAGTTTATTTATATGCAATGATAACAAATCAGGTTAATTACATTTGGAATGCAACTCTATTAAAGATTGTGACATGCACTTTGACCTATCTACAGTCATGTGAAAAAATTAGGTCACCCGATGATATCCTGCATATTTTTGTAACATTTTTGGATATGTAGATATTTAATCTCAATTTTAACAATACTGAGAGATTATAGGAATACAACCAAACAATTAAAACTGAAGAAAAGACTTTTCAAGATTTTCTGTAAATGCAATTCAACAGAAATGCATATTCAAACTGAGGAAAAGTTAGAACACCATTCCCACTATTAGCTAGTGTTAGCCCCTTTGGTTGAAATAACTGCAATGAGACGCTTCTTGTAGCCATCTACCAGTTTCTGACATCCATCAGAAGAAGGTTTGCCCCACTCCTCAATGCAGAATTCTGTCAGCTGTGAGATGTTTGAAGGTATTCTTGCATTTACAGCCCGTTTCCAGTCACCCCACAGCATTTCAATGGGATTAAGATCTTGGCTTTGACTCAGCCATTCCAGGACTCTCCATTTCTTAGTTTACAGCCAGTTCTTGGTGGATTTACTGGTATGTTTTGGGTCATTGTCGTGTTGCAGGGTCCAGTTCCGCTTCAACTTTAATTTTCGTACAGATGGTCTCACATGATCCTCAAGTACCCTTTGATACACAGTAGAATTCATGGTGGATTCTATGATTGTGATCTGTCCAGGTCCTGCTGCAGCAGAACAACCCCAAACCATAATACATCCATCTCCATGATTCTCAGTTGGTATGAGGATCTTTTCCTGGAATGCTGTATTTGGTTTATGCCAAACATGTCCTCTGTTCTGGTGTCCAAATAATTCTGTTTTGGACTTATCTGTCCAAAGAACATTATTCCAGAAGTTCTGGTCTTTGTCTACATTCTCTCTGGCAAACTTCAATCTGGCCTTGATGTTTCTCTTAGAGAGCAAAAGTTTCCTCCTTCCACAACTCTCATGCAAATTAAACTTGTGCAGTCTCTTTCTGATTATAGAAGCATGCATTTTCACATCAACAGTAGCCAGGGCCTGCTGTAAGTCCTGTGATGACATTTTAGGGTTTTTGGAGACCTCTTATAGCATCTTGCAGTCTGCTTTCAGGGTGAACTTGCTTGGACAACCAAACCTGGGCATGTTGGCAGTTGTTTTGAAAGCCCTCCACTTGTTGACTATTTTCCGGACACTGGAATGGCTGATTTCAAACTCTTTTTAAATCCCTTACCAGACTCATAAGCTGCTACAATTTTCTTTCTTAAGGCCTCAAACAGCTCTTTTGTTCTCACTCTCACTTCAACAGTCAGGACCTCACCAAACTAAATGTCTGAGGTTTAAATAGGGCAAGTCTCATTCACAATGCTGAGTAACGATCTTCTAATCATGTGCACCTGGTGTGATACACCTGTGTGTGAGTTGAGCCATTTTATCTTGGGGTGTGCTATTTCCTCAGTTAGAATATGCATTTCTGTTGAATTACATTTTACAGAAGATCTTGAAAAGTCTTTTTTCCAGTTTTAATTGTTTAATTATATTCTATAATCTCTCAGTATTGTTAAAATTGAGATTAAATATCTATATATACAGAAATTTTTTTAAAAATACACAGGCTTTCATAGGGTGTCATAATTTTTTCACATGAATGTATATTCTATTTATATATATATATAGAGAGAGAGAGAGTGAGAGAATTAGAGGAATATGTATGCACACTTATCCCCTACTGAATAAATGTTTGATTCTATATTAGATGAAAATTTACACAGATTGTCAGTGTTTACTTTTCTAAACATCTGATTCTGACAGATTTACAAAAGTGCTTATCTTAACAGGTAACTTTGATAGCTTTACACAAAATCTAATATTTACAATTTTCCTTTTGAATTTGTGATTAACATAATGTAAGTTCTGTAGGTTTACATTTTCCAAATACTTGGAACGTTTTCCATGTTTCTTGTTACCAGATAGTGCGAACATTGAAGTAAGTTAAAATTTTCTTGTAGAGATGGCAGAGGAATTGAACCTTCTGGTGCATTGACTGTGTTAACACGAAAAGTCATCATCTTTGTTTTGAAGTGCTGCTGTTTGCTTGTTTACACCTCCAGTAAGTATATAGCCATGTTTGTAAGGCTTTGTTAAGTTGGTATTATGTTAGCTTTGATATGATTTTACTGTAAATACAGACAAATTTCATACCTAAAACCACCGTTGCTGCAAATTATGTTCATATTGCTTAATACCTTTATTTTAATGGTTTTGTATTATTGAAAGCCAAGCCTTGCCTTATAATTTTTGACATGCATTTCAAAAGAAAAATAGTTACACAAAAAAAAAACAGCTGAATTAATTTTTTAATGAAATCTGTAACTGGACAAGTTAATTTAATGTGTTTGTACACTTCTGTCATTGATTTCAAAAATATTTCTCTGGCACACAATTTTGTCTTGCCAGGAAATATTCCTCATAAATTCCATAGGTTCTTGTCAGTAGGTGTTAGTTGGAGATGCTCTACTAATTCTTTATTCTGTTGATTTGCAGGAGAACAAGCTGAGAAACTGTTTATTTCACTTGAGAGGTGGGCTTCATTGCAATGTCACGAGATTATTGCAAGTTCCACAGGAAGAACGAATCTTGCTGAATGGTTGATTCCTCTGTTTCTAGACCAAGATGATCAACTGTTTGAAGTCATGTTGTTGTCCTTGAAGTTATATATTAATTGCAAAGGAAGAAGTGAGTTTGTTTTTCTTATTGAGATTACATGTACTAAAAGTAACCATGGATACTAACATGCAGTTTTTCAGCAAGGACGTATTATATGCTGAGAGGTACTTAGAAGAATACTGAACAATAAATATATTTTTAAGATAAGAAACAAATCAGCTGAATACTAATGGATAAAAATGTATAGAAAAGCGAGGGCTTTCTGTATTTATATAAAATTTATCCCAACAAACTAACTGAAAAAGATGAAAGAAACACAGCTTTCATTTTGTCACTTTTATGTGCTTGTAAACTCAACAGATTCATGATGGGTAAGAACCCAGGGTAATGTCTCAGGATGATGTTTGTAGGAATGTTTAAAGAAATAGGTGTGACAAATCAATAACATAGTTGTCATGCTGAGCAGGTTTTGTTCAGATACTTTAAAACCTCATTTTGAAAACAAACACTGATGTACACTTAGTACATATTAATATACTAGTTTGCTATTAATTCCCAATTATAAGGTTTTATTTAAAAATATTGGCTACTCCCATGGTAAAATAATTAAAAAAAAGATTAGATATTACAAAGTAGCATCCTGTTATTTAGCCGAGATACATTACAAGAAAAAATTTTCACAAAATACTTATGAATTAAAAGGTTGAATTTTAATGCAACCACATTTATAATTTAGCTGTACATTTTTCAAAATGAATTACAATTTTGCTATTGCTCAAAACCATTTAGCATAAATATATTTTATGATTCCATAACAGTGTAAATAAGTTAAAAATGATGTCTGTAAGAACTCTGCTGTATTCTAACCAAATTGATTACTCGTGTTTAGCAGACATCATCATTGGGTAGATTGATGTAATAGATTGGTATTACATATTGTACTGAAAATGTAGTGTTTATTTTGTGTATTCTGTTAGGTTACAACCACCAAGAAAAGAGAAAAATCATATCTTAAGTGCCGTAAATCCCCACAGAATGTTTCTGACGTTTATGGGAATGTTAGGTTATGATCATAAACCACTGATTGATTTCTTAATCTCAAGTGAAACGTGCATGTTGACTTACATTGTTACTTACTTGAAAGTCATGAATCAAGAGTGGGAGTATTTTGTATGTATGTGCCAGGAGGAGGAAACAAGTTGTGATAACTCAAAGGACAAGGAACCTATTCACAACCAGAGTTTACACTTACCTGAGAAATGTGATGCCTTGAGAAATTTGCATTTGATCACTCCTGTAACCAAAGCCCCAATGTCACAAAATAGTATGCCCCTAAGTGTGCTAGATGGAATACTTTCCCAATCAAACCCTAAGACAATGTTTGTCGGTCTGACTGAAAATGACAACATGCAAACTGAGGGAGTTACTCAAAGTGAGAAAACTGAACCAGAGAGTAAACAAGCTGTATATTATAACAATGAAGATAATGTCAGTGACAGCACTGGGGTATCTAATAACAAGTTAGACTTGATCTTTGCAGTGCTAATTAGGCTTCGACTAAGTATAGAAAGACTTTGTGTAAAAAATATTTTCCTTATAATCCAAAACCACTTGTTAAGCTCTTACAAAAATGTGAAAATAAATATGAATCTGGGTAAACTATTTATTAATTATGATACAAAATACAAGTCTTTACACAAAATCACAACTTTTACACTCGGCCTTCACCTTCTGTATCTATAGCGTTTGAAGTGAAACCACAGCTGGAAGATGTTATTGTGAAACTGGCATCGAAATCCCCTCTTATAGGAGTACTCCCATTCTCTGTTGACAATTTTGAATGCAATATCCTAAAAAACAACCAGTAAAAAATTTTAATTTCTGTTTCACAAAATCAAGATGAGTGAATTACATGAAAATACTAATTCTCTTGAACTTACTGAAAGGACAAGCAAAATCTTGGATGTGTTGTGGCAGATTTTAATATTGAGTTTATTTTAGCCCAAAGCTGTTCTACGACAACATGTAATAGTTTGGATTAGGTTCTCTACTTAATGTGAGACACCAGGGAAATTTACAAGAAAAAAACTTTTCATACCTCGTAAGGTGGTCCAGCATGAAACCGGAGGATTCCAAAGTCTTTGTTATCTGAACATGGTGTCTGAAATAAATATACAAAATAAACACTTGATACAGAATTTCATTGCTCTATGTGTTTAAAAGATTTTACAATTGCAGTAACTTTTATAAAACAATTTTAATTACATCTTTAATTCTCTGAGAAGACCGTTGTTTTTATCATTGAATATATCAGCTTTATGTGGGTTTACTGTCACTGTTGAAGTTGGAACATTAACCAATGTGTACAAAATCATTTTTACTTTGTTATACTGATGAAAATGAACTAAAAATAAACATACCACAAAATATTCTGGTGTATGATTCTTGTCAACCAAATCAGGATAAAATATCTAAGAAAGAAAAACAAAAACCTTAAAATTAAATTGAATCCTTGCTACCTGGTATAATAGTGCTGTATAAATCACACACACACAAAGTTTCACCCACTTATTAAAAATCATAATACACCCCTCATGAGTTATTATAGGAAGCTTCAGATAGTTTTTCTGGCTACCTTATTCACGTAATGAATAGTAGATTGTAGATAACACCTACCTTTCTAACTCAAAACTCTTTTTAACATTGATTGGGTCTTTCAAAACTTTACTTCTTCAATTTATACCTTGCTGTTATATAAATAATTACTAGTGTTGTTCATTATTGCTGGTGATTGATTTTTCACAATGACTCACCACATGTTCAACATTTTTACACGTTTGTTCATTATTGCTGGTGATTGATGTTTCACAATGATTCACCACATGTTCAACATTTTTACACGTTTGTTCATTATTGCTAGTAATTGATGTTTCACAATGATTCACCACATGTTCAACATTTTTACACGTTTGTTCATTATTGCTGGTGATTGATGTTTCACAATGATTCACCACATGTTCAACATTTTTACACGTTTGTTCATTATTGCTAGTAATTGATGTTTCACAATGATTCACATGTTCAACATTTTTACACGTTTGTTCATTATTGCTGGTGATTGATGTTTCACAATGATTCACCACATGTTCAACATTTTTACACATTTGTTCATTATTGCTGGTGATTGATGTTTCACAATGATTCACCACATGTTCAACATTTTTACACATTTGTTCATTATTGCTGGTGATTGATGTTTCACAATGATTCACCACATGTTCAACATTTTTACACGTTTGTTCATTATTGCTAGTAATTGATGTTTCACAATGATTCACCACATGTTCAACATTTTTACACGTTTGTTCATTATTGCTGGTGATTGATGTTTCACAATGATTCACCACATGTTCAACATTTTTACACGTTTGTTCATTATTGCTGGTGATTGATGTTTCACAATGATTCACCACATGTTCAACATTTTTACACGTTTGTTCATTATTGCTAGTAATTGATGTTTCACAATGATTCACCACATGTTCAACATTTTTACACGTTTGTTCATTATTGCTGGTGATTGATGTTTCACAATGATTCACCATGTTCAACATTTTTACACGTTTGTTCATTATTGCTAGTAATTGATGTTTCACAATGATTCACCACATGTTCAACATTTTTACACGTTTGTTCATTATTGCTGGTGATTGATGTTTCACAATGATTCACCACATGTTCAACATTTTTACACGTTTGTTCATTATTGCTAGTAATTGATGTTTCACAATGATTCACCACATGTTCAACATTTTTACACGTTTGTTCATTATTGCTGGTGATTGATGTTTCACAATGATTCACCACATGTTCAACATTTTTACACGTTTGTTCATTATTGCTAGTAATTGATGTTTCAGAATGATTCACCACATGTTCAACATTTTTACACGTTTGTTCATTATTGCTAGTAATTGATGTTTCACAATGATTCACCACATGTTCAACATTTTTACACGTTAATGATTCTTTTTAAGGTATATCATTTACAGAATGTAGAAAATATTTTGATTTTTAATATTTTAAATAATTTACAAATATATTATTACTGATAAGCAAAACACAAGGCTTTTCCACATTAAGAATGCACACGTGTCAGTGAAAACCAAAACATTTCAACATAGTTACATAAAGCACACGTGTCTCTTGGACTGACCCTGTAGAAGGAATGCAGTGAACTGTAATAAAATGTACTAGTCCATTATGCTCAAGACATGTTTAAGAACTATTGATATAAGAGTGCAAGGTGATATATTTCTGTAGAATATAAAACTACTTTTGACCATTGGTCAATTTTCATATTGCTTTTACATTGCTGCTAAATCATTTAAAACATACATCTACTGTGAACTGTTGAATGCTACCCTGTTAATGGTCAGTGCATTTAGGATTAAAAAGAATGATAAATTAATGGGTCTTAAATCTTTATTAAATTAAAGTATATTTTAATGTTTTACCTGAAAGACCGATAATGTTTTGAAGTTTGGAAAGAGTATCATTGGTGTGATTAGGTTCTTAAATTTGTCCATACTGAAATTATACAGGGGTTGAGTTAGCTACAATGAAATTATTTTAGAGCCTCACCACATCCATTTAATGCTCTCATGATCATTTATCTTAATACTAACCCTGCAGCATAGTTGCTGTTACAAAAGACTGTTTTAAAGTTATGTAAGAAGAACAACACTGTTCCTCTGCATGCTTTTCATAATCCATCTAGTGTGTGAGAATAATGGTTTCTCAAAACCTGTTCCATAGTTTGTTCACACACAAATCCATAGATGCTGCTTCTGACAGGAATGTCCATTTCACACCTTTTTCAAAAGTAATTAATATTTAGTGACATCAAATAACCTACAAAATACAGATATTGGTTTGGTTTGAATTTTGTGCAAAACCACAAGTCATCAGCACCCCTGCTAACTCTTGGGCTACTCTTTTACCAACAAATAGTAGGATTTACCATAGCTTACAACACCTCCCATAGCTGAAAGGGTGAGCAGGTTTAGTGGGATGGAGATTCAAACCAATGACCCAGAGATTCCAAGTTGAGTGCCTCTACCACCTGCAAATGTACAGTGCACAAAAGATGGAACAAGGTGTTACAAGAGCCAATTATAGTCAAGGTTCATAGCTGTTTTCACACTGCTCAAAAAATGTTTAGTTACAGCACTTTCTTCAACCTCCAGTTTATGAATGTCTTTGACATATTTGATAAAACATTATGATATGTCTCCCCGTTTCACCGATGTAACCAATTTCTAGCTTCCTACAAGTGTTCAAACTATATTTGTTATCATGTACAGTGATCTCCTAATCCACAAATTTTGGCAATTCACATTGGAAATTACATGTAAGCCAATCTGGTGAGTTCTGTAGAAAGATTAATACCAGATTTGTTGATCATCCTAAAACAGTGCCTTGGCAAAAGTATTCAGCACCCTGCAAAGTTTCTGTAACTTGTTATCATTTGAGTTTGCAATCATGGGACTTTATATTCAGAATAAGAGAGCTAAAAAACACAAATATTGTGCAAGTTAAACTTTCAAATAAAAATAAAATATTCTCAATTGCATAAGTATTCAACTCCTTTGCTACAACAACCCTAAGTCATTGAAAGATTAGTTTAACATGTCACTGTCTGTATGTTATCAAAGTGGTTTAACTTGAGTTTAGAATAAATGCATCTGTTCAAGCCACAATTCATGGAATGATATGACAAATCAACCATGAAGACAGAAACTTTCTAAACAAGTTAGAGATAAAGTGGCAGAGAATCACAGGTCATGAGAAGGTTACAAGAAAATTTCAATATTATTCCTTTGAGTACGGTGAAGTTCATCATTAATAAATTAAATGCTCTTCATACCACCCAGCAACAACCCAGATCAGGATGCCCTTCCAAACTAAGCAGCTTGGCAAACAGGAAACTGGTTAGGGATGCCACTGTGAAGCCAATAGTGACTTTGAAAGATTTGCAAAGTTCTGTGTCTGAGATGAGAGGCAGTGTAATTACTGCTCCGAGCCTTCCTGGATATGTTTGAAGATACTTAACATCTGTATCATTGAGTTTAGGAGTTCTGCCTCTTCTTTTCCTGTTTTCAAATTTACCTGTCTTAACCTCACAATCTTGACAGTGTTGGAGAGCATTTCAACATTGCAGCAATTTGTCAGAGAGTCCAACCAGCATCATGTAAAGCTTATATGCAAACTATCTGCCCTGCTGACAGTTCACAACACTTTTTGGGCTGTAGCATGACAACAGAATTTAATATATAGTGTTAAGCACATTTTGTATCAAGATTTATTTGTAAAATACTATTACATTGATTTCTTCTAGCACCTACAGGTACCATATTGTAGCTCCTTGTTAGTTTCTTCCGATATAGTTAAGACACTGTACGGGTTACCATGAGATTATTTCAGACCCTAAATTTTATTAGTATGTTACTTCAGGCAAAATCCTAATGACATGCTCTTGATATAAGTATATTGGAACTCTAAAGAATGAAAAATGGCTCATTCACTTGTTAACAGGATCAGCAAAACTTTACCACAGTGTTGAAATTTACATTTTATAACAGCAAGAAATAATTAGCCTCATAAAATGGAAAGACTGAAAAATACTCTCTTGTCATAACACTTGCACAGTACTGTGCAATTACTAATCTTGTAGCTATATTAGTTGACTCTTTCAAGAGAATCAAAAACTTCAAACTAAACACAAAGTATATTCGCATCTTTCAACATAATTTTCAAATTACCTCAGCACCTGTTGAATGTGTCTTACACTGTCTAAAAGAAAAACTAGAAGACAATCCTGTAATAGAATACCTCATCAACCTGACAAAATACTGCTTAAACAACACATATTTTAAACATGAAGGCCAGTTTTACAAAACAAATAATGGAATAGCAATAGGACTCCCCTCCTTTCCTCACTACTTAATAACCTCTATGTGTCTGTTCTTAAAGCACTGTTTGGAAGCGAATTCACACACACCAAGAAACTTGAAATCTGGATAAGATATAAGATATCTTCAGTATATAACAACATGGTATCTTCACACATTAAGACCCAATGTCACAATTTTTACATGAGAAATAGAATCTAACAGTTGTCTTACCCCTACTTAGAAGAAGTTAATGTAAAAAAAAGTTACTTGCAGTAAACAGGTGAAGCACCATTCTGTCACAATGCTGCCACTCGTAAGATCTAATCATCACATCAGAGAAAATATCCTCTTACTACACCTATGTAAATCATGCCATACAACTATGAACACACAAAGATAGCTTACTAAACTGAACAACCCAACGTATAGCACTATCTAAAGATTTTAACTCCAACATCGTAGATAGGGCTTCTATCAAATTTCAAAATGATTAGAAAACTATACTTTTTTAACCTTTTACCTATCAAAAAGAAACATACTGTATGTTATGTTGAACTTACTTTAACCTTTTACCTATCAAAAAGAAACATACTGTATGTTATGTTGAACTTACTTTTCTACCAGAAATTCACAATGTAATCACTAGCTTATTTAATAATTTGAGCATTGATGTAAAAACTGTATTCAAACTTTCATGTAAAATCAACAACTAATAACACTGGTTTACAAAGAAATTGAGGCAAGCACAAGAATAGCTGTTTTAACCTAATTTGGGAATGCTGAATTCAGATTTGAAATCCGTTTTTACTCATCACCTCTAGTTTTTTAGATATGCATACTGTATATTTTGTACACATACTGTACATAAAGGCGTATATGCATTCAGGGTTAATTTCTAATATTGTGTGACTTATGTCTTCTTTTTTAGTTATTATGCAATAAATGCAAAAAAATCAGATGAAGAAATGCCTCCAAGGAAAGATTCTGCCAAGTCAATCTCTTCCGAAGATACTGACTCTTCTTATTCAGGAACAAGTGGCAACGAGCCACACTGGATCACACAAGAAGACCTGAATGACCTTGCTCGTGATTTGTATCTGTCAAAACAGCAGTCAGAGCTCTTGGCTTCTCGGCTTAAACAGTGGAACCCAGTCCAGGAAGATGTAAGGATCACCAGTTTCAGGAATTGGAACAAAGACCTTGCTTCATTTTTCGACATGGAAAACAAGTTGTGCTACTGCACAAATGTACCTGGCTTGTTCACTTTCCTTGGTTTGCCACATAATCCTTCAGACTGGCGTCTTTTCATAGACTCTTCCAAGCGAAGTCTCAAGGCTGTGCTTCTGCACAACGGGAATAAATATCCCAGCATTCCCACTGCACACTCTGTCCATCTAAAGGAGTCCCATGACAATATGGAGCTTCTTTTAGAAGCTGTTAAGTACAACCAGTACCAGTGGAGTCTGTGTGGGTACCTCAAGGTCATTGTCTTCTTATGGGTATGCAAGCAGGCTTCACAAAGTACTGTTGCTTTCTCTGTCTCTGGGATAGTCAAGCTGTATCCCAGCATTACAAGCTGAAAGACTAGGGGTCTAGAAGCACTTTCGTTCCTGGCGAACACAGCGTCAAGGAGAATCCTCTGGTTGACATGAAGAAGGTGCTTCTTCCTCCTCTTCACATCAGGCTTGATTTGATGAAGAATTTCGTGAAGGCCATGGACAAAAATGGTGCTGCTTCCAACACTTGTCTACTGTGTTCCCATGTCTCAGTGCTGCTAAGCTCAAAGAGGGCATCTTTGTTAGACCTCAAATCCAAGAAGCGCTGAAGGATACTGATTTTGAGGAGCTTCTTACCTTAAAGGAACTGAGAGCATGGGAAGCATTTAAGTCAGTCTGTAGTGGCTTCCTTGGTAACACACGCGTACCAAATTACCAAGCCTGTATTGAGAAGTTGCTAAAGACTTATGAGGATATGGGATGCCGAATGTCACTCAAAATTCATTTTCTCCATTCCCACTTCAACTTCTTCCCTCCAAACCTTGGAGCAGTGAGTGATGAGCACGGAGAAAGATTCCACCAAGACATTACGAAGATGGAGAGCAACTACCAAGGCAAGTGGAACCCCAGCATGATGGGAGACTTCTGCTGAATGCTCTTGCATGACATCCTGGAGGCAAAATACACCAGATCATCTAAGAAAACACACTTCTAACTGTCTGCGGTACTATGAATTGTGTACATTGTGTCATCCAAGTATATTTATTCCGTCAATGTTCTTTATCTATCCTGTTTTATCTGTAATAAGCTGCTGCAACTGTTGAAATAAGCATGTATATACTAAAATGAGACTATTTAAAAGCCAGAAAACTAGAGGTGATAGAGCAAAACTGTTTATAAATTTGAATTCAGCACACCAAAATTAGTAAAAAACACCTATTCACATTCTTGCCTCAGACAAAAAATATTTTTTTGTAAACCAGTGTAATCTAACCTGAAATAACGTGTACTAAAGAATAAAAAATATCTATATATAATATTCCAAATGAATGTGAAAAAAATGCATGGAACAAATATTATAAAAAAATAAAGAGACTGTTTAGAAACTGTAGAAATCATCAAAGGATCTGTCACTAAACCATGGTAACGGCACCAGCAACATCAGCTGTATTTTGTAAAGTCTTTGCACTTGACTTTTACCTACATTCTGTTACCTGCTGACACCACTTCCATGACATTGTGTCTTTTGTCTGTGTAATGATACATAAACCTTGTATTTCTTAGTATTGATCACACCTGAAACAGATAGACCAATGTTCCTTTGAAACATGTATATTCCAACATCAATAAAAGTTTTAACTTATTCTTATAAATCATTGTTTGCCTACCTTACTCAAACAGTTTAAAAGAGTTAATACTCTATAATTACTATTTTTATATTGTATACGTTTTAACCTCAAAGGAAGGTGTAGATGGTTTTGGATACATTTATACTATATTCACAGAGTTCTTACTAATATGTATACCAGAATGGTTGGTATGGATATCAACACTTTTACTAATAAAGCAGAGAACAAAGTTTTGTGCTAATACCCATACCAGCCGTTCTAAGATACATTTTTATTTTTAGTGGGCTTCTCCTTATCAAGAAGAGTTCTTACTATTGTTTATTGTGACATCAGCTGTTGTTACAATATTTTTTCAAGTAACACAATTACAAAGTTACTATTTTATTATTATCTCTCTCTGTTTATATATAGATTTGTAACTGAAAGAACAGAGCTGAGATATATATATATATATATATATCATGTGATATTTATATCCAGAAATGTGTTTTATCCTGATAATACATTATATCTTTTCATTGTTTCACAATCTTGTTTTCAACTACTTTTGCACATACATTAATTCATAACGAAGAAGACACATAACAAAAATTTTGTGCTGGTTAAAATATATCTTTCACCTGGATTTTTATGCAGTTTTTGTTGATATAAATATGAGGTTGGTAATCAAAAATTTAAAATATATCTGCTTCTATTTTCACTTACAGAGAACTTACAACAGCTAACCTTTGAATGAGTAGCAACATATCCTTTAAATCAAGAAACATGGTAGTGTGTCATTAACAGCAGTGATAGTTTACCAGTCTTTAACCTTCTGTATCAAGGAATTTGGTAATCCAAACGACTGCTTATTTTCAATGGAGTGCTCCATTGGACTCATGCTTCACATATCAAATTTCAAAGAAATCCATAAAGAAATATCTGCAGTATAGCATCTCTAATTTTGATTGGGGTTCATTATTTTCTCCTTCTATGTATCAAAAGTACAAAAACTTTATTTGATACATAAAACACTTTTATAGATTTTATTCATATTTGGTGAGGTAATAGATCTATACAATGTACAATTAGGAGTCTCATTTGGTGTAAATATAGGCCACATGTGCAACGATATTTAACAACAACTGCTCGAAATTCATGAAAAGTTTTTTGCAGGCCTATTCAAAAAGTTATATGAACTATTGGTCAAACATTTTTAATACAGCTTCACCTGAAACTTAAAAAAGACTGTTTTCAATTTTCATATTAATGATAACTGCAAGGTGAAAGGATGTGCAAATACATTAATAAAGCTTAAGTCAAACAAACTAGATTATCAGTTTCGAAATAATCATACACATGTATAGTTATTGATTATTCGTTGTCACTTTTTCAAAACAGATTTACCAAATCTTATGAAATTATTTAATTAAAGAACATTTAGCATCATGTGATATTAGTTGGAACATCTGTGACAAATGTATGGAGGTTAATTCCAAGAACCTGTTAAACTAAATTCCTTGGCACTACTACAAAGGAAGTTAACTATTTCAGAGAGGAAAAGAACCACCATATATTTTAAAGGAATGTGACTGGTTTTGTAAAGATCTGTTCTGAATAACAGGGTTGTCATTCTAAAGCTAATGTGGGTTGTTATCAAGTCTCACTTTCTTGGTTTGTTTGTCATGATATCTAATCAAAAACACTTCAAGCGTGAAAAAATGTGTGGCCATAAAGGGATTGACAGTGGGACTTCAAAGTAATTAAATCAAAATTGGCAGCTAAACTGATGGCTACACTTATAGCATTAATAAGGATTTCACTGGAAATATTCATACACTAATTAGCTAGATTCATACATTGTTTTACCTACCATCATGTTCCAAGTAGAACAAAAACTGAGCCTGGCTAACTAATGAACATTTGTAGCAAAACTATAATAACTGTCATAAGTGTTGCGATGAATTTTGGGTTAATTCCTCAAAGACCCACGACGAATCCTTTTTTCAGTCCTCAGGTGTTTTTGATTAGATATTATAATAGTCATTGTTGGATACACAAGACTGATCAGTTGTTATCACTCGGTTTATTTAGGGATTTAATTTTTAATGATTATTTAGCTTTCATAACAAGACTGTTAAAAGTTTATTATTTTAAAAGCAATATTTATGACAAGTTTTGTTACATAACTGTACAACTAATACGTTGTGTATGCAGTTTAACTGTTTTACGAGGTTTTTGTCATCTTTATCAAATCTTCCAACTTTTCTTATTATGTTTAATAATGTTATTCTTGGAAGGCTAGATAGATGTAGATACAGAGAGCAAGTAAGTTAGTGGACTTTAACTGTGATAATAAACAGTGTAAGAAAAATTATATTCGTACATACATTTGATTTGTTTTGAACATATTATTTAACAAGTGGATTGTGTGCTGTCGGTTTAATGTTGAAATTTTTGGCCAACAAGTCACATACACTTACAGTAAAGAATTCAGCCTTATAAAAACCTAAACTTTGTTTTGTTTGTTTTTGAATTTTGTATAAATAACTTGGTTTTGAATGACAATATAGCACAACAAAGTGTTGTGGGTTATTGTAGAAGTGGAAACAATCCTGTTTATGCAATATTTCTAAATACTTATATGAGCTATTCATTGCCAAGTTAAATATTCCTCTTTAATAATTTAGTGAGCTAACTGTACACTGCCATCATTTACTTAAGTTAACATTTTTCTGGTGGAGTCAGAAACAACCCATCTTGATTGGTCTAAGTATTTCACTCATTCAGTATTTACTGTTGTTGTTTTTATCCTTCCTTTAGTTTGCTTCAATTTTTTCCGACATTGATCTGTAATTTAGCTATGGATAAAATACTGATTAAAACATGGCAATTAAACATTCTTCTCTTTGGTTTGCAATAAATATTCTTTGATGTTTGCAAGCATCTGTTAGACTTGTGTGAAACAGTTTGACATTAACACATCTGTCAAACTTGTGTGAAACAGTTTGACATTAACACATCTGTTAGACTTGTAGGAAACAGTTTGACATTAACACATCTGTCAGACTTGTGTGAAACAGTTTGACATTAACACATCTGTCAGACTTGTGTGAAACAGTTTGATATTAACACATCTGTCAGACTTGTGTGAAACAGTTTGACATTAACACATCTGTCAGACTTGTGTGAAACAGTTTGATATTAACACATCTGTCAGACTTGTGTGAAACAGTTTGACATTAACATTACTACCTGTTAATTATTCTGTATTCATTGCATATTTGTTTAAAAGTACAAACCAACACAACAGGTTATGTTCACTGTTCCTAATGTGGAAACTAAAACCCAATTTTTAGCATAAATACTTGCTTAACATTGGGTTCTTTAGGGGGTGGTCATTTTCATTATCATAAACAGTGAACAACCATATTTGATACATATATAAATATATATAATAAAAAAAAGTCATTCTCTAAAGGCTCCAATTTAGGTCGAGTTATATTGATTGAGTTGCACAATTTTAAGCATCGTGTTTTTAAAATTGGTAACAGTCCTAAGTTTTAGAGCCACTAGGATCAAGAAGTAAAAAAATTTATAATACATCCAACTTTGGTAAACAAGGCTATTATAAATTTTTTTACTTCTTGATCCTATTGGCTCTAAAACTTAGGATTATTACCAATTTTAAAAACATTAGGAAAATGTAATTAGTTGAAACTAAAATGTCAGCTGTTATTAATTTGACACTATATTTTCTGTATTATAATAGTGACTTATGAAACAGTTTTTGAAAACTCAAGTATAAGTCAAGAAATCACTTACATTGAACTTGTATCCTTGTACAATTTTTGGTGGTGGGTTGTCCATATCATAGTGAGTTTGATTGTATTTATTCCATTCAAAACCCTGTTCAGATATACAAAAAGCACAAGTGATTTGACTGTTAACATATTGTACAGATGTTTAATACATAAAGTTCACAAATGTCTTTACTAAAATCACCATTTCTAATAACTATTTGTTAAAACAATAAAACATTAATTTGTGCTAATACAGAATCAAAAAAAACAAAAACACCACATATGTATGACATGAAGTAAAATCAAACCAACATGTGCAACAAAAACCTCTTACCGTATGAACCCTATTAAAATAGCGGGGTTTACGTGGTCGATATTTATCAGACCATAGGTATATTTTATCCAATGGAGACTCTACACTGAATACGGCTTCTTCTCCATCCATTCCTTTCCTTGCTTCTCGTTCAAAAGCTTTTTCTTCAATAGTCAGAACATCCTAAGTAAGATAAAAATTGTCTTGATAAAAACAACAATCAGGTTACTTTTGATTTTAAATTGAATTAAGAGATACTAAAAATTGACATTTTTTCTTAATACGTTTTATAGTTTTGTTGGGTTTTTTTTCTTGCACAAAACTACACAAAAGGCTATCTGTGCTCTTCCCACTAAAGGTATCAAAACCCAGTTTCTAACAGTATAAGTATACAGACACATCACTGTACTACTAAGTGAGGCATATCTTTATAGACCTGAAGAAACTACAGTGGAACCCCTCTAAAGCAGCACCTTTGGGACTGAGACAAACTGGCCTGATTAGAGGGGTTCCACTGTATATGATGAAGTTTTCACACAAACCTAGTATTGTAGAAGACTCAATGAAAGCTTCCTATTGGTTGATCAAAATGCTACATAATCCAGGATTTGTGTATAAGAAATAAGGTTGCTAAATACAAATGGACATGGATGTAAAAATCATGCCTTTAATTCTGTAACTGTATTATAATCACTTAAATTTGATGCATAATTAACTTAACTGTTCAAAAGATATTTTCAGAAAATTTGAGTAGACACAAGCTTCTTTGCAATAGTTACTTTCATTAAAATGCTTAAGTTATAAGTAAGCTTCCAAAAACCTCAATAATGTGTTACAGAAATCAAAGGTTCATTTTTAGTTGTAATAAATTCTAAACAAAAATAAACAATTACCTCATATGAGCCTGTTCCTATCAGTTGCTGTCGAGCAAACACTAGACGAGTCATGTCTTCTTCTGGATTTGTTAGAAGTGTTCCTGGTTCTAGACTAGACAGACTGATGTATTGAGGACTGTAACACCCAGTTCTGTAATCTTCCTCACTCTGTTTTAATGGATCTACTCTAATAGTGAAGATACAAATCAATATAGTGAATGAAACTTGAACTAATTACACATTTTAACTGCATACAACACTAATGAGTCATCCATTTCCTATAATACATAAACTTACTGACTTGCCATAATTTATGGAATTATTTTTACACTATTAAAATTTAAAAACATATATTTAGCCTGATGTGTATGGGAGAGTTTTGGGTTTGTTTCGAATTTTGCGCAAAGCTACTCGAGAGCTATCTGCACTAGTCATCCCTAATTTAGCAGTGTGAAACTAGAGGGAAGGCAGCTTGACATCACCACCCTCTGCCAACTCTTGGGCTACTCTTTTACCAAGGAATAATGCGACTGACCATCACATTATAATGCCCACACAGCTGAAAGGGTTAGCATGTTTGGTGTGACAGGGATTTGAACTCATCCTTATCGAAGGTCAGAAAGAAGTTTAGGCTCATTAATATAGATGGTAAATTGTTCAGGCAGAGTATTCATGATGACACTTTGTAGAAATGGACAGCAACTACCTATTGTGGAGACACATGCATATGATGACACTTTGTAAATGAATGGCAACCGCCTATTGTGGAGACACATGCATAGAGAACAAAGTTTCAAAAGTCTTCCGCTTTTCGTCTTCAGGTCAGTGTGTGTCAGGTGTTGTCGGTCTTTTATAGTGTCCTGGTGGATTGCGAAGAATGTGTTATGATTGGTTGATTATCAATATAGCTGTTATTTGGGCTGAAGTTGAAACCTTTACTAAGGATACTGAGTTCTGCTTCAGAGATAGTTATGTCTGAAAGATTAAGAATGTTGGAAGGGTTCAGCTTTATCTGTATGTTTTATAAGGTTGTTGTTATTTTCAAGAAATCTGTTAGTTTGAGAATACTTGTGTATTAGAGTATGAAGTGCGTTGTTTTTTAACGTTTTTTAGACTGTTCATTCTGAGATAAAGGGATTTTAATAGATTCTGCTTAACATTATATAGTTTTATACAAAAAGTGTGTTATTAGAAGCATTTTTTGAATTTATATTGTTGGTATGAAGCATATTTCTATTATTATTTTTGAGAAGGAATGTATCAGATTTCTTTGTAAATTTTAGCAGTTCTTTTAGTCCTAGTGAAGGGTTTTAAAGTGATAACAGTGGGAAATTTCTTTATCCAGAATACCGACAGAATGTTTAAATGATATTCACGAGTTCTAAGGAGGCACTTTGAAGGATCTTTTGGTATTTGCTGCAGAAGTTCTACTCAGGTGCTCCTGTTGTTACTGGTGCTTCAAATGAGAGAGATTGAGGCATGTTTAATTTTTTTTTTATGGTATGCATTAGCATCTTAGCATGTTGATAATGTTTTGAGCATTTCTCAATGAGTTTCCAAGTTTTTGAAATAGTTATATTCTGATGTAATTGAGAGATTTGCCACTTGATTCACACTGAATGTTGTGGTGGTTACAAGACTGGTCAAATGGACAGAGTCCATATAGTGTCTCAGAACAATTGGTATTGGCATTGACACTTTTACAAATAAAACAGAGAACGTTTCAACTTTCTAAGGTTCTTGAGGTTAATAAATTTATTAACCTGAAGATGACCTAGAAAGGTCAAATCATTATTCTCTGCTTAATTAGTAAGTGTTAATACCCCTATCAGCCATTCTGAGATACATTTTTACTTCAAGTGAGTTCTTCATCATCAAGAGTCCCTACAGTATTAAAGTAGAGAATACAGCAGATAAAATGTAAAGTTTTAATGAAAAAACTCCAACAAATATTATTACTTGTTTCTGCTTTTATTTTCTTTTTCATGTTTTCATTTACTTTCCTAATACTAACTTCTAATTTTTTTGTTGTAGACACATTAAAAAACTTTTGTAATTCACACTTTAACCAGAAATTTTGTTCTTTGTCAAAATGTAAACTCTAAACAATTTCCAAAACCATACCCTAAGCCAATCCAGAGGCAACACCTTCATCAGCAGAATTATCATTATGGTTATGAAATACAAATCTTTAGACCTAAACAGACACTGCAAAGAAGGCAAATACATACTTTAGTGATGATATCAAGATTGTTAAGAAACATAAAAAATCTACAAAATTCACCAAACAAACATTTGAGCTCTTGCAGACTTTTCTGAAATTCACAGCTCTTTTTGTGATAAAAACAACGAAAAAAATTGTAATGTCATTTACAAGTCAGGTCTCCCAAAGTATCCCCGAAAGTCTTTTGTGCCTTTCTTGTGTTTATTAAACCTAGTGTGTGTTAGAAACTGAGTTCACAATCAGTGGAAGGCTTTTGGAAAAACCATCAAGCTTGTGTTTTAAGATTCACCTTCAATATTCTTACCAAAAACTCGTGATAATAAAAATTGCAACGTCTGGCAATACTTTGTAAGGCTAAACATCACTAACAATGTAAAAAGTAATCTAAAAAATAACAAGGAGCCTAGAATATCATTCTAACTTTCTTGAGAAGTGCAATTAACCCAAAAAAATAATTAAGGTTGATGTGTGGTTTTCTTGGTTATCTATAGATGTACTATATATTATACAGATTAATTTCAATTACAGATCTATTTAAATATTACAGAAGGCAGTTAAAGTATTTGAACAGTCTTGTTTAAAGTTAGTTTTGTATAAACATTTAGGTTAAATATGAAATACCAATAGAGATCATGTTAAGTCTGCAACAGTTAAATTGATTGTCAATTTATTTTATCAATATAGCTGTTATTTGGGCTGAAGTTGAAACCTTTACTAAGGATACTGAGTTCTGCTTCAGAGATAGTTATGTCTGAAAGATTAAGAATGTTGGAAGGGTTCAGCTTTATCTGTATGTTTTATAAGGTTGTTATTTTCAAGAAATCTGTTAGTTTGAGAATACTTGTGTATTAGAGTATGAAGTGCGTTGTTTTTTAACGTTTTTTAGACTGTTCATTCTGAGATAAAGGGATTTTAATAGATTCTGCTTAACATTATATAGTTTTATACAAAAAACTATAAGGCAATGTAAGGCAATATACTGAAAGTTCCCACAAATATATTGCTGTTTCCAACATAAATGAGAAGATACATATTTGGGAGTTTTAGAGAATTAAATAAAAACAGAATAAATAAGAAATGTGTAACACTTATATGATGTGTTAAATAACATATCATATGTACCCGTGAGTAACATGTTTTTATAGCAATTTTAGGGCAATTGGTTTTTAGTATTTTGTAGGTTTTCAGTGTTAAAGAGTTAACAATTAATATTGCATAATAAAAATTATTTACTATATGTGCCTGACAAAGACAGACCATAATCCTGTCATGATATGTAGATGTAATAGTACATAAACTCTACGATTAAAATATTTGGCAGATAATTAGCAGAAATAATTGAACTTATAGATCAGAATAAATAATAGACCATCTGAAAACTTACTCCTCTGTTTGAGTCTCAGCTGGTTCTGCTTCAGCAGTTTTTTCTTCATCTACAACTATATTTTGTGTTTCTCCACTTGATGGACATTCTTGAGGAAGGGTCTGCTGAGACTGTTGTTGTTCTTGTGATGTGGATGGTTCACTCGGAATGTTTGCGTCTATGCACGGAAAGAGAGGCCCACTCTCTACCCCTTGCTACAACAAAATAAAAGTATTTAATTTTCACAAATTCATTAAAAATACATCATTTGTGTTGTACAACTATTAGCCTATTAACATGTCTGTGGTGAATGTAATTAGCATACATGTCAGTTAAGAATAAAACGATATAAGATTATTATATGTGAAGTTTTGTAAGTTAAATCTCTACCTCCTGCTTCAATTGGAAAAGCTTTTTTCTGAGATTATCTTGATGGCGTTCTCTTAACCTTGCTCTAGCCATAAAAGCCTTTAGTCGAGATAACAGCGTTTCCCAATATCCTTAAAAAAAAAAAAAAAGAGAGAAAAAAAGTTGAACTTATATGAGAAAAAACAAACAAACCTGCATTCATTTTTGTAATACCATTAAACTGCTCATTAAATTGTGACAAAACAGTGTTAAAATACCCTTACGTATCCAGATCTTTGTCATTCATAGTTATTTCAAAACATACAATTCCTTAGTGTTCTAACAGTGATAACATTAACTTTCATTTGAAGACGTTTTTGATGGTTCCAAATTAAGCACATGTCTTCACAGTGAACCAGCTACCTGTGTTCTGCCCACCATGGTTATCAAAACCCAGTTTCTAGCAGTGGGAGCATGCAAACATACTGCTGTGCCACTGGGGGGCACTTGAAGGAGTATGGTGATATTAGAAATACTATAATTTGCTGAGAAGATTTCGTCAACACCACAAAATTACCAATGATTAAAGAAAGTGTAACATTTCTTTTCACTAATTATAATGAAGGTATGCAGTTCAATTAAGGTAATTTAGGATATTCAAAAGTTTGAGGAAAACTTAATGTGGTTTAACACTGAATATAAAAAGGAAAACAGAAATCCATCACCTTTACAATGTAAGGCAATATACTGAAAGTTCCCACAAATATATTGCTGTTTCCAACATAAATGAGAAGATACATATTTGGGAGTTTTAGAGAATTAAATAAAAACAGAATAAATAAGAAATATGTAATAAATAACATATCATATGTACCCGTGAGTAATATGTTTTTATAGCAATTTTAGGGCAATTGGTTTTTCATATTTTGTAGGTTTTCAGTGTTAAAGAGTTAACAATTAATATTGCATAATAAAAATTATTTACTATATGTGCCTGACAAAGACAGACCATAATCCTGTCACGATATGTAGATGTAATAGTACATAAACTCTACGATTAAAATATTAAATTGAGAAACATTAGTAATTTTGTTCATGTCTTTCAACAATAAGAAGTAGGAGTAATTCAATGCTGAACAATATGCCCGTTAAAAAGAAAGGTCTACCTTTTGAAAGCACTCAGGATATACAGTTTTCATCAATTTGTGCAAAGACTTCTTGAACCTACGTGTATTTCTAACATCATACATGTATTTACAGTTTTACTTTGAAATATATAAATATATATTTAAGATTTATGTATAATTTTCTCACAATGAAGCCACATCTAAAATGTCACTACTGTTCTACATCACCCAAAGTTGCACAATAGTAGCATTTCATGGTAAACAATAAATAACCTTAAAATACCGTAAGGTACAGACTGCCAAGAAATTAAAACTGTAAACTTTTAACTCCATCAAGTTTAAGTTATCTATAAACTATAATAAAAACATTATGGAAGAGAAAGAAAGTTTTGGATTTTTGAAGTCAAAAATAAGAGAAAAGTTACAAATAATTTAAGAGACATATCTTGTCTCATAAAATATCTGTGAAGCACAATTTTTGTTTTGCAAAAATAAAACAAATACTAACCTATATCAACCCCTTCTTCACCACTACGGATTTTATTTTCAATTTGACTGTAAAGTGCTTGTAGTTGGTTGGGTGTTTTTCCCTTGAAAACACTGACAACATCAGAGCTGACTGCAGTGTTTATTCCTTCTCTCCTTTCTCTGATTTGATCTGAAAATTGTTTACTTTAATTCTTATAATCTGATTAAAGGATGCAATGTATTATTAACAAAGGAACAATAAGTTTTTATATTCCAGCAAAATGTTAAACATTCTAAACTTCTGCAACAAAAAATGAAAATGTTTAGTTTATAAAAACCATATATTAATTTTTCAAGACAAAAACCATATACTCAAGAATAAACTTCTTTAAAATAATAATGCCATGAAACAAAATTATTACTTTTTCTTGTTCCTGGGCAGAAAGTGTTATGTTGCAATTATTTATGCCTGAAGTAAATGGAAAAAGAGCTATTTTTCTCTTCAAACTTTGCTTTTGTAACCTGGGTAATGAAATTTTGAAATTTACCCATTTTCCAGAACATTACAGGTAGATTCATTGTTGAGTAGCTGATAAAGAATTTTCTCAAACTTTCAAAAATGTTGTAGAACCCTCAAATCTGTGCTGCTCCATAACGAGAATAAGTATTCATCTTTTCTCCTGGGTCATTTGGCATACCTCAAAGAAAACTACAATAGTGTCATGACCTTGCTAGAAGTGTTGAAGTATGATGAGTATGGCTGGGAGGTTATCAGAGACTTTAAAATGGTGACATTCCTCACGAGTCTCCATGGGGGCTCTAACAACTTTCCCTGTTATCTTTGCCTTTGGGACAGCAGAAACACCACAGCACTTAACAACAGACCAAGTTCTCTGTGGGGAGCACAATGTCAAGTGTGAACCACTAGTGGACCTCCAGAAGGTGTTTTTCCCACCATTGCACATAAAATTGGGTCTCATGACACAATTTCTTACAACTCTTGATAAGAAGTCTCCAGCCATCAAGTACCTTTGAGACTTCCTCCCTAAGCTCTCTGAGGCAAAGATCAAAGTTGGTGTCTTTGTTGGACCACAAATAAAGAAGATCCTGGAGTGCACAGAATTCCCCAAGAAGCTCAGTAGGAAGGGAAAAAAAGCTTTGAGCAGCTTTGTCGCAGTAGTTCAGGCTTCTTGGACAATTACAAAACCAAAAATTATGTGGAACTACTTGAGGCTCTGGTGAAGAACTACTCATGATAGGAGAGTGACTATATTTAGGGGGTTATACGTGATGGTGATTTACATTACATTCGTAAATCTTAAAAAACTACTCACTCCTAACATTTTTGTTTAGCGGTTAATTTTGTTTTTAAAAACTATTTTTAATCTTAAAATGAAAATTACTTTGCATATTGAACAGGCAAAACAAGAAAAAGAAAACAGTTTTACAAACCTTCAGGCTTAATACAAAAATCCCATATTTTGTGTATAAAAGCAAAGTAATGTTCACTGATAAACTGTCAAATTTCATGTCAATTTAAAAGTTACAATGTGAAAACTATAATAAGCACAAAATGGTTATGAGGTTAATCCCAGGGACTGAACCCATGCCGAAAGAGTTAATGTAACATTCACGACACATGCTACAAGACACATAACTTGTTCTTAATCTACATCTGGCTGTTAGCAAGGTTGATCTATGCCACATTCACAGCAAATCACCTGCAGAATCTCCTTTAACACTTTTAGTCTTTCTGTTGAGATTTTCATTTGTACAAGTACCTGGGTGAATTTACCATGTAGCTGACTATACTTAGTTAGATCAAGGTCAGGGAAGTCTTGTTTGAGAGATGCCTTCCATATGGAGGTCTGAAAATAAGAACTTTCTATATGTTCTCCAAAATACCTCTATGTTAATTGCAGATATTTTAACCTTAAATTAGAAGTGGCATTCTTCTTAAGTGTTTTCACTGGTCACACTTCACAACATACATCAGATATATATATGTATATTGGCTGTTGACATTACAGTATTAAATGTTCAAAATAACTTGCATGTTGGCATGCAGGTCATGTAGATTTCACAGATTTCCCTTCAGATTATCTTGACTGCTGTAACTTATAGGTAGTTGTGTCACATCCAAAGATAGGAAGAGCTTCCAAAAGCAGTGCAGCATTCTGGGATTGTTTCTTTACAGTCACCCTAATGTGCACATTTATACATCATGCATTTGTTCCCTATATTGTTAGAATGCATGTGGGAATGTGGAATTGTTTCTTATAGAGAAGTAAATGAGAAGAACAAACACGTTGCCATAATAAGACATCACTAGTAATGTTCACCACTTGTTGCACAACATCAGCCTCTCTGTAACACACATCCATTACTAACTTTAATTTAATGATGTACCAGACTGATATGATGTTGCTTATAATACAGAAACTTTTGTTATATTGATAGCTTCTTTAGATTATAAGAAAGCATTAGGTGTTTATTTACCTACAGTATAGCACAAAATATTACTGCTTTGAATGTTGACCAGTTTTGTCCAGAGCAACAAAGTATGAAAACATTTATCCATTTTATTTTTGTTAATAACACAAATAGTTTATTATTGCATTATGCACATTATACTAGTTTGAGTGAACATGTGTGTTTGTATTTTGTGACAGTTAATATGTACAGACATCCATGCAACTCTATACTGCATTTAATGTGAATATACACATTCAAGATGACTCAGTTGTCAATTCAATTGTTACAATATCAGTTTTTAATTGCATTATAAATTATGTTGCACTTTTTAATGTAAAATTCAAGTTTTTAAGCCCTATAAAGCTAAGTTTAAACATAAAACTTATTTATAAAAGCTGACACACTATCATTTTCCAAAGTGCCAGCTGTTTTTAAATATATCAAAATCAACAACGATTCTGAGGTTGCACACTCCATATTAACACTCAGCACACTAAAATTATGTAAAAATCATACAGAAACATTACCCATACATCAAACCAATGTTCAGAATAAAATTACGGTTTAACAACCAGACCACACGTGTCAATTTATTTAGAGTTACTACCATTATGTTCACACATAAAATTTCCAAATCTCCTATTCTGTGGTTCAACACACCCACTTATCATTTCTTTCCGGTCTTTAGCATTATATTCAAATTTTAAATCTTTCAGATCCCACAAGATCATTAATTCATATATTAAGAATACTCACAACATAACACCAGCATCAAAATCAGCATTAAAGCAATTATACAAATTTCCACAAGTCCATCACATCACATACCTTGTCTCGAAGAAGTTATGCGTCGTAAGTTATGTAACTCCTCTTCCACAATAATCTGTAGATCTCGCCAGTAGTCGAGATTTTTTCCATTTTCTAATTCCATGTAAACTTTTATGTCTTCCTGGAGATCCTCTAAGTCTCCTAGTTTTAATCCCTGGAACAATGAAGTTCTATAGTTCAATGGGTATGAAAGTAAACACCACTGAGTAAAATCTCAATGTTTCCTATCTTACAGTAAGAAACTGACCTGTTCACAGATACTATCTGTTAGTATGCAGGGTGACCACATTCTTTCAAGTCACCCCTCCGCATTAAAATTCAGGATTTTCCTAACCTTTCTCATCCCCACAAGATACACTAATCTTTCAACATATTCTTGTGATTCTACCAAATTACATCACCTCACTTTATAATCTAGTCATTTAAGACAGTGAATACATCAGAACATACATGCTTCAGAATACAATACTATAAACAAAGATCTTCAAACCAGGACATTGTAACTTGATGGCATGACATATAAAAACGTTATTTTTATCAAAAAAAGAATGTTCCACCTGATGTATTAACTAAATCAGACAATTATTATACCACCAAATAATAGCACTGAGTGACTGTCAAAGATTATTTTTAAGAATATGCCAATAATTGGTATAACTAATCAATGTCATGTCAATACACATTCTGAAATTATTAAAAAAACGTCCTCCAATTTCCCCTGATTATTGACCCTAATACCTTTTAAGGTCTCTGACATTTCTAGGTTTGTAGCTACCCTGGTTTGCTAAAGTAAGACACAAGTATTGACATACAAATTGGTTTTGGAAAACATAGAAACTATTCATGGCAGTGAAAATCAGTGTCATTTGGCATTTATAATGTCCAATTAAAACAAAATTTTAATGAGATTATTATTTCAAATCCGACTTACTTGTTATACTAAATGTTGCTAAAAACACTGTAAAACAGCTTTTATTATTTGGTACCTGTGATGTAATAACCATCAGGATCTTCGATTATTCAAAGCATTATAAATATATTAAATACATACTTTTTGTTAAAAACCAAAAGTAGATATTTAAATTACCTTATATACCTTCAATAAATCACTGCATTCTGCATTATTATTTTTAACCTATTATTCTCAATACAAAGGAATTAACATACGTTTAAATACACGTAAGGTTCGTGCATTTCAACAGTAAAATCATCCTCTTCAGCACTTATATATCTGGCTAGAAGATCAATTGGTTTTGCTATAAAAGAGATGAGTATTTTAAACAAACAAAACGATTATTAAAATGTAAAGATTTCCTGCAATGAATAGATTACATTTGTATGTTTACTTTTTAAACTATCAGAAGAATAAACATCTGTACAATTATAAAAAAAATTGCATAGATTTCACAAAGCAAACACATAAGATATCCTTCTCAACAAGCACTAAAACTGTTTTTTTCTGAGTTTTTTTTTTCTAAACTGTAACTTATGTTTACATGCAAAAGTTCTAAAAATAAATTACTACATTAGGTATGCACGATAAGGCAGCACGAGTGGTTGAAATGTCCACAATGGTTAACAGACGAACGACAATGCCTACAAATAGTGCCGAGATATAATTTTGAAACAGATGAAACAATATTAACTTCAAGGTTTATCTCAAATCTCAACATATTGTTATTTTAGAGAAAGTGGCATTTTATTTGTCAGCATTTCCACATAACACCAAGGAGGACAGTAAGCTTCATTATAGAAATGTGTGTGTTTGGAATTAAGCACAAAACAACACAATGAGCTATCTGTGGTCTGTCCACCATGGTATAAAAACCTGAATTTTCAAGGTATAAGTCTAAAGACATACAATTGTGCCATTTGGGGTCACTTATAGAAATAAAAAGAATTTCAAAACTGTGTGAAGATTGTTCTGTGTGTGTTTGTGTAAGGTTCTTAAAAATCATCATAAACACCAACCGTGACCTCACATCAAGAGTACATATGAGCTAGTCGTGACCTCACATCAAGAGTACATATGAACTACAGTATACTATATTCCTTTATCGAGTTTAAATGATTCAATACTTTAGCAGCTTTGTTCTTGTGCACTACATTTAAGTTTTTTACCCTGCCAATAGTCTTTTTAAGACTTCATATCAATATCTTTGATGTCAAATTGTAGATTATAATCCAAATTTTAGGATTACACATTATTTAATTTCTTGACCCATACTAATACTCAGCACTCTCAAATTATGAAAAAATTACAAAGAAGCATTATCCATACATCAAAACAATGTTGAGAACAAAATTATGGTTTAGCAACTGGACCACACTATAATTTATTTATAGTTACTATCATTACATACACATTGGTTTAAAGTTGTAGATTATTACTCAAATTTCAGTATTAAAAACTATTAGTTTCTTAATTTAAAAGTAAATATTAAAAAAGAAACCTTAAATATAATTTTTTGTGTGTCATATGGTATGTTGAACACAGTATTGGTTCAAATTAACCTTTGTGATGTCCAAATGCAAAGTCTATATTTTCTTACAAATCAGAAACTCAAATTACCAATATTGACAAGATAGAATATGAAATATTTACCTCCTGTCTTTACTACTTTCTGAGATATTGCTAGAATAAAACACAGTGGCCCCACCCACCTCTTTGAATTTTTGGAAAAATGTGCTTATTATAAATTTACTTCTTTCTACAGTATGTGAATAATCAACTGACAGCTTAAAATGTCCCCCTAGTGACTTTTGTAGCATAACTGAATTATTCAGGCACCAAACTCGTTTTCTTAAAGCTGAGATTCCAATAATTAAGGCGAAGCTTCAGTGACCTTGAAATTTCATATTTGTTTAAGAGACAAGTACAGCATAACAAGTTCGATTAATTATTGTGGAATTCCAAGGTATTAATACAGAAATTTATGATTTTTGGTTGCTTCACAATTTGTATATAAAACTTTAAAAAAATTACATCATTTTACATACTTCACAGGCAAATTTTGATAGCAACCTACAGCAACCAGCAAATGTGTACAAAGTTCATAACTAAAAGATATAATTCTTTACTGCTCTTCTTTATTTACTGTTCTGTGTTTTAATAACAATAAGATAATAATTTATTTGTAAAGAGTAATAATATATATACATATATAATGCATTATAACTGAAATGTGACTGTATTTTACAAAATACTAGTCCATTAAATCACAGCCAAGTCACTTTGTAAAATTCAAATTTATATTTATATAGTAGCATGTGTGCATGTGCACTGTGTCATTATAACTTCTGTCACGTTAACCAGGCATGGCTGAAAGGTAAATATAATAAAAATAATAAGCATATATATAAATATATAATGTTACAAGATTTAAGCTATTTAGACCAAACATTTGTGTTTTCATATTATAATTTGCAGCCACCCTAGAATAATAATAATAAAAAAAGCATAACTTATATTCATTCCCTAATTGTTTATAGAGATTACAAGATTGATCAAATCTACCAAACATGTACAGAGATTTGAAAATAATAGAAATAGTATGAAGTTTTCTCTTTAAAAAAGTTTGATAATTATCTGAAAGTTATAAAGATTTTTCATATAAAATATGAAAATGTTTTGATACATAAAGATATTTTTTATCTTAAAACCAAAATTACTTTGTATGTTGGATAGCCAATACATGAGAGGGAGAATGGGATGATAAGTCAAAACATGAGAGGGAGAAAGGGATGATAAGTCAAAACATGAGAGGGAGAAAGGGATGATAAGTCAATACATGAGAGGGAGAAAGGGATGATAAGTCAAAACATGAGAGGGAGAATGGGATGATAAGTCAAAACATGAGAGGGAGAAAGGGATGATAAGTCAAAACATGAGAGGGAGAAAGGGATGATAAGTCAATACATGAGAGGGAGAAAGGGATGATAAGTCAATACATGAGAGGGAGAAAGGGATGATAAGTCAATACATGAGAGGGAGAAAGGGATGATAAGTCAATACATGAGAGGGAGAAAGGGATAAGTCAATACATGAGAGGGAGAAAAGGATGATAAAACTATTAACAATATTTTAAAACTCTCATATTTCTCATGCTTGTAAACTTTGCTCATAACCTGCAACATTTTGTGAACATGTCCTTATTAATTTAAAACTTCTAGTGAGTTTTAAGATTACACTAGAAAAATCTGAAATTTTTCAGTTGAAGTACTTCTACTAATCTTAAATCTTAATGTGGAAATCATTTTGAACTTGAACTAGTAAAAAACAAACAAACTATATTTATGTACATGTAGTCCTAGAAAAAACTACAAAAAGTACTTCATTATAAAATCCAACTTTTTGTGTACAAAAGACTTGGATTTACTTCAAGTCTAAAATTTTGTGAAGGTACACATACTGTATTAAAAGTGATGGTACGGATACTATAAAAAGTACAAATGGTTACAAGGTCAGTTAATTTGGCCAAGCCAGTGGTGAGAGAGAACTTAAAGTGCAACACAATGACATTTATTTTCAAAAACTTAACACATAAATATGAGTATCAGAAATGCTGTTTTTAATAATAATAATAATAATAATAAAATTCACATTTTATCATATAATAATATTTACATTTAACTCAAAGCTTCTAATATCAAGAAGGCCCAGCATGGCTAGGTGGGTTAAGGAGTTTGAATCCCTATCATATCAAAAATGCTCGCCCTTTCAGCCATGGGGGCATTATTATGTGATGGTCAATCCCAATATTTGTTGGTAAAAGAGTAACTCAAGAGTGGTGAAAACTATCTGCCTTTCTTCTAATCTTACAATGCTAAATTAGGGATGGCTAGCACAGATAGCTCTTGTGTAGGGAAATTCAAAAACAAAGAAACAATCTTGTTGTTGTTTTGAATTAAGCACAAAGCTACACAATGGGCTATCTGTGCTCTGTCCACCACGGGTATCGAAACCCGGATTTTAGCGTGTAAGTCCGCAGACATACCGCTGAGCCACTGGGGGGCAACAAAGAAACAAACAGTTCAAAATCTTTTACTTCAATACAAACCTGTTACGTGGTTATAAGCCTACAAAATGTTTTTTTTCTTCATAAATATTCCAAAACTTTATTTAACCCCTTTTGCTATGAGCAGGGGTCAGAGGTTATGTGATCATGTTTGTATAATTATACTCAAAGGTTTACTGAGCTATATTTTATGAATATGTGTCAGTAGCTTTGGAATTCAAAATTTATTATTATACATCAGTGAATTTCTTAATTAACAAGGAAATATTATAACAAAATTCCTTAATATCAAATTTGTATGTCACATGGTATGCTGAATGCTGCTTTGGTTCAAATTAGATGTTTTTTTTATGTCCAATTACAAAATATATTGTTTCTTATTAAAAACTCAAATTACTGATATTTGCACTTATCAGTATCAGTAATTTTCAGAAATATTTTTTATACTTAGAAAACTGACCTATATCTTCCCTTTTTGATAATACTAACTAACATACACCTACTTCACTTTATGATGTTTTTACAACCAATCACATGCTCAAAATGTTCCTAATTAATTTTCTCAGCCTTTACAAAGTGTTTATATAAAAACAGCTTCCTTTTCATGGAAGAATCAAAGCAGATAAGTAAGTAATAATGAAGCACAAATATCATATTCTTCAAGATTCAAGTGCAGCTTAGTCACTAAACCTGATTAATTACAGTGGAATTCTGTAGTGTAGATACAGTAAATTTATGATTTTTTATTATAAAATACATATACAAAAATGGAAGCAATAATTTTGTTTTACATCCTCCATGTCCAAAATTTGATCAGGCTTAGCAAAATATAGCAATCGAGTACAAACTTAACAACTAAAATTTAAGAATTTATTTATGTATAATAACAATACACAAACATATGTATTATAACAAAAATGTGATTGTATTCTACAAAATATTGATTCACTAGAGCAATGTTGAGACTTTGTAAAGGCCAGAGTTATATTCTTTGACACAATAATGTGAGTTCAACTGTGCTACTTCACTGAAACTTCTGTAACACAGTTGAAAGGCCAATGAGATAAAAATAATAAATACATATACATGTAAGTGTATATTGTTATGAGATTTAAGCTATTTAAAATAAACATTTGTGTTTTGTTTTATAATCTTCTAGTCATTCTAAAATGAAAAAAGCATAATTTATATCTACTTCTTTATTTGTATAGTGGTCACAAGGTGGGTCAATTTGACCAAACCCATAAAAATATATAATAGACATAACAGCAAATATTTGTTTTCTAAAAACAAAGTTTAATAATTATCTTGAGAATATAGAAACTTACATGTGAAATATGACAATTTTCTGCTACATAAAAGTAACACTGCAAGTTCCATATTCAAGATTTTTAAAAGAACTAAAAACTACATTTTGTGTTAAAAAAGCCTTGTGATGATTACTGATAATGTGCAAAATTTCAAAAAGATAAAATTAAATTATCAAAGGTTACAGTATAACTGATTTATAGTTACTTTGTGGGTACAGGCTGGGTGGAATCCACCCACCTGTTAGTAAAGTTTTTGAGTAATGCTTCACAAAAAATAAAGTCTATTACATTTCTTTCTTTTATAACAATGTAAAACTTTTCTAAAATGATATTATTTTAAATTTTATGAACACTTAAAGAAAAATTAATGTAACAGGAAAGTAAAAGGTACATTTGGAAATTTTTTGTTAACTGAAATAAAAAGGTTTAAAACATCATTCAAATATATTAGACGTTTAGTTTCTCAGTTGAAGTTATTAATTTTCAGTGGCATTTCTTGCAAAATTTTACTTTAAATATTAATTTCTCACTTGATTTTAATTAATGAAGCAATGGCTTATACTTTGCGCAAAACTGCGATACACAAATACATTCAACAGACAACACTTACAAACATTTTATAAAGAAATTTTCTTACCTCTTCCATCCTGAATTCTAATCTTTGAACGTAGTTTAGCTTGCTGTAAATGGAACTATTTGAAAGATATTGAAAAATAAATTGTAATTGAGATCACCAGTTTAATTCTAAAAGTATTTATATTCATAACTTGACCAAAAAGGTTCCATTGTATACTTTTATCTTATATCTATACACAATTTACACAGATTTCAAAGGAAAATATAATTTTGGTCTGAAAAGACCATAATCTGAAAGTAACTTTTAATTAAAACAAAAAAGACCTGACCATTGTACAATATTAAATAAAATAATATTTTTATTGCACATTTAGGAAATGAAATACCACTGCAAAAACACTGGTGTTCAGTAATGGATGCTACCTATTAAAAAAACACCAAGATACAAATAAAATGTTTAAGAAATATAAAAAAATTCACTGAAAATCTTCATATAACCTATTTTTGTTTATTTAAAAACCTAACTAACTCACATTAGCATTTTCTTCCATGACATTAATACACTTCATGATTTATTGATTTTATTAGAACTAAATTGCCTTATGAAATTTTTCATTGATGATTTCGTAATAAGATCATAAAAGTTCTTGAGTTTCACCATGGGTCAAGTTAGTTTTACAACAGATAAAAGCTAAAGTGAAATAAAATCAAGGAAAATTAACAACAAATGTCAGATTGTACTGAATCACTTCCAGAAAAGTCTAAAATTAACTATAAAATAATGTACCTCTACTCATTTTAATTTTTTAATAAAAACTAACAAGAAAATGGCAAATATTTAAAACAATAAGTTAATGAAACAGAAGTTAAAATTAAAAACAATGTTTACAAAATAGCTTGACTGAAGAACTATAGTATAAAGATGTTTATCAATATTTCATCTGCTCTTACTATCACAAAACTAATCAGCTCAAAAACTTTGCTGTAAATGTGTGCTACAAGGGTGAACGTAATAATAAAACCAGCATGCTCTTGGTGTAACAGAAAACAAATTAGAAGTATACACAAAATTTAGTGAAACGGTTGTTTCTGTGCATGTTGCCACACCACAGTACGAGTGCAGTTTATATCACTTGTATCTTTTCAGTGACTTTTTTACATCAAAAAAATACGGCTCTGTGTTTGTAACTTTGCCTAGTTGAAGATGGCCACTAAAGTTAAGTTTAACCCAGCAGAAAACAAAGAAAATGATTAATCAACTCCTCAAAAAATAGTAAAACAAGCTTTGAACAGTAACAGCCAAGTAAATAATAGCACATTACGGTATCGTCCCACACATCTGTGATCAACCTCACACAAATAACCATGGCTACTCTCTCTCGGTCTAATACCTCACTGCAGATTATCCATACCACCTCTCAGTTAGAGGCAACATTGTCGTCAAATAGCAAAACATTTCACATATTATGAGCTCAGTCCACTTTGTGTTATCAAACCATTCACAATAGCTAGCCTCAGAAGAATGGCTAATTCTTACATTTCCAATCTGTTATTAAAGATGTACAAACACTGAAACACTACAGGTATTCTGCTAGCAGTCTGATAATTATAGCTTTTTAACACGGAAATAACAATTGAAACTTACTGTATTAACATGACTTACTTCCAACACAAACATAAATGATAATAACAAAACAAGTACTCAGAAACAATACGTGGAACATTTCAAAGATGATGCTATTGAAACACCCACTCTAAGATCCCTGATTTGTTTGAGATAAGTTGGCAATACATTCCTAATTTTGTCCCACATTATTTAAAAAATATTCCATCAATCACCTGAAGCAAAGCATGTTAAAAAAAAAGAAATAAACAATATCTCATTCTTGGAAATATGGTAAATACTTTGATTACAAATAAAGCCACCTCAAAATACAAAGACAGTTGCTAGAGATTGCCTATTCTTCAGAATAAACATGATTTGTAAAAGAATAGATAACAATATGGCAAAAAGCATCTTTACAATCCACAAACATCAAAAATACAAATATTTCCTTCAAAGGTTTATCTGAAAAATTAGAGGAATATAACGAACCCTAAAGGCAAAACATTATACAGAAACCACAACACAATACAAATGCAGTGGTACAGAACAAACCATTATGGACCCAGTTACTGGTAAAATGTGGGAGCATAAAAGACAAAGAGTCTGTAATAAAAATCAATCAGCAATAGTACATTGCATTACAGAATAACATACAATAAAATAATGAGTTATGAACATATGAAAACACTCAATTAACTTAACATACAAACTGGTAAAGCCAGGACACCATTTCCAAACCATTTAGTTCAAGTTCTATTAACCCCACTGACACAGGTATACCTGTGGTCAAGTGTCACAGACTCATATCAAATATTTTATTGAACTATTATTTTATGAATGTATGTCAGTAAGTCTGGCATCATATTGTGGATTATAATTCAAATTTTAGTGTTATACATTAGTTAGTTTCTTAATTTAAAACTAAATATTTTTAAAAATTCTAAATATTGATTTTGTGTGTTGTGTTCAATACAGCTTTAATTAAAATCAAATATTTGTGAAGTCTATAGATTCTTATGAATTAGATATTTAAATTACCAAAACTAAAAAACTAAAATCTAACATAAAACCTTCTATCTTTTCTCATTTTTGAGATACTAACACATTTATCCAATTAAACAAGGCCTGCCCGCGACTTCCTTTTGTTGAAATTGTTTGCTAACATACACAAACTTTACATGTGTATAAACAACTGAAAACACAGAGAATCTTCCACATGGTTTTCTCAACCTTTGTGCAGTATTTACTTGTGAATTGTTTTTTATGGTAGAATTCAAAATGTAAGGTAAGACATAATGAAACTCAAAAAATTATTCTCTTTAGCTCCAAATACAGCTTAGTTATTAAACCTGGCAAATTATAGTGAAATTCTGTAGTACTAGTACAGAAAATTATGATCTTTTTGTTATTTCAAAATGTATTCATCTAAAACCTGCATAGTCAATACAATATAGCACTCAACAATTAATTTCAGCCATTCTGGCTCAGTCCTAAATATTACCTTATATTTTATGTTTGTAAAATGTCTGCTATTATGAGCATTTGTATTGTCGTGAACTTGGCTTGTGGTTGTCTGTTTCCCAGTCCCAAGTGGTCTCTTTAAACTTAGTATTGGAGCCACTCAAGCAGGTTCTCACCTCCTGCTATCCAGTTGTCAGTTAAAGTGAGATCAGTACTGCACATCAACTGATGGTAGCAAAGTCTTGTATTTGTTACAGACCAGATGACCATCATGCTTCCTATTGATGACACACTAATCCAACATGATGCTTGACATCTCATACTGCACTGATAAATACACAATTATTTAAACAAACAGTGTTTTCACCCTCCCTTTATATAACCATGAAAGACACTCAAATACTAAATAAAGAAACAAACATAAACAAATGCAAAATTAAAGAAGCCTTACTTATACAACAACTTAAACCCAAAATAAACCAATATAAAGGAACGCCTTTATACCTATATTAATATAATAAAATAAAATTATGTATTCAAACATCTAACACCGCCCTCAACATTCCGACACTAAGTTACACAACCCCTTCCAAACATGTGGTCAGCTATCTCTTTATTTGCGAACCTGACGATGACCGAAGAAGGTTGAAACATTGTTCGCTCTTCTATGTAAAATACTTTCTCGACTCAAACGAGCCGTTTTTGTATATATATTTCTCTTCAAGTGGGTTTTCTCGACATCACTGATTAATCTACAGTAAGCTAGCCACTAAAGCCTATGATAAATAGATTCCAATAAAGACATTCTTCAAAATAAGATAGTTAATAAGACAACTTACTATATCTTCTTGTTTTTCCCATTCTTTAAACTGAGCAGCTTCTTTCTCTCTTTGAAGTTTCGTCTGAAAGAAAACAAAATATTTAGGAAATTACAAAACAGTAGAGCATATTTCTATTTCAAAACTATTTAATATTGTAAGTTTTTATCATAAATGAATTATTGAAGTACAGACATCATGGCATTACTTCTATCATTAATATTTAACTATACATAGCGATTATTGTGGAGGTGCCGTCTACAAGGTTTGGACCTGGAGAAACCAATAAAAATTTTAGAAAATAAGAAATCAGAAAATTTTAGAATATATCACAAACTACTATAATAAAAAAATTAATATATTTTTTCTTGATATTTTAGTGCAAAGCCAAGATATCTTCCCCAAATTGGTTATCTTGTACCTTCATAGAATAGCAATAAATTATTAAGAAGTAAAAAGTTATTTCTATAATTATTAACACATGAAACAGTGTTCAAAAAGCCCACGCCTATGGAAAACATGATCAGTCCAAACAACATCACTACTGTCACTGGCACAGTCAGAATCCAAAAAAATATCACAAATACAATATCTGCAAAACTGTAATTCAAACATCATACTTCCCACATAATAAGTAGGTTGCTCCTTTACAGAAAATAATGTTACAAAACTGTGACTAATGTGACAATCTGTTAGAATAACCTCTACTCTGACAGCCTCTGTTTAATACATTGCAAGAGAGATTGCATACATCTCAACAATGTATTTGCACATGGTATTCTGTAGGTCAAACAGAGGATTATAGAGAGAAAAGTTGAAACTGAGAGCAATATTCAACAGACCAACTCCTTCCACCAACATCCTTAACCTGTAAAGTAGACTGCTCTTACCTAAGCATCTCTGTACAACAAGAGAATACATATATATATATACGCTCATCAAGACCCTTGTAGCTGGTTAATTATCCTAGAGAAAAGCAGAGAAAATGTAGTATGATGGCACATCTAATTGAGATTAATTGGCATTAATAGCCTTCACAGATACAAGTGCTAAATTCATGGAACAAGCATACCAGTTCATCATCAATGTCACTTAGCCACACAACCTGCTCTCTTCAAGCAGTAAAAACTGCTGAGCAACCACAAAGAGTTACACATCAGATGACATGAACCATTAATTGCTTGAATTATACCCAAACCACCATAAAAACCTCAACAGCACTACTTGATCAGCATGGCTAACCCCTGACTGGCTGCTGAAGAGATCCATACAAAGATACCAATCCTCAACTGTTCCTTCCATTCTAATCAAGCCAACAACCTCTCCAGGATCAAAGAAACAAGTCCTCCACCAGATGATTAAGATGCCACGGAGATACTGCAACCAAATTTGTCCTGCGTATCAGTCACAACTGGACGTGATCTAGAAGATAAGGGCTGGAACCAGTGTATTTAATACTGAGCAGACCATTGTCACACTCAAAGATTTCAATGCTTTTGCCACTGCAAAAAACAAAGATAAAAGATTCAATATCTTGGAATGTTAAAAACCACTGAAACTGCACACATGCATATCTTAAGCACATCCCTGTAAGACAACAGAGATCTTATTACACAATAAATTTCTTGTGATCAAATATTTTTTTCAAGTACAAAATGCAAATGTTTTATTTATTTCAGCTATTAAGAATTAGATTTCCAATAACTTAAAATACTTCATGCAAAAGAGGATGAAATGACCATTTTTATCATCAAGCAGAAAGTATTGCAAAATAAGAGATTCAAGCACAAATTTGTACATCCAGTCAAAATGGCAATGTTATTGTACTTCAGTTATAATAAACACAATTAAAAATTATGAAAATATTATTGGATTAAACAATCACAATTCTGAATCCATGGTGGACCAGGAGATCCCCAAGAGAAAGTTTGAAAGTCTGATAAATTTACAGGTAATTTGCAATTTATAAACAAGTCAGTTTGTTGCAATGTCATCTTTCTGTCTCAATATATGAACTTATGAGAGTTATTCTTTTTATTTATAATCTGTAGATGATAAGTGACGGTAACTTAAATACAGTGAACACTTATAGTTACTGTAGTATATTTCCTTTACTAAGCTACTTAGAATATATTACTATTTAAAATGTATTTTTAAAAGCATCTAATATTACTTTCATTTTTACTTACAAATCAAGACATCTTATTTACATTTTACAAGCAACCATGAGCAATTATAAGCAATTTTGAGAGCAAATTTTACTATAAATTTAGAATTTTCACTGTCATTTTTCTTTCAGATAGAAAATAGATGGAAAGTCTGAAAAAAAGAGCACTGAAGTATTCTGGTTCATTTCAAAACACAGAAGGTACAATGATGATAAGGGTCAAAAGCAAATACAAAACTTTTCTGAATGTAGTCCAGAAACTGGGTTTATGGTTGATGAGAATATAAATGTTTCAATTTACAAAAACATTACGATTTATGCGAAATTTGTGGATGAAGGCCAGTCTGGGATTCTATTAAGTTGGAAAAATGTATAAAATCTTTCATTTGTTATTAACTTTAATAAAAAACATATTTCATTTACAAAATTAAAATGTTTTGCATTTGATGCATGTAATGGAATTAACATGAAAGTTGGAAGATTAAATGGTATTAGAAAATCACTGAAAATTATTAACCCTATAACAACATGTCATGGGTCAAAGACCATCTCATATCTCATTTGTTGAGCTACCATTTTATGAATTTTGTTGAGTATATGTTAAGTAATTATATATTTCCAGTTGAGCAGTCTACAACATTTCATCTCACATGTTAATTTTAAATTTTAAAATAGTTTAAAAATTCCACGTACTTACTGCATTAAAAGTTTAGAAAATTTACTGTATTACCTTTTCTCTTCTTGCCAGACTGGAAACTGAAGCGACTCTACAAACCATCAAGAAGGGGACAGTAATACACCCAGTTTTAAAATAATGAAAAAACACTAAAGGCTAAGCTTTGCACTACATTTGATCTGTCATTTGATGCTCTGAGTTTAAGATGTTAAGGTGACTCCTCTCACTTATTACAACTCTGGAGGGCTTCAAAGAACTCTCCTGGTGGTCTTTGCACTATACAGTCCATTGGGTAGCAGTCTTAATGTTTTGACCAACAAGTCCCCAGATATTAACTTTAGAGAGCTGGAAAGTCCCTTTTAAGTTCTGTTTTGAATGAAAATTTGGTATGAATTTTGTGCAAAATTACAGGAGGGCTATCTGTGCTAGACATCCCAAAATTTAGCAGTTACAGACTAGAGGGAAGGAAACTAGTCATCATCACCTATCACAACCTCAGCAACTATTTTACCAATGAATAGCGAGACTGTCACCTTAAAATACCCCCATGGCTGAAAGAGCGAGCATACTTTGTGGGATGGAGATTCAAACTACCACCTGGCCATGTCAGGCTTCTTGAATTAAGAAAAGAAACATTTTAGAAAGACATGTTTCTGATAAAGAATGGAGAATCAAAATCAGAGGACTGGTACCGAAGATAGTGACCACACCACTACAGAATCATCAGTGCAGGGTTGCCCTGTTTTTACACTTGTTTTGGTTTTTCAAAATCAATAAGGAAAAGATCCATTTGCCACAAATCCTAAAAGAAAACATGCTAAACTGTCTAAAGCTCAACACATTGAGAGCCATGCAAAAACACCAAACATCAGTACCAGTAATAATTTATACCTCAGGGGCACTTGTTTGTAGAAATGTGAAACCAAAATGGTGTGTCTCAACTGCAAAAATCCTCTTCTGCCCTTCATAGGTCACCATGTATGATAAGCATACACGAAAGTGTTTGGATCTAACAGTAAGCTGCAATAGCATAACTTTTCTTTTAAATCACATACGGGAATTCACAACGGAGAAATGAAGAGAAGACATGCCGTAATGTTTCACAACATTCTAAGATTCATTTCTGCATCTCTAAAAATATCTACAATTTATATTTACAAAACATCATGCAATTGTATAAGGAATGGTAATAATCTAATTGAAATGGAACTTTATTTCTCTGTTATTGTGTAAGGCTAAAACTAATAACTCTCTACAACTAAAAATTTCAAACATTTACACAATAAAAAAGTACTTACCAAAACATTTTGAGACTGAATAAGCATAGCAATAAAAAACCTATTTGTTGACCATCAAACATAATAATTAGGCTAATGTAAGTTATATGTATATATAAATATTGAAAATAAAATCTTCAAAAGTAGTTAACATAAACAGATACAAGAATTTCACAACAATATGGTTCAAAATGTAATATACTCATCACCATTTCATCTTCTCGAGTTTCACGTTCACGTTCCCTTTCAAGTCTTCTCTGTTTCACTTTTTCAAGCTCTCTCTATTAAAATTTTTTAAATGTGAATTAGAAACAGGCACACATATATATCATATGTTTTATACGAACCAAAGAATTTAAAGCTTGAAACACATAAAAATAATTATATATTCCACACTTAATTATAATTTTAAAATATGGATATCTTTTTTTTTATTAAAGTTGTAGTTTTTGTTATAATTCAACAAGCAAGGTTCTTTAATTTGTACAAGTTTATTGAAAGATCACACTCTTGGATATTACGATTAAAACAAATCTGGTATAGTTGATATCAAGAACCAGAAAATCAATATAAACCATGAAAGCTTAAATGTAAAGCTTAATGGTTCCATCCTGAACAATTCACATGTAATGATTTGAAATTTTTATGGAAACTCAAATCTGACACAGCACAAGTAAAACCATCTTTACAGATCCTTTATTTGTTACTTTTAACACTTAAATTCATGATCACAAGTTTTACCTTGCTTTCATCAAGCTTTATTTTGTTTCTAAATTCAATCTCTTCTGGAGTAAGCTTTACTAAGCCTTCTTTTTCCAACTTTTTGTTCCACACAAAGGTCTTAAGAAGTGTAGCATCACCAAATGGATTATCTGTGTTTGTATAGCCCTGTGAAAGACACAATTATTACTTCACTTTGCTAATATTTCAATAAAATTTAAAAACATCAAAATGCATCATAAATTAACAAGGGAACATGAATTGTGTTTTAAATTATTGCAAAAACAAAAACTGTACCTATCATGCATTTCTTTCATGTTTATAATTGTCATTTTAAATTTTCCTTTTGTACTCTTTAAAATGTTATTATGCAATATTTATATAGCTTTCATAAAAATTTCTATGCTATTATGAAAAATTATAACTTTTCTCTAATTTAACAGTGCAGTTTCTTTTCCCTTTAAACTATAATGAGATTTATTTTGATATACTAAATTATACTCAAAATTTGTTAACACTGAAATATATTTGCTAATTTTTAATACATTACAATATGATATAGACAACTTTTTTGGTAGTTAATGAGAAGAATGGTAGGACAAGTCATCTTCAGCTAAAGAGTTTTTATATTTCTAACAGTGTATTTGGCCTTTGGAATCAGTTACCTTCAGATATGGTGTACATAATGAACTTCAGAAAGATTAACTTTGTTTATACAGATTGAGTCACTTTGACCAACCGTGTAATAACCAGGTAACCATAAAAAGTATTTTTTATAAATGTCAGTTTTTTTAATTAAGAGTTTTTAACTAAAGGCTTCATGAATATACAAAATTAGAGTACGACTCACACTGTAATCAGTCTGAGTGAAGATTTTTATGTGAAGATTTAAAATACTGTTACTCATCTGCAGTTAACAGATTTAGTTCATATAGCTTATAGAACCTCTTAAATGAATATTAAAAACTGTCCTGTAAAAATGTTTATTTTATCTGTTGTTTCCTCTACCATAACACAATACAATCGTGATTGATTTGACTGACATTGTTACCATCATTAAAAAAAAATTATATTACCATATTTTTTTTTTAGAATGACTGCAGATTGCAACACAAAATAATAATTACTTAATCTACATAGCTCAAGTCACACAAAATTTATATCTATTTCTATCTAATATTACTATTTTATTACTCTTTGAACCATGTCTAGCTAATAATCTGGTGACACAATTTGTAAATCACAATGAAAATGCACAACTCAAGCTACAGTATTTCATGATGTAAGTCACACGTTACTTGCAAGCATATCTCACGAAGCAATTTGTTATTAACTGTTTTTATTATTTAACATAGTTTAACATAACAAGTTTCTAATTTTTATATTTTAGTTATATTTTAATAAATAAATATATACACAGAAAATAAGAAATTCAGTATTTACTTCTTGCTTTTCTGCTATGAGCTTTTTTATGTAATGATGGCACTAGCACATCAGATAATTTTTATCCATTTCACATGTGCTCTTATAAATACTAAATAACAATATCCATAAAGTAAACAGTGTCCTAAAACTATTACAATTTAACTGGTTTTCTAACTAAGGCATAAGTGCCTTAAAATAACTCTTTTTTTCAATTTTAACTTAGCAATAACAAATGTCTATCTGTAAGAAAAATAATCAAAACAATTACTGAAAACAAGGTAGTACTGTATATCGTTCACAGAACGCTTTGTCTTTATATTGGTTATAAGTGATGTAACAACAAACATCAGAGAGAATTACTGACAGTTTGTAAAATAATGTGATACAAAGATGTGGCAAGAGGATTTGATTTTTTGATTCATACCAATATAAACTGAGAAAGGCAAAAGCTATAAAAATATGATTAAGCCTTAGTAATTTTTATACCACAACAAGTAATTTTAGATAAATACAGAATATAAAAGAAAGGTGACAAAAGAAAAAAAAATAACAAACAGGACCATTCAAACCAAATAAACATTTTGGTAGTTAGATAAGGGTTGACTTGGAACTAAATTAAATATTTTGTGTTGAAATTTAGAAATAAAAACTTGTATAACATCATCCAGCCGGTCACATTTACGAAAATAAATGAAAATTTAAAAAAGGCAAAAAATCAGTCTTTATTTAGAGTTACATTTAACATATAATTCAACTACTATATCACCCAAAAAGTTGTTTATTGTCCTTAAACTTTATATTAGCTAATCAACTTCAATTACTAAAAATAACTACAGTTGTCCATGGTTATAATGCAATCACTTATACTGCAGATCTTCTTACCCACCTACATTCTGCACTGGACTCTCCCAGTGAGGAAACTTCCACTAGTACAGTCTTTAATGCCATCTTAGTGTTATGAGTACTGTGTGAGGTTTACAGATGTAGAATTGTCCCATATTATTATATTAAATTTTGTTTAAGAATAATGACAGATGTAAGTAAATTCATACACCATTAAGGAAAAACTAACAATTATGAGGAAGTAAAAAATCAGGTTTCAAAATCACAAATTAAAAGAGAAGTGGGTACCCTAAATGGTACAACCTACAGATGGATGGTTGAAGAAGAAAGGCTCCTTACATTCTAAGACAAGTTAGATAAAACTCTAGAACACTTTAAAGAAATTGTTCAACTAAATAAATTCCACTTGTATTGATGTCTTTACATTTTTTTTTGTATTTAGTTGCTTAAAGCAATTAAAAATTATAAATTGTTGTATGTAAATTCCACTTGTATTGATGTCTTTACATTTTTTTTGTATTTAGTTGCTTAAAGCAATTAAAAATTATAAATTGTTGTATGTATACATTATACAGCATAAAAACTATTTTCTCGGTTATACCATAGGAGGTCTTTTAACATGGGTCATCATTATAACTGAGTAATTGCAATTAAATTATGAAGAACACAATGCAACTTTAATATTAGTGTAAAGTTATAATGTAGTTAATATTTCACTTTGTATCTTTTATGCATAAATCTTAAGCAGATACGAAAGAATTACTACTGCTAATGCTTCAAAAGCACAGTTACCTACACTTACCAAACATTCAGGCTTTTTGAAATTTCTATTTTAAGGCCAGACAGTCATTTATACTTTTCAAAATATCCATGATTTCAAATATTTTTAATCTCTATTTCAAACTATATATGTCAACTTGAGATGCAGGTAACAGTGAAACAATTTTTAACAAGGTATTACTCTCCTATAACAACAAATTGATTGTTTTTGTTGTTTTTTTTATTTTGCACAAAGCTACTCGAGGGCTATCTGTGCCAGCCATCCCAAATTTAGCAGGGTAAGACCAGAGGGAAGACAACTAGTCATTACCACTCACCGCCAACTCTTGGGCTACTCTTTTACCAACGAATAGTGGGATTGACTGTCGCATTATAACGCCCCCACGGTTGGGAGGGTGAGCATGTTTGGCACGAAGGAAATGCAAACCAGTGACCTTCAGATTACGAGTTGCACGCCTTAAAAAGCTAGGCCATGCTGGGTGAACAACAAATAGTATTGTCAATACATTATTTTCACTGTGCTAGGAATCTTATACAACAGACACTTTTGTAAATCAAAGTTTAAATTCATATACTTCTTACGTGTTTCATTAAGAAATGTTCAAAATTAATTAAAGACAACATTTACAATAAACGTACCATATATTCTTCATCCCAGCCCATTTGTTCTTTTCTTTTTCTTTCTTTAGCTTCCTGAAAAGATTAGGAATTTCTCATTAGAAAATTAAAAGATTACTTAGTATAATAAAAATACGTATATAAATACTACTACTTCAAACGGTTGGTTAGTATTTTATGGCATAAAGCAACTAGGCTATCTGCACCAAACAACTGGTAAAATCAAAATAATGGTGAAATTATTATAAATCCCAAAAGTAAATAAACAGTGATACAATATCTGATAAAAACATAAATAAAGTTAAAAAGGCTAATGGTCATTAGAAAATTAAGATGTTTGTAAGGTTGACAGTGTCACCATTGCTGTGCATCCTGCCCCGGGTCAATTGGGCAGGTCTTTCTAATTGTAAGAAGATTCCAGCGACTGAGGGCATGAATAAATGACTGTTTTGCATCTTAGGACTGGAGAACAAGATGAATCCAAGTTAATGCCCTTACCCAGAACAAAAAGAAGTGGATCTGGGGATCTGCTGGAAGGAATGGTAGGGACAGAGATGGGTGTTGACACTGAATCATCAACTTTCTTAACCAAGGAGGACAAAAGACTTCAAATGGTTTGAAAATGACTCTGTCAGAGATACAGAGAGATCTGTCTGCACTTCCACTGTAGCAGAATGAAGTGCAACAGCATATGTCCGAGATGGAGTAGGAGAATTGTTCACAGTTTTCATGCATTGCATCTCTTTCTCCTCCACCCACTTCTATGCAATAAAGTTTTGAAAGGCATTTTCAATTGACCTTTGGTTTCCAAACATTTTTTCCAAAAAAAAAAGTCCAAAATGTTTAAAAAAATGATCATCTGTAGGGGGAAAAATGTAGTGAATATGATGGATGAGGTAAAGTTTCACACTGAAGTTTGTTTAGTTTTTGGACAGTAGTGCATGAGACATGAGGTTGAGCATTGTCATGAAGTAATATGGGTCCACTGTGACTGATTATTCCTGGATGTTTTTATGACATATAATTTCAAGTTCACAACATTATTTCTCTGCTGTGATTGTCTCTCCTGGGTTGAAGAACGAATAATGGATCCAACCTGCTGATGACCACCAAACACTGACTATAAGCTTCTCAGGTTTAAAAGCTGGTTTTGATGTATGTATTAGTGCTTCTACATAGTCAGGCAACTGTCTGGATCATTGTGATTGTTGCAAAGATCCCATTTTTCATTCAAATTGTCTTATTTAATGGTTTTCAGTCAATTTGCAAGGTACCCATTTATTAAGCTTTTTTACCTTACCAATTGCTTCAAGATGTTGGGAAACTGTCAAATAATGAACATTAAGTTTATTGGCAAGTTATCTCACGGTTTGGCAAATACCTGATTCAAATCAGTCCTTCAATTCTTTCTCATTAATGGCTGTCTGATGGTGGCCCTGATGCTCATTTTCAAGGCTTTTGACACCAGAAAGAAATCTGCAAAACTAATGCTCTACTATGCACTCATTAACTCTACCATCACCATCAGTGAGCTGCTTGTCCCCCACTGTAACCAAGCTTGAACTCACAAGAGAAAATTACATGAATATTGATTTTATGCATGGTGACAAAAAAACAATAGAAAAATGATTTAATAATAATAAGAAAAATAAACTGAGCTTGAAATAAATCAGACAATATTGTATATTATTCAGATAAATTTATGATTATTCTTCTCTTCAGCCACTAAAAATAGTTTCCAATTTGCACACGAAAATTTGGCATTTCACATGCACTCGCCTGATATATATATATATATATTTCAATTCAAAATACTTGTTTTAAAATATATTTTTGTCATAATGTCATAAAACTAATTACCCAAAAGTGTATGTATTAACGAGACATATACCTTTTTTGCAAGACGTCGTAACCTCTTCTGTTCTGGTGTTTCTAAAGCTTTCATATGTTCTTTTTCATACCTATAGTAAAGTGTAAAGTTTATATTTAATAAGCAGTAAAAGAAAAACATTATTGAGCACAAGTATATTACTATAAATAATATTCTTAGATTATCTTTTCAACCCTCAGTTGTGAAACAAACTAACTTTACCGATGGTTATTCACAGTTACTAACAAAGATGTTCTAGGTTCTGCACTGCCCTTGAACCAACTACAAACATCGAAGATAAATCTGAAGGCAATAACTTGGAACTATTGCTCACATCACAAATTTCATTGTAAAAATTTTTTTCATAAACAGTGAAATCAACCTCAGCCCTAGTTGGCTTCTTCCCATTTTGGCATTGTAAAGAGATGATTATGTTGAAAGTTATTATTAAAAGACAATTCAAGTTTTACAGTCTAGAACTGGATGATGTAACTGATCTTCCTAAGGACCTTGTAAGTACTACTTTATAACCTGTTTCATCAGATAATCAGTTGTAATTTAATTGTGTGAACTATTTTTTGTATTAAAGACTGACTTATGTATAACAATAAATTAAAAACATTTTAAAACCAAAGGAACCCAGCACTAATTTCTTGTTTGTGGCCTTTTGCTTTCAGAAGCTGTGACTTTAATAAAGTTATGTTTTTCTCATTAATTTGATTGTCCAAACAATAATTTCAAATGGGAATTTTGGAACACAAAAATGCAAGAGTCACTAAAAGAGAATGCCACATAACTACTATAATTCATTTGACTTCCTAAACAAATTTTAAACAGGTCAGAAAAATTCCTTAAACCTTCATAATACAAACTAGGCCTCATACAAAGCTAAAAAAATTCCATGGATTATGGGTCTACACACAAAAGTCAAAAGAATGAGTAATAAGATATATATAGAGGAGAACCTGCTTTTTCAATTGGTTATAAACATATCCAAGAGAAAATGAGTGAATTATAATTTTTTGTAGCCAAGCTTTTATATATATTTATATATAATGGAGAAATATAATTCTCCATTCTCATTGTATCAACTTACTGTAACATTCTTTAAAAAGCTTGTTTTGGAATATTTTCACCCATAAGGTTGGTTTTTTGCATCTTACTACACTTATGAAGAACACTTTTGTTTTATTAGAATTTAGTAAATAAATATGACAGAAGTTTCATAATAATTACTTGAAATAAAGAAAATTTTATTTCAAATAAGTACTTTTCCAATGTAACATATTTAAAGTTTCCAAATAAAAATGTATTTTATTAATACCATTAAAAATGAAAAAATAAAGTATTTTATTCTATAATATTCTAACATGTAGGCAGTTTAAAGTTTCCTAAAAATCAGTATTTTAAAATACAATGTACATGAAGAGAAGAATGCGATGCTTTTCAATATTTTAGTGGTGAACAGTATTCAAAAATCAATTTCATGCTTTTGACGTTATACATATATATAAAGCAGACATTCTCCTACACCTTTTTATACGCGACATACCATAAATGACAAAACTGTCAACTTACTTCCGTTGTTCTTTCAACTTCAGACGTTGTTGCTCCAGCTTTTTCACTTGGTCTAGTCCTTCGTCTTCAGAAGAACTTGAACTGCAAATGAAAATAAGAATATGTTGTTTCAACTTATACAATTTTAACATCATATATTAACAAAGTTCTTAAAATGTACATTCCAGTAACAAAATGGGTTTTAAAAATAAGAAACATGTTTTCTTGAAAGAAGGTTTAAAGAGAGGACAGTATACTTAAAAGCATTGTTAGTGTACTTAATCTATCTAGAGAATTTCAGATGAAGTTTTGAGATATTAGCCCAGATTTTCAAGTGAAATTGTTCAGGATGTTCAAACTTTTTCAGGTAATATCATGTAGTTTAAACTTGACGAGTTGAAAAAAAAGTTGAGTGAAGTGCAATTAAAAGTGACAAGTTCACAGCTGTAGGAGAGAACCTCAGTCATTAAGTATTATTATAGTTGACTTGAATTTCAAGCTGTGTGAACATAATGTTTATGGTAGTGTCACAGAAAAGAGGTTGAAATAAGACTTTTGCTAATTTAAATCATTTTCTGGCTCAGTTGATTTGACTGACTTTGTGACTTAATATGTTGTGTTTGTATATCTTCAGGAAATTTTACAAGCTTCCAGTAAACATTACAACTCTTTTGTTGACAAAAAAAATTAAAATTTTTAATGAAGTGTTTTTACAATAACATTTTTCATGAATATATAGAGTCAAAGTGTCGACTACTCAGATGACAGAGATTTTCGTGTTAAGATTAAAAATATTCTTGAAATGGCTAAGGGCCTGTTGAAAACACTAAGTACGTGCGCACTCTTTGGAAGGTGCGTGAAGAGAGCCCATGGAGTGTGAAAGCCCAATATATAATGTCACACCTGTGGGTGATAGTATCTCACCTATATCACATATACTCTTCAATCATCTTAAAGATATGCATCACTAATTTGAGCAGCATATATGGAGGGTCAATTCCAGTCCAAAACCAAGTAATGTCAAGAATTTTTGAGGACCACTGTTGGATTACAGTGTAAAATGAGCTCTTTACAATGATTATACACAGGCATATGTAATATCTACACTCAGGCTGCAAAGCTAAAACATATCTATTGAAGATGGGCATGGCACCAGTCAGAGGATCAACAAATTTATTATTTGTTTCAACAACATACATCAAGAGAACTTTGAAATTTTTGTGTCAATATGTTCAACAAATGTCTTACTGTTTAGATACACATCTACACAACTGGTTTTATAATAATGAAAATAGAAAATGTTAAAGTTAAGAATTTTCCTAGCTCATGGAACATGTGGTGATATATCTGACATTTTAAGTAGTAAAGGTAAAAGATAAAGAAATAAGAACTTACACATTCAGAAATTTAGTGGGTTACAGAGGATGGTGATAAGCAATAGCCCAATGAGGAAAAGATGGCCACATGATGCAAGTAATATACAATGAACATGGAAGGTGTAGTCCACATATTAGCCTACATGATTTCTTCTAATGGACAACAAAGTGAGCAGCCAAGGAAAGGGGAAGATGACAGGTTTGGTGAGAGGATACTTGGAAGACATAAGGAGAATATTCAGTTAATTATGCACAAGTCAGATGAATAAGTTGACAAAGCCAACTGAAAAATTCTGGATAGATGATGTGTTCCTGAGGATATAAAGACAGGAACATAAGCCATTAAAACAAGTAAGAGCTCACATGAAACAAGGAAACCAATCAAGATGAGACTGTGAATATAGATGCACAAGATGTGAACATGCTGTCTCCTTCATGCACCACTGATGTTTTAGGGGAAAAAATATTATTGGGATAAAAGAAAACACATGAATGAATATGAAAAATATCAATAGCAAAGACCTCGGACCAACAACATACACATGCAAAAAGCAATAAAAAAATAAG